>JAYESA010000002.1:45095914-46295914 GCA_036927795.1 Iris macrosiphon
CTAGAGATTTGAGGACCAGTAGGCACCTGTTTTGCCCAAACAAAAATACGATAATATTCTAAACTGAATATACTACAATTAGTGTATTGACACCGTAGAAAAATTATGACCCTACCTGCCTCTAAATAATTAGAGAACATCGTGCGCAGTATTTATTAAATAATAAATACGGTGACCCGTATCACCTAAAGAATCATACCCTAACCCTGCCCAGGCTCACACCCACACCCCCAAGGCATTTCCCCAGATTTCTCCCTCACTTCTGTGAATTTTACTATTTTTAGAAATCAGTATTTTTAATCAGACAAATTGCATAATTGCTCAATTTCCCAATTTTAGGACTTTTCTGCAATTTATGGAATTACAGGGGTTTTTCTGTTAATTACAGTGCGAGGTGGCACCTTCCTATTGGCCGGTGAACGTGGACCGTACACGTGGCATGGGTCTCACCTCAAAATATCAGATTAATATCCTAAAATATCTGAAATAGATATTTTATTTAATAAATTACCTAAAAACCCCCAACATTTAAACTATTTACAAATCTATCCTAAACCCTAACCCTATTTAAACCCCCCCACCCGAGCTCCTCTCACTTCCCACACCCTGGCTACCCCCGCCCACCGGACCACCGCCGACCACCTCGCCATTCCCCCAGCTTCCCTCCAGCCAACTGCCGCCCTCCCTGGCCGCCGCCTCCGCCTCCGGCAGCCCCCGCAGCACCCTCCCCTTTCCTGCACCACAGCAGCTTCCTCACCTCCGACCGCCCACCACCGTCACCCCGGCCGCCTTGGTCCACCGCCACCACCCCCATCCGCTCCGCCACCCCTCCCTCCGTCGAACCACCATCTCCCCGCCACCCCACGACACCCTCAGCGGCCGGCAGCTCCCCCGCAACCCTCCGCCGACTTCCCCTGCCCACTGCCCCGAGTCACCCCGACCTCCTCGAACGGCCGCCACCACCGCCTCTGACCACCGCCACTCACCCCGAAGCCTTCGTCGTCTCCTCCTCTTCCGCCCTGACACCCTGAGCCACCTCCACCACCACCGCAACCGCCGCCATAGCCACCGCAGCTGCTGCTGCTGCTGCTGCTACTGCTGACTGTTGCAGCTGCTGCTGCTGCTGCAGCCGCCGCCGTAGCTCGCCGGAGCTCCGTCTGACCTCCGCCGACGACGACGCCCCCCCCCCCCCCCCGACACGACAGGTATACCCCTTGTATACGTATGTATAATTATATGTATATATATGTATGTATATACTTATATATATATATATATTTATATGTATATTTATATGTATATTTCTATATATTGTGTATATATTATATTATCTATATTAATATGTATATATATACATTATATATAATATATTATTATATACTTAAATATAGTATATAAATACAGTATAATATATATTATATTATATTAATAATGTATATTTTTATTTCTGTTATATATATATATATATATATATATATATATATATATATATATATATATATATATATATATATATATATATATATATATATATATATATATATATATATATATATATATAAGTATATTTATATATGTTATATATATATATAGTATTCTATAATTATATATATTATATAATTATTGTATATTATATTAGTATATATATAACTATATAAATATATATGTATCATTATTATATTCTATATATTATATATACATATCTATAAATATGTATATATATATATATATATATATATATATATATATATATATATATATATATATATATATATATATATATATATATATATATATATATATATATATATATATATATATATATATATATATATATTCTTTTTGTTTCTTTTTGTATAAATATATATATATATATATATATCTATATATATATATTTATTTATGTATATTATCATACATATATAATTATATAAAGCATATAATTATATTGTAGTTATATATATATATAATATATACTATTATATGTCATTATATATACATGCATTTTTTTCTTACTTATATATATATATATATATGTATATATATATACATCTATGTATATATATGTATTATCTCTATATAATGTATTATATATATATATTTATATTATACATAGTGCTGGATAATACAGCATATATATGTATTTATATATATATTTACATTTTCTGCACTGTCTTTTTCTTTTTATTATTTATATATATGTATATGTATATCTATATATTACTTATATATAATATTATATATATTATATAATAATATATTGGATATACAGTATATATATATATATGTATTTAAATTCCTGCAATTTCTTTTCTGTTATATATATGTACATATATGTATCTATATATGTATTTAAATTCCTGCATTTTTCCTTTCTTTTATATATATATGTATATATGAATATATATATATATATATCTATATATATATATCTATCTATCTATCTATATATATTATCATATATATATATACTAGTAAACATAAATATGTATGTATATATATATTTTAATTCCTGCACTTTTCTGTTCTTTTATATATATATATGTATATATTATCATACATATATATTATTATCTATATATATATATATTTATATATACTACTAGTATATATAAATAAACTATGTATGTTATATTCTGCACTTCCTTTATATATATGTAAATATATATATATATATATATATATATCTATATATATGTATTTATATATAAATATCTATTATATATATTATATATATATATACATACTACTATATTATTATATTTATATATATACTATATATATATATATATATATGTACCCTATACTATATATATGACTATATATATATTGTATATGTGCTCTTTTATTTCAATTTGATATTTATAAAGCCCTGTAATGTCTTAAACAGATTATATCTCCAAGCACAGTCAGTGACCCCCTGTCACAAGAACCCTCAAACATTGACTGTGAGATCAGGTTTTTCAACACAATCAGGGAGTAGGCAAGTATACCTTGCCAAGTTTTTACTGTTTAAATTATTAACTGTTAAATGTTCTTTTTAGTAAATTTACATATAACAGTATGTATCTGAGACTGCCTCGGGTACCGTCAACAAGTACGTTGACACGTAGTGTAATTAACCTAGTTTATACTGACTTACCATCAACTATGAGGGTATCCTAATATCCTCTTAGACCCTATCACGGGTACACGCAACAAGGTTGTACTTTATTTTGGGATGCAAGTTTACGTAGTTGATTAGCTACCAGTACGTACGACGTGCATCACGGCTTAGAAGAAAAATTAGAAAAGTTACGACTTGGCATTAGTTACATTGGGCGGGAAGAACGACTAAAAGGCGTATGGGACACCCACCTCTTTATCCCGATGCCGCACTCGACGGAGTGATATGGTTGTTATATATATATTCCTGTGACCATACTCATCGTAGATGGAAAATTGTATAGTGCCCTTGAACGGGGGCATATGTGACATATACTAGCCAGTCACTACGGGTTGGTGAATTACGTCAGCATATGTCTAGCCACACATTCCCATACGTACTAGGTTGTCTCAAATTGTATTCACTTAGATGGTTAGCACCCTGTATTTATTTATTTATTCAGTATTTACATACATGGCATGTTATTTTTCTGTATCTTGTTACGTCCCTTTGAGGACCTGGTTCCCTGCCAGGTTTAGCTAAGACACTCTACCCCACAGTACCTGGACCTGGACAGGAGACTGGATATGCCCTAAGAAGGAGTTAGAGGAGATGCCATCAGATTCTGCATGGGTACATCTGGAGTTGGAGCTGTATATTTCGAGGACGTTGCACTAGTTATCTTATTTTACTTTCTGCTTATCTTTTTGTAGTGGGTTGGTTCCCACCTGACTTTATCTGATTTGTATATGACATTTCAGACTCAGTATCTATATATTCAGCATTTATTCCCTGATATTTCTGTGGATGAGATTAGATCTACCTATATTAGACTTGTAGTATTTTAGGACAGCGTAGCACGTTACTTGGGGTCCATTAAATTGGGTAAACCCTTAGTGACGTGTCAGCTGGCCAATGCCACATGGCCTAGTTCCGTATATTTTTGGGACTGGGGCGTGACACCTGCAGATCACACTGAGACCAGAGCTACAGTTGGAGCCAGAACCCCAGGCAAGTGTACCTTGCCAACATTGCAGTTCTTATTACATATTTCCTTGACTTATTTATATTGCTGTGCATGCTTGACCTAAGACCGTGTGACTTACTTAGCGTCCGATTATTAGTCGGGTGCCAACACCGTATGCGAAGTTGTGTAACATCAAAAGACATAGATACCGAGACCCTATACTTCTCGTACTTGTCTTGTCAAGTACATCATAACCCAAGATACTTGACACTATTCATAAGACAGAATCTTCCTGAGATATTCATGATGATTCTGTATAGGATATAGGTTTTATGACATATACATTATATTCATAGACATCATATGACTTGCTGCATTAGTATTGATCTTGCGTGTCATGGACATGAGACGTGTGATTACATTGGGTGGGGAGAGACACACACAAGCTACAGGCTGATATATATATATATATATATATATATTTATTATGGTGAGGACTTAGACTCTATATCAGAGCTAGGCACTCTACTAGTGTTATATTTATTGTGAGGCCTCAGACTCTATATCAGATCTAGGTACTCTACTAGTGATATTACTGCTACCGGCTCCCCGATACAGAGCTTGTAGTAGCTCAGCCTGAGTACTCGTGATGCTCTCACTTTCATTTCACATAGATGGTTACATACTTACCCTATTTATTTCATTATTTGTTGCACTGCATTTATTTTGGCTTGTATTATCTGTACCTTGCTATGTCCCCTGAGGACCTGGATCCGGATTATGTCCCCAGGATTTGCAGACGAGATCTATCTCGAGGTATACGGGACCGGAGCATTAGCATTAGCAGAAGCAGGTGCCTACATTAGAGCAGAACCAGGACCAGAGGACGAGATTATGCCAGAGGACTTCTCCTGAGTATTGGCTTGAGATACTCATTTATTCTATTTCTAGTTACTTTATTTCCAGTCTATTGCATTGATGTATCAGACTTGTTCTCGGATTGTTCTCCGAGATACTTTTTATTGAGACTTGTTAGTTTATATTTATTTGTATTTATTCTGGCATTTGATCTGTGATTATCTGTTGTGGATGAGATTAGAATAGACTGTGACTCGTATCATTGGACCTATTTATTGTTGTACTACAGCTTAAGTATGCCCCGATGGATCCATTAAATTGGGTTTGTCCATCGGTGTGTACTGTTGGCCATTGCCACGTGTCTAGTCCCTCGATATTTTGGGACTGGGGCGTTATACTTTATGCAGAACACTAGACACATAACTTTGCAAATACAACGCCTATCCTAAATTATAGAATTGGTGTTTCACCATATTTATCTAAAAAAGAAGATAGATGTACTAACAGTAAAGTGAGAAAAGGCAGCCTAAAATACCAACTTATATACCGGAGTTGAAGGGACTTGAATGTCACCATTATACCTTCGATGTGTTGTCTGAACACAGTAAAATGATGTCCCTTTTCATATCGTGTTTGTATTCATATCTGTGTTCGTATCCGTGCAACCTCGATAAATATTATTCTATCTATTTGAAAATACCCATATCTTGTATCCCATATCCTGTATCCGTACCGTATTTGTATTCATGCAACAAAGACCCTTACTAAAAGTATAGTAAACATGAACTTTCTTATATAGAATTGGAGCAACCTCAGAAACTTAAATAAATGTATGAATATTTAAAAGTTGATTTCAAGGAGAATGTGTTGGGAACACGGTGTGACACAAACTGAAGTTGGTCCATGAGGTGTGATATTGGATTGGACCTATATGCTTTGAAAGGGAATTCCCATGCAAGGCCTGAACTAATCCCAATTATCTATATCTTATGATCCCACCTCCTATCCGATGTGGGACTAAATTACCAACTCTATTGTCATCCTCCTTTGAACGCTCAATCGGAAACGAGATACAATCCAACAATCTCCACCTTAACTCGTTTTTGCTAGCCGAACAACCTTAGCACACCCCGGCTACCTTTGCTCATTCCCGCTCGCCGAGAACCCTTAGCACATCCCGACTACCTTTGCTTGTTCCCGCTAACCGAACAATCTTAGCACACTTTGGCTATATTTGTTTTTTTTTGCTAACCGAGCACCCAGAAGATCCAACATATTGTCATTTCGATCCTTTCGACCACAGAACCGAACCTGACACATTCATCCACATCACCATTATGTGCCAACTCCAACGTCTTGCTCCACCTTGGACTTGTCAGATCTACCTTTAATGTCAATTCGTGTAGTTGATGCTCCTACTCTACCTTGAGAAGAGCCTGTATAATCCATAAGCGTTCAATACCATCTGTCTCGAACAGAGCTGCTCAAACCAGTCCGTAACCTTGGGCATGATACCGTACTTGTTGGGAACGCAGTGTGACCCAAACCGGAGTTGGCCCATGAGGTATGATATTATATTGGACCCATCTCTTAAAAGGGAATTCCCATGTAAGGCCTGAACTAATCCCAATTATCTATACCTCATGATCCCACCTCCTATCTGATGTGGGACTAAATTACCAACTCCATTGTCACCCTCATTTGAACGCTCAACCGAAAATAAGAGACAATCTAACAATATGGTCAAAGATTGTTGGGTTCAAGTAAGGATTTGATAAATTTTGGAGCCCAAATATGATCAAAGATTTGATTTTATATAATTTAAAAATCTACATTAAATGTAAGATTTGATTAGATTTTAAATTTGTATCAAATATTTAATCTAACCATATTTGGATGTCCATAATTAGTGTTGGAATATTTTAGGTGTAATATGATTCTTATTTTAGTGTTTCCTATTTAGAAAATCATATTATGACCTAAAATATCACTACAAAAATATTGTCAAATAGAGACGGATCAAATTCAGTCGCTGGTGTAGCGACGGTAAACTAATGTCATAGCGACTAATGTATTTATATAAGAAAAATATATTAATTTTTGTCGCTATGGTGTCAATTTTTTCTTATCGACGGAATAGCGACGGGAAATTTCGTCCCTGCCAAACATTAAAATTCAATGTTCCAGTTTCATTTTTATTTTCCCCCAAACACTCTCTCTCTCTCTCTCTCTCTCTCTCTCTCTCTCTTTCCTCTCCCACCCTTGACCCCCGACCCCCTTTCCTCCTCCTCCGGCATGCGACCCCCTCTCCCCCTCCTGAGCCCCGACGCTCCGACCCCCTCTCCTCCTCTTGCTACAGCTTCCCGACGATGAGCAACGACAGCTTCCCCCGATCCACTCCCCTAACGAGCGACGACAGCTTCCCGACGACCCCCCCCTCCGCCACCCTCTCCTCGACACCCCTGATCCCCCCACTCCAGTCCCCTTCTCTCGACCCCCTCTCCTCGACCACCCTCTCCACCACCCTTCCTCGAAGGTAAACCCTAATCCTATTTTTTATTTGTTTAATTATTTGATTTAGGATTTGGGGGTTATACATAATTTTTGCATTTGGGATTTGAGTGCTGGATACTACAGATACGATACATTGGACATGGACACTAGAACACTGATACCCACACACACAATCCACCTACCAGGCAGAGATCCTCGTGGGTCACCTTTTTGGCCAACTCCTCCTTCTACACTTATACTAAATATAAATATGTGATGTGAGGAGTGAAGGGATATACTTGAATATTTTTTTGACACCATTCTAAATTAGAATTGACAGCCTAGGCGGAGCCGCATCATCTACAACATCAGGTAATGATCCTAACTAGGTTATTTTGATTTAGGATTTGGAAACAGACACATAACACAAATACAGACACCGACACATAACACGTTGGATAGTTTTGATTTAGGTTAAACTTTATTTTTAAAATTGAATTAGGTTTACTAACATGCGACACAAACACATGACACAAACATAGTGTTGATTACCAAAAATTTCTTCTCGATATAGACATGGACACGATTTGGGTTTGTTGTATCTGGGTTTTAACACGGACATAGTCACATATAGGGGTGAGCATTATTTGGTTCAATTTTAAAAAAATGGTATATTTAGTTACTATATATATTAGCAAAAGAAGCGCAAAAAATTGATCAACAAATCAAATTGTATTATAGTCGTTTATAGTTATACTTTAGAGTACTAATAGAATAGTAATTAGTAGTTACTCTAATTAGGTACTATGTACTTAGAAGTAGAAATAGAATTATGAATTGGAGTACCGGCCATATCGTCGGTTACAGATCGGAGTATCGGATTTTTTTTATCGAAAAACAAGTGATTATTAATAAATTAATAATATTTTAGAAATATATTTCATACATTTAGGCATAATTTTAAGTATTTCTATTATTGTTTCTTAGTAGTTTTGAAATTAGTGAAATAGTTGTCACCCTTGTCGATTAGTTTACATGTGATAAATAAGTTTATTTTTTTACTTGCTTTTACAACCTTACTATGCTAAGGCTTGTATCGGCCATATTCAGATGAGTTAAGGAAGTATGATTTTGGATACGTGTAAAACAAGTATTCTAACTTTAGCTTTTATAATATTTAGTACTTTATGAGTCATCTTCATCAAGTATCCTAATTAACTATTCCTTTAGCAAATATCTTAACTCATCTTGGATCTAATTAGTCCATATTATTTTTATTAATATATATGGTACATGCAAAATCAATTAGTCAATACTTAGTTGACCGATCGTTGATGTACAATCGGCGACATTAGAGTAGGATTGGTTTGACATATGATTTCATGGCGGCGTTGAGAAAATTCTCAAATACTTCATTAGTCAACCTTATTTCATGGATATGAGGCTCATCAAGTGTCCTTGTGTCAAATATCATAATATACCATTCAAAGAGGCGAATCTCGTGAGCGAGCATCTCTACGAGAAGGATTTTGTACCAAACTGCAAGGAGTGGATGGCTCAAGAAGAACTTTTGTTTTTGTAGTATCATCATTCCTCCTTCAATACGGAGGTAGAAGAGTCCACTCTCGGAGATAACTTTGAATATCGACCGCGAAACCTGGCTCGTGAGTTGGTATTTGATGCGGCTGGTCCAAGTTTTGATCCGTAGGATCGCAATCCTGATGCGAAGGAATTATATGATATATTCAAGAATGTCGATACTCTATTATACCCGAATTGTGATTCTTATTCTGTTATGTCAGTGCTGATGCGGCTGTTAAAATAAAGTCTAATTTTAACTTGCCACAGGAATGCTACGACCGGATAAATCAGTTTGTTAGATAGTTGTTGCCAAAAGGATGGAAGGAGTTGCCTGAAAACTTCTACAAGTCGAAGATGATGATACAGAAACTCGGATTAGGCTATGAAAAGATAGATTGCTATTAAAACGGTTGCATGTTGTACTACAAGAAGAATAATGATAAAGATAATTGTATTTTCTATCATGCGGACCTGTACAAGCCAATTCGGGGCAAAGAAAAGTCAACTGGCCGAGCAAGGTTGCGTCCCTACAAGTACATGTAGTTTTTGCTAATCACAAAGAGACTGCAGATGATGTATATGTCTGCAAATATAGCACAACATATGACATGGTATAGCAAGGAACAAAAGATGGATGAAGGAGAATTATCTCATCCTTCCAATGGAGAGGTATGGAAACATTTTGATCTGTGTCATCCTGAATTTGCTGCGGAGCCCAGGAATGTCCGCTTGGGTTTATGTTATGATGGATTCACTCCTTTCGGACAGTCGGGATCTCAGTACCCTTGTTGGTTGGTGATTTTGAGTCCTTATAATCTACCACCGTGGATGTGCATAAAGACTCCTTACATGTTCTTGACACTTATCATACCCGGTCTAAAAAATTCAAAGAAGAACATCGATATTTACTTGCTGCTGTTGGTGGATGAGTTAAAACAATTATGGAAATTCGGCGTTCGGACATAAGATTTATCAAAGGAACATAACTTTTAGATAAGAGCATCTCTGATATGGACCATCAATGATTTTCCAACATATGTGATGTTATCGGGATGGAGTACTCATGGTACTTTGTCTTGTCTAATATGTATGGAAAAGAGTAAGGCATTTCGTCTCCAGAATGGAGGAAAAGCATACTTTTTTTATTGTCACCATCGGTTCCTTCCTGCTTCACATCCATGGAGAAGGAACAAATTTTCCTTTAGAGCTGGTAAACAGGAACTATCTCCTCCCCCATTGAGACCAATATGAGACAAAGTTTGGAAAGAGGTAGATGGATTATCGACTGTGATGGAAGATCCATTATCGGCTGATCACTTTGAAGGGTTCAGACGTAGGCATAATTGGATGAAGCAGAGTATTTTTTGAAATTTATCTTATTGGAGGGACAATCTCATAAAGCAAAAATCTTGATATCAAGCATATAAAAAAGAATGTATTTGACAACATCTTCAATACGGTGATGGATATCAAGAAAAAAATGAAAGACAATGTCAAAGCAAGAAAGGACATAAAAATTATTTGCAGGCGTTCAGATTTGCACCTAAAATAAAGTGGCAATGACAATTGGGACCTCCAGTGCCATTTACATTGAGTAGGGAGGATAAATTGATAATATACAACTGGATTCCAAAGTTGAGATTTTCTGACGGCTACGTGTCAAATCTGGCAAGATGTGTTGATCTCAATGAACGCAAGCTGACAGGGATGACGAGTCATGATTGCCATGTATTTATGAAGAGGTTACTACATATTGCTCTGAGAGAGAGATTGCCTCATCAAGTATGGACTCCGTTGGCCGAATTATCTATATTCTTTAGAAATTTTTGTTCAAGCAAGTTGACGGTGCAACATATAATAGAACTTGAGGAGAAGATTGTATTGACATTATGTAAGTTAGAAAGAATAATTTTCTCCAGTTTTTTTATAGTATGGAGCATTTGTCGATTTATCTTGCATACGAAGCACGCGTCGGTTCTCTCATCCATTATCGATGGATGTATCTATTTGAGAGGTATAAATTCTTTATACTGATAATTTCTTTATTCAAATAATTTTAAGATTCAATATATTATCTATAGCTACATGGGCTGGTCCGACATTTAATAGCCACTCGTGATGCTACAATACCTACTCTTCCGACGGCTACTACGATGGCTCCTCTGACGGCTAATACGTTGGGTCCTCCAACTATGTTTGATGATAAACAAAAAATGAAACTAGGTTTGTACGAAACCGTTTCTTTGTTTACAAAAAAATAAGTAGTAAAATTAATCCTATACGAGGATGTTAAGTACAATAAAAATAATTCTAGAGAAAAATTGCTATAGGAGTCTGATCTGCGATCGATCACTTTGTCCCTTGGACCACACGATAATGAAGAAGTGTTGTAGAGGAAGAAGAAGCTTCAAATATTGCAGGAGGGATTGAATTCTCATTGCTGAAGTTGTTAATCGACGCTCTCTGTCTGTGCTCTCTGCTCATCTTTTTTCCGATCCCATCTCCTATGACCGGAGGTCTCTATTTGTAGAGCTCAGTCACAGTAACTGTCCAGTCGGCGTAGAAGCCAAACTGTGAAGAGAGTTGCACTCTTTATGGGACGGTTATAATAACTGCTACCCACGTCTGAATGATCTCCTGAATCCGCATATAATGCGTGTCCCATTATGAGGTAACGCGTATAACTGCTCCTCGAAGATCACGGTATGCAAGCCACGTAGGCAACTGCCCCTCGCGTAAAGATGGTTGGCATAAAAGCCTAATAACTGTCTTGTTGCCGTAAAAGCCAAATAACTGTCTTGTTGGCGTAAAAGCCAAATAGCTGTCTTGTTGGCGTAAAATCCAAATAGCTGTCTTGTTGGCGTAAAAGACAAATAGCTGTTTTGTTGGCTTAAAAGCCAGATAGCTGTCTTGTTGGCGTAAAAGCCAAATTATGCGTAAAGCTTGATACTGTATGAATAATAGATAACCAGCATAAAACTAGCCAATTATCCTTCCTGACTGAGGTCTTGAGCGTATTCTGGGCTAAATAGCCTTATCACGTACCTTTGCATATATAGCCTGAGTTGGCGTATTTCAAGGAGATAGCATACGGCGTACTCCTTCAGTTGAAAATAGCCTGGTTGGCGTAACATGCAAGGATGGTTATATGAGCGTATTAGTCACAATTTTAGCTCTCTCAGTCATTAAAAATAGAACAAAATCTCGTGCATTAAATGCAGAGATCTGCCCCCATCTCCTGCATTAAATGCAGAGATATGCCTCGAGCTCTGTAAGAGAGACAACTTTTGATGTGGCGTCTAATTTTGTCTTATCTCGAACGTAAAAACTTATCTCTACCTGTGTAAAATAGGCAGCGTATTCCTTGAATGCATAAAAATGACTTGTATCAAGGATATGTCACTAAACAACAGCCTGGGCCTCTGAGCAGAATCATCATTACAACCGTCCTTTCGATCATCGTGTAGTACTCTTTGTCAGGAGTCAGGTTCACTGTTCTGTCTAACAGATTCATTCGAGGAATACGAAGAGTTCCTCGTATGACTTTACGTTGCATTAAAGACAAACATATTTTATGCCGTAGGGAGGTGTAGCCACCTTTTACGCCAAAACGGCCTTTGAGTGCTGCTTTACGCGGGCTGTTCTGAAGCCATATTTTATGCCACACAACGCTGAAGCTCTGTTTTACGCGTATAGCTCTGAAGTCATATTTTTATGCCATATAGCACTGAAGCTCTGTTTTATGCGGGCTTCATGCATATTTGGGATTTTACGCGTATAATTCCCCAGCGTATTTTCATGCTCCTACAAGACCTCCTTCAAAGTTTTCGAATTCCTCGTAATTTAAAATACTTTGAATGAAGCATGAAACGGTCAAATTTGACTCGTTCTGCGAGGCTGATTTTTCGAAGATATTTTAGAAAGTTGTTGGGATTTGGTATGTTCTCTTGTGCCTATATAAAGGCAAGTGAGTGAACCTGTTTTTCCATACTTCCTTCACTAAAAAGATGGTTGCCGAGATCCATTGGGCTAACTTGAGAAAGAAGAAGATCATGCTCTTCCAGCATGTAAGGAGTCGTAAAAAGAGGCGTCTTCGAGCAAATATCCCCTGCAACGATGGATCATGGAAGGATATCATAGCTTCCTTTGCTCGGAATAATCAGCAATTTTATATGGTGATTCGCCTAGGAGAGAGGAAGGGTCTCATCGGACCACACAGCTTGCTAGCTGTATTTTCTCCTATTATGAAGCTGGACGCAGGTGGGTAGCTTGACCCTATCTTCCAGTATTGTGTTGGGTCTGAATCCCTAACACAATTCTTGAGATTGGCTGCCATGGCGTATGGAGGGTGGGCTTAAATAATTTATACAGGCCCAGTTTTGTATCCTCCTGCCATTCACCATTTTCTTGTTCATCGGCCGAAGAAGCCGATGAAGTGTCGTAAAAGAAGAAAAAGATCTCCATCAAATGAGAACCTGGCGCAATAGATTCCTATTGTGATCTTGAATATTAATAAAAAATTCTTTGTAAAATGGATTTCCATCATATGTAATCATGATTAATAAACTTGTCTTCTTTTATGCATCATTGATTTAGCATATTTGCTGTGAGAAAGTCTGATAATACGTAGCTTCAGCACGTCTGAGTAATTTTTTTTTTACGCTGACTCTGATAAACGCTTATCAGGTCACGTCCCGACTTTTACGCATAACGGAAGATGCGTAAAAAGCTCTTTAGCATTAAGTTATCCTGAAGATCCAATTGTCATGCTATTTTTGGACGAGAAGTCACAAAGAATTCTGAACTGTCACTTCTCAGATACGAAGAATTTCTATTCAGAACATCATCTTCAAGAATGGCTTCCCAAAAATTCCTCGAAACAGGGCCAATAATGTCTGCCGAACAGGCTATAGTTGAACTTAGATGTAAAGGATTCTGGCTAGACTTCGAATGAACTTCCAATGGCCCAAGAAGAAGAGTCATCTTCAATGCTGACATCTGTGTGTTTCAGACACTTGGAATGTTTTGTAACCAAAAAGGAGCATTTTCTGCGTAAACCCTTGTAATTGGCTTTCTCGAGTATAAGACCCAAATTGTCAAGATATATGCGTATCCTGTCCTATGTAATTTTAAGATATGCGGAAAGTCATAGATCCGTAGCATTTGTAGCTTCTGAGCGTAAAATCGTAGATATGTAGCTTCTGAGCATAAAACCATAGATTTGTAGCTTCTGAGCGTAAAATCGTAGATCTGTAGCTTCTGAGTGTAAAAGCTTCTGAGCGTAAGATCATAGATCTGTAACTTCTGAGCGTAAAACCGTAGATTTGTAGCTTTTGAGCGTAAAATCATAGATCTGTAGCTTCTGAGCGTAAGATTATAGATCTATAGCTTCTGAGCGTAAAAGCTCCTGAGCGTAAAATCATAAGTCTGTAGCTTCTGAGCGTAAAAGCTCCTGAGCGTAAAATCATAGGACTGTTACGCAGTATGACTGTCCGTCTTCCTTTTCAAATGATAGGCTGACGTGGTCCCAAATCATAACTGACTATTAAAAATCGGATTTGGTTAGGGATTCGAAGAGTTATCTGAACTCTATAAATAGCCCAAGGTCTTGAGAGAAAAACCCTTTATCTATTTCTGCAAAACCCTTTCGTTCTGAGAACTCTTTGTCTTTATCTCTTTTCTGAGAACTTTGAGTTTCGCCATGGAACCAAAATAGGCCACCGTCTCTAAGAAAAAGAAAGTCGCTTCCTCATCTCGCTCCTCTGCTCAAGCACGAGCAACCCCCATTAGTCTGAGCAAGCCCCGTTCTGAACGAAGTGCTCCACCGTCGAGCTGCGCTCCGGGCATCACAGGTAAAGACTTCGAGAGGATAGAGAACCTTCCGCATATGTTGTACGTGTATGCGCAATAATACGCCAATATTTCTAATATGTCAGCGTAAAAACTCTATATTTTCGCAGTCTGGCATAAAAACTCAAACTGTCAAAATTTGGTGTATACTGCAAACTTTGCATTTTACGCACTGGATGTAAATTCCAGCGTAAAACTCAAATTTTGGCAAGCTCAGATTGTTAGATTTTGGCGTATACTGCCAACCTTGAGTTTTACGCACTGGAAATAGATTCCAGCGTAAGACTCAAGTTTTTGCAGTCTGGCATAAAAGCTCAGACTGTTAGGCCTTGGCGTATACTGCAATAGTGTAGCGTCTAGCGTAAAACTGACTTATTTTCTTGCTTCTTACAGTGGACCTACAGATTCCCCCTCTGGCTGAAGTGATGTGCTCTGCTGCTGGAATGCTGAATTCCAATTACCTGGAGGACTTATCCCATGTGACATTTCCCATCTCTGGAAACGAGTATCCTCAAGAAAGGGGAACTCTGATCTCATCCCAAGGAGAACGAATGTTGCTGAGTATGATCAGTGGGGAGCCCCTGACGTATATAGACGGCACTGAATATAAGAAACCAGGTTCCTTATTTGGGGATGTTATCGATAAACAATCCCAGACTAACCCCAAGAAGGAAGATTGGGTATTTTCTGCTGAGGGCACGGTCATGTATCTGCCAAGGATGCCAAGAGATTACCTATCTCAGCGTTCTTCCATGCCACCCATCGCAGAAAGATGGTGTGGACTCTAACTCCCGATCTTCACGGCCAGCCGGAGAAGATCTTTTATAAGAAAGGATTGAACCGAGGAGCCTTTGTGAGCAGTCCTTCAGGCCCTGTTATGCCTTTCATAGGATTACTACCGGACAGCGTCCCGAGTGAAGACACTTCACTGATCCAGCCGATTCAAATAGCGACTTTCTGTAATGACTTTATGGGACAGGGAGGAGTATACCCTAAGGTTAACCCTCGCACTAGTGGATGGCTTAGCCCCCAGAATCTTCGATGGGCCAGTTTAACTGCCTGGGCCCTGAAGCACTTCCAGACGGAGCTGAAAAGTATTGGTTTATTTGCGGCTGTGAGTGCCACTAGTGTTAGGCTGCCTCTCAACCCCAACTTTTTCTTAGCTTTGATGGAGCAATATAATTTGCTCACTAGGACTTTTGCTACTCCACTAGGTGAGTTGGGCTTAGCCCTTCATGAGATGGCAGATATCTCAAAGCTGCCAATGGGAGACACTCCTTATGAAGAGTATGTTCCCACAAACAGGGAGCTGAGGGATACAAACCCTCGGGCAGTGGCAGTGTACCAGGAGCTGATAAGCCACTTTTTGCATGCACCACCTTTTACAAAAAGCCCTCTAATTTGGCCCATATCAACAAATTGGTATCCTACCTCTTCTTCCATCAGGCCAGAAATGCCAAGCAGGACAAGGTTGTAGATAGTAGAGATAAGCCTTTGAACCTGCTGAGTATGCTTAGTGCCAACACAGTCGATGATCTCAATGAAGATGCTGGGGCTTCAGATTATGATCTCGATGAGGAGATAGGGGGTTATCCTGCAGGGACTAAAGCCTACAGTTACATGAGGCATTATCGCAAGCCTCTGTCAAGGGAAGCTCAACTGGCTGGCTTCCTCTCTGTCTGGCTACGCCGATGGGTAGTGCCTGGTATCGCGTCTGTGGATCGCATTCATCGTAACACCTTATGGCCCGCAGTGCATTTGGTATTTGGAGCAAGATTGGCCCTGCTTCCTGCCATGGTATACAGGATACAAGCTGGCCTGAGGGCCATTACTGATGGGCTGTTGGCTGATGATACACAACGTGAAGGATATCCCAGAGTGGAATTACCATGCCTATATCTGATGGGATGGTTAATCCTTCACAACACCAGAGTGATGTCTCCCGGATCTGTCGGTGGTTCGGGCAATAACTTCCTGTTGAATTACAGGAATTCTTCTTGGAATGTGACTAGTGTCATAGACTGTCGGCTAGCACTAAATTTTGTCCATAGTTGGAAGTTCTTCTGTATCGTCCCTCCTGTACATATCAATCAACAGGGGACGAAACTTCAGGATGCGGGTCAGGGGAAGACTATTCTTTCTCCTGAAGCCTTTTACTGGTTGGTCTGTATTAGACCTTCCCATCTGCTGTACAGAAGTAAGGACCACTGCTACTTGGAGCCTTATCTGCCCAGCCGGTTCGCTAGGCAATTTGGGTACGACCAGTTGCACGTGGGGAATCCTATCACCAGCTTTAAGTTCAAAGATGGACTTATTAATGGAGCTAGAGGATGGCGGTATTTCATCATGGGTTTTACCGGAGCAACCTTTGCTGTGCCTGCGACTTCTCTCTCCATGGAGTTGCGTATTCTCTATTCGTATGCACAGTTTTATGCGTCCATCAATACCTTCCATCGTGATTTTGATGTACATAGAAGTTTCAGGATCCCTCCCATAGTTCCACTGGAAGGGAGGAGATACCGTCTGTTTTCTCGGATGAAGGTGATGAAACCACCGGTGCAGACGACTATTTATTGATTGTACCGAGAGGCGTAATAGCTCCGCCAGTAGAGACTCTCATAATCTCCAATAAACGAAAGGCTTCCACTCTGAAAGAGCCTCCCCCCCGCAAGAAGAAGCAGACTGTCAGAGGTCCTACAAGGACTTCCACCAAGGGGGCCTCTAGGGTTGAGCCTATTATTTTCCCTGTTGGGGATGCTTCTTTGATCAGGGGTCCTTCGCCTTTTAGAGAGAAAACCTCCATAGTTCCAGCTGATAGTGCTGAAGATTCTTTGCTCGCGATTGCTGTCGTTACTACCGTTGCTGGTAGTGCTTCGAGATCGCCTTCGAGGCCGAGCATAATAAGAATCAATATACCTATATCAAGACAAATAATGGGCCTAGCCCCTCCTTCGTCTGTAAGTATCTCAAGCGAGATTCAACCCGATGAGCATCGAGTGGATCTGGGTGACGACTGGGATGACTAGCCTCAAACGTCAGTTGGTGCACCCTCTTCTCCAGGTATGATATCTTATTTAGCATCATTAAGAAATGATTTAGCTATACAAGCTGCAGACGCAACATACATACCATCGGCCATGGATAAATATTGCCTTCACGCTTTCTTCAGAAAAATTAACATCAAATTGATATTAACTTTCTCTTATCTTATTTTCAGGCGAAGACATCTCTGGGGAGGGCGGAGTTGACACAACTTCTGACTTTGTTGCAAATCCAGCTAATGAAACGGCGGTGCCCGACGACGAAGAAGCATGCTTTGAAGCTGCCGATCTTTTATCCGCAACATTCTCGGGTGTCATCCCGCCAGTAGCAGTTCAAATAACATCAGAGGAGGATGATCCCACCATCTCGACCGTGCCTCCTTCGTCGAGCACGCCAGCAACTTCAACTGTTGTTGGTGTGCTTTCTTTTGTTGCGTCATCTATTGAAGCAACGACTGTGGCAACATCCTCTGCAGTCCTTCCGGATAGGAGATTTACCGATATTGTGGCCACTTCCAGCGTACATTCGATCTTTACTATGCTAGTTGAACAATATACTAGCATATTCTATCGCACTTTGAAAGAATTGATATCCATGGTGTTGGAGAAGAACTTGGGTTTTGATGCTCTGAAGACGTCCTCCATGCTTACTATAGCGCCGATTAGAAATTTCAATGACGCTGAAAGAGCTGATGCGCTAGAGAAAATAGTTAATAGTTTAGAACAACCCATTAACGAATATTTGCAACTATCCTGAGGCAGCCTCGACGACCTGGTTCAAGCTGAGTATGACTTTCTAACTGCGAAACTAGCTCAGCAGATTGAATCTTTAAACAAATCCATCCGGGAACAACAGCAAGAGATGAAGAAAGAGCAGGCAGTATTGGTGGAGAGTATTCCTCAGCTAGCCAAGTGCTGCACTGAATATGAGGGATATGAAGTAAGGCTTCGAGAATTAGAAGCTGAACTTGCTCAGACAAGGGAGAGGCTTCTCAAGGCATCGGTATCTCATGATGTATTTGAGGGCCAAGTGAAGACAACTCAGCAGAACTTGGCATATGCGGGTGTCATCCACGCAAGTTTTATTGATTCTCTGTCCGAACTATCTCACTTGAGTAATGACGAAGCAAGGCTGGAGCGGGCTTGCAACAACATTTTAAACTCCAGGAATTAGAGGATGGCTGCTTTGGCGCAACAGATCAGGGATTTAACTGCTCCTCCCCAATGATGTACTTTTATATTTCTTCTGTATTTTCTCAGAGATAACAAAGATACATTTTCCGACTTTATGGACCAATCACTTTTAGAATGTAAATGATAGGCTAAGATGAAAGTGATATCAGAGGTAATATGAACATGATATACTTTCGGTAAGGTTTCGCTGAATGTCAATCTATTCAGAGGTAATATGAACCAGATAGAATATAATCTAACTAAATTTGTATACCAAACACTATCAGAGGTAATATGAACATGATAGGTTTATAAATTAGTTAAGCATATCCATTAAGAGGTCATATGAATCTGATAGAATATGATCCAGCTAACCTTTGTACATGGTATCGTCAGAATAAGATCTTCATCATATTCCGTTAAGTAAAGGAGATCAAGTATAGTACTTCTTCGGGAATTTGCAGTTGATAGGAGCCATTATCAAATTTTCATTAGGCTTGGCTAACCTGTAAGCGCCATTTGAGAATCACATAAGGGCCCTCCATTTCTTTACGATTATTTGTGCGAGCTTTGGACATCGTACCAGATATAATATGGACATAGTACAATACCGTGTTTGTTGAGGACATTCTACTGGGAATCTTTGGTGGACCTATTATTTGTTGCACATGTTGAGTGCAAATAATAAGTTCGAAACAAGCCCAATCAGAGGAAATATGGACGTGATAGGTTTTGTGGCTAGTAGAGACATCCCGCTGGGGGATTTTTGTGGACCTATTACTTTTTGTGCATGTTAGTACAAGTAATAGGTTTGAGACAAGTCCTGACGGATGCTTATAAAATATGACTCTATGGGGATGAACAGGACTGACTCTTTCTTTGCTGGAGAAAATGAGGATAGTTTAGAGGTAATATGGACATGAACAATTCATTTCCATTGCGGGTATTCCACAGGGGGATTTTTTTTGGACCTATTATTTGTTGCGCACGTTGAGTGCAAATAATAAGTTTTAGGACAAGCCCTACTAGCGGTAATATAGACTTGGCAGTTTTTGTGGACCTAACACCACTGGCGTACTTAGAGTTAAGTACGGGTGTTAAGTTGAGATAAAAACCAAAATCAGAGGTAATATGGACATGATAATCGATAGCCAAATCCGGAAGGTTTGCTCAGAGGTAATATGAACATGGCAAACTCAGCCTGAGAGAAATATTATGACAGCAGTTCAGAGGTAATATGAACGTAAACTAATGTCCGAAAAATTTCTTGAGTAGTGATTTGTTGAGTGTGGTCTATCCGAACATAAAGATAGACCAAAGGATCATTCTGCTGGGGAGAATGATGGGATGATAGCTCAGAGGTAATATGAACATGGCTAGCGTCTAACGAGATTGGTTTGAATAGTCACTGCGGGAGTGTACAAGTAGACCTAAAGATTGCTCCGTTGGGAAGATTTTGAGATTCTACCATCATTGTGTATCTAGGACTTTTGGATACGGCTGATGGCTCTTTACAAAAATTTGTAATGAAGGAGAAAATGTTGCACATAGGCACTTGCTGGGGATGCTAAATTGCTGAACATATCTATTCAGAGGTCATATGAACATGATAGGATATGATTCTCGACCTTTGATGATCGAGAAAATGTTGTACATAGGTACTTGCTGGGGATGAAGAACCAAGAGTTAATTTGTATATCTGGGTTGTGAACTTATTATCCATGGCGTACCTTAAGTATAGATAATAAGCTAAAATGACTAGCACTACCAGGGGTTATGCGAACTTGATAGTAGAAAGTCGAAGAGAAGAACTTCACTCAGAGGAAATGTGGACATGAAAAAGTTCTAAAAATATCTTACTCAGAGGTAATGTGGACATGGTAAGATATGGATTTGTGGGAATAAAGAAAAATAGGACAGAGGTAATATGGAAGTGACCATTTTTGTGGTGATGGTTTTACTCTGCTGGAGAAAGTAGAGAGGCGTAGTTCAGAGGTAATATAAACGTGAACTGATCGATAGCAACAACCTGGAAGGTTTGCTCAGAGGTTACTTTGACATGGCAAACTCAGCTGGGAAAAAAATATTTGGACAACAGTTCAGAGGTGAATTTATGTCGGAAAAATTTACTGGGGAGTGATTTGCTGAGTGGGAATAGACCTGAAGGTTGCTCCGCTGGGGAGAGTTTTAGGGACACATTATCCGGCACTTCTTGAAGGAGGAAATTGCCACGTGGGAGTGAGATCAATTTGCCGTGACTGTCATCTTGTTTATAAATGCAAAGTGATGACTTTGGCGTCGATCAACTCCTGGATTCTTCTTTTCAGTACATAGCATGCCTTTGTGGGGTGATAAATGTACCGATAAAAGAGACAATATTCTGGGTCATCGACCTTGCCAGCCCTTTCAGGGTATCTGATGTTGGGTAGCCGAAGTTTGCTTTCCTTTATCAATATATTGAAGATTTTAATATGTCATCCTCATTGAAGGGGAAAGTCCCTTTTGGCTTTTGGGCTCCCGATACCTGAGTCGTACGGTCCTTGGGGAAGATGGTCCTAGCTGCATCATCTTCAGACTCAGAGGGAATTCTACCCCCAGCTGTGGATGCTGCTCGGTTTTATCGAGGCAAACTACCCCCAGATATGTCGTGGCGTTTCTCCACAGAAGTTGATTTAGAATAATCTGCCTCTGGTATTACAGGATCTGACTGTGGAGGTTTGGAGTTTGCAGGGGATGTGGTATACCCTAACCCAAAATGAGTTCATTGACAGTAAGGATCACAATGCAACGATATTCGTCTGCCTTTTCCATAATTGAGTCCTTGCTTCAACTTCAAATCATAACCCATATTTTGGATAATCTTTAAAGCCTATGGGTTATACCTGTGGATTTGCATTTTCCCAGCATTAGACTTATGAGAATCTTCTTGTACAATCAGTCTATTCCGCATTCGACCAAAGATTATCTGATGCTGATCATCGTGAGTAGGTAGAACAATAAAGACATATTCTTCATGTGGCCCATATGTCATGACGATATTCGATGTTGACTCATCTTCCCATATGATCTCCCCACGCTTGGTAGTTAGGGGCACTAAATCTTGATTTTGACCCCTGTCTTTGCGTTTCTGGATAAAAAAATTACACAAATCGGGGAGATTAACTGAAGAAGAAGAAGGCTTATTATGCCTTTTTACATCAGTAGGGACGTAAAGATTTGGAACCATGACCCTCTCTCTACCATAAGAATACAGCAGTTCAGCCATGTGAGTAGCATACGATCCATCATCCGTCTGAGGAGCGTATTTTCCCGTGAAGCGGGTCTTCTTTACGCGGACAGACTTATCCTGGCATAATTTGCAGTGTTGCCCAGGTTCACATAAAATAGAAAAAGTCCTCAAATGGCCTCCAACGTCCCGCGTAATCTGAAGAGTGGGCAACTTCTTCTCTTGGGGGCGTACAAGCCTAGAGGTTGGGAGATTCGCCACTCGTTTTCCCTTAATGTGATCCAAAGGTCCATCTATCTCATCACAGATGGGAGATGTATTTTTATGCGCAAGGCACTTTCTAGACTTCTAGATTGGCACTGGGGCATTGCCAGAAGTTTTATCTGCCACGTCACAGACGGGAGACGAATTTTTATGCGCAAGGCGCGTTCTAGACTTCTGGATTGGCATTGGGGCATTGTCAGAAGTTTTGTCTGCCACATCACAGACGGGAGACGAAGTTTTATGCACAAGACGCGTTCTAGACATCTGGATTGGCACTGGGGCATTGCCAGAAGTTTTGTCTGCCACGTCACAGACGGGAAATAAAGTTTTACGTGCAAGGCGTATAGGTTGTGTTGTCATAACCTTGTTGATCAGAGGAGGAGAGCTTGCAGGAAGGGTAGAGGATGTCTGGGGCATCCACACTTTATGCAGCTTCCTGTTGTCCTGGACAGAGAGGGGATGAGAGTTACCCCCTGCGCGAAGCATGTCTTCATAAGCAGATTGGTCAAATTGGACGACCAAAGTCTTCTTCGTCAATCCGACGGATACAGCATCGTGTTGAGCAATGGCTTTCTCGTCAGATGAGAAATTAGTCCCCAGTAGAGTCACCATTTGTGTTTGATGATAAACAAAAAATGAAACTAGGTTTATACTAAACCCTTTCTTTGTTTACAAAAAAAAGTAGAATAATTAATCCTATACGAGGATGTTAAGTACAATAAAAATGATTCTGAGAAAAAAATGCTATAGGAGTCTGATCTGCGGTCGATCACTTTGTCCCTTGGACCACACGATGATGAAGAAGTGCTGTAGAAGAAGAAGAAGCTTCAAATATTACAGTAGGGATTGAATTCTCGTTGCCGAAGTTGTCAATCGACGCTCTCTGTCTGTGCTCTCTGCTCCTCTTTTTTTCGATCCCATCTCCTGTGACCGGAGGTCTCTATTTATAGAGCTCAGTCACAGTAACTGTCTAGTCGGCGTAGAAGCCAAACTGTGAAGAGAGTTGCACTCTTTACGCGGCGGTTATAATAAATGCTACACACGTCTGAATGATCTCCTGAATCCGCGTATGACGCGTATCCCATTATGAGGTAATACGTATAACCGCTCTCGAATATCACGGCATGCAAGCCACGTAGGCAACTACATCTCGCGTAAAGATGGTTGGCATAAAAGCCTAATAACTGTCTTGTTGGCGTAAAAGCCAAATAACTGTCTTGTTGGCGTAAAAGCCAAATAGCTGTTTTGTTGGCGTAAAAGTCAGATAGCTGTCTTGTTGGCATAAAAGCCAGATAGCTGTCTTGTTGGCGTAAAAGCCAGATAGCTGTCTTGTTGGCGTAAAAGCCAAATTATGCGTAAAGCTTGATACTGTATAAATAATAGATAACCAGCGCAAAACTAGCCAATTATCCTTCCTGGCTGAGGTCTTGAGCATATTCTGGGCTAAATAGCCTTATCACGTACCTTTGCAAATATAGCCTGAGTTGGCGTATTTCAAGGAGATAGCATA
This sequence comes from Iris macrosiphon, assembly GCA_036927795.1. Lineage (NCBI taxonomy): Eukaryota > Viridiplantae > Streptophyta > Magnoliopsida > Asparagales > Iridaceae > Iris > Iris macrosiphon. The sequence goes on from JAYESA010000002.1 coordinate 45,120,023, forward strand.
CGACGTACTCCTACAGATGAAAATAGCTTGGTTGGTGTAACATGCAAGGATGGTGATGTGAGCGTATTAGTCACGGTTTTAGCTCTCTCAGTCATTAAAAATAGAACAAAATCTTGTGCATTAAATGTAGAGATCTGCCCCCATCTCGTGTATTAAATGCAAAGATATGCCTCAAGCTCTGTACGAGAGACAACTTTTGACATGGCGTCTGATTTCGTCTCATCTCGAGCATAAAAACTCATCTCTGCCTGTGTAAAATAGGTAGCATAATCCTTGAATGCGTAAAAATAACTTGTATCAATGATATGTCACTAAACGACAGTCTGGGCCTCTGTGCAGAATCATCATTATAGTCGTCCTCTCGATCGTCGTACAGTACTCTTTGTCAGGAGTCAGGTTCACTCTTTTGTCTGACAGATTTATTCGAGGAATACGAAGAGTTCCTCGTATGACTTTACGTTGCATTAAAGAAAAATGTATTTTACGCCGAAGGGAGGTGTAGCCACCTTTTACGCCAAAACGGCCTTTGAGGGCTGCTTTACGCGGGCTGTTCTGAAGCCATATTTTATGCCACACAGCGCTGAAGCTCTGTTTTATGCGTATAGCTCTGAAGTCATATTTTTACGCCATATAGCGCTGAAGCTCTATTTTATGCGGGCTTCATGCATGTTGGGGGTTTTACGCGTATAATTTCTCAGCATATTTTTATGCTTCTACAAGCTACTCTGACGGCTCCAGCTCCTCCGACGGAATCGGTGGATCATCCAGCTCCTTCGATGTCTCCTGCCACTTCTCCGTCTACCGTTGCTCCTAATGATCTGCAGGATATCATCGCTATGGTTATGGCACAGTACATGGCTAGCTGACAGCCGCCTCCGCCTCCACCGTCGACTTGAAGGATTTTTTGAGTTTGTGGAAATTTTTGAGTTTGTTGTATTTTTTTCACTTGATTGTATTTTTTTGACTTTGTGGGATTGTATAACAGTTATTTGTACATATTTGGATTACTTTACTGTATTATTTTATTGTATATATAATATTTGTACATGTTTGTGTGAGTTTTATTAGTTTGTGTAGAATTTACTTGTGTGAAAATTATTTGTGTGGAAATTGGTGAATGTCTAACAGGTATATGCTTAGCAGAAATTAATTTCTGGAAAAAATATTACTGTCAGCGTTGGGCTGGCGACGTAATAGCGATAAAAATCTAAAAAATCTTAGCTCAGCGATGGATTGCTGACGAAAAATCTCAGGCCAGCGACTACCTAGCGACGAAAAATCTCTATCGCTAAAACGTCTAATACATAAAAATATGCCAAACATGTATCAGAGTCCGTCGCTAACATCCGTCGCTAATGCGTCACTTAGAGTGACAACTTAGCAACGAATTAGCGATAAACTCTGTGAGCCCTGAATGTGAAAAATCTTCTGAAAATTTTGGCTCACATAATCCGTCGCTATTATGTCGGTAAGTAGTCAGAAAGTTTAGCGACAAAATTTATTCGTTATTGATCCGTCGCTGGTTTTATGTTGCTCATTCAGTCGCTAATTCATCGATAAAGTGACGGATTAGTAACATAATTTCCGTAGCGACGTTAATTTTTTTGACAGAAAGTTTTTGTCGCTAATCAATCGCTAAATGCAAATAGCGACGAAAATATGCATTTTAGTGACGGATAATTCCGTCGCTAAAATAGTATATTTTTGTAGTGTAGGATTTCTTATCCTCTAAATATAGGAGGAGGGTGAAGGCACAAAGCATGCACAAATATGGAGATTCGATATGCTCGTCCACAAGATAATCTAAGAGAAATTACGTACTTTGCTCTTAGGGTTCTTCTCCACACAAGACAGAAGGAAGAAGAGATCTAATCGAGGAGTCGTCAACCTCGATTAGGAAAATTGCTACGGGTTGGTGAGTGATTTCAATTATAATCTTTGTTGTTCCTTCTTGAGTGTGGTGAGGGGGTTGAACCTATTAGGGCAAAGGATTTCAATATTAGTTTTTTGCAATCTTGTAATTTTATCTGAGTTATAAACGTTGGAAATTATCCAGGTGATGTAGTCACCTCCATATACTTATCTTCATCTGTGCTTGGTATTCATAGATTGGTTGGTTATCTCAGGTGGGTTAGCAAACGCTTTCGTGATGTACCCAACACATGGTATTAGAGATAGGTTCTTCTCGAGAGGGAAGGTACAACTATGTCTATAGAGCAGATGGACACTCGTATGATCACCCTCATAGGGGAAACTGGACAATTTAGAAGCCAAAGGATCTACTATGGTGCAAGGACTTGCATTGTCCGTTGGAGGGCGACAACGCCAAGCCAACGAATAAAGTTATTGATGGCTGGAAACAACTAGATTGGAAGGCTGTTGGATTCATTCGCCAATGGCTGGATGACTCAATGTTTCACCATGTGTCCATGGAGAGTTATATAAAAGAATTATGGGAGAAGCTGCATTCGCTGTACGAAAGAAAGACGGCTGGCAATAAGGTATTTCTTATTCGCCAACTCGTCAACTCGAAGTACACGGAGGGTACACCAGTGACACAATATCTGAACGAGGTTTAGGGCATTATTAACCAGCTATCTGCGATGAAGATGGTGATTGATGATGAGCTTCAGGCCCTTCTGCTTTTGAGTTCTTTGCCGAAAACTCCGGATAAAGTTGTCACAATGGAGCTAGTCAAAAGCATCTTGTTGAACGAGGAGGTCCAGCGTAAGAAAGTAGAATCGTCGCAGGAGTGCGCTATGGTGGCTACGGGAAGGGAAGACCTAAGTCACAAGCAAGAATATGAGGGAGTTTTCGGGATCTTGTGACTGTGGACCATAAGGTGGGCTGCTATCACTGTAGCAAAAGGGGTCATATTGAAAGGAACTACATGAAACTCAAAGTTGAGAAGGCAAAAGGCAAGGACGATCAGGAGGATCTCACGACTATGGAAGATCTCATCATCGCAGTAACCAATGCAGAGGAACCTTATGACATGTGTCATGATATAGATTGGGTCATGGATATGGGGGCATCGTATCATGCCACTTTATATAGGAGGATCTTTATGTCATACCGCGGTGAGATGTTTGGATGTGTGAAGATGGGCAATAAGGGGACAACTATAGTTGTAGGCATCGGTGATGTGCACTTGACAACGAAGATTGGTGAGAAGTTCATTCTCAAGGGTGTGCAACAAGTACCGAGTCTGCGTTGCAACTTGGTTTTAGTAGGGAGGCTAGCAGATGATGACTGTCATAGTCTGTTTGTGGACAAAGATTGGATGCTTACAAAGGGTTCTAAACAACTGACTCGAGGAGATTTGTGTTGTGACATGTACAGGCTCACGCAGTTGAGGTGTATAGGCAGGCCACAGGCAACGAATGGAGGCTCGAGGGGTATTTGATATGATGTGGATTATCGGGAACTTGTCTTGGAGGTTGTCACATCCCAGTCCCAAAATACCGAGGGACTAGCCACATGGCAATGGCCAGCAGCATAACTCCAATGGGCAAACCCAATTTAATGGACCCATTAGAGTGCACTTAAGCTATAAAACAAACACAATGGTCTATGATACATGTCACAGTCTAATTATAATCTCATCCACAGAAATTAAATACAATTCAATATGATAGACTAATTAAGATAATAGCTAAAAAAAATATCGTCTATCAACAAGTCCAAATAAATAGTGTCACAGAGAACAACCCGATAAAATAAGTCAATACATAAGTCCATGAGTCAAGATATAAAATAACTGGAGCATAAATAACTAAGTATGTAACAGAATACTCATGAGTAATCCTTTGGCACAACCTCGTCTTCTGGTACCAGTACTGCTCCAGCGTCATATCCTGTCCCATAAACCTTGGGGTAATCCTCTTCTGCTATACTTGGGGACATAATCCGGATCCAGGTCCTCAGGGGACATAGCAAGATATAAGAATAACTCAAGCCAAATACAATACAGTAAAAAAAAAATAGATCCTCAGGGCAAGCTATGTAACCAACTATGTGAAATATAAGTTGAGAGTATCACTAGTACTCAGGCTGAAACCACTAAAAGCTTTGTGTCGGGGAGCTGGTAGCAATAATATCACGTAATGGGCCAAGATCTGGAACAGAGACTAAAGTACCTTAATAATAAAATATATATGTATGTAATCAGCCTGTATCCTGTGTGTCTCTTGCCACCCAATGTAATCACACATCTCATATCCACGATATCTCATGTCCATAACACGCAAGATCATGACCTCTAATTAGTACAGCGAGTCATAATGATATCTATGTATATGCAAGTCTTATTTTACGAATCCTGTAAGCCTATACAGAATCACCACGAATAACTCAAGAAAGATTCTGTTACATGAATAGTGTCAAGTGTCCTATGGTATGACTTACTTGGTAAAGCAAGCACGAAAATATATAGGATCGTGGTATCAACTCTCTAAATGACGTTACACGACTCCGCATACGGCGTCGACACCCGAATCTTGTTCGGACGCTTAGCAACGTCTCACGGTCCTAGGTTAAATAGGTACAACATAAAATTATTTAGAAATAACTCAAGCAAATAATATCTCAAGATCTACTACAAGTTGGCAAGGTACACTTGCCAGTGTTCTGAGCTCCGTTAGTTATTTCGATATAAGTAAAATCTCCAGGTATGCCTCCGGATGCTGAAACAAATATCAATATTGCTCTAAGAAAACTTGAAATAGCTAGGTTTGACTACCCATAAGTCCAATTTGGATACAAGGGTAAAATTAATATTTTTGGGTCAAAGCGGGGTCCACATGTGGCCCACTTCGCACCAAAAAATGTGCAAGAGACAAACTTCTCTAAATTCGTCAAACTTAGTGTTTACAAGTTCAGAACGATGATATAAATCCAACTGAATGTTCAGAACTGGATTCCAATGAGCTGGTCACGAAATCGCTCGTCAAATGGAACCGGGGGTCCCACGAAATGGAATTTCATCAACTTTCTCATAATCGAACCAAACTTGGGTCACAGGATCAGCATAATGCTGCGAATTCGATGGCACAAGTTTTGTTACAAAATGACAAGCACACATAAAATTATAACGAGTGTCAAAACATGACGATACGGGACATTTCGACGGATACGCGTTGATTTCGGTGTGCACGCACATCCAAATCAACTTTTGCAAAATTCTACATATCCACGTTGGCGATATGCGCCTTTCGGTATAATTCGCACATGACGAAGTCACCTCGTTTAGCAGAACGTACCCCGTTTCGAGAAAATTTGTGTTTAGAAAACCAAGTTTTTGGTCAAATTCAACAGCGAATAAATTATAGCATACAATAAATTAAAATAAACTAATTAAAGAGATTAAAACTTGGTTTTGTTGTCTAAATTACTGTTCAAGTAGAATTTAAAAATATTAACTAGATTGAAAGTAAAACATCCATGAACATGGGTGCTTGGAACAGTTTTCTGAACTACAAATTGGGTCATTTTTTTCTGTTTTGCGTCACGAATTACGACCGACACAGGAGACAATAGGCCAAAATAATTATACAGGGTTCAATATGGTCATGTGATCTTCGCATATGATTCGATATATCGATATTTGGATTACTGTGCAGGAAGATACAGGTGCTAGAAGTAGCATACCTTGATGTGTGCTGTTGCTCGAAATTTGGGCGATTACTTTACGGCGGCAGACGACGGCGGTCCGACGATCGTCGGAGGCTGTGGTTGGTCGGGGTGGCAAAGGAGATGATGGTGGTGAGGTTTGGCTAGGCTGAAGTTTATATAGGGGTGTACATGGGGGTTATAGGGAGCGGAAGGGAGGGGGTCGGGGAGGTTTCAGAGAGGGGAAGTGAGGGGGTGCGGGGGTTATTATAGCTGAAGTTGGGGAGGTTTCTGTTTTAGGTTTTAGTGGGTTTCGGGTTAGTAGGTTCGGGTATGGTTGGTGGGTTTTGGTTAGTTAGGTTTAGGTTGGTTCGGTTTAGGTTGGTTTGATTTGATTTGGGTTGGTTTATTATAAAATAATAAATACATGGCCATTAAAAATAGTTTTGGGCCCCAATAAATTCATAAAAATTATACAATACTCTATTATTAATTATACACCCAAAAAATAATTTTTACACTATTTTAATAATTAATTTAATACACAAAAATATAAATTCCTGAACGAACATTTATTATAATTAGCTAAAAATTAAAGAAAAATCTCCCAAAATCTCAAAAATTTATAATTCCAATAATTAAATTATAAAAATATGGGTGTTTACAGAGGGGCTTCAAGATACTATGTGGATTACGGAGGATTCGGTTCGTCGAGACAAAGCAGCGAATGGTGATGAGTCAAAGATTGAGGGTCAGTTTGTCGGTCCCATGACAACGGGTCGGTCTCCAAGTGGGGGTTGTTCCACGAATCTGATTTTGGCAACTTGTGTTTTGGCAAAACTTCATGGATCGATATCGATTTCAGCAGTTCAAAGCCAGTGAGGAGATCAAGGTTTGTATTAAACCCAATCTGAGGCGGGAGCATCATTATTCACAAGTCTAGGGGGAGCTGTGGGTCATCGACAACATGCACAATGCATGCTATTCTGTTCGAGGATGCATGTGTATTGGAAGCTTCAGGTACAGACATGAAGGTGGGTAGATTCAGGAGTTTAGATCTCGGAAGAATCGCACTATTTTCTTTATTGTTTCATAGTGGTAGGTTCTATTCCTAAGTTTCGTGGATGAAACTTCCTATTAGTTGGTTAGGATGTGGTATCCCGTTCCCCCAATTCGGGGAGCACGGCTAAAAATTACTAATCGGTATCGTTCGATCGGGATAGATTGAATCAAGATCTTATCCTCGTTATGGATTTGCTTCTTCGGAATCAATTTTCATATTTAGTGGACCGTGCTCCAAGGATGGATTTAGCGGCAGAGTCAAGAGGGACCTCTCCACTGTAAGTTTTCTTACCTAGTTTTCAATGTCGCCTTGTTGCTTTCATTCTTTTGAGTTAGTTTTCGGGTTTGCATTTTCTTGAACGATTTTGATAGTTTTTATTGCTTTTATTCGTTGAACTGCATTTTATTCCGAGCTTGGAAAGAGTAGAAGATGTATTGATCATCTGTTCGTAGAAATTGCAAGTGATCGTGCAGTAGACATCGTACTAGCAGAGTTTTAAAGCACCTCTTTCCTTTTCTCTTTCCAACCAACTTATGAGTGGCTATATTCGATTCAGTTGACCGTTCTTCCAAGTCTTCACATCTAAAATCTTGCCTTCTTGATTGTTCCGATCAAACGATACCATAATAACTAAAAGATATCAAGACAAAAAGGAATAGACTTGGATTATTTGTGCTTGTTGACCAACTTGGAAATGGTTACCTTGTTGCATGCTAGTTCGCTTAGAATATTCTTTCATAATTTCAATTCAAGTTAGAAAGTATACTTCTTCTATAATTATGCTATGTGTAGAACACACCTTGCTATGCAATGAATGTATACTACTTCTATAATTGTGCTATGTATAGAACACACCTTGCTATGGAATAAACTGATCAGGGGGACTATGCAAAATAAATTATGCCATGTCACTTGTATCGTGCTCATATTTTCTTAACTACATCAATTGATAACTTAGTATAGACGTCGTTTGATCATGTACAACTTGTGCACAAGGTCTATGGTTTCTACGAACGATCTTTGGGACACTGGCTCCGATCCAATCTGGACTGAACTTTATGATAGTCTCACGTGCTGGACGAGATGGCGTGTAGCGCCTCACATGCTTTTATTGTATATCATCCTCGTTCAATACTATAACTCATCCATTATGGTATCATGCCAGTGATTCCCACATATATTTAAACTATGCAAGCTAACTTATGTCTTCGTGGCAGGGAAGATCATGGTAAGTATTCTGCAAGTGGTTCAGATGGAAAGGTAAAAGTTACCAAATGGTGGCATATTTATTTTAGTAAATTTCTATATCAAATGCTTGCTTGTAAAATAAACTAAGGCAAGATAGAAAGACCACAAAATAACTAGCATGTTTCATATAAACAACGTGTTGTTTGGTATTGTTGGGTTAGCTTGCCTTCACCAGTGCATTTTGATGTACTGGCCCTTATTGCAACAAGTTTTCCACACCAAGAAGATCCTGCAAGAAACTAAAGTGACTTCCAATCCAGTCAAGCTACTGGTACGCCCTGATCGTGCTACAAAAGCAGCATTTTTAAGTTTCCAGGAGCTCGTGCACAAACTTATGCAGCTCCGTGGGAAGGCGATAGCTTCGCCAGAAGGTCTTAATAATTTGAAATTTTTGTAAAAGGATGTAATGTACATGACAACTATCTTATTTTATGTCATCTTTTGTAAGCTTGTGCGACAATTATTCGACTCGTTCAAGAGTTTGTAAATAGATGTTCATTGTCAATAAAGAGAACTTTTCCATGCTTCAACATTTTGTTTCAGTTATCTGCGTAATCTGAATATGTGCTCATTATATAAAAATACCTTTGCCTTGTGCGTTGCGCAACCTAGGCATGCATGACGTCATGCCCGGTGGATGACTATCGATTCTACGGAATTGGGGTGTGGCATATTGGTATCGGAGCACAGCTTCAAGTTTCTTCGGCCCTTGTGCCGGAAAAGTTCCTTTAATGATCTATTACCTATGCGAACTCTTGAACTCGTTTGGCCAAAATGAGATACGTTCCATATAGTGAGTCCATAATACATTATGAGCCTGCTATAAGTTATCTTCTTTTGAAGGAATGACATAAGCGCAAGCATCAGCGCTAGTATAGGGTGAGATATAATCCCAAGAAAGTAGTTTTGGTATATTGGAAAGTTCCAGAAGCCAGCGAGCCATGCCCCGTGTCAACCCGATTGAGCAAATAATATGGATGCTTGAGGCAAGTCAACAGAGGGATGAAGATCATTATGAGCGATTCGAGAAGCGGGCGAAAGAACGACAGAGCAAGTTCGAAGGCAATCTAGAAGCCCGATTTATAGTCCAACAGAAGTAGGTAGATGCCCTATAACAGATCGTTCAGACCTTGGCCTCCAACCATTCCGCAACGACAGCAGCGACACCGATCGAGCTACCAGCACCTGAAGTCGAAACGTCTCAAACTCCAAAAAAGAAGAAAGTGACTACCTTCGACTTTGCTGACTTTAATAAGGTCTGCAATACGCTATTTAAGGGGACTGAGGATCCGGTCGTAGCTCTAGATTAGCTGGCAGAGCTTGAGGATCACTTCAAATTACTAGAGATATCTAAGGAAAAGTGTATTACGTGTGCCCAACTACAGCTCCGTTTGAAAGTGCATAATTTGTGGGACGTGCATCGGAGATCTCTCTCAGTCGACGATGAAGAGATCGCATGGGATACCTTCTGTGGCACGTTTGAAGAGGAGTTCATACCCCCTCCCGTTCGTCGGCAAAAGGAGAATGAATTTGTGCAGCTCCGCCAAAGCAACATGACAGTGAAGCAGTACTCCGCCGAATTCAACCGGCTCGCCAAATTTGCAAGCTCATATTTATCTGATGTGGCAGGTCATGCCAGACAATTTGAAGGCGACCTGCCATCCATGCGCACGTGGTTGTTCCCCAATACCTAACGATGCGAGAAGTTCTTAATCATGCCCTTTCTCTTGAACCGCAGTATCCTTCAGTTGCTGCCGGCATTGTGCATACTTCTAATCACTAGCTCCATAGTAACGTAGAAGAAAATACCGCTCCAAAGCGTCCAAATAATGGCGATCAGCAAAAAGGAAATCCAGGACAACCATGTTCCTTCTGTAAGAAGTCAGGGCACACGGCCAAAAATTGTCGCAAGAAGCTCGGGTTATGTCTCATTTGTGGTGATCCAAATCATGGAATTCGTGACTATCCACTCTACTCAGTTCACCATCCTCAATATCCAAATCATGCCACAACACCTCAGGAAAATTGAGCCACACCACAGAAAGGGCGTCGTCAAGCTCAATGATGGGTGTAAAATTTGACACGGAAAGAAGCCCTAGCATCGGACACCGTTATGTCATGTATATTGCTTTTAACATACCTGCTCGCGTGCTATTTGATTCTGCTGCAAAATATAGCTTTATATCCACGAATTTTGCCATAAAAAACATGATAGATATAACACCATTATATCTAGACCTTAGTGTTAGCACCCCATCAGGCACGAAAATACTTGTCCATTCAGTATGCCAGGGCAGTAATATCTGTATTGGGGGAAGGAAACTCTCGCTCGATGGGTTAGTCCTAGATGTTCGAGATTATGACATCATTTTGGGGAATGATTGGCTTGTCGCTCGACAAATATTGAATGTGCAGAGAAACGAGTCATATTTCGTCTACCTGGAGAGGCCAAATTCTGTTATACAAGCGGTCTAGTAAAAGATGCGTCAAGGACCTACATGGTGATTTCTGCGATGTCAGCTCGACGGATGCTACACTCTGGATGCGAGGGATACTTAGCGTCAGTTCGACACACAGCTGGATTGCACAAAAATTGAGTCTTCTTCCGATGTGGCAGAGTTTTCTAATGTGTTTTCAAGCGAGCTACCTGGCATGCCACCCGACCGAGAAATCGAGTTCACCATCGACACATTCCCCAACCGATTTCCAAAGCCCCATACAGAATGGCCACTGCTAGACTAAAGGAGTTAAAGTGACAACTTCAAGAACTACTAGACCGTGGATATGTTCGTCCGAGCGTGTCTCCTTGAGGCGTACTTGTACTCTTTGTAAGAAAGAAGGACGGAATGCTGCAACTCTACATAGACTATCGGGAGCTAAATAAGGTCACTATCCGAAACAAGTATCCCCTGCCCAGAATCAATGACCTCTTTGATTAGTTGCATGGGGCATCAGTATTTTCTAAGATAGATCTTCGCTCTGGCTACCACCAATTGAAGATTAAGCCAGAGGACATGCCGAAGTCAGCATTTTGAACCCGCTATGGCCTTTATGAGTTTTCTGTTATACCGTTTAGAGTGATGAATGCCCCTGTCGCATTCATAGATTTGATGAACTGTGTGTTTCGACCATTTTTTGACAAGTTTGTTATTATATTTATAGACGACATCTTAGTGTACTCGAAGAATAAGGATGAACATGCAGGACACCTGCGGATGGTGCTTCAAACTCTTTGAGATAATAAGTTGTACGCGAAGCTGAGCAATTATGAGTTCTGATTGGACATAATATCTTTTTTTTGGCACATCATTTTTGCGGAGGGCATCTCATTCGACCCAAAGAAAGTTAAAGCCATCGTGAAGTGGAAGTGACCTGAGTCAACCAACGACATTCGGAGCTTCCTTGGTCTAGCAGGCTACTACATGAGATTCATAAAAGATTTTGCAAATATTGCCTCACCTCTGACTCACCTCACTCGGAATGGAGTAACGTTCGCGTGGATGGACGACTGTGAAACTTTATTTATGGAGTTAAAGCAACGACTTTTCTCATCACCAATTCTTACCCTTCCAGACGGACCCGATAATTTTAAGATCTATAGCGATGCCTCGGGAAGGGGTTTGTGATATTTTCTATTACAGAGGGATAAAGTGATAGCTTTTGCATCGAGGCAGTTAAAGTCTCACGAAAGAAACTATCCAACGCATAACCTAAAACTCGCAGCAGTGGTGTTCGCTTTGAAGTTGTGGCGGCATTACCTCTATGGTGTGCCGTGTAAAATTTTTACTGACCACAATAGCCTCAAATACCTCTATACTCAAAAGGATTTAAATCTACGGCAACGACGTTGGCTTGAACTCCTTAACGACTTTGACTTGATGATCTGATACACACTGGGTAAGGTAAACGTTATAGCTGATGTGCTGAGTCGAGTATTCGTTGGGAGCTTGGCTATCGATATATTGCAAAGGGATCTCGAAAGTCTGGATATTACACTCTGAATCAGATATAAAAAGGTGGCACAAGTAGCTCAGTTGCTTCTCGAACCAGACTTATTAGAGAAAGTTAAGTCCGCTCAGAAGGACGACTTATTCCTGGGGAAGATGCAAGATCTTATCTCAGCAGGAAAGACTACCGACTTTGCGGTGAGCACGGATGGGATGATACGGGTAAAGAAAAGATTGTGTGTTCCTAACGATGCAAACCTCAAAAATGAGATACTCACCAAAGTCTATTATACAAGTTATACTTCACATCTAGGAAGCACAAAGATGTATCAAGACCTCCGTACAATATTTTGGTGGCACGACATGAAAAAGGATGTGGCACTGTTTATGTCATAATGTATGGCTTGTCAAAGAGTAAAGTTTGAATACCAGAAGCCGGGCGGAGAGATGCAGAACCTTGCTATACCGGAGTAGAAATGGGAACACATAATGATGGATTTTATTGTTGGTTTGTCAAAGACGCAACGGAAGAATGATGCCGTCTGGGTCATCGTTGATCGACTCACCAAGTCAGCTCACTTTCTTTCTATCAAAGTTACTTGGAGTGCCGACCGCCTGGCTCAGATCTACCTCAACAAGATCGTTCGACTCTACGATATTCCCATATCCATTGTCTCCGATCGAGATTGTAAATCCCCTCACCCAAAATTAGGCCTACTTGGCTTAGATAGAGAGATTAGGGCTAATTAGAATCCAATTAGAAATAGAACACGATATTTTAACTATTTATACAATATTTATATCACATAGTGTACCTTACCGTTATTTCGATAATTGGAGTACCTCACTAGCCATTGCCTTCCTACAAACTTTACAACCTTGTCCTAGACGTGCCCGCCTACCATTCTGACCTCGGTGTAACTTATAATTATGCTCTCTTGTGCTATATTTTAGTCACAAAATATTCATCGCGGATGTTTATATTTAATTCTATATAAATACGATTTTGTATCCTTGTGCGTTCCAATCAAAATTGGAGACACAATCTTGACCGTTTTATATAACCAAATTTATAATAATATTATACTATGAGCCCTCTATGTCCATGACACTTGTGTCCCACATATTTTTAACCCCATGTACTTCTAATTAATTCAGAACACCATGCGCACTAATTTTTATTAATTTAAATCTAATTTCCATCTTTGTACAATTTTCTAATTTTGGGGCATTTTTATGTAAAAGTGCATTAAAGTGTCCACACCATTGGACAATTCATGAAGAAAACTCATTTTTTCCTTCACATAAATTTTTTCTATAATTTTTGGAATGTGCAACGTGCAACATCGGCCCACATTTAATCCTAGCCATTGCATTTAAACAATGTAATTTATAGCCCTCCCAAATATCCCCATGTGAGCCCAAGGCCCAATCCCAAGGAGTGTTGACCAAGCCCTAATCCTAGGTCAACCCCAATCCTAAAAATTCTACACGTATAAATATCACATTTCCTTTACTTTTCCAAAACCCCAAAAACTAAACCTATTTCACCCAGCCGATATTATTCATCTCCATCAACCCATTCCTTCACCCCGGCCGGAGACTCCACATGACGACAACTCGTCGGAGACCGAAGCCACCGGCCACCCAGTGTCGGACCTCCTCCCTCTCTTCTCCTCTATCATTCACCACAACCACCAGCACGACCACCATTACCACCAATGCCGCTCACCACCACCCTTCCTTCCTCCTTCTTCTCCTCCGGTCCCGGTCCACCGCTAAGCCGACCAACCTCGCCGAAGAAGCTCGCCTGGCCGCCGAGTCTCCACTGCACAGCAGCAACCCACCTTCTTCCCGCTCGCCTCAATCTTCAAACCCGACCGGAGCCGCTGCCAGAATTCACCGGAGACGAGCCTCCACCTCACCCCCGTAGTCACCTCCACCCCCTGACCTCGCCTGATGCCTCACCGCAGCCGTAGTGGCACGGCTCCTCTCTTTCCTGCAACCTCCATTACCACCATTACCACCCGAGCCCACCTGTGCCCTCCTCCCTGACCTCCACCTTTCCCTGCTCCTCTTCTCTATGTCATCAATACCTCCCCTGGCCGGACCTCCCCTCCCCTGGCCGGACCTTCCCTCCCCCTGGCCGGATGCACCCCATCATCATCATCATCCACTCTCATTATCACCACCATTACCATCATCTCTACCATGATCATCACCATCTCATCATCAATATCACCCCATCATCATCATCTCATCCTCTTCATCACCATCCTCTACATCATCATCCTCGACATCACCATCGTCCACATCATCATCCTCGTCATCACCATCACCCACATCATCATCGTCACCGTAGTCGTAATCATCGCCATTATCGTAGTTATCATCTCGTCATAACCCTCATCGTCGTCACCGTTATTCTCGTGTGCATACCCCGAGGTTCGAACCTGTCCCTCTCCTCCTTTTATGTGTGCTTGTGTATATGCTATTAGGACATTAGTATTGCTTTATGACTGTTAGTTGATATCGGACCCTGAGTCGGTGAACCCAATGACTTGTACGCGTACACGTACGAGTATTAGAATTAAAGTGATATATATATAGATACATATAAATATATGGAGGTATTATATTTGTAATTAAATGCTAAATAATAATGGTGACTATATATGTGACTAGACTGTACGACCCTATGATACTATGAATTATTCCGTGCTTACCGTGACCATGTTGACCCTAAGAACATGTTAGATGACAGCCTTGTGTATATTTACATACTGGCCTAGACTCATGTTATTTGGACTATCTGATTTTGATACAATATTTAATATAGGACATCCGCGTAATTAAACGTGCATTTGACCATGTTAGTTGACCAGTGTCACCCTAGCGTACCCTCTGAGTCTAGTGTATTTATAGTTGTGTATGTGATAGTGTAATGACTGATATTGTATTGTATTATATTATATGTACATAGGATACTGGATTGTTCTGCGCAACTTCAGGAGTAGGTTATTGGAACTACGCAGCTTCTTTTCAGGCAAGTATACCTTGCCAAATTCAGTTATTATTTTAGTTGCATATTTATTGTTTTATATTATATAACTATGCGCATCCAGGAAAGACTCGGGTGCAGTCAACGAAGGCATTGACGTTAGGACTTGTGTATGACCTAGTATCTAGTAGACCCACCTAAAGTTGTAGAGTTATTGGTATGACTTCCCAGGCCTTGATACATTTCTTATACGTGTTGTGAGTCTCATGTAGGGCACGGATTTATGTATGCGGTTGGCCACCTGTAAGTGTAGATCGTGCGACGGATAAGGTATAACTGCTAATAGTGATGCATGTTAGAAGACTTAGCAGTTATTAGTAGTCGGAGCATAGATTATTGTAGTACGACGGTCCAATCCTTGTCCTTGTTTGGTTGTAAGGTTGGACTATTATTCTAATGATAGACTATGAGCCAGAGTTATGACACCGATACTTGCACTCCGTCTCAGTGTAGTAGCTACAACATGTTATGTATACAACGTGCATAGATCATTGGGCGGGGAGGACGACTAGTAGGCGTATGGGACACCCACTTCCTTTACACTAATGCCATACTCGACGGAGTGATATAGACGATATATACTACACTGATGCCACATTCTTTGGAGTGATATGGACGATATACTGTACTAATGCCACATTATTCGGAGTGATATGGACGATATACTATACTGATGCCATGCTCTTCGGAGCTGGACGTTATTATATTACAGCTCCCTTATATGGGGGCATATATGGCATATACTAGCCAGTTGTCATGATTGATGAATTATGTCAGCATATGTCTAGCCTGCACTTTCCCATACCCTCCAGTTGTCCTTAAATTGCATTCACTTAGATGGTTAGCACACCCCTTTATTTATTCAGTATTTACTTTATGACATGTTTTTATGTATCTTGTTATGTCCCTCTGAGGACCTGGTCCCTTTCCAGGTGTAGATGTTCATGAGTATTCGCAGGAGCGCAGATCCGAACTTGCTACATATATTTCGAGGAGGTCTTCTCTTCGAGCCTCGTGATTGTTAGATATTGTACTTATATTATATTTATCTTGTCTATTCTATATTCTAATTCGACAGTGGATTTGTTTCCATCCGACTGTCATCTTTAGATACTTTATATTAAGATTTAGTACATAGATATTGGTATTTTATTTATTCATCGATTATTGTGGATGAGATTAGATTATACACTGTAACTTGTAATAGTTTTTACCACTTATGAATTATTATTCATATAACAACGTACATATGTATCATGGTATCCATATATTGGAGTTGCCATAAACATATGGCTGGCATGCTTACGTGTCCTAGTCCTACATATTTTAGGACTAGAGCGTGACATGTTTTTAGTGGTGGCCCATGCAGGTCATAGCATATTATCTCGGTTACATTACTGTACCGAGCAAGCCTGCAAATAGGATTAGAGTATAGGATCTCATCCATATTTGACTATGACTCATCTTTCTTCCAATCCATTCCATTTGAATAATCGCATCCTGCTTGAATCTTGTCCTTCCCTAATATTCTTTGAGTATAGCCTTCTCCTAGAATATAGAAGTCCCTGTTGTTAGATAATAAGTAGGGTAACCTTCTTATTAAGAGTACAACTAGGATAATGACACATCACTGAGTTATAATACTTAATGAACCCTAGCATCCCTTACCTGTAAATTGAGTGACCATTATCCCTTGATAATTGGGGATGAATTAAGAGTATTATAGGCAATACTAGGGCTAGATATAAATCTGACCAAATTGTTTGACCCTATCATTGTGGAACCAATAGAAATCTAAGGTTGAATAATAGGACCAAACTTAACTTTTATAGTGAGATAGTATTATAGAACTATAAATTTAGATTCTTGTCTTGATATTAGCAAACAGTGCCTTAGGAAGCCAAGAGGAATGAATATAACATTTTCCTTGATCATACCTCAAACACAGATATTAGCATACCATCTTCCCTTAGGAAAACCATGGTATTATCTAGAGTCCCGCTATTTTTCAATTCAAATCTTATTCCTCTAAAAATTTAGCGCTCGCTATAATTGTGCGATGACTAATTATGTTCTTCTATTCTTCATCTTTAAATTCAGCCACCTAACCTTTCTAATTTTAGGCCAAGTGATTTTATCTTATGTTAAGGATATATAGTTTGCTATAATTTTAGTTATAATCTTGAACTTTGAATTATGTGCTTGGTAGTTAGAACTTTATAGTTTGAGTTATTCCTTTAGATTGTGATCTGATTATTCTTAGTTTTAAATAACGTAACGTGTACCCACCTTGTCACTACCACTTTTCCAGGTAAGGGCAATTGTGTAATTTCACTATTTTGGATAATTATGTGTTTAATTAAATTGCTGAGATTTTAAAACTATTTATTTTATGATTGTTTTAGGTCAAGCCCTAGAACCCTCAAACCCTAGACTGGCTAAACCTTAGCTAATTAGGTTCTACATGACCTAACCTAGGGGTTAAACCTAGGCCATACACTAGAAACCCTAACTGGGCCTATATATATAAAAGGAACCCTCTTGTTCTTCATATAGAGAGAGAAACCCTAGCCTCCATCTAGAGAAACCATCTCCCCACCCCATTTTTCGAGATTAAACCTAGGGCTTCCATTTTCTCCTCCTCCAAAGCAAGGAAATCAGGGAACTTGGGTCAAGGAGACTTGGGAAGGAAGAACTTCCATAGGGAACCATCTTCCTGCAGGTAAAACCCCATTTTATACATGTAATCTCTATTTTTCTGTCGATTATTGACCATTAGGGAACCCCCTTGCTGTGTGGTACGAATTTTAGGGTTTTGGATTAGGTTTTGGTGACCAACAATTGTTTTCCCTAATTTTCGTGAACCCTAACCCTAGGGGTTGCATGTAGATTTAATTCATCACTTACATGTAGGTTAGATCTTAATTTTTAGGGTTTTGATTGGAGGATTATGAGTTTCCTATGTAAAACCATTTTCTGTACTTCTGATGTTTGAGGAAATGTTTCTTAGGGTTGCCTATCCTTGTATTTTATTTCCTGTGTATATATTGATATACTTATCTATATTTATATGTAAAATTACTTGTGTTCAGGGTTGTGCTGTGAGTAATGTGGTGTAGAATCGGGTTTGGGGGAAGTTTCTGAGCAGTGTAGTTCAATAGAGAGGGTGTGTCCTTGTTCAGAATTTCTGTGTGTTTGTGGGTTCCATTGTGCATCCGTTATATGTGTTTATAGGGTTTGTGTTTGGGGGAAACTGTGCTAGGGAAGAGGTTATGTGCAGTCGGGTTTGGGAGAGGGTTACTGTGTATGTGTGAGCAGGCCTGTGTGAATTGGCTGTGTGTGTGTGTATTTCAGTCAGGGAGAGTAGAGCATATGTGTGTGAGTGATACTGTGTACAGGTCTTAATGTATCAGTACTGCCTATGAATCAATAATTTCAGTGTGTGCAGCATACACCTGATGTGAGAGTAGGTGTATCAGAACCTAAGTGTCTCAGTGGATATCTGTATGTGTGTGTTCAGCAGTGTCTAGATAATTAGGTGTTGTGCATCAGTGTAAGAGTTATGATGGAGAGTCTGTGTTCTCAGTAAATACCTGTGTGTTTAGTGTGTCTGTGTGTGTAGGTATTAGAGCAGGGAGTAATGTATCAGTGTGTCCCTGTTTTGGTGTGTGCAGTGTATTATTGTGGGTTGTGTGTACTTCATATGTATCAGACTTGTGTAGAAACAAGTGTGCTGTGCTGTGTAACCTGTGAGTGAGTGATTGAGAGAATGAGAGATTTGGGCAGTGTAACAAGTGTGCTGTATTCAAGGGTATTGGAGTTGGGTTGATATACTAAGTTCAGGTGTAGATACCTGTGTCCCTAGTGTTCAGTGCAGTATAGGTAATTATAAATCTGTGTGAGGTGACTGTGTTAGGCATCAGATTTGGTGGCTGTGCTGTGTTCATTGTGAGGTGTTCAGTATTTGAATGTGCCAGTGTGCCAATGTGGAACTAGTGTGAGTATCAGTTAGATAGGGGTATGTGTAGCAGTGTCTTAGTGTTTCAGTGTCAGTGAGTACTTTGAGGTAATAGGGGTGTGTAGGTATTTGAGTGTCAGTTTGTGAGATACCTGTGTATAGAAACTGTGTAAACTGTGCAAATGTATCAGTATTTCAGAAAGGGGAACATCAGTATGGGTATTTCAGCCTGTGTGTGAATCAGTAGGGTGTAGGTGTGCAGGGTACAGATTTTAGAATGTGTGTGAGAAATAGGTAGTGTGTATAAGTGTGTCTGTGCATAATGTGCACTTTGTGTTAGATACTTGGGTATGTGACTGTAGGTTCCCTGTGTGAGTTCAGTACTTTAGAACTGTGTAGTGAGTTCTGTATGAGCAGTAAGAGCAAACTGTGTGCAGATTTGGATTGGGTAGATAGGTATGTGAGCAGAAAATTCATTAGGTGCAGTCAGTTGGTATCAGTTAAGGAGTTGGGGGTTGTGTTAAGGCTCTTGTATCAGAGCAGTGTGAGTTTTGAGTGTCAGTGTATTAGGAATTAGTTATGTGTATTAGTGAGGATAATAGGTGTGTGTGTTTTAGCATGTTAGGTAATGTGATACTAGTAGTTAAGTTATTGATTATATGTATACCTAACTATATATATTGTATAATACTTAGTATCCTTAATATCTAAGGAGATCTAGAATCTAGGTATTGACCAATACTAAGATACGGACTAAGATATTGTGGGCAGGGTGAGATATTCACTATGGGTCAAGATATTTTAGGTAGTAGGTTATATATATGGGTGATATAAGCTTGAACTTACTAGTATGGACTTAGAAACCTAGGTATAACCTAGTTTTGTCTAGTATTGACTAGTTTGACCACAAAAGTCAACTTTAAGTGTGATATAGACCTTGGTAAGACCTAGAAGCCTCGCATTTAATTAATTAAGCATGTTAATTCCTTTAAATTCAGTATCTGACATTTATATTCCGTAAATAGGTCATTGTGATCCCACCTTGGGCATCGATCCTCACTTATTGCTCAGGACCACAGGCGAGTACATTCTCTGACAGTTTTCATGATTGATTACTTCTATAAATTGTAGTGTATTATATACTTGATTCCGACACTATGGATACACGGGTTAGCACCCTAGATCCCCATCACGAGGAGTCGTGGTTGGAATCCATCGTGCTAGCTGGGGGATGGGGAACTATTAGTAGATTATGTGATCATATCCAAACATTATATGTACCATAGCTCACCCCACTTCTCACGTCGGGTGCAGCCTGACCACTTATATGCTCCATAGCTGTTATATATGATTAGCCTGACCACTATATGCACCATAGCTAACCATGCGGTTAGCCTGACCTAAAAGAATCATAGCTAATCATATATAACCAGCCTGATCCAGTCCCAAGCCGATCACATAATAAACTAATATTTCAACCACTTAGCTAGATGTTTAATTTATTCTGATTCACTTGTTCTAGCATTCACTATTTATTGCTCATTGCTAGATGCTCTATTGTCTATTTCATTTCTCCAGTACTTCTTATTTTCAGCATTTATTTCCATCTTGTATCTCTTACACTGTTTATAGATTTTGTCAATTTAAATGAAACTGCTGTTAGTGCTTGTGCTTCGCTCCAATCCTGACTGGATAACAACATTTTCAGAGGACCTGGAGGACTTTTGCCCTACTCATTACGGCCCAGGAATAGAGGGAGATTTCACTCCAGAAATCCTAGAGGAGGTGCCTATCCTAGAGGAGAACTTACCAGCCTGTCCTTAGATTACTTTTCAGCATTATTGTTTTAGACTGAGACTGAGTTGTATTTATTTTATTTGTGACTTTGTGAGGTCATTTAGACCCAGGATTGAGTTGGACTTATTGTGGTTGGTTTTAAATAGAACTCTTTTCAATTCTCATCGTGCCATTATTCTTATAGTTATGATTGAGTATATTATAGAACTGTGATTTATTTATCATTGTCCTCCGTACGGAGTTGAGACTATTGACAGGATATACTATGTTTGTGACCTAGACAGCGTTCTACCGCCGATGCTGCGGCGTAGGCTGGACGTACCCATGACTCATGCCCAATTTTCGGGTGCGGGTCGTGACACGTTTTTATTGGTGGCCCATGCAGGTCCAGTCTGTAGTCTAGTCTTAGATTCAGATTAGAGTGATATCGTAGTGGTGCTCGCTTAGAGTATTCCTACGAGCCTGTTTTAGGAAATAGGAATTAGGCCGAGGATATGCTCAATCACAATTAGGGAATTCTGATTCTTATGACATTACTCTTAATAATTTTTTCCTTTAGAAATTTTCTGTCCTTCCTTGATGATATCGTATCTATTGCCTTAATTAAATCTTTCGATCTGTCTTCAGGATGCCGCCAAGAAGGTCCCAGAGACTCGGAGCAGCAGATTCAGAGAGGTCTGCCACCTCTCGCGCTGCCGGACAGACATCAGCAGCACCTCCTACATCTCCAATACATGTGGGAGTGTCTGCAGCATTCGGGGGTCCTCCACCACCAGTTCAGAGGGTCCCCACAGCTACGACGGCACCACCACCTCCACCACCACCAGTCCAGCAACCAGGAGGTATGCCCGTCGATGGGGCACAGATGTTCGCTTTGATTCAGGGCATGGTTGATGCCCAGAGGACGTCGGCAGAGGCCCAGAGAGTGCAGGCTGAGGCACATCAGGCCCAGACAGAGATGATGAGGGTGAACATGGAGAATGCTCACCAAGTGGCTCTCCAAGCTGTGGAGAGAGTCACTCAGCAGCAGCAACATCCTGGTCAGCAACAACAGAGGCCGGGCACCATTGTGGACTTCAAGAGGATGATGCCTCGGGAGTTCAAGGGGACAGAAGGGATACTCTACGCCGATGATTGGCTAGAGGACATCGAGAGGAACTTGCGTTTGGCGCAGATTCCAGAGGCGCTCCAGATCGAGGCCGCTGGCAGCCAGATGTTCGACATTGCCTTGACGTGGTTTCGCACGGAGCCGAGACTCTTGCACGGGGGACTCACTTGGGAGGCTTTCAAGGAGCTCTTCAAAGAAAAGTTCTTTCCTGATGTCGCCCTGGGAGCTTTGGAGAGTCAGTTCCATGACTTAGCCCAGGGGAGCTCGTCCGTCGACGAGTATGCCGCGGAGTTTTCCCGCCTGAGCCGCTTCGCGCCATCGATGATTAGAGATCCGGGGGACAGGGCCCGGAAATTCAGAAAGGGGCTGACAAGAGAGATCAAATCTCGCACGTCGGGACGTCGCACAGCTACCTACGAGGGCATATTAATGGATGCCCAAGTAGCCGAGGATGACTTGGACCTCAGGCCCAAGAGGGGACGCGATGTTTTCGGAGGAGCAAACAGTAGTGCGGGACCAGGCAAGCGTCCACACTTTCAGCAGCAGCAGAGGCCCTTTCAGCAGCAGCATCAGGCACCAGCCCGAGGGCAGGTCCAGCAGCAGCAACAGAGACAGAACCAGCCCGCCATCCAGTGTGCGTACTACGGGAAGATGGGACATACTAGAGAGATCTGCAGGCATAGACTGGGCTCATGTTTGTCCTGCGGATCGACGACACATCAGCTGAGGGATTGCCCTACCATTCGGACTCGTCCAGGTCAGGGTGGAGCAGCCGCCCAGAGAGGACCAGGCAGGGTACCTACCGTACCAGGAGGCTAACAACAGAGGGGACCACTTCCACCGCAAAATCAGAGGTTCACCCAGCATCAGCAGCAGAGAGGTGCACCCCAGGGGCGAGCGTACGCCATGGCAGTCGAGGAGATCGAGCCGGCAGGAGACTTGATCACAGGTTCGGTTCTTCTCGATTGTATTCCCGCATTTACCTTATTCGATTCTGGCGCTTCCCATAGTTTTGTGTCTGTATCTTATGCACTTCGACATCATTTAGACACAGAACCATTAGCTAGGACTTGCAAGATCATGACTGGTGGAGGTATTATCCTAGTCCGTGATCACTGCAAGGACAGGAGAGTATCAGTAGGAGGCCGAGACTTGAGCGTGAGTTTACTCGTCATGCCACTTTCGGGGTACGATATTGTGCTCGGAATGGACTGGTTGAGTAGACATCATGCTACTATAGATTGTTATAGAGGCAGAGTATTATTTAGACCACCAGGAGAGCCAGAGTTTGAGGTCGTCAGAGGAGCAGCGGAACAGAGGAGGAGCACATTTTGCGGAGCCAGGACGGAAGAAGAGGAGTTGCCACATCCTCTGATAGCGGAATTCCTGGATGTATTCCCAGAAGAGTTGCCAGGTTTGCCGCCAGACAGAGATGTTGAATTCTCTATAGACTTAGTTCCAGGAGCGGAGCCCATTTCACAACATGTCTATAGAGTCAACAACAGCGAGCTGGCAGAACTGAAGAAGCAAGTTGAGGAGCTGCAGGACAAAGGCTTCATCAAATCCAGTTCATCACCATGGGGAGCTCCGGTATTGTTCGTACCGAAGAAGGACGGCACGGTGCGCATGTGCATTGATTATAGAGCTTTGAACAATATCACCATCAAGAACAAGTACCCGCTGCCGAGGATAGATGATCTTTTCGACCAGTTGAGCGGGGCAAGGGTATTTTCAAAGATTGATTTGAGGTCAGGCTATCACCAAGTGAAGGTAAAGAAAGAAGACACGCCGAAGACAGCTTTTCGGACCAGATACGGCCAGTTTGAGTTCATGGTGATGCCATTTGGTTTAACCAATGCACCGGCAGTATTCATGAACTTGATGAACAAGGTGTTCCACCAGTACCTTGATAAGTTCGTAGTGGTGTTCATCGACAATATTCTTGTGTATTCCAAGACACCGGAGGAGCACGAAGAGCACCTAAGATTGGTCTTAGAGACTCTCAGGAGGGAGAAGCTATACGAGAAACTCTCTAAGTGTGAATTCTTCCTTGACAAGGTCGAATTTCTTGGGCATGTGGTATCGGGTGACGGAATCTCGGTTAACCCAAAGAAGATCGAGGCAGTGGAGTCGTGGGCTACCCCCAGTTCGGTAGCTGAGATCAGGAGTTTTCTCGGGCTAGCAGGATACTACAGGAGGTTTGTACAAGACTTCTCCAAGATTGCAGCACCGATGACCAGACTGACTAGGAAGGATGTGGATTTTGTGTGGACGGAGGAGTGCCAGGCTGCATTTGATGAGCTGAAGAAGAGGTTGACGACAGCTCCAATTTTGACGTTGCCATCAGGGACAGGTGGTTTTACCATCTACAGTGATGCTTTAGGGAAGGGTCTGGGATGTGTTCTTCAGCAGCACGGGAAGGTAATTGCCTATGCTTCCAGGCAGTTACGCCCTCATGAAAAGAACTACCCCACCCACGATTTAGAGTTGGCAGCAGTTATCTTCGCTCTAAAGCTGTGGAAACATTACCTGTACGGAGAGCGTGTGGAGATCTTCACAGACCACAAGAGCTTGAAGTACGTGTTCACACAGAAGGAGTTGAACATGAGGCAGAGGAGGTGGTTGGAGTTGATGAAGGACTTCGACATCTCATTGCAGTACCATCCAGGGAAGGCTAACGTAGTCGCCGATGCCTTAAGCAGGTATCCGATGGCTATGTACTTGACGACTGATAGACATTTGTTGGCGGATTTGGAGAGCTTGGAGATTGAGGTGTTAGTTCCCGGTACTGAGATTCAGATGTGGGGATTGCAGATACAGTCCGAACTGATGGACAGGATCAGAGCTGCGCAGTACGATGATGAGGCTCTGAGGAGTATCAGGGCACAAGTTCAGATGGGATTGTCGGACGACTTTACTATCGCAGAGGACGGTTCTTTACGGCACGGCACGAGGATATGTGTGCCTAGCGGGGAGCTACGCGAGGAGGTTTTGCAGGAGGCACACCGCTCTCAATACTCGATGCATCCCGGTGCCAACAAGATGTATCGAGACTTGAGGGAGCACGTATGGTGGTATGGAATGAAGCGCGAGGTAGCACGCTTCGTATCTCGGTGTCTAGTGTGCCAGCAGGTAAAGGCAGACCGGCAGAGGCCAGGAGGTTTGCTTCAACCTTTACCGATTCCAGAATGGAAATGGGAGCACGTGACCATGGATTTCGTTTCAGGGCTTCCACGTTCTCCAGGAGGGAAGGACGCGATTTGGGTCATCGTGGACAGGTTGACCAAATCAGCCCATTTCTTACCTTTCAAAGTGGGCACGTCGACAGAGAGGCTAGCAGAGATGTACGTGCGACAGATTGTTAGACTTCATGGAGTTCCTGTAAGCATCGTCTCGGATCGGGATAGTCGTTTCACTTCCCACTTCTGGAGGAGTCTGCAGGCTAGCTTGGGCACTCAGCTCAAGTTCAGTACCGCATATCACCCCCAGACAGACGGGCAATCTGAGAGGACTATTCAGACTCTCGAGGATATGCTACGCACTTGCGTTCTAGATCTCGGAGGTTCTTGGGAGGATCATCTGCATCTGGTAGAGTTCGCTTACAACAACAGCTACCAGGCCAGCATCGAGATGTCACCATTTGAGGCTCTTTATAGACGGAGGTGTCGTACACCGCTATCGTGGGACGACGTTGGGGAGAGAGCCTTGCTAGGACCAGAAATGGTCGTGGATGCAGCAGAAAAGGTGAAACTCATCAGAGACAGACTGCGAGTGGCGCAGGACAGACAGCGGCATTGGGCCGACAGCCACCGTAGACCCCTTGAGTTTCAGGTATAGATCGTTGTTTTTTTGGTTTGTGTTTGTTTGTTTAGACTGCATGTTGAGACTGTTTTGTTTTAGGTTGGCGATCTAGTATTTCTACGGATTTCTCCGACGCGTGGAACGATTCGTTTTGGTTGAAGCGGGAAGCTTAGCCCACGCTACATCGGACCCTTCGGTATTCTTGCGAGGGTAGGTGCAGTGGCGTATAGATTAGACTTGCCGCCTGCACTGGAGGGAGTGCATAATGTGTTCCACGTGTCGCAGTTGAGACGGTACGTGGCCGACCCTAGTCACGTACTTGATCACTCGGAGATTGAGGTTGGTCCGACGCTCAGCTACCCTGAGCAGCCCGTAGAGATCTTGGACCGCAGAGAGAAGGTGTTGCGGAACCAAACTATTCCTTTGGTTCGTGTTGCATGGAGACATCACTCTCCAGGGGAGTCGACCTGGGAGAGAGAAGACGAAATGCGCGAGCAATACCCGTATCTCTTCTAGACTTGAGGTATTTCCTTTTCTGATTTCACTCTTGTTCTAGTTCAGTCCAATTTCGAGGACGAAATTTCTTTTAGGAGGGTAGACTTGTCACTACCACTTTTCCAGGTAAGGGCAATTGTGTAATTTTACTATTTTGGATAATTATGTGTTTAATTAAATTGCTGAGATTTTAAAACTATTTATTTTATGATTGTTTTAGGTCAAGCCCTAGAACCCTCAAACCCTAGACTGGCTAAACCTTAGCTAATTAGGTTCTACATGACCTAACCTAGGGGTTAAACCTAGGCCATACACTAGAAACCCTAACTGGGCCTATATATATAAAAGGAACCCTCTTGTTCTTCATATAGAGAGAGAAACCCTAGCCTCCATCTAGAGAAACCATCTCCCCACCCCATTTTTCGAGATTAAACCTAGGGCTTCCATTTTCTCCTCCTCCAAAGCAAGGAAATCAGGGAACTTGGGTCAAGGAGACTTGGAAAGGAAGAACTTTCATAGGGAACCATCTTCCTGCAGGTAAAACCCCATTTTATACATGTAATCTCTGTTTTTCTGTCGATTATTGACCATTAGGGAACCCCCTTGCTGTGTGGTACGAATTTTAGGGTTTTGGATTAGGTTTTGGTGACCAACAATTGTTTTCCCTAATTTTCGTGAACCCTAACCCTAGGGGTTGCATGTAGATTTAATTCATCACTTACATGTAGGTTAGATCTTGATTTTTAGGGTTTTGATTGGAGGATTATGAGTTTCCTATGTAAAACCATTTTCTGTACTTCTGATGTTTGAGGAAATGTTTCTTAGGGTTGCCTATCCTTGTATTTTATTTCCTGTGTATATATTGATATACTTATCTATATTTATATGTAAAATTACTTGTGTTCAGGGTTGTGCTGTGAGTAATGTGGTGTAGAATCGGGTTTGGGGGAAGTTTCTGAGCAGTGTAGTTCAATAGAGAGGGTGTATCCTTGTTCAGAATTTTTGTGTGTTTGTGGGTTCCATTGTGCATCCGTTATATGTGTTCATGGGGTTTGTGTTTGGGGGAAACTGTGCTAGGGAAGAGGTTATGTGCAGTCGGGTTTGGGAGAGGGTTACTGTGTATGTGTGAGCAGGCCTGTGTGAATTGGCTGTGTGTGTGTGTATTTCAGTCAGGGAGAGTAGAGCATATGTGTGTGAGTGATACTGTGTACAGGTCTTAATGTATCAGTACTGCCTATGAATCAATAATTTCAGTGTGTGCAGCATACACCTGATGTGAGAGTAGGTGTATCAGAACCTAAGTGTCTCAGTGGATATCTGTATGTGTGTGTTCAGCAGTGTCTAGATAATTAGGTGTTGTGCATCAGTGTAAGAGTTATGATGGAGAGTCTGTGTTCTCAGTAAATACCTATGTGTTTAGTGTGTCTGTGTGTGTAGGTATTAGAGCAGGGAGTAATGTATCAGTGTGTCCCTGTTTTGGTGTGTGCAGTGTATTATTGTGGGTTGTGTGTACTTCATATGTATCAGACTTGTGTAGAAACAAGTGTGCTGTGCTGTGTAACCTGTGAGTGAGTGATTGAGAAAATGAGAGATTTGGGCAGTGTAACAAGTGTGCTGTATTCAAGGGTATTGGAGTTGGGTTGATATACTAAGTTCAGGTGTAGATACCTGTGTCCCTAGTGTTCAGTGCAGTGTAGGTAATTATAAATCTGTGTGAGGTGACTGTGTTAGGCATCAGATTTGGTGGCTGTGCTGTGTTCATTGTGAGGTGTTCAGTATTTGAATGTGCCAGTGTGCCAATGTGGAACTAGTGTGAGTATCAGTTAGATAGGGGTATGTGTAGCAGTGTCTTAGTGTTTCAGTGTCAGTGAGTACTTTGAGGTAATAGGGGTGTGTAGGTATTTGAGTGTCAGTTTGTGAGATACCTGTGTATAGAAACTGTGTAAACTGTGCAAATGTATCAGTATTTCAGAAAGGGGAACATCAGTATGGGTATTTCAGCCTGTGTGTGAATCAGTAGGGTGTAGGTGTGCAGGGTGCAGATTTTAGAATGTGTGTGAGAAATAGGTAGTGTGTATAAGTGTGTCTGTGCATAATGTGCACTTTGTGTTAGATACTTGGGTATGTGACTGTAGGTTCCCTGTGTGAGTTCAGTACTTTAGAACTGTGTAGTGAGTTCTGTGTGAGCAGTAAGAGCAAACTGTGTGCAGATTTGGATGGGGTAGATAGGTATGTGAGCAAAAAATTCATTAGGTGCAGTCAGTTGGTATCAGTTAAGGAGTTGGGGGTTGTGTTAAGGCTCTTGTATCAGAGCAGTGTGAGTTTTGAGTGTCAGTGTATTAGGAATTAGTTATGTGTATTAGTGAGGATAATAGGTGTGTGTGTTTTAGCATGTTAGGTAATGTGATACTAGTAGTTAAGTTATTGATTATATGTATACCTAACTATATATATTGTATAATACTTAGTATCCTTAATATCTAAGGAGATCTAGAATCTAGGTATTGACCAATACTAAGATACGGACTAAGATATTGTGGGCAGGGTGAGATATTCACTATGGGTCAAGATATTTTAGGTAGTAGGTTATATATGGGTGATATAAGCTTAAACTTACTAGTATGGACTTAGAAACCTAGGTATAACCTAGTTTTGTCTAGTATTGACTAGTTTGACCACAAAAGTCAACTTTAAGGGTGATATAGACCTTGGTAAGACCTAGAAGCCTCGCATTTAATTAATTAAGCATGTTAATTCCTTTAAATTCAGTATCTGACATTTATATTCCGTAAATAGGTCATTGTGATCCCACCTTGGGCATCGATCCTCACTTATTGCTCAGGACCACAGGCGAGTACATTCTCTGACAGTTTTCATGATTGATTACTTCTATAAATTGTAGTGTATTATATACTTGATTCCGACACTATGGATACACGGGTTAGCACCCTAGATCCCCATCACGAGGAGTCGTGGTTGGAATCCATCGTGCTAGCTGGGGGATGGGGAACTATTAGTAGATTATGTGATCATATCCAAACATTATATGTACCATAGCTCACCCCACTTCTCACGTCGGGTGCAGCCTGACCACTTATATGCTCCATAGCTGTTATATATGATTAGCCTGACCACTATATGCACCATAGCTAACCATGCGGTTAGCCTGACCTAAAAGAATCATAGCTAATCATATATAACCAGCCTGATCCAGTCCCAAGCCGATCACATAATAAACTAATATTTCAACCACTTAGCTAGATGTTTAATTTATTCTGATTTACTTGTTCTAGCATTCACTATTTATTGCTCATTGCTAGATGCTCTATTGTCTATTTCATTTCTCCAGTACTTCTCATTTTCAGTATTTATTTCCATCTTGTATCTCTTACACTGTTTATAGATTTTGTCAATTTAAATGAAACTGCTGTTAGTGCTTGTGCTTCGCTCCAATCCTGACTGGATAACAACATTTTCAGAGGACCTGGAGGACTTTTGCCCTACTCATTACGGCCCAGGAATAGAGGAAGATTTTACTCCAGAAATCCCAGAGGAGGTGCCTATCCTAGAGGAGAACTTACCAGCCTGTCCTTAGATTACTTTTCAGCATTATTGTTTTAGACTGAGACTGAGTTGTATTTATTTTATTTGTGACTTTGTGAGGTCATTTAGACCCAGGATTGAGTTGGACTTATTGTGGTTGGTTTTAAATAGAACTCTTTTCAATTCTCATCGTGCCATTATTCTTATAGTTGTGATTGAGTATATTATAGAACTGTGATTTATTTATCATTGTCCTCCGTACGGAGTTGAGACTATTGACAGGATATACTATGTTTGTGACCTAGACAGCGTTCTACCGCCGATGCTGCGGCGTAGGCTGGACGTACCCACGACTCATGCCCAATTTCCGGGTGCGGGTCGTGACACACCTCAATATAGGTTATATCCACTTTCCCCTTGAAGGCCAGCAACTTTTCTATTCTTACTATTGACACATGTTCTATGAGCACTATGATTAAGACTTAAGATGACCATTACTTATATAATGCAATAGGAGACCCTAATAAGTACCAAGATCTTTTCCGGATATACCCCAATAAGAGTTCATACTTTATTTATAAGGATAAGGTTATTTTGTAGAATCCCCTCAAAACTGTCACAGTATTAGTTAATTCTTTTAAGTTGGATAGTACGCCTCACAACCTAGTATCACATAGTTTTTATGACCTAATATTGAAGTGTAACTGAATGACATTAACTGTATACTAGCATAAGATGATAGTGTTTATTCAGACAGTAGAACTTAGAGGCTCATTCCTCTGATTGGTCGACTAACGACTTAGACAAGGAGTTTGTACGACAACTGTAGAGATTGTAGAGTCTTATCTTTTTGTGAACTTGAATTATTTTATAATTTCTCCCATCATAATCTAGCGTACTTATAATTGCTGTACTACCTAGACTTATGCTACTATTATAGCCTAGTTTTACAAGCTTATTCTTTATCGAGCTTGTTCATGACATATGTATTATTGAAGTGCTACACTAATACATTTCAAAATAAGTGTATTACGGTCTGATTAACCATAGTGCGCTTGGTTCGCCCTTCGCATAACTATTTTACGTGGATTGAGATATATAGTGATTAGTAGACAAATGTATTTGCCCTCTAGATATGTTTGAGCATATCGTATCAGTTATATAACTGTACTGATACGAACATGCGAATAGAAATTTATCAAGTAGGATTTCAATCCACAACTGCCTTAAAAATTCCCATTTGAATTCTTTAAAATATCTTGATCCCCATACTTCTATTCTATTACCTCCCCCTTGAACTCTTTATTATTGATTTCCTTCTTTCCTTATTTCGGAAAGATGAAACCTCGTGCTTGGTATAAGTTTGATATACGAAGAGTATTAGATGTACCCCATAGGCCAATCATATTACTAGATAACTGCCTTTTATAACTGATTAAGGGTATATCATATATGATATATATTTGGTGTTAAAGTTGTAAGGATTGAGTAACATGATTAAGTAAATTTGAGGAATAAGTTTTCTTAAATGTTAGAGCCTTATGTGATAGATGGGTAAATTCTAAGTTGGATAGAAGTTGTATTGTCAACTTGAGAGAAATATCTTTTAGATTGTGATCAAGTAAAATTAGATTGAGAGGTTCAAGTCATTTTAATTTTGAGAATTTTAGAAGAATGATTAAGATGATGAGGATTAATGAATTTTAAAAACCGTGATATGACGAACCAAATATTTATACTTGAGCATATGATTTAAATTTTAAAGTTTTGAAGGTTGAATCATCGATTTAAAACTTCGAGGATAAATATAGAAATCTAGACTTGAACAATTGGTGAATTAGATTTCAAATTTCACAAGTTGAGGCCTTAAATTAAAAGTTAAATGTTGATTGTGGGATTACCTATTTGAAATATTGAGAATGTAAATTGAAAGTAAAATTTGAAGAGTACGAAATTTACAAGTTCAAAATAGAAGTAATATTTTATTAGAATTATTTTCTAAAGAAGATTATGATAGTTGGAGATCGTGATGTAAAAAATTGATGTGGTTTAATTAAATATTGAAGATGTTATATGGATTCAGTTTAAATTGAATGTTGATAATTTAAAAAAAAAGTGAGAAGAGATTACAACAGGTTGAATTTTGAATTGAACAGTGACTATCTTAATTTTGAAGTAATTGTGAAGGATTGATTAGAATGTTAATTATCGCAAAGAGATTCCGATTGACTTCCCTTATGTACGTGAAGGATTAACAAACCATGCCTTATTTTAATTTCGAGGATAAAATTATTTTAAGTTGGGTAGATTGTAAACCCCCTCACCCAAAATTAGGCCTACTTGGCTTAGATAGAGAGATTATGGCTAATTAGAATCTAATTAGAAATAGAACACGACATTTTAATTATTTATACAATATTTATATCACATAGTGCACCTTACTGTTGCTTCGATAAATTGAGCACCTCACTAGCCATTGCCTTCCTACAAACTTTACAACCTTGTCCTAGACGTGCCCGCCTACCATTCTGACCTCGGTATAACTTATAATTATGCTCTC
Source organism: Iris macrosiphon (assembly GCA_036927795.1). Taxonomy (NCBI): domain Eukaryota; kingdom Viridiplantae; phylum Streptophyta; class Magnoliopsida; order Asparagales; family Iridaceae; genus Iris; species Iris macrosiphon. The sequence goes on from JAYESA010000002.1 coordinate 45,152,214, forward strand.
TTGTGCTACATTTTAGTCACATAATATTCGTCGCAGACGTTTATATTTAATCATATATAAATACGACTTTGTATCCTTGTGCGTTCCAATCAAAATTGGAGACACAATCTTGACCCTTTTATGCAACCAAATTTATGATAATATTCTACTCTGAGCCCTCTATATCCATGATACTTGTGTCCCACATAATTTTATCCTCATGTACTTCTAATTAATTTTAGAACATCTTGCGCACTAATTTTTATTAATTTAAATCTAATTTTCATCTTTGTACAATTTTTCAATTGTTGGACATTTTTATGCAAAAGTGCATTAAGGTGTCCACACCATTGGACAATACATGAAGAAAACTCGTTTTTTCCTTCACATAAATTTTCCCCATAATTTTTGGAATGTGCAACGTGCAACATCGGCCCACATTTAATCATAGCCATTGCATTTAAACAATATAATTTATAGCCCTCCCAAATATCCCCATGTGAGCCCAAGGCCCAATCCTAAGGAGTATTGACCAAGCCCTAATCCTAGGTCAACCCCAAACCTAAAAATTCTACACATATAAATATCACATTTCCTTTACTTTCCCAAAACCCCAAAACCTATTTCACCCAGCCGACACTATTCATCTCCTTCAACCCATCCCTTCACCCCGGCCGGAGACTCCACACGACGACAGCTCGTCGGACACCCAATGCCGGACCTCCTCTCTCTCTTCTCCTCCATCATCCACCACAACCACCAGCACGACCACCATTACCACCAATGCCGCTCACCACTACCCTTCCTTCCTCCTTCTTCCCCTCCAGTCCCCGTCTGCCGCTGAGCCGACCAACCTCGCCGGAGAAGATCGCCTGGCCGACGAGTCTCCACTGCACAGCAGCAACCCGCCTTCTTTTTGCTCGCCTGGAGCTCCCCAACTAGATCGGAGCCGCTGCCAGACTTCACCGGAGATGAGCCTCTACCTCACCCCCGCAGTTACTTCTACCCCCTGACCTCGCCTGGCGCCTCCCCGCAGCCATAGTGGCACGGCTCCTCTCTTCCCTGTAACCTCCATTACCACCACCACCATTACCACCCGAGCCCACCTATGCCCTCCTCCCTGACCTCCACCGTTCCCTGCTCCTCTCCTCCTGTCATCAATACCTCCCCAGGCCGGACCTCCCCTCCCCTTGGCCGGATGCACCCTATCATTATCATCATCCACCCTTATCATCACCACCATTACCATCATCTCTACCATGATAATCACCATCTCATCATCAAAATCACCCCATCATCATCATCTTATCCTCGTCATCACCATCCTCCACATCATCGTCCTCGTCATCACCATAATCTATATTATCATCCTCGTCATCACCATCACCCACATCATCATCGTCGCCGTAGTCGTAATCATCTCCATCATCGTAGTTATCATCTCGTCATAACCCTCATCGTCATCACCGTCATTCTCGTGCGTGTACCAGGAGGTTCGAACCTGTCCCTCTCCTCCTTTTATGTGTGCTTGTGTATATGTTATTAGGATATGAGTATTGCTTTATGACTGTTAGTTAAAATCAGACCCTGAGTCGGTGAACCCAATGACTTGTACGCGTACAAGTATGCGTATTAGAATTGAAATGATATATATATAGATACATATAAATATTTGGAGGTATTATATATGTAATTAAATGCTAAATAATAATGGTGACTATATATGTGACTAGACTGTACGACCCTAGGACACTGTGAATTATTCTGTGTTTACCGTGACCATGTTGACCCTAAGAACATGTTAGATGACTACCTTGTGTATATTTATGTACTGGCCTAGACTCATGTTATTTTGACTATCTGATTTTGATACAATATTTAATATAGGACACCCGCGTAATTAAACGCGTATTTGACCATGTTAGTTGACCAGTGTCACCCCTAGCGTACCCTCTGAGTCTAGTGTATTTATAGTTGTGTATGTGATAGTATAATAACTGATATTGTATTATATTATATTATATGTACATAGGATATTGAATTGTTCTGTACGACTTCAGGAGCAGGTTATTGGTACTACGCAGCTTTTTGCCAGGCAAGTATACCTTGCCTTGTTGTACTGTTTAAATTCAGTTATTATTTTAGTTGCATGTTTATTATTTTAGATTATATAACTGTGCGCATCCGAGAGAGACTCGGGTGTAGTCAATGAAGGCGTTGACGTTATGACTTGTGTCTGACCTAGTATCTAGTAGACCCACCTAAAGTTGTGGAGTTATCGGTATGACTCCCCAGGTCTTGACACATTTTTTACACGTATTGTGAGTCTCATGTAGGGCACGGACTTGCGTATGCGGTTGGCCACCTGTACGAGTAGGTCGTACGACGGATAGGGTATAACTGCTAATAGTGATGCATGTTAGAAGACTTAGCAGTTATTAGTAGTCGGAGCATAGACTATTATAGTACGACGGTCCAATCCTTGTCCTTGTTTGGTTATAAGGTTGGACTATTGTTCTAACAATACACTATGAGCCAGAATTACGGCACCGATACTTGCACTCCGTCTCGGTGTAGTAGCTACAGCGTGTTATGGATACAACATGCATAGATTACTGGGCGGGGAGGACGACTAGTAGGCGTAAGGGATACCCACTTCCTTTACACTGATGCCACACTCGACGGAGTGATATGGACAATATATACTACACTGATGCCACTTTCTTCGGAGCGATATGGACGATATACTATACTGATACCATGTTCTTCGGAGCAATATGGACGATATACTATACAGATGACATGCTCTTCGGAGCTGGACGTTATTATATTACAGCACCCTTGTATGGGGGCATATATGGCATATACTAGCCAGTTGTCACGATTGGTGAATTACGTCAGCATATGTCTAGCCTACACTTTTCCATACCCTCCAGTTGTCCTCAAATTGCATTCACTTAGATGGTTAGCACACCCTTTTATTTATTCACTATTTACTTTATGACATGCTTCTATGTATCTTGTTATGTCCCTCTAAAGACCTCGTCCCTTTCCAGGTGTAGATGTTCATGACTATTCGTAGGAGCGCAGATCCGGACTTGCTACGTATATTTTGAGGAGGTCTTCTCTTCGAGCCTCGTGATTGTTAGATGTTGTACTTATATTATATTTATCTTGTCTATTCTATATTATGATTCGGTAGTGGATTTGTTTCCATCCGACTGTCATCTTTAGATACTTTATTTTGAGATTTAGTACATAGATATTGGTATTTCATTTATTCATCGATTGTTGTGGATGAGATTATATTACACACTATAACTTATGATAGTTTTTATCACTTATGAATTATTATTCATATTACAGCGTACATGTGTATCAGGGTATCCATATATTGGAGTTGCCATAAACATGCGGCTGGCATGCTTACATGTCCTAGTCCTACGTATTTTGGGACTGGGGCGGGACAGAGATGGTTGATTCTTATCATGCTTCTGAGAGATCCTTCAGTCAGCAATGGGGACAAAGTTGAAGTTTATCTTCGTCTACCATCCTCAGACAGACGACCAGACAGAGTGGGTCAACCAAATCCTTGAAGATATGCTACGGCTTTACGCCTTGGACTTGAAGACAAGTTGGGGCAAGCATCTACCGTTAGCCAAATTTGCACACAAAAATAGCTATCAATCCAGCATTCAGATGGTGCCGTATGAGGCATTGTATGGGCGAAAGTACAGATCCTCGATCTGTTGGGATAAAGTTGGTGAATGGAAAATTATTGGTCCAAAACTTGTAGAACAAAACTCCAGAAGATCTGCTTGATCCGTGAACGACTGAAGGTAGCACAGAGTCGTCAGAAAAGCTACTCAGACATGTACCATCAACCTCTTAAGTTATTAGTAGGCAATCGAGTATTTTCAAAGTCTCGCCCATGTGAGGAGTTAACAGATTTGGAGCAAAAGGGAAGATAAGTCCAAGATTCGTCGGCCCGTTCGAGATACAGAAGTGAGTCACCCCAGTCGCATATCAGATTGTCCTACCACCGTCGCTATCTAAAGTGCACAATATCTTTCATATTTCACAGCTTAGGAAGTATGTGTACGACCCGAGTTATGTGGTGGATCTTGATCAACTGGACTTAAAGGCAGACTTGACATATGTTGAACATCCTGTGCGGATCTTGGATCACAAGGAGAAGCTGCTTCGAAGTCGCTCGGTTTCTCTCGTATGCGTGCTTTGGAGAAATTATTTGGTCGAAGAATCAAACTAGGAGCTTGAGTCTGAGATGAAGGAAAATTTTCCTTTATTGTTTCATAGTGGTAAGTTCTATTCCTAAGTTTCATGGACTAAACTTTCTATTAGTTGGTTTGAATGTGGTGCCCCGTTCTCCCTATTCGGAGAGCATGACTAAGAAATACTAATTGGTATCATTCGATCAGGATAGATTAAATCAAGATCTTATTCTTATTATGGATTTTTTCTTCGAAATTGATTCCCATATTCAGTAGACCATGCCTTAAGGATGGACTTAGCAGCAGAGTCAAGAGGGACCTCTCCGCTGCAAGTTTTCTTGCCTAGTTTTCGCTGTCACCTTGTTGATTTCATGCTTTTGAGTTGGTTTTCGAATTTGTGTTTTCTTCAACGGTTTTAATGGTTTTCATTGCTTTTATTCGTTAAACTGTATTTTATTTCGATCTTGGAAAGAGTAGAAGAGGTATTGATCATCTGTTCGTGGCAATTGTAGGTGATCGTGCAGTAGGTATCGCACGAGCGGAGTCTTGAAGAACCTCTTTATTTTCTCTCTCCAACCAACTTGTGAGTGGCTATATTCTATTCAGTTGCCCCTTCTTCCAAGTCTTCACATCTAAAATCTTACCTTCTTGATTTTTCCGATCAAACGATACAGTAATAACTAAAAGATGTTAAGACAAAAACGAATAGACTTGGATTTTTTGTGCTTGTCAACCAACTTGGAAACGGTTACCTTGTTGCATGCTAGTTCGCTTAGAATATTCTTTCATAATGTTTCAATTCAAGTTAGAAAGTATACTTCTTCTATAATTGTTCTATGTGTAGAACACACCTTGCTATGCAATGGATGTATGCTTCTTCCATAATTATGCTATGTATAGAACACACCTTGCTATATAATAAACTGATCAGGGAGACTATACAAAATGAATCATGCCATATCACTTGTCTCGTGCTCATATTGCCTTAACTGCATTAATTGATAACTTAATATAGACGCTGTTTGATCACGGACAACTTGTACACAAGATCTATTGTTCCTACAGACGGTCGCTGGGGCACTGGCACCTATCCGATCCGGATGGAACTTCACGATAGTCTTACGTGCTAGACAGGATGGCGTATAGCACCTCACATGCTTTCGTTGCATACCATCCTCATTCAAGACTATAACTCGTCCATTATGGCATCATGCCAGTAATCCCTACGTATATTTAAACTATGTAAGTTAACTTATGTCTTCGTGGCAGGAAAAATTATGGTAAGTATTGTGCAGGTGGTTCAGACAGGAAGGTAAAAGTCACCGAATGGTGGCATATTTATTTTAGTAAATTTTTATATCAAATGCTTGCTTGTAAAATGAACTAAGGCAAGATAGAAAGACCACAAAATAACTAGCATATTTAATATAAACAACGTATTGTTTGGATTAGTTGGGTAAGCTCACATTCACCAGTGTATTTTGATGTACTGACCCTCATTGCAACAGGTTCCCCGTACCAAGGAGATATTGCTAGAAACTAAAGCGACTTTCAATCCAGTCCAGCTACCGGCATGTCCTGATCGTGCCACAGAAGCAGCGTTTTGAAGTTTCCAGGAGCTCTTGTACAAATTAATTATGCAGCTCAGGCGATAGCTTCGCCAGAAGGTCTTAAAATTTTGAAGTTTTAGTAAAAGGATGTAATGTACATGACGACTATCTCATTTTGCATCCTCTTTTGTAAGCCCGTGCGATAATTATCCAACTCGTTCAAGAGTTTGTAAATAGATATTCATTATCAATAAAAAGAACTTTTTTATGCTTCAATATTTTTTTCAATTATCTGCGTACTCTGAATATGTGCTCTTCATATAAAAATACATTTGTCTTGTGCATTGCGCAACCTAGGCACGCACGGCGTCTCGCCGGGGGATGACTATCGATTCTACGGAATTGGGGCATGACAGACAGGAGGCCAAGACTCACAACAAAGCTGATCTTCAGAAACTTTGATATTGGCAGTGTCATTGATATCAGGCAAAATTATAGTGGTGTAGGAGGTGCTACGCATGGCAGATACCGTTGACGTAACGGTCGAGGAGCTGGAGACGACACAAGATGTAAGGCAGCTCGGAGGATCGGAGATCGGTAGCATGGGAGAGTAGAAACTCTATCGCGGGAAGACATGTATGGAGTCTAGTTGAGAAGCCATGGGGTCAACACTCTCTCATCACACTGGAGGATGTTGGGGTCCAGTCTGGATTTGGAGCCCAAATATGGTCAAAGATTTGATTTGATATAATTTAAAAATCTACATTAAATGTAAGATTTGATTAGATTTTAAATTTGTATCAAATATTTAATCTTACCGTATTTGGACGTCCATAATTGGTGTTGGGCTATTTTATGTGTATTAGGATTCTTATTTTAGTATTTCCTATTCAAAAAATTCTATTATGACCTAAAATAGTATTTCTCATCCTATAAATATAAGAGGAGGGTGAAGGCACAAAGCATGCCCAAAGGTGGAGATTCGAGATGCTCGTCAACTAGAAAATCTGAGATAAAGTTTGTGCTTTTTTCTTAGGGTTCTTCTCCACACAAGACATAAGGAAGAAGATATCTAACCGAGCAGTCGTCAACTTCGGTTATAAAAATTGCTACAGGTTGTTGAATGATTTCAATTATAATCTTTGTCGTTCCTTCTTGAGTGTGGTGAGGGGTTGAACCTATTAGGGCAAAGGGTTTCAACATTAGTTTCTTACAATCTTGTAATTTTATCTGAGTTATAAAGGTTGAGATTTGTCATGTGACGTAGTCACCGCTATATAGTTATCTTTCATCTGTGCTTGGTGTTCGTAGATTGGTTGGTTATCTCAGATGGGTTGACAAACGCTTTCGCAACGTGCCCAACAAAATAAATCCTAAATTTATAGGAGAGCACAAAGGATTGCTTGTGTAAACCCCCTCACCCAAACTAGGTATTTTGTGTGTATTTTATATTATTATATTTATTATAAATTATTTTAAATATTAAATTTCTTTAGAGTATTCTCTTAGTTAATTAGAAAATAATTTTTTTAGTATATTTACTTATGTAAATATTTATTTAGAATCAATTTTAGGCTATTTTAGATTTTTAGAGTTTTTTTCTATAATTTTTGGGTAATTAAAACATAGAAAACATAAATTTTTAGGACTTTCATGATTTACTATGAGACCATACTTGCATATTATTCCTACTAAATATTTATTTTAGGTTAAAATATTTAATTATTTTTTCTGTAATTTATTTAGAATTTTAAGAAATTTATTTAGATTTTTAAAATTATTTAGGATTTATTTGGATATATATAGTCTTAATATTAGATAGATGCTAATTGAGTGTTAATAGATATTAATAAGATTATATATAAATTATTTGTATTATATTTAATTCTATTTAATATTATAAATTATTGAGATAAACTCAAACTCTATTTTCAATTAATTCAAATCCTGAGCCTACTAGGAAAGCAACTTCATGCATATCATATCCTTATTTAAACTCATCCTAATCATATCTAAATTAGCAATCCTAGTCGTATTCAATTAATTAGTCTCTACCATTATAAATATCTATTATAATTATGGAATAAACTCATCTTTCATATTTTTCGTCCAAAAACAGTCGAAATTTGTCATAAATTCAGCCTCATTTTCTAGTAGTTATGACGACTTAAAAAGACGATATCTCCTAGCTCCAGACTCCAAACGTGCTCCATTTTTTTAGAACTATATCAAGGTTAGTTTTCTGAATATATAAATTATTTAATAATTTATAAACCTATTTTTCTAGAAAATTCTAAAAGTGCTAGCTGCCCGAAATCAGACGCGTTTTCGTATTTTCGAGATTTCGGGATATCCCGAATTCGGAATTACGAACCGTTTGAAGTTTCAGAAAGTTAACATGATGAAATTAAATAAAATAATATTTCCAAAATTTAATATGTAATTTTAATTTACTGTAAAATTTGTGCAACATAGAGGTAAATAGGAAACCACTAAAAATTATCATCTATTCGCCCTTGTGGACATAACTCTTTATCGACTTATGATTTTATGAAACCGTCAATTTCGGTTTTCATGTAGCACTGAATCTATAGAATTTTACACACAAATCATGGATTTGAGTCGGTTAACTTTTTGGTCAACGGATTGTCTCGATTTGCGTGCCACGGATCACAAATCCGTAAAATTGACTTTCTTTGGACCAAAATTAGGGTTTAACAATAAAATTAGATTATAATAATATTAAAATACTATTTTAGGTTATTTTATTCAGAATTAAAATAGATTAAAATGGAGTAACCTATTCACCCACTTTTGTAACCTAACTTGTTTAATTTATGTGACGGGTAGATCGGACGACGCCTTAAGTTGCGACTTCATCCCTTTTTAGACCAGGCAAGTATACCTTGCCAAATTACGTACAGTACTTTTTATACTTATTATATTTTTATATATTCATTGCATGTGTATTTTTTTAATCATTATTATATATTATATATGTTGGCACACACTTGACACATAGTATCATGGGAGATGAGGACAAGCAGTAGGCTTATGGGCTATAACCACTCTGGTAAACCGTAGTAACTAGCACGCACTATGGTAGTTGTGTCGTGATGGTCGCTACCCTCGCGGTATGTCAGTCGATGGTGTCACGATGGTCGCTACCCTCGCGGTTTGACGACTGATGATGTTCTAGACGTGTGTGTGAGTTGTGGGATTAGATAGAGTAGCCTACCCATGCCCATACGTTAAAAAGTTGTCCTCATTATGCATTTCTTATAGATTGTCTAGTACAACGTACTTATATATATTTTTTCCTATTATGCATGTTTACTGTATTCAATTGGCATGCTTCTATGTATCTTGTTACGTCCCTCTGAGGACCTAGTCCCTTTTCAGGTGTAGATGATCTTGACTATTCGCAGGAGCACGGATCATGACTTGCTACTTATCTCTATTTCGAGGAGGTCTTCTCTTCGAGTTTCATTGTTCCTTAGATGTACTTATTTTTGTTCCTCTTATATATTCTAGTTGGTAGTAGATTTGTCTCCACCCAACTACTTGTTATTATCAAGCATTTTATACTTGATTCAGTTATATAGTTGATTGGTTATTTGATTATGTGGATGAGATCTAGTAATGTCATGTGACTTGTGATAATATATATACCATATATGAGTTAATATTCATATTACAGCGTACGTGTGTATTATGGTATCCATATATTGGAGTTGCCATATATATACGGATGGCATGCTTACGTATTCCTAGTCCTATGTATTTTGGGACTGGGGCGTGGTATACTTTTGTGGTGGCCCATGCAGGTCGAGAGCATATTGTCTCGATTATGTTACTATACCATGCAAGCCGGCGCATAGGATTAGAATATAGGATCTCATCCACTTATTTAATCACCTCCCTTGATTTTAGTTCGCATTCTTATTTGATTGCTTGTATTGCATCTTGCTTGATCCCTTCTCAACGTCAATCTTATCTTTTCTTTCTTGCTTGATAGGGGTTAGCAAGATGACTTGTACTAGGTATATACACTATATTATTCAATAACACTATTAGTTAAATTCTTGTAAGTTGGGTAGTATGCCTCATAACCTAGTATCACATAGTCCTTTTGACCCATTAATGAAGTATAATTGAATGACACTAACTATAGGCTTGCATAAGAAGATAGTGGTTATCTAGATTGTAGAACTTAGAGGCCCATACCCCTATTTGGTTGACTATAGACTTAGACAAGAATTTAGTATGGCAACTGTAAAGGCACAACGCCGATCTTCTTGGTGAACTTAAATTATTTTGTACCTTCCTCCATCATAATCAAGCATACTTATATTTTCTGGACTACCTCCGTTTATGCTGCTATTTTATAGCCTAGTTTTGCAAGCTTATTCTTTTATCGAGCTTGTTCATGATGTATGTGTTATTGGGGACGCCTACTAATAAATCGTCTAAATCAGAATCAGTGTATTATGGTCTGATCAACTTTAGCGCACTTGGTTCGCTCTTCGCATGACTACTTTACATGGATTGAGATATAGTTGACTCAGCTTCTTAGACGAATATACTTTCCCTCTAGACATATTCGAGCATATCGTATCGGTTACATAATTGTACTGATATGAGCATTCAAATAGGAATTTACCAAAATAAGATTTCAATCCACAACTGCCCTGACAACTCTCATTTTGAATTCTTTAATCGCCTTGAACCCCGTACTTGTATTCTATCACCTCCTCCTTGAATTCTTTATCATTATTTTTCGTCTTCCCCTATTTCGGAAAGACGAAAGCTCGTGCTTGGTACAAGTTTGATATACGGATAGTACTATATATATCCCATAGGCCAATCACATTACTTGGTAACTATCTTTTGTAATTAAGGACATAAAATATGTGAGATATTTTGTGGATTGAATAACACGATTAAATAATTTGACGACGTTTTTCTTAAATGTATAGCCGATGTGATAGATCGGTAAATTCTAAGTTGGGTAGAAGTTGCATTGTCAACTTGAGATAAAAAAATTTAGATTGTGATCAAGTAAGATTAGATTGGGAGATTTAAGTCATTTTAATTTTGAGAATTTTTAGAAGAATGATTTAGATGATGATGATTTAACTTTAAAGATAAGAATGCATTCTAGAATAAATTTTAAAATTTTGATATTGTAGACTAAATATTTATAATTTGAGCACATGATTTAAATTTTGAATATTGGATATTGAATTAACAATTTAAATCTTGAGAAAAATAAATATAGAACTCTAAACATGAACATTGATGGATTAAATTCAAAATTTACAATTAGATAATTTAAATTAAAAGTTGAATTTGGATTGTTGGATCACCTATTTGAAATATTGATAATAGAAATTGAATTTAAAATTTGAAGAGTAAAAAATTCTTAAGTTGAAATATAGGAATAAGATTAATTAGAATTGTTTAAAATTTATAGGAGATTATGATAGTTAAAAATTGTGATATAAAATTTGATGTGGGTTATTTAAATCTTCAAGTTATCATATAGATTTCAATAAAATTTGGATGTTGATTATTTCAAAATCTAGAAGAGATTATTGTAGGTTAAATTTAAATTTCAACAGTGGTTATTTTAATTTTGAAGAGATTATGATGGATTTGAATATATTTTGTCATTTAAATTTTTAAGAAGATTGCGGTTGACTTGCCTTAGATACGAATGTGAAAGATTTAACAAATTATTCTTATTTTTTAATTTTGAGGACAATTTTTGTAAGTTGGATAGATTGTAAACCCCCTCACCCAAAATAGGTATTTTATGTGTATTTTATATTATTATATTTATTGTAGATTATTTTAAATATTAAATTTCTTTAGAGTATTCTCTTAGTTAATTAGAAAATAAATTTCTTAGTATATTAATTATGTAAATATTTATCTAGAATTATTTTTAGGTTATTTTAGATTTTTGAAGATTTTTTTAGAATTTTTAGGTAATTAAAACATAGAAAACCTAAATTTTTAGGACTTTTATGATTTACTATGAGACCATACTTGTATATTAATCCTACCAAATATTTATTTTAGGTTAAAATATTTAATATATTTTTCTGTAAATTATTTAGAATTTTAAGAAATTTATTTAGATTTTTAAAATTATTTATGATTTATTTGGATATATATAGTCTTAATATTAGATAGATGCTAATTTAGTGTTAATAGATATTAATAAGATTATATATAAATTATTTTTATTATATTTAATTCTATTTAAGATTATAAATTATTGAGATGAACTCAAACTCTATTTTAAATTAATTCAAATCATGAGCCTACTAGGAAAGCAACTTTATGCATATCCTATCCTTATTTAAACTCATCCTAATCATATCCAAATTAGCCCATCCTAGTCGTATTCAATTAAGTAGTCTCCACCATTATAAATATCTATTAGATTTATGGAATAAACTCATCTTTCATATTTTTTGCCCAAAAATAGTCAAAATTCGTCATAAATTCAGCCTCATTTTCTAGTAGTTATGACGACTTAAAAATACGATATCTCCTAGCTCCGTACTCCAAACGTGCTCCAATTTTTTTTTGTTAGAACTATGTAAATGTTAGTTTTTTGAATATATAAATTATTTTAATAATTTATAAATATATTTTTCTAAAAAATTCTAAAAGTGCTAGTTGTTCGAAATCAGACGTATTTTCGTATTTTCGAGATTTCGGGAGATCCCGAATTCGGAATTATAAACCGTTTAAAGTTTCAGAAAGTTAACATGATGAAATTAAATAAAATAATATTTTCATAATTTAATATATAGTTTTAATTTACTGTTAAATTCGTGTAACGTAGACGTAAATAGAAAACCACAGAAAATTATCATCTATGTGTCCTTTTGGACATAACTCTTTACCGACTTGTGATTTTATGAAACCGTCAATTCAGGTGTTCATGTGGCGCTGAAATCTATAGAATTTTACACAAAAATCAAGAATTTGAGTTAGTTGACTTTTTGGTCAACGGATTGCCACGATTTGTGTGCCACGGATCACAAATCCGTAAAGTTGACTTTCTTTGGACCAAAATTAGGATTTAACAATAAAATTAAATTATAATAAGATTAAAATACTATTTTAGGTTATTTTATTCAAAATTAAAATAGATTAAAATGGAGGAACTTATTCATCCACTTTTGTAACCTAACTTGTTTAATTTATGTGACGGGTAGATCGGACGACGCCTTGAGTTACGACTTCATCCCTTTTCAGAACAGGCAAGTATACCTTGCCAAATTGCTTACAGTACTTTGCATGCTTATTATATTTTCATATATTTATTGCATGTATATTTTCTTTCAGTCATTATTATATATTATATATGTGACACACACTTGACACATAGTATCATGGAAGAGGAGGAAAATTAGTAGTCGTATGGGCTATAACCACTCTGGTAAACCATAGTAACTAGCACGCACTACGATATTTATGTCGCAATGGTCGCTACCCTCGCTGTATGTCGGTCGATGGTGTCATGATGGTCGCTACCCTTGCAGTATGATGGCTGATGATGTTCTAGACGTGTGTGTGAGTTGTGAGATTAGATAGAGTAGCCTACCCATGTCCATACGTCAAAAAGTTGTTCTCATTATGCATTTTATATAGATTATCTAGTACAGCGTACTTATATATTTGTTGCCTATTATGCATGTTTACTGTATTCAATTGGCATGCTTCTATGTATCTTGTTACGTCCCGCTGAGGACCTGGTCCCTTTTCAAGTGTAGAAGATCTTGACTTTACGCAGGAGCACAGATCAGGACTTGCTACTTATCTCTCTTTCGAGGAGGTCTTCTCTTCGAGTCTCATTGATCCTTAGATGTACTTATTTTTGTTCCTCTTATATATTCTAGTTGGTATTGGATTTGTTTTGACCCAACTACTTTTTCTTATCAAGCATTTTATACTTGATCCAGTTATATAGTTGATTGGTTATTTGATTATGTGGATGAGATCTAGTTACGTCCTGTGACTTGTGATAATATATATACCACATGTGAGTTAATATTGATATTACAGCATACGTGTGTATTATGGTATCCATATATTGGAGTTGACATATACATACGACTGGCATACTTATGTATTTCTAGTCCTACGTATTTTGGGACTGGGACCTGACAACTTGGAAGAGAAGTTACAAGAAAATAAAAGATCGCATAATCTCAATCGTACATCAATCACTCTATTACAACAACACGTACTTTTTAGTATTGGACGATATCGATTGTATTATTTGTATCCAAATACCACCCGTGCACATTTGGGGTCTAATTCTCGAACAATTTAATAAAAATAAAGAGCAATAAAAAAGAGAGATGTGGTGTCAAGACAATCACTCGGTTGTGTCAACAATCTACCTTATCGACCCACTATAACAACTAACATTTTTCGAAGTTGTATATCTAGAAATTCACAACATTCATCCATATTAATGTTATTCAATTCAAAACTATTATTGTAGTTGCACAACTTTTAAAAGTAAATAACCTATTTCTAGTGAACAGTTAGTAGTATTCTAATTAAAATTAACGAGACATGATATACAATATATAAAATTAATGTTCAAATATATCCAGTATTTTCCTAGATTTTTAAATTATTATTTTAATATTATTTTTGTTTCTGAAACGAATGATTCGATGATCGGAGTGATTCAAAACTATTAAAGCCGCCAATACTTGTACTCATAGGAAAGGTCCAAAACTGATTTTGATATATCAATGGTAAATTAGAGATGTTCTATATAACCCGCCGCTTGCGTCCCGCATGTGGTCTCGTCGCCACATAGCAGACTTTTATTAGCCAACAGTTTTTGTTGTGGGACTCGGTTGTGAACCCAAGCGAATAGGACGGGGGGGTGGGGGAGGGGGGACACTTGGCGGCGGGACAGCTTGCGGGATGGCAAGGGTCGGGACACTGATTACAAAGCTAGAAGCTAACAATTTCCAGAGAAAAAAATGCCGAGACGCGAGACCTACAAATTATTGTTGAAATGGTGATGAAAAAAAATTCGCAGCTGATGATTCCAATTATTTACTTAATCTTTCTCGAAGCATAAATTTTCGCTAAGGCTTTACTGTAAGACTCGTTTGGTTCCCAGAAAGGAAAGGAACGAAAATCAATTCCTTATTATTTTTTTTCTTTTCGGAAATTAGAATTTCTATTCATTTTTTTTCCAGTGTTTGGTGAGGCCAAAAATTTTTGAAGGAAGAATAATTTTTCTATGGTAGGAAAGTAATTTCTTTGTTTGGAGGAAAATGATTCCTTGGTTTGGAGGGGAAATCAATTTCTCTTCTATTTGTTTTTCCTTTTGGAATTATTTTTCTTCTCTCATATTTTTCTTTTACGTCTAAACCTGAAAAATGAATCACTTTTCCTTTTGTCAATGTTATGATTCTGCGAACCAAATGAGATATAGTACGAATATGGTGACAGGTCAATTATTTCAAAAAGATGG
This sequence comes from Iris macrosiphon, assembly GCA_036927795.1. Taxonomy (NCBI): domain Eukaryota; kingdom Viridiplantae; phylum Streptophyta; class Magnoliopsida; order Asparagales; family Iridaceae; genus Iris; species Iris macrosiphon. Next base: position 45,167,504 of record JAYESA010000002.1, read on the forward strand.
CTTCAAGCTTGTCAAAACAAACCTTTTATGATAAAACAGAAAAAAGCAAGATCCTAAAGACTTCAAAGATACCAAAGATTGGGCAACTGGTTGAGACCTACCGAATAAATTCTCTCTTAGATAAAATGGTGGGAACACGATAAGTAAAAACAAAAATACACTCATAAATACTCCAAAATGACTAGGTGATAAACACTGGTTCGCGAGTCGCTAGGTTTGCTCTTTCTTGATATAACCCAAAGAACTAAGATCCTACAGACACAATTATTATTACGGGAGTTACAAAGTTGGACTCAAAATGAAAACCAATCAAAATTCAGAAATGATTGCTGGTACTCTGATCTTATGCAATAAATTGTATCTGGCCACAACTGGAACGGTAACATAGCTTTTACAAACTGACCACAGAAACTGAAACTTGAACAAAAAAATTATTAAAACAGAAAAATTATTCTTCTCGTTGCTACAACGAAATAAAATAAAAATATAACTAGAAAACAAAAATACACGCACAAAAAAATCTTTTTGCTGGAATGATATGATCACCGTTGTTCAAAATAAGATTCGTCCATTGTCGACGATCTGTTCCTAGGAACCAACAAGTTCAATGGATTGAACTTTTGGAATATTCCATGTCACATCGATGAACAACAATTTGTGAATCTTTGGTGGTTGCTGCAAAAATATTACTCACGTAGCAGTAGCAGTAGCAGAGAAGAGCATATATATATATATATATATATATATATATATATATAGGGGAGGCAAACAAGAAATGCTAATCAACCGCTGCTATATACGTTCATCAAACCTGAATTACATATAAATATTAAGCTGGCAGTTTCTGCCAAAAATGGACCCCTCTAATCGCACACAAAAATGTAATCTACGAAATTAAACCTAATGAAAGAGGAAAAATGACGAGATCAGTTGATCTCGCGTCTACAAAGAGGACAAGTGACATGATTACGACTCAGCCACCCGACGATGCAGTCATAATGGAACGCGTGCTTGCAGGGAATTCGCGTCAAGTGCTTTCCCTCGCTCTTAAACCCCTCCAAGCAGATACTGCAGCTCTCCTCCTTAAAATCCCGAGCTTCATCGTATCGTAGTTGTTCCAGTTCGTCAATGATACTGCCATTAATCCTGCTTTGGCCCACTTCCACAATGAAACGTATCCCTCGCCCAAGTCCAGCAGCCCTGTACCTCAACATTGCCAGGTCGATGTCGAGGAAGAGGGCCTCCTCCCACATCCCAAAGGACCGAAGCCTGTCGCGCGAAACGTCGAAAGCAGCAACGCAGGACATCATGCTGAGCAAGATTTCGCGGGTGCCCCAACCGGAGAGGACGTCCTCCATGCGGTAGTCGAAGGACTGGGCCTGCGGTGGCCGTCCCGGACCGTACTCTCGAAACTCGAAGGAAACCCGCCCGTGGGCTTCGGCCAGTAACGCGCTGCTGATACGCACTCGTACCACGCCCCCCGGATCGTAGAAGTTCGTCGAGAACAACTGCCATGGTAGTAGTGGTTCCATCAGCGGCGCCATTGCAGTTGTCGTTGTCGCAACTGCGGTCTCGGTTGCCATTGCATCAATTGAGTTCTTCCTCTCTTACATCTCCAAGAAAATAAAGGGCAATCTACCTATTAATGATTACCTGAGATTTCTTTTGGACTTAGTCGACGGTTGCAATTTAAATTAGGATTAGTTGGAAGAGGTAAATTTAAAATCTAAAATTATCGTTAATCTATATATCTCTGGATTAATAGTAGATATTCAAACACACAAAATATATTTAAATAATTAAAGAACCATGTGACAGTTACATTTATGATCGAAATCAGGTCATATGTGAAATTAAAGAGAGAGAGAGAGAGAGAGAGAGAAGTAGACAGTAATGGAACTTCAAACATATTACTTTATGTAGAACACTAGCTACAGAACTTTGCAAATGCTACGCCCATCTCAAATTATTGAATTAGTGTTTCATTAAATTTATCTAAATACGAAGATACAATACTGATAAGAAATTAACCAATGGCGCAAGCCTAAAATACCACCTTATAGACCGGATTTAAAGGGCTTTGAATGTCAGCATTATACCCTTCCCTATGTTGTCCGAACATGACAAAATGATGTCCGGATCGGAATCGTTTCGTACTCGTGTCTGTGTCCGTATCCGTACAACATCGATAACTATTATTCTACCTATCGCATCCATTACCCGTGTAACATAGGCCCTTGCTAAAAGTGCAATAAATTAACAAGAACATTCTGACATAGAATGGGAACAGCCTCAAACTCTAAAATTAATGTATCAACCTTTAAAAGTTGATATCAAGGGGAGTAAATCCGAACTTTATGGAAGAGCACATACTTTTTAGGTTTTTTTTAAGCCGATATCAATACGTATCAATAGTATCCTATCAGTTTTTTTTTTTGCAAGGCTCGCTCTGATACCACCCACTGTCGATACTGATATTTGGGATCTCCTTTTCGAGTAATTCAACAAAGAAAATTTTAGCAATAAAAAAAAAGGAAATGAAAAGTATGATGTTAACACAATCGCTCGGTTGTATCGACAATCCACAATGTTATATTGTGTCGATAAGATTTTCTTTATTGACCCACTATAACAACTAACATTTATTCAAGTTCTATATCTAGATATTCACAACATTAATCTATATTAATGTCATTGTGGTTGCACAATTTTTGAAGTTAAGTAAATAAGCAATATTATCTATAACAAGTAAATTTTCCAGTAATGTTGAATAGTACTATTCTATTTAAAACTAAGAAAAAAATAATATATAATATATAAAATTAATGTCTAAACATCTATTTTTTTAGATTTTAAAATTTTTTTTTTTTTTTTTCCGAAACGAAAGGCCCATCTGGATCAAACAAATCTATCTAAACCGCGAATACTTATACTCATAAAAAAAAAATCCCAAACTGGTTATCTGTTATATTGATAGTAAATTAATCTTTACCAATGTACAGACGGGAGACATGAATGGCGGCTGACCTCCATCAAGCTATTTACTTAATCTTTCTCGAAGCCTAAATTCTTGGTAAGTTTTACTGTAAGCAGTTGAGACATGTCGAACTGATTATATCTTTAGATAAAACGGTTGAAATAGATTGTCTCTTTTAGATAAACTTGTGGGAATATATTATTATTTTTTACATAAGAATATTGTTATTCATCTTCCAAAGTATATTCGGGCAACCGAAGTGACGGTTAATGCGATAGGAGACATCACAAATTTTAAACCTAAAAATAAATCAACATTAAAATTAAAATTAATATTAACATTAATATCAATATTATATTATTATAGATAGTAACAAATTTTGGATAATTAATTTTTTGAATTTAAATTAGTCATCAGCTGTCACGTCAGATATCACATAATGCTATTTAACATACCACGTCAGATATCACATATAAGGAAGAATAATTTGAAGTGAAACTTTGGAGGAATAAATAACATTATCCTTTAGATAAATATATTTAATGAAAGAAAGGAGATTATTCCAGAAACAATACAACTGTATTAAGCATACACACTCCAAAATGACTAATTGATAACATTGTTTACCTTTTTCTGAGGAAGCAAGATCCTACAGCTTTAATATACAAAATCTAGTTCTAACAGCTAGTACAACCCTTGCCCATAACACAAAAAGATTTTCGCAGTACCAAAGGTTAGGCAACTTAATGGTCGGCACTTGAGACATTTTGTGAAAAATAGTCCTCGGTAGGAAGCCGAATGGGGGATTTTGATTCCTTCGCCTTGCACATTAATTCAAGAAAGATCACATAAAGATGGTGAGAAAAAAATCATCTGCATTTCATTCATTCAAAGATAGTTAATGAAACAAAGTTCCGAATACAAAAGGAGTGCACATGTTTCCTTCTTGAAGACCGGTACAAGTCTTCTCTCCAACGAAATTAGCTAGAATGCTAAGTTAAGAGAGAATAGTGGAGTAAAAGTGAAACTTAAAAGAATTTTATTATATTGAAGAAAACATACAAATTTTGGTGTTGAGGAGCAAATGAGCCTCCCACTTATTTATACGACCTAAATAGTCTTACCAGAGATTTATGGAATGAGAATATTCTATCATTCTAGAGGATATTCTAGGCATTATTCGAGATTCTAAAGAATATTCTAGGCATTATTTGAGAGAATATTCTAGGACCGAGATATTTATAAGGAAGCCTCTAGAATATTGTGCACGACACCCCCCCCCCCCCTATTGTGTTGACGTTCTCGTCATACACGTCAGCTGAGAAAGTTTTGAATTTTGTCCACGAACAGATGCAATGTGTCAACGCGTTGCCAACTAGACTCACCGTGCGGCATTTCCTTCCACTTGATGAGATACTCCACATGTTAGGGTTATATATTAAAAGTATCACTTTGTATTGACTATATTTTCTTATTTTTAAATGAGAATCATATGGACAAATGTTTGTATATTGTATTTGTTATAATGTTAATACAAGTGTCTGATATTCTATATTATAGATAATATGGTGTGTGGTGTCATACAAAAGATCATATTATCAGTTTTTTGTGGAATATATAAATAGTTCACAACCTAGATGGACTTGGACAAACCATTGGGAATGTTGTAGTGTAATCTGGTTCTAGTCTATCTTGACTATAGGTTTACACTAGTATACTTTGTGTGTATTGAATATGACCACTTGAGGTTGTTTTCTTTGTATTGATCACATAAGAGAACAAACACTTCTGTTATTGTAGATGCTCATTGTAGAAGCATAAAAAGTGCGCCTCAGATATATGGCATAGTTTTTCTACAAATAAACCCAATAGTAGAAGAATGACGCACTTTCTAATTATTCCAGAAGAAAGACGCACATTTTTTTACTTTGGCGCACTTTTCATTAATTTCAGAGGATGACACACTATTCAGAAAGTAGCAAAGTGGTGCACTTTCTTAATGTTATGAAAGATGGCACACAAACGATCTTCTCTCTCAATATTTAATGCAACAGACTAACAGCTAACAGATGCAGAAATCGAAGAGTTGGAGATCATCATTACAACGGAGCTACGACACACAGACCCAGGTTGTCGTTTAGCGATCCAGTTGCAACGCCAACTCCTTCAAAAATGCTCCACAGTAGCATTCTCCTCAAAAGTGTACCGTAGTGCCATTTCCTTCAAAAGTGCGCCATAGTGCTATTTTCCTCAAAAGTGCGCCGTAATACCATTTTCTTCAAAAGTGCGACATAGTACTATTTTTTCTCAAAAGTGCGCCGCAGTACCATTTCCTTCAAAAGTGCACCACAGTGCCAACTCCTTCAAAAGTGCACCGTAGTGCCATTTTCTTCAAAAGTGCGACATAGTGTCATTTTCTTCAAAAGTGCGACATAGTGCCAACTCCTTCAAAAATACGCCGTAGTACTATTTTTCTTAAAAGTGCACCGCAGTACCATTCTCCTCAAAAGTGCGCCGTAGTGTCAATCTCTTCAACTGTACGCCGCAGTGCCAATCTTACTAAAAATGCGTCAGTCTCCAAATGACTTCTAATGCGTATACTATCCTAATCGACAGTAAGCAGTTACGCATGCGTGTCTTACATGCCATACTTCTCATGAAAGGTGTAAAAATAACTGTCCCCCACAACCTATGCTTTCCTCGTATAGGAAGCTACTTGTCAAGCAGGCAGCAAGTTGTGCACCCACTCATACAGAACGTGGGGTGTTAATCCAGCAAAAGTGCGCACATAATGATAAAACAGTATTGAATATCTATAGTGCACGCACACTCTCATAACCTCTCCAAAACTCTATAAATAGAAACACCGGTAGCGGCTACCTGGAGAACATATACAAACAGATAGAGAGAAATGGGGCTAGAATTCTCAAGTCTTTGAAATTCAAGAGAAGAGTGAGAGAAATAAAAGCTTCTCGTGCCGTTGTGACAGAGCTTTCTTATTGTTTAACTCTACAAGTTGTTAGCAGCAATCTTCAAGTCTTTGAAATTAAAGAGCAGAGTGAGAGAAATAGAAGCTTCTTGTGCCGTTCTGCCAGAGCTTTCTTATTGTTCAACTCTCCAAGTTCGATCAATAGGCATATAAAGAAATGCTCCATTATGGGGGTAGTGTTCACCCCTCATCCGCACTCAAGTCAAGGAAAACTCGCAAAGTGTGGGCACCCAAACCTCGTCATGCATATCCCGAAGTTGCTGCCAATAAGGAAAAGCGCATTCTGATTGATGAGAGTTCCCATGTCAATTCTGTTCAGATCAATGACTTGGTGGCCTTGCGTTAAACAAGGGATACAATTCGTGCAACTCGCACAATTTTAAGCAAAAGGTGATCCACACCCAAGCTTCTAAATCCCTTGCGTTAAATAAGGAATATAATTCACGCAACTCGTACAATTTTGAGCAAAGGATGATCCACACCCAAGCTCCTCAACCCGCGCATATTCGTTGTAATATACGAGGCAAGTAAAGCATGGACACCGCTGTCCAAACCAACCAGTGCACAAATGAAGTGTTGGTCAAGGAGAATCATTCTCCTAACATCTTGATTACGCGCACAATGAAAGGAAAATTATACGCCACTCGTGCGCCAGGTCAAGACATCCGTACAAAATTAAATGCGTATAGACAAACTGTGCCAACTTTGTCTGCGCCACATAATGTGCGCCAAAATAGGAGCAATCTCTATACAACATGATGATTGTGCGCGTGTGCATAAGGGGAATGTTAGAGACAACTTCCTCTGCTCCCTGCAGAGCAAAAACTCGAGATATGACGAATCACTTGCCAATCAAGTCAGCACATCACTCTATACACAAGGGACCAAAAATGTGCACAGAAGTTTCAATATTTCTCATGTAAAGAGGCAGAGTCTGCCATCTTCCTCCTCTTCTCTTTCCTTTTTTGATTTATATGAGATTATTGTACAAAAACGTAAAGAGAGGGGCCCTTCTGACATTACAACGATATTTACTAATGAATATCGTTGCAATTATCATAGAGTTGTAATCGAATATTGTTGTACATCAGTAAAATAGTCTATGTTTGACCGATTGACTTACACTATGTCTTCTAAAACTCAACATACAAAACAAGTTGACAACCAAGAGCACGATGACGAACCACTCTTTACTTCAACATTAATGGCTTCGCATATTTTCCGTGCTAGGAGAATCAAGACAAAGTTCTTCAAGAACACCCAGCCAGAGGAGATTTGACCAACTCGTCGACTCCTTTGAAGGAGTATACCAAAATACTCGTTCTTGAATATGGGAGCTCGTTCGTCATGAGAATCCTCATTCCTCATAATTCGAGGCTGGGGGTAGCAATCCCCCTGGTTCTGAAATATACAGTGTAGACTCCAACTACACGGTTCTTTCTACCAATCCCTCTATCGTATACAGGAATGTTAGCGTTTTTGCCATCGGTGATGAACAAGAATCTTCTCCACCAGAAGCCACCGAACAAAGTCTCAACTCATTAGAGGCCTCTCTCAAGGATATGCACACCATGATGCAAAATATGCATCAAATAATGATAGTCCAATATTCTGATACACCAGAACCCGTCCAAGTGGTTTCATTCATACTTGCACAGCCTACTCCCGGAACAACGCTTCTGCAGGATAACACAAATTCAGAAGCGTTCATAAACCAAGAGTTAGTAGCACCAACTCTTAATCCTCTTAACATTGGGGGTGGATCTCCATTGATGATAATTTTTGTTCAACCAGGATCCTATCAGTCAACCACACCACTCAGACCAGAAGATCCTCTCGAAGCTATCTGAGAGTTGTGTGCACAGGTCGATATTTTAATGAATAAAGAACAACTCCGTAAGCTGGGGATAAAACAACCTTATCCTCCGCATTGGGATAATATTTCGTTCCCTCATGAATACAAACCAAATCGATAGTCTTATTTGAAGGCATGACATCACTGAGCCAATATATTAATTATATCAATATGATGACGGCTCATTTGTTTAAAGAGGATGCTCTTATTACAAGATTATTCGTGGGATGCTTGGCCCACACTACACCAAAAAGGTCTTTTTGGAACAGAAGAAATCTGTTCCAAAAATTTTAGGAACGCCTTAACTACGTGCCTATTTATGGCCTGCCAAATTTCTAGGAACGAAAAATAGACGTTCCAAGGGATAGTATTTAGAACGCCCTATTTATGGCCTGCCAAATTTCTAGGAAAGAAAAATAGACGTTCCAAGGGATAGTATTTAGAACGCCCTATTTATGGCCTGCCAAATTTCTAGGAACGAAAAATAGACGTTCCAAGGGATAGTATTTAGAACGCTTTATATGTGTGCCAGAATTGGAACATAAAACAAATGTTCCTAATAAAGCGTTCTAAGGGATGATATTTGGAACGCTTTATATGTGTGCCAAAATTGGAACATAAAACTAGTGTTCCTAATAAAGCGTTCCAAGGGATGGTTATTAGAACACCATAAAAGTGTTCCTAATAATGTGTTTCAGATTAATTTTTATGTCATTTACTTGAATGGCATGCCAATGTTGGAATGCCATTAAAATATTTCTAACAAAGCATTTAAAATTGATTTTTGTGTCACTTACTGGAACTGCTAGAATGTATTCTAAAGTTTGAATGATAGAAAAAGCATTCCTATATGAATAATATTAATATAGGTATATTTTATTTAAATGTCTAGATTATTTAAAATTGCAAACCCGTTTGTAGCAAGAACATACGTAACATCCATAACATAAATACATGCACAAAAGATAAAAGTAAAGCTACGTAGATTAATAAAGTCAAAATATCTTAAATAAATATTATATGTTTAATACAACTTTACTAAACTAACTACCATGCGAAAAAATGCTTGAAAGGTGTGAAAATAATTTGAACAACAATCTTCTCCTCATTCTCTTTCTTCCTCATAGTTATTTCCTTCCTTTTACTATTGCTTCAAGCTTTGTGACATCTCTCATTGTTTTATAGCCACCGGGTCTGCAAAAAGCCGAAAGGACACAAATATTTAGCAGACAAAAAAATAACAAGAAAAAAGAAGTAAAAAATACAAGTAATACTTATAGAAATATAAGATTAACAAATATAAGTAATAACAAAATTTCTTGAGCAATACATCATCAATAAAGAAATTGCAGGAGTTGTTGAATACACAAAGTGTCAGAATAATTTATTTTAAGTAGTTAGCAAAACAAATATACTACATACTACCCCAATACAGAGATGCATAACATAGACACAACAAAATATTGTGTGTCCAAGTTGGAGTGCCAAATCGTATCTAAAAATAGGAAATGAGATTGTAGTCTTATAGTTTTCCATGAAAGAAAAAAAGGTGACAAGGGCAGAACATTAAATTCTTTTATATGTTCTCTCCTATATGGTTGTGAGTTCAATCCTAGTTTGAGAAAATTGGTATAGTAAAGAACTACATATAATGACATTTGTGCAACATACCTCTTTAATCTGTGACTCAATTCCAATGGAAATACTCATTCATATTCTACCCAAATTATCAAGGTTGACTACACGAAGAGAACAAAACTTGGAAGCTTGACAATAGAAAGAAAGGGCTCTAGCTGCTCTACTCTGGGAGTACAAGAAAAAAACAAGAATGGTAAGAAGTTCAGCATGATGTAGACTTCTATTTGTGCCTATATTTCTTGCAAACCATTGTCTCCTCATTGATGCTTTGAGGAGACTAAGAGGCAGGAAGAGTTTTCTCTAGACTTTCATTGAGGACCTTTAGACAGTTGGAGATTAAAAAAATTATCTGAGTAATCTTTGGAAGAACTAAAAGCTTTCTGTACTTGATTATGGCATCCTTCTTGTCTACAACATAATCTGATCACATTACTTGCCAAATGCATAAATTTAACTGTGAGAACAACTTTTACCAATATCAATGCTCCCAATTATGAGGCAAAAGTGAACTTTAATCTCATTATTCTTCATTAGACAATTCGGCATGCTTCTATTCCCACAAAAGATCTTTCTGGTTCTAAATGAATGGTAAATAAAACTTAAGCAAGTTTTTGGTTGTAATAGTTTTTTACACGGGCATAAGAGAATTTGTTTGGCCCCGTGAAAATCGATCCATAAACAGGCTTGAGATGTCTCTCAGTATGGTCATACAAATAGTTAAATGATTGATTGCATACAATGGGAGGTTCAGTACCATATGTTATGAAATTTTGATGAGTTGTGACATAAACTGGATGATCTAACTTTGTACTCGGGTATTGTCATTTTTTTTAACTACAAGTCAGAAAGTACTGCGGCTCATGGTTATTATTGTAAGTCTCAATTACTTGTACACGCCTCAAGTTTAAGTCTGTGCAACTTAAACATACCTGTGTAGTCTAGTACTATTGGGAAGGGTATAACTTGTTGGGTACTAGACTGCACAGGTAAGTTACTTGTGCACAAGCTATTAAGAAACACTTTATATCTCTAACTAATCTATGTTTATCACGATTTAGCGCTCCAAATCTGGAGCATCGCCTACCAGTCTTATCCCTCCTCTAGTCGTGACTACAACTTGTAGTATACTTGTTGCTCTTGTAGCTGTGGGGTTGGGTGTACTTTACGTGAGGGGTCAAGCGGTGGTGCATGGAGATTGGTGTAGTTGAAGTTAGATTTTTTTCTTTTTGCCATAGCTCTTCCTCCTCATGATTCCATGGGATAATATTGATCAATTCAAACATATAAAGGGAGAATGATGACTGGTTTTAAAAGGACAGAAAGTGAGATCAGAGGTTAGGATATGTTAAATACAGTTGCCAAGACCTCTCTCTCACATAGAAGTACCCGTCACTAGAAATCATACAAGCTTGTATTAGTACCAGCGTCAGAGTCGGCAAGTCATCATCCAAAGGCAGAGCGACCTCCCATTTTACGTGCTTTCTGATCACAATTCCTCTGATCTTCTCCACTGTCACTACCACATTTTCTAGGAAGGGTGTCACGCCCCAGTCCCAAAATACGTAGGACCAGGAATACGTGACACGCCAGCTACGCATTCGACCAGACTCCGGTCTGACTCGAATACGTATAAACTGTAATATAGAGGGCACTATCTAGATATCCCATAAATGTAAACCTCTATGTCTCAATCCACAATGTACATCAGTATACAAGAAAGAGCTATATGTGCTAAAGTCGGCCGCCCAATAACACACTAACTCGAATAGACTCGAGAAGAAGTATGAGTCTATAAAAACTAGGCCACAACAGCAGATGAATATAAACAATGTAAAATAACCATAATGCCGGTAGATATAATGTGAGTACCTGTTACAATGCCCGCAAGACGTGCAACTCCATCAGCAACTCCAATGCTCCACAATCGTCTATGCTGGAAAACTGGCAGGGAACCAGGTCCTCAGAGGGACGTAACAAGGTACAGAAATACAACAAGCCAAGTAAACAGAAAATACAAGTGCACGACAGGGTATTCTATCATAACCAAACAAGTGTGACACAGTTTAAAGACAATGTTCGACGCGTGGGTTGTCTAAAATAAAACCGTAGCTCCGGACACGGAAACACACGGGACGTACCGCAGCTCCGGACAAAGAGTCACACGGGTGATACCACTACACTAGATACAGGATCACTACATAGATACTACATATATATATAAGCGCGTGCAGAGGAGCCCAAGCGTCTAGTAACTGTCTTTCCCTTCCCAAGCGGTCAACGATTGTGCGTTGAACCTGAGCCTCTAACTACAGTCTCGACACACAGAAATAACTCTACAGACGCGACCCTAAGGTCGTCCCAGTCTCTTGTCATAATGTCGGTATCAGGATACAGGAATCTGGCACGATCACAGTGTATGAGTGTGTCCTGGGGTGTCGATGTACTCAGGTACGTGCATCGAGGTGCTACGAAGCATCTATCAATTATTCTAAGACGTTACGTCGAATGTCAGCACCCGGTTGTGATCCGGACACGAAGTATCGAACGTCAACAAAATTACACGCACAATGTACATAAAGAACAACAAGTATCTGAAATCTGAAATACAGGGTGGCAAGGTACACTTGCCTGCGTCCGGCTGCTGAAGACGGGGATCTGGTACCACGTCCAAGTCCTCAGGTCCCGCAGTACCTAGAGATGAGATACAAACCAATAATCAATAATCTATTCCACGACAGACAGGGATGTGACACACATCTACACCTAAACTCAGTCTCAAACTCAAATAGTTAACTACTAATTTCACAGTCCTCAATCTCTGATCCTTGATCCGAATAATACCTATCTCAATCACCTGTATAATATCATCAGGCCCAATCCTCAATTACGATATTCGGTTAATCACACCCTGATCCTATCCTCAGTTTCCACAGATGTTTACATGCACGTTGACGTCTCAAACTCAAACAATAATTAATATCCACTGTCCTCAGTCACTCTATTCACAACTTCCAATATTCACCCAAGGATCGACATCCCTCCATTTTATTAAATTAAATCTGCTCCTTGGTTTAAATCAATGAGTCACTATCACCATTTCTTCTAAGTGTTTAAATGCAAGCACAACCACCATAGTAAATAGTGCATATATTAATTTATAATCCTAACATCACAACCTAGCAGCTCTACTAGTGTATATCCATAATTTTATTTCAAAACTTATAAAACTAAACCCTAACCACATATCAATATCACAACCCTGACTAACTACGACAACCCTAACCACATATCCTTAACCACAAGATACATGAACTACACTACATCTCCATATACACCAACATTTATTTAACATAACCCTAGCTAAATCCACACATTCATATATATAATTATCATCCTATTTAAAACAATATTAACTTCTGGAAATTAATTCAAGAGAGGGGGAGAGTCGACCTCGACGAGGGGCTGTTGGCCGGAGAAGGTGGCCGGGGGTGGTGCCCAGTGGTGGTGGTGAAGGGAGCTAATGGTGGTGGTGTAATGGTGGTGGTAGAAACTAATGGTGGTGATGGTGAAAGTGTAATAACAGGGAGGAGACGGGATGGGGAAGTCGGAGTCGGGTATTCTCAGGTGTAGGCGGCCGGCTCGCCAGTGGCCGGCGGAGATGGCCGAACGAAGGAGTTCACAGCGGGCCGGACGGGTCAGGGGTGCACTGCCGGAGCGAGTCAGTCGGCCCGGGGGACTTAGTCGACCGGACAGTGGCCGCACAGCGGGACAGTGGGTCGAATGAGGAGCAGCCGGATCCGTCTGCGGGGGTGCACGGTGGAGTCGGCTGGACTGCTCGACGCCGGAGTCTGCACAGGGGGTGGTCGGGGAAGCACAGGCCGGCGGGGTGGAGCCTGTACAGCGGGGCGGTCGGGGTACTGCACCGCCGGTCGGGGGGGACAACTGAGGGGGCAGCTGCACCGCCGGTGGTCGGGGAAACGCACAGCCGGTCGGGGAGGCACGCACAGCGGTCGGCGGAGAGTCAGGCCGGAGCAAGGGGCTCCGCCGGAGTCGGGCCGGAGGGAAGTCGGTCGGCCGGCCGGGTCTCTCAGTGAGAAGAAAGGGAGAAGTAGAATAAAGGAAGAAGAAGAAAGCTTTGCATGAAGAATAAATGGAGGAGGGAGAGAGAGAGAGAGAGAGGGGTTTTCTAGGCTTCTTGGAATTAGGGCCTGCTTGGGAGTTGTGTGAGGGTGAGGTGATGTTGATGTTTTATACGGGAGTGGTGTGTTGGATGGAGGGTGATGGTGAATCCTAATTTGAATGGATGGCTAGGATTTCACAAGAGTATGAATCATTTCTTCATGAGAAATGGAGGGGGGAGAGTTTAATTCGGTCCACACATGTAACCTCAACATTTGGTTTTGGCCAATGGGGTGAGGGCACATAAAATCACTAAATTGCAACTTAGCCCCTTAAATTCGAGAAATTGCACGAACACATAATATGACGCAAAAATTGTGGAAAAAATTGCGGTTGATGATTTGTATGGCGAGGGGGTGTTGGGGATTTGGCACGGGTTTAATTTAATGGCCATCGGGATTAATTAAAGATTAAAATAGGATTAGGCAAAATTTGTATCCACGATTTAAATAGAATTAAAGTGTCCCGCGCTTTTAAATTAAATGGGGACACTTGGGGTCAAAATCCGGAAATGACGCAAAGGTCAAAAATGGTGGGGGCTTGGAATCAGTCTTGGACCCTTTAGTTAGTCCGGCTCAACGGGTTAAGTTGATATCTCAAAATTGAGGGTAACGACACAGGTGTCCGACACGGAATTAAATATGGATTACGGTTTCGAAAAATTGTGCAATTAATTTAGAGCACAACGAAAATCTGATTTTGAGTGACGGAAAAGTCCAGTGCCTAATTTGGCGGGTCAAGTCAGAAGTACAATAATCCGATAGAATTTAGGGGCTGATATTGGGCTCCGAATAATTAAGCAATGATAGGGCGCGCCAAGGGTTTTAATTAAATGAATTAAAATACCAAACAAACTTAACTCCACTCTAAACCTCAACATTTGCTGCTAAATCCAAAATTTTCCAAATCCAAACATGACTATCTATAGAATAAATCGAGAGGATTTACAAAGGGTATTTTGGTCATTTTATAATTAATTAAATATTATGCATGTTGAATATTTATTTATTGTATTATTTATTTATTTTTAACATGTTAGATTTTTTTTTGGACTTGTGTAGTGGACCTAACTAGTTAGAATAGATCCATGGACCCAACATTTAATTTTAGTTAGATTTGAGTCCAATAATTAGAAGCTCATTTATTAGGAGGATGGTTAATTAAGTTAAACTCATTAGACTAGAACATTTCCTTCTTAATTAATTTCTTCATGAGAGACTCCAAGGGGTATTTTAGACTTTACATAGTAGCTTGAGGGAGGGGGCAAGTGAGGCCTATATAAAGGGGATGGAAACTTTCGCTCTCTTCATTTTTATTCCAAATCTAGATCTAGAATTTCTTTCAACCAAATTCCATCAAATATCTACCAAATTTTATCCCAATTCCTTCCCAAATCACCATTGGAGGCTAGTAGAGCAAGGATCTAGAAGGAGGAAGCAAGGATCTACAAAAATGAGTTAGGATATGCAAGTTGAAAACCAATTTCACCAATTTTGGAGGTTTCATTGGGAATCCATCTCCCAATAGGTACAATTCAATTTCTCCCCTTAATTTAGGTTCTAAATCTGAGATTTAATCATGAGAAATCAACACATATGCATAGGCTACCCATAGAATTTGGTTTTGTGTTCATAGGAGGCCTATTGAGATAGTTATCGTACTTTTTGTGTCAATTTTGGGAGAATTTCGAGATTGACAATTATTGTATGTATCAATTGATCCTATAGATCAATTTGGCATGTGCTTGTGTGTTTGGGGCTAGTGTCATGTCCACAATTGGGTACGTGTAGGTCGTATCCCATCAATTTGATGATACGTGTTGATTTGGGAGATTTTCCTCCGACACGGGACTTTGAGCATGTCACATTTTGACACGGACACGTAGATTTGTATTTGACTCTTCGTATTGTTCATAAATAATATACATGACTTGTTTGTGTCCTTCGGGGTATGTTTGGATGTGTGGTGGACTCGTGTCGCATGCGTATCCTAGATCTAATAGGATACGGAGTGATATGTTCCATGAGATGTGCAATTTATTGGTAGATCTATTTCTTTTGTGTTCTTAGTCATAGAGGAGTGTAATTATATTATATATATTATTGTTACATATATTTATGCTTTATATATGTTGTATATTTATGTAGTCATTATTTTACATATGTAATGTCTATTAGTTATTGTATATACATATGTGGATGGTGGTGAATATATATATATATTTATATTTTGTGTCTTAGATCTATGTACCTATGAATATACTATATGTATATAATTGTTGTAGCTATTCTTTTACATATAGTATATTTATATATATTGTAGTATATATATATATATATATATATATATATATATATATATATTAGATATGTATATGTTGTTATATTATGATGTATGTTACCTATTAGTGTATAATTTATATATACATATATATATGTGTGTGTTGTTATATGTAGGTACTATGTATGTATAATTACTAGGTAGTTATTATGTATGTATAGATGTTATGGAGAGTATGTATGTATTTTTACATAGTCATAGTTATATATTTAGATTTAGTTATATGGATTATAGTATCTATTTATGTATATATATATGTTATATATATATATATATACATAAATAGATATATATATATATATATATATATATATATATATATATATATATATATATATATAAGAGGGGGAGAACAGGAACTTCAGCGACAGCGAAAAATGTCACAACAGCAACCGTCACAGCAGCAGTAACACAGAAGCAACAGCAGCAGGAGAAACAGCGACAGCATTTGGCGATAGTTGCAGAAAACCGTTGCTGAAACAACAGCAGTATCAGCAGCGTATCAGGAGCTTTAGCGATGACTTTGGCGACAGTTGCAGAAAATTGTCACTAAAACAGCAGTGTATCAGCATCAATAACAGTCTTCAGCGACAGCGGACAAGGTTTTAGCGACTGTTTGACAGTTTTTATTATATATATATATATATATATATATATATATATATATAGTATTTAATATATATGTAAATATCTTCTAATATGCTAATAGTATTTATTGTATACTATGTGTATAATAAATGGTATAGTGTGTATGTACATTACGGGTAGTTAGTATAAACAAGTTTGGGGTATTACCTTGAGATACCAAGGTAAGTACCAAGATAATTGGGGATATCCAAGTTATTGGGTTTGGGTATCAAGATTATGGATTTATGTTGTGATACCAAGTTGGTTCAAAACCAAGGTACCTATTTGATGTTTGTCTTTAAGATTTTATTTAATAATATTGTTTTGGCATTTGTATGTGATATTTTATCTATGGATTTACGTATCCGGAGATACAATATCCTAGTATTTTAAGATATTGTTTTGTGACCTCGACTTTAGTATTTGAACCAATATTTTTATGTTAGACTTGTGCAACCTAGAAATATGTAGTTGACCATAGTTGACTTAGACTTGACCTAGTTTGACTTTTGACTTAGAAATGACTTTATGACCTAGAAGTTGACTAGTTTAATTTATTCTCTTTCCCAAAACTTGTATTAATGCAATATTCTATATATAGGTCTGTGACACCAGTTCGGACATCATTTCTCATTATTTTCTCTGGATCATATGCGAGTATATTCTCTGATAGTTTCCATTATTTGATTACCACTATAATTCAACTATTTAGAAATGTTACTTATGATTCTTGACACGATGGTATACAGATTGGTATTGTTATTGGATCGTCAGTCATGGAATGTTACCTTGATTATGGAGATGGTATCAGATACTGTCCTTGTTGGTATTGGATAACATTGAATATT
Source organism: Iris macrosiphon (assembly GCA_036927795.1). Lineage (NCBI taxonomy): Eukaryota > Viridiplantae > Streptophyta > Magnoliopsida > Asparagales > Iridaceae > Iris > Iris macrosiphon. The sequence goes on from JAYESA010000002.1 coordinate 45,184,957, forward strand.
GTAGATTAAACATTGGATACATTGGCTAGTGATGTGTCATGATTCGATCCATCATATCAGCCGGGGCGGAGGAAATACCAATTAAATATGTGATCAAGAAACTATCGGCTAGTAGTCTAATCATTGGCTACTAACTAACCATGCAATTCACGTATGGTTGAGTTAGCTCCTTAGTGTAATCATTGAATCTCCCAGGCCGATCACATATTTAGTTAGTATCTCAAAATACATAGTTATTGTAGATTCTATTATTCAGTTTATTTATAACCTAGTTCTATTTCTGACGTTATAGTTCATTCCTTTATTCTTGTACACATTGATTATATTCTGTTGCTAGTATTGCCTATTCTCTCATTGCTCTTGATTATCAGTTATATTCTCATCGTAGATAGCATCTTCTATTTTACTGCTTTATAGTTTTTGTCAATTAATTGGAACTGCTATTGGGTTGTATTTCGCTCCATTCCTGACTGGAAAATATTTTTCAGAGGATCCGGGAGATTGGTGTCTGACATACTACAGACCTCAGCCTATAGATGGTGCTGACTTGGACCCACTAGTTCTGGAGTGACTGCCAGGAAATTTAGCCGAGTTTACTAGTTAGCATAGTTAGTTCTCTTTAGTATTTTGGTACCGGATTTATTTTCGGCATATATTTATGTTTGGTTATTATTTCTATTTGTTGTTGTTATATTTTTAATTGCATAGTTATGTTAGACTTCTGTGATATCTTCTCGTGCCATAGAAATATGATTGAGTACTGTGTTGAATTAAGTTGATTATACTCTCATCTTGGAGTTGAGATATTATTGGAGGTTTATGCTTTATTGTGAGATAATTAGATAGTATAGTTGACCAAGACAGCGTTCCACCACCGATACTGCGGCGTAGGCTGGGCGTTGTTCCCGACTTGCATCCCTAAACAGGGTGCGGGTTGTGACACATTTTTAGTGGTGGCCCATACAGGTCAGGCTTCGCAATAGTGCGATGTCGTGTTAGTGCAACGACTTAGTTGTACTACTGCGAGCCTGCGATAGGATATATGACATAGGATACTAGGATGAGAGAGGGATACTCAATCACAACTAGGAATTTCAATCTGAATTAAATTTCTACTTTTTATTCCTTCCGAATACTTTGAAGATTATTGTCCGTCCTTGATGATATCTTATCTTGTGTCTAATTGATCTCTTTTGTTTCGATCTGTCTTCAGGATGCTGCCGAAGACTAGATCACATCGATCGGGAGTAGTTTCTGCGAGGTCTGCCACCTCTCAATCTTTCACTCAGGCAGTAGGGTTTGTACCTACTACGGCATCAGTTCAAGTAGGAGTCTCGGCTGCCTTCGGGGGTTCTCCTCCACCTATTCCGAGGACTACCCCAGTTGCTTCAGAGGGACTTCCACCACCTCCATTTTCAGGAGATGTCGCGCTGATGGTTGCACTGTTTAGAGAGATTATGGAGTTGCAGAGGGCACAAATAGAGGCCCAGCACAGGCAGTCAGATATGATTCGACAGAGTATGAAAAATGCCTATCAGGTAGCTATTGCACCAGTTCAGAGAGAGGCTCATCCACAGCCACAGGATGTTCAGCTCGAGCCAGGCAACATTTAAAATTTCAAGAAGCTTGAGCCTCGAGTTTTCATGGGGACAGAAGGTATAGTCTATGCTGAAGATTGGCTTGAAGATATCGAGCATCTCATGAAGGTGTTCCGTCTTATGGAGGATCTGATGGTTGAGGAGGTAGGACTTCAACTGTTCGACATTGCCCGCACTTGGTTCAGGAACGAGCCACTTCTTACTGATGCGGGGCAGTCTTGGGAGGTATTCAAGGATCTCTTTAAGAAGAAGTTCTTTGCTTGGACGGACAGATTGGAATTAGGAAGGCAGTTTGAGAGACTTACGCAAGGGAGCATGTCCGTAGAGGAGTATGTCGCGGAGTTCGGGAGGCTGAGTCGATTTGCGAAGTACTTGGTGGGAGAGCCAGAAGTTCGGGCTATCCGTTTCCACGAGGGTCTGAATTGGGAAGTGAAGATTCTCATTCCGTCTTTCTATGAGACGTATTCTGAGATACTTTCGGAGGCACGCAAGGTTGAGCATAAGTGGAACTTGAAGCCGAAGAGGGACCGTGATATGTTTGAGGGTGCCAGCAGCAGTGCTGGACCGGCGAAGATGCCGCGGTTCCAGCAACAGCAGTTTCCATTTGTTGTTGTTATATTTTTAACTGCATAGTTATGTTAGACTTCTGTGATATCTTCTCGTGCCATAGAAATATGATTGAGTATTGTGTTGAATTAAGTTGATTATACTCTCATCTTGGAGTTGAGATATTATTGGAGGTTTATGCTTTATTGTGAGATAATTAGATAGTATAGTTGACCAAGACAGCGTTCTACCGTCGATGCTGCGGCATAGGCTGAACGTTGTTCCCGACTTGCATCCCTACACTGGGTGTCGGTCGTGACACATTTTTAGTGGTGGCCCATGCAGGTCAGGCTTCGCAATAGTTCGATGTCGTGGTAGTGCAACGACTTAGTTGTACTACTGCGAGCCTACGATAGGATATAGGACATAGGTTACTAGGATGAGAGAGGGATACTCAATCACAACTAGGAATTACAATCTGAATTAAATTGCTACTTTTGATTCCTTCTGAATACATTGAATATTGTTGTCCTTCCTTGATGATATCTTATCTTGTGTCGAATTGATCTCTTTTGTTTTGATCTGTCTTCAGGATGCCGCCGAAGACTAGATCCCATCGATCGGGAGCAGTTTCTGCGAGGTCTGCCACCTCTCAATCTTTCACTCAGGAAGTAGGGTTTGTACCTCCTATGACATCAATTCACGTAGGAGTCTCGGCTGCCTTCGGGGGTTCTCCTCCACCTGTTCCGAGGACTACTCCAGTTGCTTCGGAGGGACTTCCACCACCACCATTTTCAGGAGATGTCGCGCCGATGGTTGCACTATTTAGAGAGATGATGGAGTTGCAGAGGGCACAGATAGAGGCCCAACCCAGGCAGTCAGATATGATACGGTAGAGTATGAAAAATGCCCATCAGGTAGCTATTTCAGTAGTTCAGAGAGAGGCTCCTCTACAGCCACAGGATGTTCTGCTCGATCCAGGCAACATTTAAAATTTCAAGAAGCTTGAGCCTCGAGTTTTCAAGGGACAGAAGGCATAGTCTATGCTGACGATTGGCTTGAAGATATCGAGCGTCTCATGAAGGTGTTCTGTCTTGTGGAGGATCTGATGGTTGGGGGCGGTAGGACTTCAACTGTTCAACGTTGCCCGCACTTGGTTCAGGAACGAGCTACTTCTTACTGTTGCGGGGCAGTCTTGGGAGGTATTCAAGAATCTCTTTAAGAAGAAGTTCTTTTCTCGGACGGACAGATTGGAATTAGGAAGGCAGTTTGAGAGCCTTACGCAAGGGAGCATGTCCGTAGAGGAGTATGCCGCGGAGTTCGGGAGGCTGAGTAAATTCGCGGAGTACTTGGTGAGAGAGCCAGAAGTTCGGGCTATCTGTTTCCGTGAGGGCCTGAATTGGGAAGTAAAGATTCTCATTCCGTCTTTCTATGAGACGTATGCTGAGATACTTTCGGAGGCACGCAAGGTCGAGCGGGAGTGGAACTTGAAGCCGAAGAGGGACCGTGATATGTTTGATGTTGCCAGCAGCAGTGCAGGACCGGCGAAGAGGCCACGATTCCAGCAACAACAGTTTCCATTTGTTGTTGTTATATTTTTAACTTCATAGTTATGTTAGACTTCTGTGCTATCTTCTCGTGCCATAGAAATGTGATTGAGTATTGTGTTGAATTAAGTTGATTATACTCTCATCTTGGAGTTGAGATATTATTGGAGGTTTATGCTTTATTGTGAGATAATTAGATAGTATAGTTGACCAAGACAGCGTTCTACTGCCGATGCTGCGGCGTAGACTGGACGTTGTTCCCGACTTGCATCCCTACACCGGGTGCGGGTCATGACACCCACCCACAATAATTTTGGTATTAAGCTCCAAATGATAAACAAATGCAGCTGAAGCAAGCAAAGCTAGTAAACTTATTGATAACAAAATCGGACAACAAAAACTGAAATATGGCAGATATTCTAAAGATAAGAATTTAAAGCAACTAACTATTGACTTGAAGCAATATAGTTAGTAATTATTTACTTTTACTACCAAAGTACATTCATATGAAATGACTGGCAATAAAAAATATTTTTATATATAGCGAGCATTATTACCAATGATCAATTGAGTTAGAATTGATGTCCACTCCCCTGGAGTGACCGTGGATGAATGATCCTCCAAAAACAACCATGTAAATACAAAAAGCTGATGCTACAAGAAAAGAGATCTGAAATACAAAATTATCAAGAAAAGTACCAGGAGAAGAAAATACTTTTGAAACTCATCAAACTGAATATACAACTAGACTATTCAATTTTGAATGATCTCAAGTGAATAATATTACTATGATAATTTTGGACAAGAGTGCACAAAAAGCTTATTACTCTTCAACTACGGGGAGGTTGCTGCATAAAAGCAATATGGACATCATCATGCCAGTTGTCATCATGAGATGATTTTCCAATATAATGAATTCAACAGTAGTTTCATTCCTCAGTTTACTTGTCCAAAAATACTATGAATGGTGAATAAAAAGAACTTGCAAGAGAATATGCCATGCATCAGTTCATATTGTATATTATTCGGTGTCAAAAAGAGAAAACCTATTGAAATTTTTAGTTCTTCCACAAATAGAAGAACAGGTCAAGTAAGATGTAAAAATTGGACCATATATAAGGATCAGTAACTAGAGTTGCTACAATTTGAAAAGAAGAATTAGCTTGGGTAGAAGATGGCAGATAGTCACCAATTCAAAGAACAACAATTAGTTTGACACAGTAGGAGTAGAGCAACATATTATTCCAATTAACAGTTCTAACTTTGTCATCCTCAAAACAATTCGACTGCACAATGCGCAAATCTAAATTACCAGAGACAAGATGGCTGATGGCTACACAACCACCGGCAAACATCTACCAAGGTTCAAAGTATCGGTATCGGAATCGGTATCGGTCCATTCCTATGAGTATCAGGATCGGCGGTATCGGTAGTATCGGCGGTTTCGGATCGGAGGATCGAATTTTTTGGTATCGGAAAGCAAAAAACTATTAGTAAATTATTAACATTTTAGAAAATATATTTTATACATTTATGCATAATTTAAAGTATTTACAGTGTTGTTTCTTAGTATTTTTAAAATTGAATGAAATAGTAGTCACCCTTGTCGATTAATTTATATGCGATAGATAAGTTTTCCTCTTTTATATGCTTTTACAACCTTATTATGCTTTTACACCTTTGCTAATTGATCTTTTTAATTCAATTTTCTTTGCCGAATTGACGGGAAAAGAGACCTCTAATGTCGGTACCACTCAGTATCGGGTATCGGTCGGTATCGGATCGGGACATGCCAAACGGTATCGGTATCGGCCGTATCGGATCGGTATCGGCCGATACTTCAAACTATGACATCTACCATTACCGAAGTTTCAACCTGAAGATTTTAGGAGATTGTGACATGCCAGAATAAGGATCATTTTCCATAGTCGAAGATCATAATAGTTGCTACAAATCATCTTAAGTAGATGTATTGATCTAATTCATGTTATGATCCTTATGTTGCTAAAAATTTATTCAGAGAAAGCAAAAAACAACAGTAATACAAGAGTACATACATCCATGCTTACATAACTCCATTATCGACAAGTAATTGCAAGGCCGGCCCTGGCCCAGGGCAGCTAGGCCGACCGCCTTAGGGCCCACGGAGCCGGAAGGCCCAAAAATTATTTTAAACATATGTATATATTAATAATCTTATAACTAAAACAGAATTAGTATATACCACGGGCCTCTTCTAGCACAAACTAAATGTGGTGTATTGGTTATTATGTTAGAGTTACACACAAGTGGTCTTAGGTTCAATTCGTGGTGGCATATTTTTTTAATTTACTTTTATTTTAATTTTATAAAAATATTACTTTATATATGGGACCTCCATTTTGAAAGTTTGTCTAGGGCCCCTATAAACTCAAGGCCGGCTCTGAGTAATTGTCAGGGCCATGATCAAAACCTTCATCCTACCAAACAATGACTATATCAGCATATGTTCTCTTAAGAAAATGCCCCGGAAGTAAAAAAAAAAAAAAAAAAAAAAAACTTATGCTACATTAAGGACTGCTCTAGGGAACAAAATTCCTCCAAATCTTGTCATAAATATCTAAAATTTATTTTGGGGCCTCATAAAAACTAACTGATCTCTTTCATCATAATAGACCAATAGACCTACCAACTAATTCCAAGGCAACAATAAAAAAATGGCATGGCCACAAAGCTTAATAGATCCTCCTTACTCTAATCAATACATAAAGGAGAAAATGTTACCTCATTGATGTTGAACTGAGAACTTCTCCAAGAGATTATAGCTTGAAATTGGATCACGATAGGACGATCCTACAAGCGCAGAGCTATTTGCTTACATCAATCGCCCAAGATTTGTGTCTTGGAATGTATCCTGAATTTAGTCGTAAAAAAACATGTGGATAAAATATACGATAGAGCCACATATGCCTTCTTCCTAGGTTATGATTTTTTAGAGTGTATGTGTTTCATACGCTGCCATGAAAGAACTACATAAACCTTCTTCTTCTTTGGCCCTTTCCCAGCCATAAGATAAAGAATGTAGCATGAAGATGGTAACTAGAAGTAGGACCTAACAAGCAATTTATTGTTTTCCAAGTACCTAATTTTAGGAAAAATGGTTTACAAGTAAATTAAAATATTGGGAGTTCACCAGAGACGGTCGTGGTTGCCTACATCGACTGGACTTGGAGAAGGCTATGTTCTAGAAGCGGTCGCGCCAGAGACTAGTGATGACGAAGTGGACGGTGGTGGTGGAGGAATTCGAGCGCTGAGAGAGGTCGATGACATGGGACTATGATTTGTTGTCTGTGTGCTGGCCACGCCTAGCCCGAGCAGAGCAAGGTGAGGGGATTTGGGTCGACTGAGAACTCGTCGGCATGGGGGATGAAGGTGGACTCCGGGCCAGGAGATTAGAAATTAGTATTATGGTCTTCTTTTGGTGGAGAAGAAGTCGAGGAATCTAGGGTTAGGTTTTTTTGGAGGAGGAAGATGGTGATAGGGGATGCTTCTTTTCTCAGTCTGAAAAGAGGAGGAGAGAAAATCGAAAGATATGGTTTGGCTGCTTGTTTATATTTAGTAAAAGCTTATCAAATCGTAGCCATTGGTTTGAAAGAAGAACAAGCAAATATGCGTGCATGTTCTATTTTGAACATATTTGGAACATTTTAGAAGTGTACCTAAATGAATATATATTTTGAAAATTAAAATAAAACATATCTGGAATATTTTTCTGATTTAGAACGCTTTTGTTCCATTCCAGAACCTAGGTAAGGAAAATAAGTGTTCCAAATTAAAAAATGTCCATTGTTCCTAATTTACCTTTTTGGTGTAGTGCGACATAGCCTACGATTGGTATCGTAGTTTACCTGATAATTGTATATCCTTGATGACATGAAGTATCTTTTCCTCTTACGATTCTACGAGGGAGGCATGGATATGACGTCGTCTTCACTCATCGATATAAAATAGATGGAGAAAGAATCTGCTCGTGAATTCGTTGAGCGTTTCTGGCATGCAACTCTTAAGTTACCCTCCGGTATTCTAGACTCCGCATTCATTCATACCTGCAAAAAGAACCTAGTACCTATAGTAGGGCTCCGGACAGGTCCAACTCAATTTTAAGACTGGACGACATTCATCATCGGGGCCGAAGCTGTTGAAGGCAACGCTAAAATGGCATGCAATTTGGGGTTACAAATGACTAATACAGAAAGGAAACGTCCCTCCAATAGTGCGAATAATCCCAACAGCAAAGAAAATGAGGCCTTGGCGATAAATCTATTAAAGCGACCCACCTCTCCTCCAACACAAAATTCCACAGAATCCTCCAGGCCTAAGGAAGAATATTCCTATGACGAGAGTGATATCCCCAACATTTTTGAATGCTTGATAAAAAGCAACAAGTTGCAGTTGCCAGATATCAAGCGACCAAATGAGACTGGTAATACAGACAACCTGAAGTACTGCTTGTACCACCGATATATACGTTACCTTACCAAGGCTTGTTATGTCTTTAAAAGAAAGATACATCAGTTGATAGAAGCTAAAGCTATCACCCTTCACAACGAAGAGAAGACAGTCATTTCCAATATGGTGTCTCTTCAATTCAGCGACTTTCTAGCACAAGAAGTCCCTAATAGCGTCATCCTAATACCTCAAGCTACGATGGAAGTGGTAAATCTTTCGTCTCCTAGAAGTCAAACAAAGGAATTGGTGCCTCTTACCACAGATCATGGCAAGATTATATGGATTCATCCTGATATGCTGTCAGATTATGACCAGGGAGTAGCATCTTCCAATTCAAAATCAAAGAAGGGTAATAAGTATAAATCATCCAATATAATTTCTTCGGATCCTAATTCAGATGGAGATCAGGACCAACATCAGAAAGATGTATCTTTCGATATTAGATTTCAAAATATGAACATTGCCCCACCAATCTCTACTAGATGAAAGATGAAAGATGTAGCTTCGCTTGACGCACTGACAATGGTCCATGATTGGCAGCGTAGGCAAGCTTTAGCTTGGTTCTTATCGTCTAGAAAAGCAAGAGAAGGACATTGCGCTAACACTGTGCAAGCTCGAGAAGGTATTTCCTCCTGGATTCTTCGACTCTATGGAGCATTTGTCAATTCATCTTTTCTATGAGGCACGTATTGGTGGTCCTATCGATTATCGGTGGATGTACCCCTTCGAGCGGCATCTGAATCACCTAAAGAGAAAGGTAAAAAAAAAGGCACGGGTTGAGGGCTCTATTTGTGAAGCTTATGTTCTCGAGGAGATTATAAACTTTTGCTCGACGTATATCAAATCTTATGTTGCTACTAATAGAATGAGAGCTTCCAGAAATGATGACAGATATCAGAAATCTAATGATGCAATACTAAAAGTATTCAATGCGTTCGGAAAGACTTCGGGAAAAATAAAGAAAAGATATTTGAATGGCGATGAGCTAAGGGCTGCTCAGTTGTATATATTACTCAACTGCGACGAGGATGAAGTGGAGAATCTAGAGGGGTAAGTAATTAATACGTTCATGTTTGCATTATCTCAATGTAATAGTATAAGCTACTATTATGCTACTAATCAGCGGTTGCTTCATTATTTTTTAGCACATATAATAATGAGCTGAGGTCGGTTAGACCCTACATAACAGACGAAGAAGTAGAACAAGAAACGAGATACCATTTTCCTTCTTGGTTGAGCGCATATATATGGAGCTTGGTCATTACTTTTTCTGTATGCACTTGCATAATAAATAACTTACTATTGCTACTTTGGTATTTAGGTCGATCGTCTAATAACACCCGAGACTGAATCTGTTAGAACTCTAGCCAAGGGACCAATTACTACCGTCAAAATATGGTCCAGTTACTATATGAATGGGTTTAGGTTCAAGTCAACAAATGCTCCGATCAGAGACAGCTTTCTGGATCTTGATTCCACAAAAAATAGTTATTTGTGTATCAAATCTTTGAACTATAAAGGCATCGATCCAGACAATAATTTATTTGGCATCTTACGAGAGATTATGGAGTTGACATATAATTATGGCACAGAACCTGCTAAGATCGTTCTATTCAAGTGTGAATGGTTCGATCCGATTCAAGATCAAGGTTAAAAAATTTATAAGCATGATCTTATGGATATAAACTACAAGCGTATATATCAAGGCTACGAACCATTTGTCCTATCAAGTTAGGCTCAGCTCGTGTACTTTACAACTTATCCTAGACATGGGATAACGTGGGCAAATTAGTGGGCAGTATGCAAGACTAAAGCTATAAATACCTTTGACATTGACGAAATAGCTTATCAGGAGAACGAGCTACCTCTTGTAACAAATATTGTAGATGTAGACTCAAAGGAAGTTACTCATTATACGACTAATAATGTAGAAGATATAGAATTATTCGAAGAGGAAGACAAAGACAAAGACGAAGATGAAGTAGATGAAAGTGAAGATGATGAGGAAGAGGAAGGCGAACAAGATAATTTTTTTGAAGATGATTGAAAATAAAATATTTTGCCTATAGAATGTACTATATTTTGACTTAGAATGTACTATTTTGATGAAGATATGTATTATATTTTGACTGTTGAATTTACTATCCATTTAGACTTGTGACACCACTAGTTATTTACTGTGCAATTCTATAAATGCTGTGAGATATGCATAAAATTTTGACTATGGAATGTACTATATATTTGTGTATTTTTTTATTCATCATATGTTGCTATCAGGTATGACAGGGCGACGCGGAGCGTTCGGCAGGTCCCGAGGTAGACGGAGTGCTCCTCTGCTACTGTCTACTTTTGGTTCTAGATCCTCGTCGCCTAGTACACTAATATATCGATCAGTCACATCTCCGACTGCGATGACATTACGTGACAGCACTCCTGGGACGAGTAGTTCCAGGCCTGATAGTACTCCCTCATCCACCATTCCTCCTACTGACGAAACCATGGAGACAAATGAGCATATGGAGGAGGTTGAGCCGACGTCGTCCCAGCAACAGCTAGATCCTACATGCTCACCTCCGGAGGAGACGAGGACAGAGATTTGGGTCGACAGTACAAAGTAAGTTAATTAGATGGTTTAGCATCATATATATCATGTATTTCTTTATTCATCATATATTGACTTTTTGATAAAAATAATTATCTCTGTATAGATATCGTCCCTTGTCGGTATAGAGACGCCTGGGCCTCTTTCTGAGGAACAACTATGGTGGCCCTTGGATCAACTATTCTGATGCTCCGAAGAAGAGGAAAGCATTCTGGTTTGCGCACTTCAAGGTAAAAGTATATTATATCAATCATCTAATTTATGCATATTATATAACTTACTAAATTACTTATTGTAGCAAACGTATTTCTATCCATCGTACCGGGCCGAGTTGATCGAGCATATATTTCCTGCAGTTGCTGCCAAGCTGATCCGTGATGCTCTGGATGACCAGACGGCTCGTGATCATGAAGAAAAACTGATCCAAGGTTGGATAATGCCTAAGTAGTGGACTGCGATGAGGGTTAGATTCGATGATCCAAAGAACAAGAAAAGGTTTGAGAAGGCCGAGGTGGCTAGACAGAAGGTAGCAAAGTGGTGTGGTGGCTCGATTCCGATGACAGAACATTTTCGTCGTTTGGTATATTTTTTATTTCAGATATTTTTTTTTAATGCAAGTACGATAAAATGGTAATAGAATAAAATGTTCAATTTTAGTACTAAATAATATATTTTTAACAAGTACAGAGGGATGAGAATGCAAACATGGTAACCGTCTTCCTGGCCACCAATCAAAAGGACGAAAATCTCATTGATGAGAGAGCCTCGCAGACCTATATAAGTATTACTTTACTTTTTGTTAATTTTAATATAACTTAGGCAATTATCGAGTATCCAAACTTTTCTAGGCCGATTATCTTAGGCTACGTGAGCGGACGACTGCTAGTGCACCTATAGCGGGAGAGACTGGTACTTCCTTACAGCCCTCTCCAGCTCTCTCGACGGACAAGCTGTGGGTGACCGCCTCTGGTGGTCTCCAAAGGGGTATGTGTAAGCACTCTGATTTTTTTTAGAATTTTATATTTTGTATTCTGAATTTTTATGATTTAACAGATTTTTTATTATATTTTTAGCTAATTATAATATATAATATAATTCAATTTATAATTATGTGTATTTAATTAATTATTAAAATTGTACAAAAATATATATTTTTGGGTGTACAACTATTATTAGTGCATTGTATAATTTTTCTGGAATTTATTGAGGTCCAAAATTATTTTTAAATATTCATATACATATATATAAATAAAACAAAATAAAAGAATTAAAATAAAACCAATTAAACCTAAACCCTACCCAAACCCAATAACCCAAACCCAATAACCCAAACCCATAACCCGTTAGACAAAACCAAAACCCAAACCCATTAAACTAAATCATAACTTAAAACCCACTAACAAACAACCCCCCCCCCCCGCCCAAGTACGTAGTAGCAAACCACCCCCCTCTTCTTCTCTCCTATATATATGCATATATATATACAACAAAACCCTAACCATAACTCAATTCCACCTCCACCATCACCCACACCAGACCCCAGTGCTGCCGCGAACCACCGTCGACCGCCGTAGCGCCGACCGCACCGCCGTCCGCCGGCCCCCAACGTGAACACACAATACAGCTGCGGCCCCTCCTTCGCACAGAGATTTCGACCTCCTTGCTGATTCATTATGCATCCCGTATTTGCTGGTACGTTCATAACTTAACCCTCTAGAATTTCCTTCAAGTAGAACGAATTTAGGCACCCTAGTTTGGTCAAAAAATCGACCGAAAGTTGGCCGAAAAACTGTTCGGGAATAGTTCAAAATTTTAGTCCAAACTCCCATTTTCATGCCCAATTTTCTACCAACTCGTTAATTATTTTTAAAATATAATTGAAGGAATTTCTTCATAATATAACCAAGATTTTTTCTGTTCTTTTAGTTTTAATTAGTTTGCTATAATGGTAAAATTATTCTTGCCAAAACGACAAAAAACTTGTTTTTAAAATACCCAAAATCTCATGATACGGGGTACGTTTTGCCAAATGAGGCGACTTCATCGTATGTAAGTTACACCAAAAGGTGCATAACATAAATGCAGACGTGTGGGCTTTCGTGGAACTTGATTTAGATGTGCGTGCACACCGAAATTAACGCATATCCGCCCAAAAGTTCCATATCGGGCTTGTTCTGACACTCGCTGTAACTTTATGTGTACTTATCATTTCATAACAAAACTTACGCCATCGGATTCGCAGCGTTACGCTGGTCTTGTGACCCAAGTTTGGTTTGATTCTAAGAACGTTGACGAAACATCATTTTGTGGGCCCCATAATTCTATATAACGGGCAATTTTGTGATCGGCTCATCGGAATCTATTTCTGGATATTTTGTTGGGTTTGTATCATTATTCTGGACTTATAGACACTAAGTTTGACAAATTTGAAGAACTTTGTCTTTGGCATATTTTACGGTGCGAAGTGGGCCACAAGTGGACCCCGCTTTGTCCAAAAACTGTCAATTTTGCCTCTGTGTCCAAATTGGACTTATGGATAGTCAATCCTAGTTATTTCTAGCATTCTGAGAATATTGGTGATGTTTGTTTCAGCATATGGAGGTGTACGTGTAGATTTCACTTTCCTAGGAGTAGTTGACGGAGTTCAGAACCCAAGCAAGTGTTCCTTGTCATGATGTATCACAGTTTCTTGCCTTTATTATATTATTTAGTTATTTTAGTTATTTTATATAATTGATGTGTATGGTTACCCTAGGACCGTGAGATGTTGCTTAAGGTCCGAACAAGATTTGGGTGTCGACGTCGTACACGGAGTCGTGCAACATCACTTAGAGAGTTGATTCATGATCCTACTTTTACGTGCTTGCTTTACCAAGTACGCTATACCCTAGGACACTTGACACTATTTTATGTGATAGAATTTTTCTTAAGTTATTCATGATGATCTGCATAGGCTTACATGATTCGTGACATGAGACTTGCATATTAAATGGATATTATTATGACTCGTTGCACTAGCTAGAGGTCATGATCTTGCGTGTTAAAGACATGAGATATCGTGGACATGAGACGTAAGATTACATTAGGAGGGAAGAGTCTTCATCGCGCTTTGAACATATTTTACTATTACTATTTGAGTGTACTATTAGCATACGAAAGTGTCCATTGGGATCTTTCGTGAGTACTTTATATATACATCTTCCTCCTGGTTCCCCCACGCGGACCCTTGAGTGTACTATTAGCATACAAAACTGTCCATTGGGATCTTTTGTGAGTACTTTATATATACATCTTCCTCTTGGTTCCCCCACATGGAGCCTTGAGTGTACTATTAGCATACGGAAGTGTCCATTGGGATCTTTCGTGAGTACCAGCTCGGGGTACGATACCATACTCTCATTTGTATATCACATAGATGTTTACAGTAGTTTACCCTTGAGTATGTGGCATTATACTGTTTTACTTTTGGCATTCTATTTCTTGTACCTTGTTACGTCCCTCTGAGGACCTGATCCCCTTCCAGTTTTTGCAGCATAGACGGTTATGGAGCCTTTGGAGTTGTTGATGGAGTTTCTTGTCTTGCAGGCATTAGTATTAGCTACTTTTATCATTTCTACCAGAGTTGTGGTTATTTATTCATATTGTTTATTCATCTGCTGTTGCAGCCTAGTTTTATAGACTTATATTTCTTTCTCGAGTCTATTCGAGTTTGTGTGTTACTGGGCTGCCGACTTTAGCATATGTAACTTATTCTTGTATAATCTGTTTATTGTGGATTGAGGCATAGATATTTATATTTAGTTGATTATTTAGATAGTGACCGTTATAATACAGCTTATACGTATTCGAGTCAGACCAGAGTCTAGTCAAATGCATAGCTGGCATGTTACATATTCTTAGTCCTACGTATTTTGGGACTGGGGCATGACATATTTTGTGGTGGCCCATGCAGGTCCTGATTAAATCATTTCGGTTACTTTTTGGTACCGAGCGAGCCTATAATCAGGATTAGCAGTATTAGTATCTCAATCCACAACTGATTTAAAATTTTCTTAGCATTTGATTATCGTCCTTGGACTTCATAATTGTACTCGTTTATTCCCTTCGACATCCTTACTATTGTTTTTCATCTTTTCCTACTTCAGAGAGATGGACGTTCGTGCGTGGTATTTCCTCCAGAAGCAAATCCTTGTCAAGGCGGAAGAAGACATACTGGATATAAAGTTTTGAGAAGATGGTTACCCTTAGTAGGGTAGATAGATAGGTTATTCCTCGATGCTAGAGCTAGTGTAGATTGTTAGCCTGAGAATTGAATATAGTATTAGAGGCCTAGAACTAATAAAACCTTACCTTTCCTTAAGGTAGCAGTAATTTGGAAGTATTAGGAGTTAGAAAGATGGTTTGATTTTAATGTTCTGGAATACTTTATGGAATACATAACTAGTTGCTAGGAATTAGTTGTGGCCCATGTTGGTGATACAAGGAATGGTATTATGACCTTATGAAATTGGAACCTTACGTAGCAGGCCATAGTGGTTAAATCTCTAGTTGTCTTGTGACTTTTAGTGTCAAAACTCGATCTTATGACCCCCTTACATTATTGATGACTATAAGTCTGGACTAAATAGACAGGTAGATTGCTAGACCTAACGTTTGAGTTATTAGATAACTCGAGTATTAAAGTATAGATTTCGAAATCAAATTTTATGTACTTGATTATTTGGGTTGTCATTGTTAATTGAACAAGTGAGTTTCATCCGTGATTACTTGGGTGGATAAGCTAGTATCTGTGATAGAGCAAATAGGTTGAAGGATGAGAATTTTGATAGATGTTATAGTCTTGAGTTAGATATAGTAATTGCCTATAATAGATGATAAGCTATAACAAGATGGTAACCATGTAGTTTGGATGAAGAATATACATGGACTAAACTAAGAGAAATATCAGGTTCAAGGTGAAAAGGTAGAATGGTAACAAGAAAAGATTCACAAGGAGTACATGACCTTGAGCAATTTAAACTAAGAGAAGGATCTAGGAAGGACTGAAGATTTTATCACTCGGTAGTTGCCTAGAAGATCTATACTACGAAGCAAAAAGTACTGGGTCATGATTGTCGAGGCTTATAGTTGAAAATAAGATTAACATACTAAAAGGATATGAAGTGTGTAGGAAACAAATGATAAGGAAAATATATTATGGTCTCATAATCCAAGGAGAAGGGATTGTGATATGGACTTGAGGGATAATAATTTTAGTATTTATGAATTGTAATACTTTTGAAATTTTAAAATTATAGCACGAGTAAAAATTGTTGATCAGTCTCTAAGTAATACGAACTTCAAGAAATTAAACACAGGTTCAGAACCATATACTAACTTGATGGTTATTCTGTAAAGGATTATCACAAGACCCTTAGATTATAGATTTACACATGGTAGAAAAGTGTAAATGGAAGATAGAGGTCTTATAGGAATGATAGCTGAATATTGTGGGTCTACACATAAACTGATTAGGGCAAGGAATTTAGATTTTAGACTAATAGGGTATAAGTTTGTTGGACCTATCCTTAGTAGTAGGTGATGAGAACCTATTTCCAATTTACCATAGCCGATGGATTTCGGATTTTAGAAATCTTATCATCTCATTGAGTTCGAAGAATTTTCACTCAAGATAACCATGACATCATGCTTGTGTAATAGGGTAGTAGCCTAGTTGGAAGATTCCCGTAAGGAAGATAGGTTTTAGATAGCAGAGATTAGACAAACAACAATATAGAAAGATAGACAATAAAATAGAGTAAGTTGTACGAAAGCGGGTAGGCATTCCAATTAAAGATTTGACGAGTATTGAAGAGTGTCCTTAGCGAATAGTATGCCATGAGTGATAGACCTAAGTACATGCTTAGTTTAGACCATTACCTACTAAGTTAGAAATATGCGAGAAAGACAAAGTTGTAAGGATCGTATATTGTTTACCTATAGCCAGAAGTAGGTTGCTAATAGTATGAGGAGAATTATATAAAATATAACTTATATGAATATAGTATTGAGTTTAAGGATTATATGTATTACCCCCTCGATTGCATTCCTATCCTTCCTATCAAATTCTTATCTTGTGTTGCATATATGGCCTCGTGCTTTTTGCAACAATGATCTTTCTAATTATAACAATGAGTAGATCCTTCCTCTTTCTCTAGTTGTGCCTTAATTACAAAATTAATCCCTTAGTTGGTACCACTCATTGTGTTAATATCTATATCACCATAGGTACCAGTTCTTTTCTACTCTAATTTTCTTGATCTAGTCACCATGACTCGATTCTCTAAATACCTGCCTAATCGTGCCTTATTCAACTATGTAGACTTATCAAAAAAATTTCTTATCGTGGCCTAAATTTTGGTCTCTTCTTCATCAGTGCCAACCAATGATCGAAGCCTCTCTACCACCTTACCTTAGTTAGATCTGACTCAGTTATTACTTCTGCTTTGTAGAAGCTTGACCTATACAAGAGCAATAATGGATGGGTAGTAATTTCTCTTATAAATTTGTTGATCAATAGCACCCTGATAGTTTCTAGATTTCTTTAGAAATTCCTTGATTACGGCTAGTAAATCCTAGAATTCTTGTAACCTTATTTAGAAAATAGGTCATCCCAAAAATCTTGTTAGCAGGACCATGACCTTAGTTTTGGGATACAAACTTATTTTTTTTTATAAGTTGGGTAGATCGTAGCCTATGGTTTTAGTGTAGGGTTATTTCTAGAATTTTAGGATAAATTTAAATTTATTTTGGTGTTAATTAGGTTAATCTCAAACGAATTAAATTACCTATCTAATTTTTGTATCCTTGATACCCTTTGTTGTGGCTCAGATATTTGGAGCACAACACTATCCTTTCCTTTTTAACAACTTCCATTCTTATGACCTAGACTAGTCACTCTATACCTATGACATGACTATCACTCACAAACTGGTATTTTCATATTTTGTTTTAGTTGTACGACATTCGTGACGCAATTGTACACACATGACACATAGATATCCTTTTTCTGTTGCGGTCTATTTTAATACTCAACACTGACTCAATTCTTCTGACAACCTTGACATTCATGAGCCTAACTGGAACCTACTCACTGATGACATAACTGTTACTTCCAAATATATACACCCATGCTCCATATGGGCCCCCCAACATTTGTGGCATATCTCCTTCTAAACCCTATATCCAACTCCGTTGTAATTGAATTAAATTATACATAGGCAACCCAAATATTCTAACCACTGATATACTCGTATCCCATTCATGCCAACCTACGTCTATAACACTTGTGTTATCTTAGATTGAACCTCTTGTACTCTTTACACAATACTAAACACCTTGATGAGTTATATCACCTTTTGACGCTTATTGCTGAACCATTCATCGGCATCCATGATATGCAATGAATAACTTCTCGATACCATCTCACCCTATTTGTATTTGGCTATGGTAATTCCTATTGTTTTATACACTCATGACCTAGTTAGAAGCAAGGAGAACTGGTAAAACTTTCTTTATAGAGTTATTGACTCATTAATGCCATGGTAGTACATAGATTTCTTTTAATAGGCTGTGGCAACGGTCACAAAATTTTTACCATCTCGAATCCCTCCTTGAAGTTAGACGTACTAAAAATTCTTAGAAATATGATCATGACTATAGTTTCTGCGGCCAACTTCATTCTTATAAGTTGGGTAGAGCCTTGATTAAGCTTATCCTTATTCTTAGAATGCGACGTCAAACTAGGACTCCATTTGGTAACTACGTCCCCATCTTTAGTGCAATCTTCTTAACTCAAATATTTTCTACTATGTTTATTTTTAATTTTGAGGACGAAATTTTTATAAGTTGGGTAGATTGTAAGCACCCTGATTTTTTTTAGAATTTAATATTTTGTATTCTGAATTTTTGTTATTTATGGGAATTTTTTATTTTATTTTTAGCTAATTATAATATATAATATAATTGAATTTATAATTGTGTATATTTAATTAATTATTAAAATTATACAAAAAAAAGTATTTTGGGTGTACAACTATTATTAGTGTATTGTATAATTTTTTTAGAATTTATTGAGGTCCAAAACTATTTTTAAATATCCATATACATATATATATAAATAAAACAAAATAAAAAAATTAAAATAAAACCAATTAAACCTAAACCCTACCCAAACCTAATAACCTAAACCCATAACCCGTTAGCCCAAACCCATTAAACTAAATCCTAACTTAAAACTCACTAACAACCCCCCCCCCCCCCCCGTACACAGTAGCAAACCACCCCCCTATTATTCTCTCTTATATATATATATATATATATATATATATATATATATATATATATATATATATATATATATATATATAATTCCACCTCCACCATCACCCACACCAGACCCGGCGTCGCCGCGAACCACCGCCTCACGCCGACTGTACCGCCGTCCGCCGGCCCCATGCGCGCACGCAACACAGTTGTGGCCCCTCCTTCGTGTGAGCTTTCAACCTCCTCGCTGATTCATTTTGCATCTCGTCTTCACTGGTACGTTCAGAACCTAACCCTCTAGGATTCCGTTCAAGTGGAACGAATTTAGGCACCCCGGTTTGGTCAAAAAATTGACCGAAAATTGGCCGAAAAACTGTTCGAAAACATTCAGAATTTTAGACCAAACCCCATGTTCATGCCCAATTTTCTACCAACTCGTTAATTATTTTTAAAATATAATTGAAGGAATTCTTCACAATATAACCAAAAAATTTACTGTTCTTTTAATTTTAATTAGTTTGCTATAATGGTAAAATTATTCTTGTTCCAAAATGACCAAAAACTTATTTTTGAAATATCCAAAATCTCGTGATATGGGATGCGTCCCGCAAAACGAGGCGACTTCATCGTGTGCGAGTTGCACCGAAATACACATAACATAAAAGCGGACGTGTGGGCTTTCGCGAAACTTGATTTGGATGTGCGTGCTGTTACTACCCGATTCTAGAAAATAGGGTTTTTTATTTATATTTGGTAAATTGTGTATTGTTTATAATTAATTATAATTATATTTAATTGATGGTTGTATTATTTTTTTTATTGATTATTTTAGGGTTTTGGCTAGTCTGGACCCATGTCAGACCCTAGTGTACCCATGTCCGACCCAAGTAACACCCTTGTGAGGCCTATTTTTGGGTTTAGAATTATTATTATATTTTATTTTAGTTAGTTTGAGTGATTAGGAGTTAATTTGAGTGCTTTTGGAACCCCAAACCCAAATCCTAATTAGCATGACTAAAGGAGAGGGCATTTTGGTCATTTTCCATCCATGTAACCTACTTTAATGCACATGGTGTCACGACCCGATTCCTTGGAATCGTTGGGGCATCCCCCAAATCGTGATGCCATGCGGGCCTGGGGTTGCGCCCGCACAAGGCTACAGTATTTTGCATAGCAAGCACATATTCAGAGTACGCAGATAAATTGAAACACAAATTTGAAACATGGAAAAGTTCTCTTTATTGATAATGAACATCTATTACAAACTCCTGAACGAGTTAGCTAATTTGCCGAACGGCTTACAAAAGTGTTGACTCAAAATGAGATAGCAGTCATGTACATTACATCCCTTTATAAACTCAAAATGATAAGGACCTCCAGGCTGGAGGACGGCTTTGCCACGGAGCTGCATTTTTGTGTATGAAGAGTTGCAGGCTCCTGACTCCAAAATGCTTCAAGGGGCACGGTGAAGATGCGCCAACAGTTGGACTGGATTGGGAAGACGACTTCGGCTCCTCGCTCGGTTCGCCTTGGTGCGGAGAACCTGTTTCAACGAGGGTCAGCATATCGAAATATGCTGGTGAAGGCGAGCTAGCCTGACTATACCAATCAACACATTATTTTTAATGAAGCATGCATATTTGTGGGTTTCTATCTTGCCTTAGTTCATTTACAAGTAAGCAGCATTTATAATTTACTGAAAATGAACGTGCCACCGTTCGGTGGATTTTACCTGCCCGTCTGAATTACCTGCACAATACTTACCATGTCTTCCCTGCCACGAAGACACAAGTTAGTATGCAACAGGTTTAAATATATACAAAAGATCACTGGCGTGATGCCACAAAGGGACGAGTTATAGTCATGGGATAGAAAATGATATGCGACGCAGGTTGCGAGCCCCGCCACATGCCGTTTGCTTCCTCAATTCCAATTGACTAATCCATATGTTCCGTCCGGATCGGATCGGTCCCAGCGCCCTGGCGACCGTCCGCGAAACCTCCAAAACCTTGTGCACAAGTTGTCCGTGATCGAAGCGTTCGTTAAGTTTTCCATCAATCCATGCACGTTTCAAGTTAAATTCTAGCACGATACAAGTTCCATACACAATAGTCTTTGCATAGTCTATAAGATCCATCTATGGCAAAGAAAAGTGTGTTCCATATGCATAACAATATTCATAGAAGATATGCATTCTAACTAAACTTGAAGGATATAGTGAACATTCCAAACGAACAAGCATGCATTCAAGTAATCGTTCACAAGTTTGATTGACAAGCAGTATTACCAAGTCTATTCTCTTTTATCTTGGTATCTTTTATTATTACTTGGTATCGTTTGATCGGGGCAACAAGAATCCAAGAGTTTTAGCTGTGAAGCTTGGAAGCAGGGCTAGCTAATCTGGATGGTAGCCACTCACTTAGATTATTGGAAAGAAGATGGAAAGAGGCGCTTCACGACTCCGCTCATAAGCCGCCTACTGCTCGTTCACCTGCATACGAACAGCTCGATTAATACTTCTTCCTCTCTTTCCAATCTCGGAATAGAAGTGCAGTTCAATGAACGAAAATAATGAAAACCATCGAAATCGTTCAAGGAAAACAAGCAAATCCCTAAACCAACTCAAAGCACGAAAGTAACAAGCGACATCGAAAACCGAGGCAATAAAAGATAGCAGCGGAGAGGTCCCTCCTGACTCTGCCGCTAAGCCGATCCTTGGGGCGCAGTCCACTGAATATGGAAATCGATTCCGAAGAAACAAATCCATAACGAGGATGAGTTCTTAATTCAATCTATCCCGATCGAACGATACCGTCTTGTGTTTCTTAGCCGCGCTCTCCGCACCGGGAGAACGGGGCGCTACATCCTACCCAACCAATTGGAAGTTTTGTCCCGAAACTTAGGAATAGAGCCTACCTCTAAGGAATATTACGTTGAGGAAGGATTTTAGAAGGGTGGGGACAATCTCGAAATATGTGGCCTGGACCGCCACAGTTGAAGCACAAACCCTTTCTAATATGGCAGTTATTTGCGGTGTGCCCCGGCTTCTTACAATAGAAGCATAGTCCTTTTTTCTGGTTCCCTTTATGCTGACCACCGTCGTTTCAACGCTTTGTAGCATTGTTCCCTCCGTCGTTGCCTTGGCGTTTGTGATTGTAGGTATGCACAGCGCCGGTGGAAACGTGAGGATACAGCGGTTCGAGAGATAGGGCATGATTCATGACTTTACGCATTGTCCCGTACTGATTGTTGACCACGTACGAATGGATGGCAGGGCATAGTCCACCTTTAAACCTTCTAGCTCGACTCGCTGCATCAGGTAAATAGGCCCTAGCGAATTTGGAGAGTCGGTTGAATTCGGCGGAATATTGCTTTACTGTCAAGCTGCCCTGCCTCAGTTGCACGAAATTATTCTCCATTTGACGTTGTACTGGAAGGGGGTATAAACTCCTCTTCGAACGCGGCACAAAAGGTCGTCTACGAGATCGCCTCCTCTCCGTGATCAAATTGGAGAGATCGTCGATGCACGTTCCACCAATCGTGTGCGTTGAGGCGGAGCTGTAGTTGCGCGCAGGAGACGCGCTTCTCTTCGGGG
Organism: Iris macrosiphon; assembly: GCA_036927795.1. Lineage (NCBI taxonomy): Eukaryota > Viridiplantae > Streptophyta > Magnoliopsida > Asparagales > Iridaceae > Iris > Iris macrosiphon. The sequence goes on from JAYESA010000002.1 coordinate 45,207,637, forward strand.
ACCTCTAGCAGAGCGAAGTGATCTTCTAGTTCTGCTAGCCAATCTAGAGCTACCACTGGGTCCTCAGTCCCGTTGAATGGGGTGTTGCAGACTTTCTTGAAATGGCCCAAGTTGAAGGCAGTCACGTCCCTCGGCCTTAGGATTTGAGGCATCTCCACTTCAAGCACGGGCTGTTCCACCGGAGTCGTTGCTGTTGCGGAGGAATGGTTGGCAGCCAAAGTCTGAACGATCTATTGCAGGGCATCTACCTGCTTCTGTTGGACTGAGAATCGGGTCTCTAGATTGCTCTCGAGCTTGGCTTGACGAGCATCATCTCTTTGTCGTTGTATTTCTAGCATTTGTAGCACCCGCTCAAGCGGGTCGACTTGAGACATGCCTCGTTGGTTTCGAGAGCTTCCCGAAGTGCCCGAACTGCTTTCTTGTGTTTCGTTCGGTGCTTGCGCTGCAGATTGCGCTGGATCCATTCCTTCAAAAGAAGGTAAATTACATTAGAATCATAATGTATTATGGACTTATTGCATGAACGTATCTCATTTTGGCCTAGCGAGTTCAAGAGTTCGTACAGGAATTTGATCGTTAAAGGAACTTTTCCAGCACGAAGTCTAAGGAACTTGAATCTGTGCTCTGATACCATTATGTCATGACCCGATTCCTTGGAATCGTTGGGGCGTCCCCCGAATCGTGATGCCGTGCGGGCCTGGGGTTGCGCCCGCACAAGGCTACAGTATTTTGCATAGCAAGCACATATTCAGAGTACGCAGATAAATTAAAACACAGATTTGAAATATGGAAAAGTTCTCTTTATTGATAATGAACATCTATTACAAACTCCTGAACGAGTTAGCTAATTTGCCGAACGGCTTACAAAAGTGTTAACTCAAAATGAGATAGCAGTCATGTACATTATATCCCTTTATAAACTCAAAATGATAAGGACCTCCAGGCTGGAGGACGGCTTTGCCACGGAGCTGCATTTTTGTGTATGAAGAGTTGCAGGCTCCTGACTCCAAAATGCTTCAAGGGGCGCGGTGAAGATGCGCCAACAGTTGGACTGGATCGGAAAGACGACTTTGGCTCCTCGCTCGGTTCGCCTTGGTGCGGAGAACCTGTTTCAACGATGGTCAGCATATCGAAACATGCTGGTGAAGACGAGCTAGCCTGACTATACCAATCAACATGTTATTTTTAATGAAGCATGCATATTTGTGGGTTTCTATCTTGCCTTAGTTCATTTACAAGTAAGCAGTATTTATAATTTACTGAAAATGAACGTGCCACCGTTCGGTGGATTTTACTTGCCCGTCTGAATTACCTGCAAAATACTTACCATACCTTTCCTGCCACGAAGACACAAGTTAGTATGCAACATGTTTAAATATATACAAAAGATCACTGGCGTGATGCCACAAAGGGACGAGTTATAGTCACGGGATAGAAAACGATATGCGACGCAGGTTGCGAGCCCCGCCATATGCCGTTTGCTTCCTCAATTCCAATTGACTAATCCATATGTTCCGTCCGGATCGGATCGGTCCCAGCGCCCTGGCGACCGTCCGCGAAACCTCCAAAACCTTGTGCACAAGTTGTCCGTGATCGAAGCGTTCGTTAAGTTTTCCATCAATCCATGCACGTTTCAAGTTAAATTCTAGCACGATACAAGTTCCATACACAATAGTCTTTGCATAGTCTATAAGATCCATCTATGGAAAAGAAAAGTGTGTTCCATATGCATAACAATATTCATAGAAGATATGCATTCTAACTAAACTTGAAGGATATAGTGAACATTCCAAACGAACAAGCATGCATTCAGGTAATCGTTCACAAGTTTGATTGACAAGCAGTATTACCAAGTCTATTCTCTTTTATCTTGGTATCTTTTATTATTACTTGGTATCGTTTGATCGGGGCAACAAGAATCCAAGAGTTTTAGCTGTGAAGCTTGGAAGCAGGGCTAGCTAATCGGGATGGTAGCCACTCACTTAGATTATTGGAAAGAAGATGGAAAGAGGCGCTTCACGACTCCGCTCGCAAGCCGCCTACTGCTCGTTCACCTACACACGAACAGCTCGATTAATACTTCTTTCTCTCTTTCCAATCTCGGAATAGAAGTGCAGTTCAATGAACGAAAACAATAAAAACCATCGAAACCGTTCAAGAAAAACAAGCAAATCCCAAAATTAACTCAAAGCACGAAAGCAACAAGCGACATCGAAAACCGAGGCAATAAAAGATAGCAGCGGAGAGGTCCCTCCTGACTCTGCCGCTAAGCCGATCCTTGGGGCGCAGTCCACTGAATATGAGAATCGATTCCGAAGAAACAAATCTATAACGAGTACGAGTTCTTAATTCAATCTATCCCGATCGAACGATACCGTCTTGTGTTTCTTAGCCGCGCTCTCCGCACCGGGAGAACGGGGCGCTACACATGGCCGGCCCCTTTTTGCATCTGGACAGCAGCCCCCCCATTCTGTCACAACCCGCACCCGAAATTTGGGCATGAGTCGTGGGTACGTCCAGCCTACGCCGCAGCATTGGCGGTAGAACGCTGTCTAGGTCTCAACATATAATATTTCCTGTCAATAGTCTCAACTTCGTATGGAGGACAATGATAATAATCCACAGATCTATAATTATACTCAATCACAAGCTATAAGAATAATGGCACGATGAGAATAGAAAAGAGTTCTATTTAAAAACAATCACAATAAGTCCAACTCAAATCCTGGGTCTAGATGACCTCACAAAGTCATAAAATAATAAATACACCTCAGTCTCAGTCTAAAACAATAAATGCAGAAAAATAATCTAAGAACAGCCAGGTACATTCTCCTCTAGGCTAGGCAACTCCTCTGGGGTTTCTGGAGTGAAATCACCCTCTAATCCTGGGCCGTAATGAGTGGGGCACAAGCTCTCCAGGTCCTCTGAAAAATGTTATCCAGTCAGGATTGGAGCGAAGCACAAGCACTAACAGCAGTTTCATTAAATTGACAAAATCTATAAACAGTGTAAGAGATACAAGATGGAAATAAATGATGGAAATGTAAATACTGGAGAAAAATGGAAATAGGCAATAGAGCATCTAGCAATGAACAATAAATAGTGAATGCTAGATAATAAGTAGTGAATGCTGGAGCAGGTGAATCTGAATAAAATAGACATCTAGCTAAGTATTTGAAATATTAGTTTATTATGTGATCGGCTTGGGACTTGATCAGGCTGGTTATATATGATTAACTATGATTCTTGTAGGTCAGGCTAACCATATGGTTAGCTATGATGCATGTAGTGGTCAGGTTAATCATATATAATAGCTATGATGCATGTAAGAGGGTCAGGCCGCACCCAACGTGAGAAGTGGGGTGAGCTATGATGCATGTAAAGGATTTGGATATGATCACATAATCTACTAATAATTTTCCATCCCCCAGCTAGCACGATGGATTCCAATCACGACTCCTCATGATGGGGATCTAGGGTGCTAACCCGTGTATCCATAGTGTCGGAATCAAGTATGTAATACAACTGCATTATAGAAATAATCAACAATAAAAACTGTCAGAGAATGTACTCGCCTGTGGTCCTGAGCAATAGGTGAGGATCGATGCCCAAGGTGGGATCACAATGACCTATTTATGGAAAATTAATGTCAGGATAATGAATTAAGGAAATAAACATGTTTAACTAATTAAATATGAGGCCTCTAGGGCATGTCTAAGTCCATACTAGGTTAATTAGGACCATACTAGGTCTAAACCTTGTTACCCCAGGCTTTTGTGTTAATACTAAACCATCTTTACCTACTAGGCAATTAATATAAATAAAACTCCTATATATATCCTAAGGTATTACCTAAACTATTAACTCTTAATTAACTAGTACTCAAAACCTAACCTCAACTCATATACACTAAGTATTAACTAGGATACCAAGTACTTCATGTGGTACAGTAGAGAACTCCTTGACCCCCTATACTTGTATACCTCCTTATACTCTTCATGTCCCTGCCTGTGCTCACTTGGTCATACCAGCCTCACACACACACAGATACTTAGCACACACATGCAGGTGCTAACACCCCTCAGATACTGACATTCAGACCTACTGCTCACTCACACACCTACAGTTCTAGACACTGAGAAACACACAGGAAACTAAATTCCTACACTGCCACACTGGTTCACTTACACTGATACACAGCATAAATCCTACACTGTAATCACTCACACACTACACACCTGCACTACATAATCTAACTGATACCTAAATCACTGCACAGCACCCACAGGTTCACTAGTTATTGATACAGTTATTCACTGCACACACACACAGTCACATACTAATCTATGCCCTGCTCACTGATACTTCCCTAGGATTTAAGTTCACTCCCTCATAGACCACTCACTGCACATATTACCTACACACTCTCTCATACACTGATACACTACTCTATCTCACTCACTGAATTTAGGCTGCTACTGGGACATTCAGAGACACTGACACAGCTAACACTGACTAATCACTCAAACAGATACAATGGCACACCTAGTTCACAGCCACCCTCACACACAAGGTAAACACAGGTATTCCCATACTGTATAGTTAACTACTGACACATAAACACAGGTTGAGTTCACTGCACAATACCAATTTCTAACTGACACTCAAACTAGACACACATAGACACAGCACTATCTATACACACACAAAGAACTACTGATACACTATGACTCTCTAATACACTGATACTCTAATCACTAAACTGACACAGGTATCTCTAACTAATACCCACACTAAATTCAACACTGCACCTATTCTAATTACCTACACAGTTGCACAGTTTCACAGTCTAAAATGGTTCAGACTTCATACATGCATGGCCTAACCCTTGAGACGAGCATAGGGCTACTGGCAAGATCAACCAGGTAAGTTGACCCTTGCTCACTGGTACATTCAGTTTTCACACATACCTACACACAAATTCACTTGCACAGACACAAAGACTCCCACCTAATACCTAAACACATAGGCACACAAACACACAGGAACTGACACAGGCATAAACACACAAATTAACTCCCCACACTAGCACCAACTCATATGTCAAGAACACCAACACACAGAATACTGCACACACCCATTGTATTCACTTACATAACCAGATTTCTGATATCCAGTACTGATACACACTGATATACATCAACACATACTGCACCAAAAGCCCGACTGCACAGTTAATTTCTCCCAAACACACAGCCACACACTGCCCGACTGTGCACAGGAACTCCCACAGTGCACACAGCACACAACCCGACAACACACTGCCCGGAATTTCCCAATACACACCATAGCCCACAAACACTCGACTGCACAGGAAATCAAAACAACAACACATCTACACATATACATATATATATACATATATACATCAAACCTCATACATCAATTTAGATAATATTAGAGTAGATTAGCTAGGTATTCATCCTTCTTGGTATTTTATCAAACACGTAATGTGCTGAAATCAGATTCCACAATATTACTCATGAACCCAAACGTAAAACCTAAAAATCAAGATCAAATCTATATGTAAATGAGGAAATCTGCCTACTTGTATACCCCTATGATTTAGGGTCCACGAAAATTAGGGAAAACTAATGTATGAACACAAAACCCTAATCAAAACCCTAAAAATCAAAATCTAACAGCAAGGGTGGGTTCCTAATGGGCATTAACATCAGAAAACAGAAATAAAGGAATTAAAAATTCAGATTTACCTATAGGGAGATGGTTTTCCTATGAAGTTCTTCTTCCTCAAGGTTCCTTGACCCAAGTTCCTTGTTTTCCTTGCTTTGGAGGAGGAAGATGGGATTCCTAGGGTTAGATCTCGAATTTGGGGTGGAGAACAAGTGGTTTTTCTTATGGAGGCTAGGGTTTCTTCTTTCTACATGAAGAATGGCTTTGAGAGAGGCTTCCCTTTTATAATAAACCAAGTTAGGGTTTCTAATGTATAGTTTTATGTTAAACCCCCAGGTTAGGTCATGTAGAACCTACTTAACTAAGGTTTAGTCAGTCTAGGGTTTGAGGTCCAAACCTAAAGTTTGAATTCTAGGGTTTCTCTAGAACTGGGTTTTCAAATTAGGTTTTGCCATTAGGGTTTGTCCTAATGGGTTCTAGGGTTGACCTAAAACCAAACATTACTAAATATATATAAATAGTTATAACTCAACAGATTAATTAAATACAATTATTCAAGATAGTGAAATTACACAAATGCCCTTATATGGATATGTGGTAGTGACACATTCTTCTTCACTTCTTCTTCTTCTTCTTCTTCTTCTTCTCCACTCTTTCTTCTTCTTTTCTTCTTCCTACTTCCTATTCCAAGCAAGTAAGTTATCCATTTCTTCTCTTTCTTCTTCTATTCTTCATGGATGTGAACCCTAACCCTATACTTTTCCCTAACCTAGGTGTTTAGAGTCTAGGCTTAGTGTGGATGCTTGATTTGGAGGCTTGGAGGCTTGAGGGTGGTGATTTTAAGAGTTTTGGAGACTTTGGCCTTGGGATTCCAACTCCCAAGAGATAAACCCTAACTTTCCTCTTAGTGGTTGCTATTATATAGTGTAATTAGTGGTTTAGAATCTTCCTAGACCCTAAGACTACCCGTGGGAGGAAGTTAGAACAAGTTTGGTTGTGTTTGGAGACTTTGACATTAGGTTTTGTGTCAATTTTAGGTAAAATCTGAGATTGGCCCAATTTTGGTTGATGCCCTAGGTTAGACGGACCTAGGTAGACGTGCTTGAGTGTCTTGAGGGTTAGTACGTGTCTCCATTCGGACACGTAAAGTCGTGTCGCGAAGAAATAAGCTTTCGGACGTTTTGGAGGTTTTTATCGTCGTAAGTTCTATGTCCGTGCGCATTTTTGCCACGGACCTAGAATCGACGAGTTAGTATTTTTTTAGGATCTAGACCTCGATTAGAACCCGTGGGTAAATTTTGGGCCGATTTCGAGTAGGTTTGGTGTGCGTTTCACGAGATTTTGCGAACCGCACACCACGTGTTCGTCGAAATGACCGAACGACCATTTCGACTTAGTTTCTTGGTTTCGGGCTTGTGCGCGTGTTGGTTTAGCTTCGGGGAGTGTGTGCTAGAGTTCTCGGGTTGTATTATATATATATATATATATATGTGTGTGTGTGTGTGTGTGTGTGTGTGTTTTTATGTGTTTTTGGGTCGGTGTGCGTGTGTGGTTGTGAGTGTTGTGTATTATAGTGTGCTTATATATATATATATGAGTTTATATATGTATGTATGTGTGTCTATATATATATATATATGTGTGTGTGTGTGTTTGTATATATGTACGAGTGTGTGTATATATATCTATATAAATATGTGTTTGTATATGTTTATATGAGTGTGAATATGTGTTTGTGTATATATATAGCCCTTGTGGTAGAGCCGAGGTTGCCACATCCACTGATAGCGGAGTTCATGGATGTCTTTCTGGAGGAGTTGCCAGGGTTACCTTCGGAAAAAGATGTGGAGTTCTCTATAGACTTGGTGCCAGGCGCGGAGCCGATATCCCAGCACGTCTATAGAGTCAGCAACAGTGAGCTGATAGAGTTGAAGAAGCAGGTGGATGAGCTTCAGGACAAGGGATTTATCAGATCTAGTTCTTCTCCGTGGGGTGCTCCGGTACTTTTTGTGCCGAAGAAGGATGGGTCGATACAGATGTATATCGACTTCAGGGCTCTGAACAACCTCACAATCAAGAACAAGTATCCGCTGCCACGTATTGATAATCTTTTTGACCAGTTAAGCGGAGCAAGGGTATTTTCCAGGATTGATCTGAGGACAGGCTACCACCAGGTTAAGTTCAGGCGGGAGGATATTCCGAAGACAGCTTTTCGGACCAGGTATGGACAGTATGAGTTCATGGTGATGCCGTTTGGGTTGACTAATGCCCCGACAGTGTTCATGAATCTGATGAACAAGGTGTTCCATCAGCAACTGGATAGGTTTGTGGTGGTATTTATAGATGATATCTTGGTGTATTAGAAGACCCCAGAGGAGCATGAGGAGCATCTGAGGATAGTGCTGGAGACTCTCAAGAAGGATAAGCTTTACGGAAAGCTTTCAAAGTGCGAGTTTTTCCTTGACAAGGTTGAATTCCTTGGTCATGTGGTGACTGGAGAGGGAATCTCGGTGGATCCGAGAAAGATTATGGCAGTTGAGGCATGGAGTGCTCCGAGTTCAGTAACCGAGGTCAGGAGTTTCCTGGGACTGGCAGGTTACTACAGGAGATTTGTTCAGGATTTTTTCCGGATTGCAGAGCCGTTGTCTAGGCTGACCCGAAAGGACATAGAGTTTGTTTGGTCAGAGGAGTGCCAGATCGCCTTTGATGAGCTAAAGAGGAGGTTGACGACATCTCCAGTGTTGATGTTGCCATCAGGGTCTAGAGGATTCACTATCTATAGTGATGCATCGGAGAAGGGACTGGGTTGTGTGTTGCAGCAGAATATGAGGGTGATTGCCTATGCTTCTAGGCAATTACGTCCTCATGAGAAGAACTGTCCTACCCATGATTTGGAGTTGGCAGCGGTCATTTTTGCTCTGAAGTTGTGAAAATACTATTTATACGGAGAGCGTGTGGAGATCTTTACAGACCACAAGAGCTTGAAGTATGTGTTTACCCAAAAGAGCTGAACATGAGGCAGAGGAGATAGTTGCAGTTGATGAAAGAATTCGATATATTATTGTAGTACATCCATGGAAGGCGAAAGTAGTTGCGGATGTGCTGAGCAGGTATCCGGTAGCTATGTGCCTGACTACAGATTATTATCTTCTGGCAGATCTAGAGAGCTTGGGCATCGAGGTGATAGTGCCTGTAGTTGAGATACAGATGTGGGGACTGCAGATTCAGTCAGAGTTGGTAGACCGGATCAGGGCTATAAAGTTTGAGGATGAGTCCCTGAGGAGCATTAGGGCGCAGATTCAGATTGGTTTATCAGATGACTTCACCATTGCTGATGATGGTTCATTACGGCACGATACTAGGTTGTGTGTGCCGAGTGGGTCGTTGCGCGAGGAGGTTCTTCAGGAGGCGCATCGATCCCAGTACTCTATGAATCCAGGTGCCAACAAGATGTATAAAGATCTGAGAGAGCATGTATGGTGGTACAGGATAAAGTGGGAGGTAGCGCGCTTCGTATCCCGATGCTTAGTGTGCTAGCAAGTGAAGACAGAGAGGTAGAGGCCAGGAGGTTTGCTCCAGCTGTTACCCATTCCGGAGTAAAAATGGGAGCATATGACCATGGATTTTGTTTCTGGACTTCCTCGTTCTCAAGGCAAGAAGGATGCAATTTGGGTTTTTATAGGCAGGTTGACCAAATTGGCCCACTTTCTACCATTTAAAGTGGGTACGTCTACGAAAAGACTAGCAGAGATGTATGTGCGCCAGATAGTCAGACTGCATGGATTTTCTGTAAGCATAGTATCATACCGGGACAGTCGTTTTACTTCGTATTTCTGGAGGAGTCTGCAGGCTAGCTTGGGCACCCAGCTCAAGTTTAGTAGTGCATATCACCCACAGACAGATGGTCAGTAAGAGAGGACCATCCAGACACTTGAGGACATGCTTCGCACTTGTGTTTTGGATTTCAGAGGCTCTTGGGAGGATCACTTGCACTTGATAGAGTTTGCTTACAACAACAGCTACCAAGCCAGTATCGAGATGTCACCATTCAAGGCGTTGTATGGACGGAGGTATCGTACTCCGTTATCATGGGATAATGTAGGCGAGAGAGCTTTGCTTGGCCCGGAGATGGTAGTTGATGCAGCTGAGAAGGTCAAGCTCATTAGAGATAGACTTTGGGTAGCGCAGGACAGGCAGCGGCATTGGGCCGATAGCCACCGAAGACCTTTGGAGTTTGAGGTATAGCTTAGAATCTAGATTTTGTTCTTGTGTTTGCTTTTGATTGCTTATTTTAGATTAAGTGTTAAGACCTTGTTTGTGCTAGGTTGGAGATCTGGTGTTCCTGAGGATTTTTCTGATGCGGGACACTATTCACTTCGGTGGAGGCAGGAAGCTTAGTCCATGTTTCGTCGACCCTTCCGCATCCTTGAGAGGGTCGGCGCTGTGGCGTATAGGCTAGAATTGCCGCCTACGCTAGAGGGAGTTCATGATGTGTTTCACGTGTCGTAGTTGAGACGGTACGTGGCGGATCCCAATCACGTTTTGGATCACTCAGAGATCATGGTGGGCCCTACTCTTAGCTATCCAGAGCAGCTGGTGGAGATTCTGGATCGGCGGGAGAAGGTGTTGAGGAACCAGACTATTCCCTTGGTTCGCGTCGCGTGGAGGCATCACTCTCCAGGTGAGTCGACCTGGGAGAGGGAGGATGAAATGCGCGAGCGATACCCTTATCTTTTCGAGCCCTGAGGTATGGTTCTTTTCTTTTCTTGCATTCCTGTCCTAATTTCGTCTTTTAATTTCGAGGACAAAATTATTTTAAGGAGGGTAGGCTTGTCACTACCCGATTCTAGAAAATAGGGTTTTTTTTATTTTTATTTGGTAAATTGTGTATTGTTTATAATTAATTATAATTATATTTAATTGATGGTTGTATTATTTTTTTATTGATTATTTTAGGGTTTTGGCTAGTCTGAACCCATGTCAGACCCTAGTGGACCCATGTCCGACCCAACCAACACCCTTATGAGGCCTATTTTTGGGTTTAGAATTATTATTATATTTTATTTTAGTTAGTTGGAGTGATTAGGAGTTAATTTGAGTGCTTTTGGAACCCCAAACCCAAATCCTAATTAGCATGACTAAAGAAGAGGGTATTTTGGTCATTTTTCATCCATGTAACCTACTTTAATGCACATGGCCGGCCCCTTTTTGCAAATGGACAGTAGCCCCCCCCCAATTCTTCTTCACTTCTTCTTCTTCTTCTTCTTCTTCTTCTTCTCCTTCTCCACTCTTTCTTCTTCTTTTCTTCTTCCCACTTCCTATTCCAAGCAAGTAAGTTCTCCATTTCTTCTCTTTCTTCTTCTATTCTTCATGGATGTGAACCCTAATCCTATACTTTTTTCTAACCTAGGTGTTTAGAGTCTAGACTTAGTGTGGAGGCTTGATTTGGAGGCTTGGAGGCTTGAGGGTGGTGATTTCAAGGGTTTTGGAGACTTTGGCCTTGGGATTCCAACTCCCAAGAGGTAAACCCTAACTTTTCTCTTAGTGGTTGCTATTATATAGTGTAATTAGTGGTTTAGAACCTTTCTAGACCCTAAGGCTACTCGTGGGAGGAAGTTAGAACAAGTTTGGTTGTGTTTGGAGACTTTGACATTAGGTTTTGTGTCAATTTTGGGTTAAATCATTAAATCATTAAAAATACGACAAAGAAACAAGATCCTACCGACTTTGATATAATTTTTTTTTACTGATTTTGATTTCTTCAACTTGCACATCCAAGAAATATCTTATAAAATTCAAGAAACATCATATAAAATTGAGGGAACAAATCCTTTAACATTTCATTCTTTCAAGATAGTTAAAGAAACAAAGTCCTGAATACAAAGGGAGCGTCAGCACAATCACAAGAATGTCCGTGTCCTATGTTGGATGTCCGTGTCATGTCCAATGGATGCCTGTGCCGTATCAAATACATGTTACTGTTCTGATTCAAGAAATCATAATGGCGATTTCAATTTACATCACAAGAATCACAATGATATTAAGAATCATGAATGGGCCAAATCATGCGAGCTAATCCGAAAGAATAGAGAAAATTATGTAAATATCAATGATCAGCTACCAAGTTCTTATTTATATAGGAGTGATCTCAAGAATTCAGTTGATCTCTCGTCTACAAAGAGGACAAGTGACGTGATTACGGCTGAGCCACTCGACGATGCAGCGATAATGGAACGCGTGTTCGCACGGCATTCGGGTCAAGTGCTCTCCCTCTCTCTCGAACCCCTCGAAGCAGATAGCGCAGTCGTCCTCCTCCTTAAGCTCTGCTTCATCGTATCTTAGTCGTTCCAGTTTGTCGATGATATTGCCATTAATCCTGCTGCTGCTGCTGCTGCTGCTGCTTCTTTGCTGCATGCTTTGGATCACTTCCACAATGACACGTAACCCTCGTCGAGGAAGTCCAGTCGACGAATTAGTACTGTACACGTTTGAGTACCTCCAGAATGCTAGGTCGATGTTGAGGAAGAGGACCTCTTCCCACATCCGAAACCTGTCGTGCGTAACGTTGAAAGAGGCTACGCAGGACATCATGTTTGGCAAGATTTCTCGGCCACGCCAACCGGAGAGGAAGTCATCCATGTGGTAGTCGAAAGATTGAACCTGCGGTGGCTGTCCCGGGCTGTACTCTCGAAAGTCGAAGGAGACTCGCTCGTGGCTTTCGGTACCGCTGATGCGCACTAGTTCCGCACCTTCTGGATCATAAAAGTTCCACGAGAACACCGGCCATCGTGGCAGTAGTTCCATTGCCTCCATTGTCGTCGTCGTCGTTGTTGCAGCTGCATACTCGGTTGCCATTGCATCAATTGAGTTTTCCCCGCTACTTAATGCTTTATATATACTATAGTTCTAATATTACTTTGGTTAGGAATATGACTCTACGTGGAAGACTATTTAGGAGAGCTGTTTCCGTTTTGGGAGGATTTTTTCGGACACATTGGATTCTATCTATGGATAAATCCCTAATCATAATGATATGTGATAATCTTCCATAGTTTACAGTTTATTTTAGTACATAAGATATATTTTGGACTCAGACAGTTGCAATTTAAATTAGGATTAGTTGGAAAAGATTGATAAAAAAATCTAAAATTATCATGAAATCTAAATATCTCTAGATTAGTAATAGACATTCAAAAACATGTGTTAACAATATTTAATCAAACATTAAAAAAATAAAGGAACCAATGTGACCCTTATATTTGTGAAATAGGGTCGTATGAAATTAAAGAGAGAAGTAGATACTAATGGAACTTCAGACATAGTACTTTATGCATAACACTAGTCTCATATTACATTTATCTAAATAAGAAGATACAATAAGAAAGTGACAAAAGGCAAGCCTAAAATTCCAACTTATAGACCGGACTTGAAGGGCTTTGAATGTCAGCATTATGCCCTTCCCTATATATGTTGCCGAAACATGACAAAATGATGTTTGTACACGTGTCTGTGTAACTACTATTCTACCTGTTTAAAAATATATGTATCCCGTATCCGTACAACATCCGTACTTATGCAACATATGCTCTTACTAGAGTACAGTAAACACGAACCTTCTAATATAGAATAGGAGCAAGCTCAGACTCGAGACTAAATTTACGAACCTATAAAAGTTGATATCAAGGAGAACAAATCCGAACTTAATGGAAGAGCACAAACGATTGCTTGAAAGTGAAGTTACAAGAAAATGAAAGATCAGATAATCTCAATCGTATATCTACTCTATTACAACAACACATTCTATTTAGTATCGGCTGATATCGATACTTATCGATTGTATCCTATCAATTTTTGAAAGGCCCGCTCTGATACCACCCGATGGTGATACTGGCTTTTGGAGTCTCCTTCTTGGACAATTCAACAAAAAAATTTGAGCAATAAAAGAAATCGGTATGGGATCAACACAATCAATTTCGGTTGTATCGAACAATCGATCTACAATGTTATATTGTGTCGATAAGATTTTTCTTATCGACCCACTATAACAACTAACATTTCTCGAAGTATTTCTAGAAATTCACAACATTCATCAATATTAATGTTATTCCATTCAAAACTATTAATGTGGATGCAGAATTTTTAAAGATAAGTAAAAAAATACAATATTATCTATTGCAAGTGAACAGTTCAGTTATGTTGAATAGTATTCTATTTAAAACTAACAAAAAATGACATATAATATATAAAATTAATGTTTAAATATATCCAATAATTTTTTAGGTTATTAAAATACTTACTTTTATCATTTTGTTTTTCAAAACGAATAACCCGATGATCCGAGACAAACAAAACTATCGAAACCGCCAATATTTATACTCGTAGGAAAGGTCCAAAAACCATTTTGATATCGCTAGTGCGAGCCTTGTGGCAACAACAACAAGTCTTTATTCCAAAATTTTGACATTTGCTATTTGAATCATTTTCTTCTTTTAGCTTTGTTAGGGACCATTTGCAAGAACTACATCCTTCTTTACAACCTCATTTCAAGTTCCTAATTGACTATTGTCACGACCTGCATCCGGAATAAGGGCACGAGTAGTGAACAACGTCCAGCCTACGCCGCAGTAACGGCTGTAGAACGTTGTCGGGGTCAACCATACTATCTAAACATCTCATACAATAAATATATGATATCTGTCATTAATGTCAGCTCAACTTCAAATGAAGGAGCAGTATGATATATGGTAATGTAAAGAATAATCAATCACAAAATAAATTAAGGAAGATAAAGCACGATATGGAATAACGAAGGAAAAGAGTCAAAATACATCCCCAAGTCCAAAATAATATGTATACATGCCAAAAATCTCAATAAAAGTCTAATACGAGTCTAAACAATGAGTTTAAGTCTTCTCAGAATCTGGCAGTAGGTCCTCCTGCTCTAAGGGAGTGTCCTTTAGTGGTACGTCGTCCTGTGGCACGTAATAGGTGGGACACTGGTCCACAAGCCAATCATCTGAAAAATATATCCAGTTAAGATTGGAGCAAAGTACATACCTCTAAAAGCAGTTCCAAAAATATAATCGAGCATATATAATATTTAATAGGAAAGGATACATGATAAGTAGCCATAAGAAATGGAATGAACTAGAGTGAACAAGTAATATACTAAAATGAAGAACATGCAATATGAATAACTATAATTTAAATAGAAATAGATAAACTAGCTAATGAGCCATAGAGTACAAGTTCATTATGTGATCGGTTTGGGTTGAACACGAATGCAATATGGTAATTCGATTACACGTGTGATATATAATCGACATATACACGAATATACTTTGGCTTGATCATATAACCAACTCTTACTCCCCCATCCTCAACCAATACTTATGGACCCAATCACGACACGTTACGAACACGAATATGGGCATAATGAACACGAGTAGTGTGTGAACATGAAGTACACGATAATCAATATCCGATACACACGATAAAATATATGTGAAGTAGTACCCGTTGAACACGGTAGGAGATAACATCTCCTGATAGGATCCATATAGTACCAGTCCGTGTAACCTCTGTATCAGAATCAAGTGTACAGTTCTAGGACATGCGATATATACACTATCATAAAGTAAAAACTAACAGAGAGATGTACTCGCCTCTGGTCCTGAGCAAAGGTGTCTCTCGATGCCCAAATTGGTGTCACATAACCCTATTTAGGAAACATTATGTCAATTGGTATAATAAGATAAAAATGGTAGTAAGATACACTAATGCATGATTCTAGGCCAATTCTAGGTTCACCCTAAGGTTATATTAGGTTGTATTAAGGTTATAACTAATCTAGTTAATGATAAACTATAGTAGTTACACAAACTAATATTAATAATACTAATACCTATAAATAATAACAACACTATATATAATCAGGAACTCTATGCATTAGTATATATATAATAACTAACACTTATATAAACCACCATTGAACTTACTGTAATAGCCTAACATATCCAATACACTAACTAACGTATAACTTAGCTAATATACTAATCACTAACTAGTATCCTAACTGAACTGCTACTGATACCAACTCCATCAATTTAACTAACCTCTACACCACGTATACACCTGGTATTATATCCCCCCTTCACAAACTGCTACTACACACTGAGGCAATATTGCAGTACCTCGAAGGTACTGCATGAACTCACTTACTTAGTGCTAGACCTGATACTAAAGTGTCACATATATATGCACAATAGTGCAGACATCCCTCTCTAAAAAGTCTACTGAACCCCTGCAGCATGAGTCCAACTCAGTGCTAAATTGACTGCGACACAACTCAATTGCACAAGCCTGCACAACCTAAAGTCCCTTATTAACTGTTCCCTCCAGTCGTGTATGTCAAATATCAATATCTGATACTTCACCACTGATATTCCAATTGCTCTGATATTCTAGATGAACTAACGACTCAAATCAAACTATACTTCACCAACCGGGTATATGCACATCATGCACAAATGTGCATTTGCACACGAGTACACCATTAACAACATATGACATCTAACTACTGCTATCTACCTAGCAGTCCAACACTCCAAGCCTCCAACCCGACTATGTAATGCATCCAGCATACTATTACCTGGCACACTCTGACACCTAATGATACTTCAAGTGTTAATCACTTGCTCACAAGGATACCATGCTTCTATGTTCACAACACTTCCACACACGATTATCACAGATATCCATAATACCCCATTTAGCAACACCACGCTGTCATCACCACATGCACATACACCACTGCAAACACAAAATCATAGTGCATCCTCCTTCCTAATACCAGTGATACATATCTCACTTACCACTCCTTCAACTTAGTAAATCTTATTTAATACTTTACCTCAATAAGCCACAACCACACACACACAGTCAACTGAATCAACCCAATGCAATTGGCCAAAAATATTCACTCACAAGCTGCTATTACCTATCACAATATACTAAACACACTGCTACTGAGTTAGCTAACCCAATTGCTAACATCACCCCACCCGATACCCTTCTGCTGCTCTTTAGCAGTATTCCTAGTGTACTAAACTGCTAATTCAAACCCGACTTCCCCAACTAGACCTACACCCCTACACAGACACTGATATACACATATATCTCACTGATAACATTTACCCCTTCCAGATATATAACAGCAAGTAGCAGTAGCTACTTGTCACACTCGAGGATCCTACACAACCCCACAGTGAGTACAACCCTACCCACTGAAATAACCATACACACACATATGAATAATACAATCACTGATTATAGTTAATGATATATATATATGAGAAACTGAAAGTAAATACTAAGGTAACTAATTATGCATTTAATTAAATATTTGGTACTCAACAAATCAAATACTTATGATATTAATCAATTGAGGAGTCAAACTCCCAAATACTCCTCAATTATCTTTCACATATACATATATTATATAGTTATAACTAATGTAAATTGTTACTAAGAGAATTGAGACAACATAGTACAAAACACACAAAATAAAGTCCCGTATCACATGGTATCGTACCGTATCGTGATACGGCCTACTCATATCTATTTGTGGACACAAACCTATTCCCACAATCCTAATCTAAGTCTAATGAGATATAATATATCTCATGACACACAATTGATGTGTCAAAATTATCATTTCCCCCAATCCACATATAAAAACTTATGTAAAAATCTCTATACACAACCAATTGGCCTAAAACTTGCTCCTATTGGTAGCCCTATGCTATGAAGGAATTCATAAGGGTCAAATGCATGATTTAGAAGCTACAATAAAGAAGAAGTTTAGAAATTAACATTTGGAAGATAGATTTCCAATAAAAACAAAAATGGACACAATTCGGACACGATCTCCTTGCCACAAGTTTCTTTTTCTAGTGCTCCATGCCAATCCAAGCTCCAATGCTCTTTGCTAAAGGAAAGGAGAGGGAAATTGGAGGTGAATTGAGTGAGAATTCAATGAAGGAAATGATGAAAAATTGGTGATCTAATTTCTAGATCTAGAATGAATACAACGACAAGAGACAGAGATAAGAGCCCCCTTCTAGTAGTGGTCGACCCCTTTTCCCTTTCCCAAGTCACATGTAAATGTCTCATGTACCCCTCCATGATGTATTATGGAGAAATAATTAGGGAGGGCTATTTGGGTAGTTTCTAACTAATTTTAATTAAGCTAATTCTTCTTAATTAATTATTGGGGATGAGTCTAATGAGTTTGGATCCAAGCTAGGCTCACTAGTTGTTATGGCAAATCTAATTATTGGACTAGCCTCTAACAAAATAATTAATACAAGTCAAAATTAATCTATAACTCACTATTAATTAAATAATTAATACAAGCATCAATTAAATATTATATCACACTAATAACAATATTATATTCCTAACATTAAATACCCATACCAAATTACCAATCTATCTCTAGTTAAAAAAGTGAGGGTGACAATCCTATCCAACATAGAAAAAATTTGTCCTCAAAATTTAAGGAAGAAGCTAACTACCAATAGCAATCAATACAAGCAAGAAGAAATTATATTGATTGCTATTGGTAGTTAGTTTCTTCCTTAAAGTGAGCGATATCCTCAAATAGATAAGGATATCGCTCGTGCATCTCAGCCTCTCGCTCCCAGTTACTCTATCCTGGTGAGTGATGCCTCCACGCGATACGTACCAAAGGGATCATCTGGTTCTGCCGCACCTTCTCTCTGTGATCCAGAATCTCCATGGACTGCTCTGGTTAGCTAAGAGTCGGACCAACCTCGATCTCCAAGTGATCTAGTACATGACTAGGATCTTCCACGTACCGCCTCAGCTATGACACGTGGAACACGTTGTGCATCCCATCTAATTCAGGTGGAAAGCCTAGTCGGTAGGCCACTGCACCGACCCTCTCAAGTACACTGATGGGTTCGATGTACTGTGGACTAAGCTTCATGCCTCCACCAAAGCGAATCGTGCCCCGTGTCGGTAAATTTCTCAAGAATAGCAGATCACCAACGGAACACATCCCTAGCACTCTATCTATAACGAACAATCACAAGCAATAAAAAACAAAATCTATACCTCAAACTTTAATGGTCTCCAGTGGCTATTGGTCCAATGTCGCTGTCTGTCCTGCGCTACCCGAAGCCTATCTCTAATAAGCTTCACCTTCTCAGCTGCATCCACTACCATCTCCGGTCCCAATAAGGCCCTCTTACCAACATTATCCTATGATAACAGAATATGGCATCTTCGTCCATACAATACCTCAAATGGTGATATCTCGATACTGGCCTGGTAGCTGTTGTTATAAGCAAATTCTACCAGGTAGAGATGATCTTCCTAAGATCCTTTGAAATCTAAATCACAAGTGTGAAGCATATCCTCGATAGTCTGGATAGTCCTCTCTGACTTCCCGTCTTTCTCAGGTTGATATGCAGTACTGAACAAGAGCCGAGTGTCCAAGCTAGCCTACAAACTCCTCCAGAATTGGAACATAAAATGACTATCCCGATCCGAGACTATGCTCACAGGAACTCCATGCAATCTGACTATCTGAAGCACATACATCTCCGCGAGCTTCTCCATAGATGTAACCACTTTGAATGGCAAAAAGTGGGTCAATTTGGTCAACATGTCTACGATGACCCAAATCGTGTCCTTGCCTCCTGGAGAACGCGGAAGCCTTGAAACAAAGTCCATCTTCACATGCTCCCACTTCTTCTCTGAAATGGGTAATGGCTGAACCAATCCACCGGGCCTCTGTCTCTCTACCTTTACCTGCTGGCATACCAAGCATCGGGATATGAAGCTTACCACCTCCCACTTTATACAATACCAACAAACATACTCCCTCATGTCCCTATACATCTTTTTGGCACCTGTATTCATAGAGTACTGAGATCGATGGGCCTCCTAAAGAATCTTCTCGTGCAATGCTCCACTCAGCACACACAATCTGGTACCGTGTAGCAAAGATCCATCCTCTGCAATACTGAAGTCCTCTACCAATCCCATCTGGACCTGCGCTCTGATACTTCTCAAAGAATTATCCTCGAACTATGAAACTTTGATCCAGTCCATCAACTCTGATTGTACCGGAAGTTCCCATATCTATGTCGCAACTCCAGGAGCTAGTACTTCAATACCCAAGCTATCAAGATCGGCCAATAAATGTCTGTCCCTCGTGAAGTACATAGCCACTGGATACCTTTTTAAGGCATTAGCGATTACGTTGGCCTTCCCTGGATGGTACTGCAAGAAAATATCAAAATCCTTCATCAACTCCAACCACCGCTGTAGAAGCATAAAAAATACGCTGGATAGCTATACGCAGCATGTTCATACAGGGCAGCATAAAAAGATGACCTCAGAGCCATCAACTTGCAACAGAGCTTCTCCACTGAGCACAGCGTAAAATATAAGCTCAAGGACCATCCGCGTAAGTGCAATGTGACCAGGCCGCTTCAGCGTAAAAGTGGTGCTACATCGCCTTCATGGCGTAAAATCTATCCGCTTTCAATACAACATTGAAGTATACGAGGAACGCTTCGTGTTCTTCAAAATAAACCTGTCAGAGCCTGCAATGAACCTGACGTCTGCACTCCTGACAAAGAGTACTGCACGACTACCCAGGCGACGGGTATGATGATGGGACGACACTGCAACCCAGGCTGTCATTTACTGCCATTTCCTTTATGTAAACTACTTTTACACATAAGAAGGAATACGCTGCCTAGTTTTATACGGGCGAATGTGAGCTGTTTACGCTCCGCAGAAGACAAACAACCTGCCACGTCAAAAGCTGTGCTTCGTACAGGGCTCGAGGCACATCTCTGTATTTTATGCACAGAGCGGTGACAGTTTCTCAAGGCACGTCTCTGCATTTAAAGCGACGAATACTGACAGATGCCCGAGGCACGTCTCTGCACTTGAGACACAGAAGGGTGGCAGACCTTCAAAACACGCCTTCTCATTTAATGAGCAAGATAATGGCGGATCTCCGCATTTAATACAGGAGAATTGATTAAATGTCACCGAACCGTCGTTTAGTGGCATCCCCTTTGCGTAAACTACTCTTACGCATATAAGGGAATACGCTGTCCGGTTTTATACAGGCAGACGTGAGCTTCTTACGCTCCGCAGAAAGCAAACAGACTACCACATCAGCAGTCACTCTTCATACAGGATTCGAGGTGCATATATGCATTTAATGAGCAGGATGATGGCAAATCTTAAAGACAGGCCTCTGCATTTAATGCACAGGATGGGGG
Organism: Iris macrosiphon; assembly: GCA_036927795.1. Classification (NCBI taxonomy): domain Eukaryota; kingdom Viridiplantae; phylum Streptophyta; class Magnoliopsida; order Asparagales; family Iridaceae; genus Iris; species Iris macrosiphon. The sequence goes on from JAYESA010000002.1 coordinate 45,228,663, forward strand.
CAGATCTCTGCATTTAATGCAAGAGATTTAATTATATCTCCAAGAGCCGTAATTTCGGCTAAAATGTCCACATCGTCTCGGCTTCTATGCCTGCTCGGCTTCTATGCCCACTTGGCTTCTACGCCCACTTGGCTTCTATGCCCACTCGGCTTCTACGCCTCCTCGGCTTCTATGCCCACTCGGCTTCTACGCCTCCTCGGCCTCTATGACCACTCGGCTTCTACGCTTGCTCGGCTTCTATGCCTACTTGGCTTCTATGCCTACTCGGCTTCTTTGTCTACTTGGCTTCTATGCCATGGTGACAGTCATTTGGCTTCTACACCAACCACTTCTACACAAGGGATAACTACCTACGTATCTTCTATGCCGTGATCTTCGTAGCAGATATACGCGTTCTGTCCCTTAGTTGGACGCGCGTCACATGCTCACTCAAAAGATCATTTATACTCAGGCATTGGTTATTTTAAACCGTCGTGTAAAAGGGTACTGTACTTTCCACTACTCGGTTTCTACGCCGATTGTGTGGTCACTGTCACTAAAACTCTATAAATAGAGACCTCTATCAATGAGGAACAAGGTCGACAAATTAGAGGGTCGAAGAAGTTAGGTCTGAAAACTGATCAAGAGATCCAGTACCAGATCCAACGGTCGAGAGAGAGAGAGAGAGAGAGAGAGAGAGAGAGAGGAGAATCCAGAGCTCAGGCAAAGAGAAGGGATCGACGACTTTGGCATCGGGCATCCACCCTCTTTAGCAACCTTCGAAGCTACTACCTATCTTCCACGACACTTCTTCAACATCGTGTGGTCCAAGGGCTAAAGTGATCGACTGCAGATCAGATACCTATTGCAATATTCACCCAGATTAAATAAATTGTACTTAGACATCCTCGTGTAGGATCAAATTTGTACAATCTTGTTTGTAAACATAAAAGAAGGGCGGGTCTTCGCACAAGGCCTCGTTTTTTGCATTCATCAAATCTTTTCTAGATTATTATCCTAAACAAGATGACGACTCTGCTGGGGACATCTTTCTCTTCTGATTAGGAAGCTATTGCTCAACACGATGCGGTATCCGTGGGAACCGTAAAGAAGACACTGGTCATCCAGTTCGACTAGTCGGCCTACGAAGACATACTTCGAGCAGGGGGTAGCTCTCACTCCCTCTCCGTCCAAAGCAACAGGAAGCTGCGCAAGGTCTGGATGCCCAAGACATCCTCTGCCATTCCTGTGGACTCTCCGATCTCTCCGATCTCTCCAATCTCTCCTACCAATGAGGTTGTAGCTTTGCTCCCTTCGCGCCTTGCGCGTAAAATTCAGTCGCCTGTCTCTGGCAGGACCGACAAAACTTCTGGCAAAGCCTCAGCGCTAACCCAGAAGTATAATCCACGCTCTGCACGTAAATTTTAGTCTTCCGTCCCTGGCGGAACAGACGAAACTTCTGATAATGCCTCAGTGCTAGTCCAGGAGCCTAAACCGCGCTCTGTGCATAAATTTCAGTCTCCCGTCCCTAGCAGAATAGACAAAATTTCTGATGATGCCTCAGCGCCAAATCAGGAATCACAAACGCGCTCTGCGCGTAAAATGCATCTGTCTTCCGGGAAAAAACAGATGATCCCTGCAATCTAAGCAAAAAAAAGCATGCGGTGGACTACTCAACTTCATGCCAGCAAAGGAACAAGCGATCATCTTCTTCTATAGCTCCTACTGACCTGCGCAATTATCTGATCCAGAAGTGCGGGGAGAGGGGATCTTCCAGCATGTCTATTATGCCTCCTAGCGAGCACTATTGTTATAGTCATAGGATTGTAATTAATTATTGCTGTTCTGAAGCAAAACGGTCGATTTTCGACCGGTTGAGCTACTCTCCATCTTTCCAGGAAGAAGAGCCCATACATGCATCTGTGAACATGGCTTCACACGTACCTAGAGGAGGGTCAGGCTTAAGACGTCATCCCTCTAGAACTCTGAGCCGAAGTAGATTCAACATGCTCCTTAGGAACACCGAAGCTGGGGTGTTCCAAAACACTCGTTCAAGGTTGCAACAACCAGCTTCGTACTCTTCTGATTCCGAGGCCGGGGGTCGCCAGTCTCCCGAATCAGACGCCGAAAGTATAGAGTCAACTTCTACAGAGACCTATACTAATCTTTCAATGGCACCCAGGGAGAGGGGAGTTTATGCCATTGGAGATGAACACGAGGAAGCTTCCCCATCCGGGAACACTGAGCAGCGCATCACTATACTAGAGACGTCTCTAAACGAAATATAATCCATGATGGAGAACATGCACCAGATGATGCTAACTCAACACGCAGCTGCCATGGCGCCAGCATCGGCTCCTCCAACTCAGATATGCATGGGGGTGGACTTACCACCATCCAATACGGTCCAAGAGCCTGCTCTAGATCAGGAGTCAGCAGTTCCTCCGCTTTCTCACTCGGAGAACGTATTACCTCCCACCGGGGTCGCGATGCAATCAACTCCTCATCACTCCGTGGTCCCGCCACCAGCAGAAGATCCGATGCAGGCAGTACGGGAGTTGAAAGCCCAATTTGATGCCCTAAAGCACAAAGATCAGCTCAAAAAATTGGGAATCAACCAACCTTACCCAGCTATCTGGGAAGAGGTCCCTTTTCCTCCAAGATACAAACCACAGACTATGGCTTTGTTCGAGGGAAAAACATCACCGAGTCAATACATAAACTACTTCAGCATGATGACAGTGTTGTTACAAGGGAACGACGCCCTCCACACTCGGGTGTTCAAGGGCTGTCTCTCGGGGGTAGCTTACCAGTGGTACCGAAGTCTGGCAGACAACTACATTACTTCCTTTGAAGACTTCAAAGCCTTATTCTTTACGCGATTCTACGAGGGAGGAATGGACATATCTATGTCCTCTCTCATCGAAGTCAAGTAGAAGGAAAAAGAGAATGTTCGTACTTTTATCGAACGTTTTCGTCAAGCCACTTTATAAATGCCTCCAGGAGTCCCAGACTCGACGTTGGTCGACATCTGCAGGTAGAACCTTCTCCCCGTGATCTCAGTGTTCACAGGACCATATCAGTTCCGTGATTGGCCCTCGTTCATCATCTCAGCGGTAGCCGCGGAGGACAATAGTCAGAAGGCGCGCAATAATGGCATCATAATCTTGGCCTCTGATAAAGGGAAGAGGTCATTCTCCAACATCGACCATCCTCGGGGTTCCAAGGGTAAAGAAGCTCTGGTAATCAACACATCCAGGCAAAAAATGGTGGCTACCACGCAGACGAAGCCTGGGACTTCCAGGCCCATCAAGGTGTACTCTTTCGACGACAATGATATTCCAAGCATATTCGAATGTCTCGTCAAAAGCGGCAAGATTACCCTTTCCGAAGTTAGATCCAGGAGGCCGGCAGTACCAACAACCCCAAGTACTGCATCTTCCATAGGTACATACACCACCCCACCAAGGCGTGTTATATACTAAAAAAGAAGATCCAGGAGCTGATCGATGCCAAGGCCATCACTCTGCGCAACAGCGAGAAGACGGTCACTGCCAATATGATCTTTCTGCAATTTGGCAATCTGCCTCCCCAAGAAATCCCGGACGGTATTACGCCTATTTTTCGGACGACGATGAGCATCGTTAATCTCCCTCCAGCTAGAGGTCAAAATCATGACCTGCTAAGACTAACTACCCAGCGAGGCGAGACTATGTGGGTTCATCCAGATCTGGTGCCAAAAATCGAGAAAGAGACTTAAGCTGCTAAAGCTAAGTCTAAAAAGAACTCAAAGCACAAACCGTGTCACATGATTACGGTACACTCGGCATCAGAAGATGAGGTCTTGGCTGCTGGAACCCGCTCAGGGAAAGCCTACCTCCAGGACTATGGAGCCAGCCAGGAAGATGTATCGGCAGACACTTCAGCGGCCAAACCTTCAGAACCGGAATTCGTCGTTCCAGAGGCCGGTCCTTCAAGACCAACTTTGGCGGACAAAGGGAAGCAAAAAGAAGTACGCTTTGATAAACCTGTGAAAAAATATTCAAAACAAAGGTTTAGAGAAGCCATACAACTTCGACATCCTGGCCCAACTGGCTAATACACCAGCCAGGCTGTCCATCTTCGAGCTACTCAGGCTCTCTCAGGACACTCGTCAAGCCCTGAGCGAAATATTGATGCAGGCGGATGCATACTTGACCCAGCTCAAGTCCCCTGACGAAGAATCCGTGGCATGTCCTCAATGCCGCAGTGTGATGGAGGTGATACCAAACATCACTTTCACTCAAGACGACATGCTGTTAAAACTTAACAGGCATGACAGACCCCTCTATTATACCGGGTACATCGATTCCATGGAGGTCGACCGAATACACATAGATCCGGGATCATCGATCAACATCATTCCTCATAGTCTGCTAAGACCGCTGAGGATTCCTACCAGCGAATTGGCTTACACCACCACTACGATCGTGGGTTTCAACGCGGAAGAAGTAAGCCGTTGGGGAAGATTCGCCTGAGGATCCAGATTGGCAACCTTAGATCTGTGGCTACATGTTACGTCATCGATTCAGAGGTGTCCTACAATATTTTGCTGGGTAGACCTTGGATCCACGACCACAGCATCGTTCCTTCAACTCTACACCAATGCTTCAAATATGTAGACGCCCGAAGAACAGTGCAAACGGAGATTGCTGACCTGAACCCGTTCAAAGGAGTAGAATCCTACTACTCTGATGCCGTATTGTACTCTCAAGACTGCACGGAAGAGGTTTCAGCCGAAGCAGAGAAGGAATCCCACTGGGAGCCAGAGCAACCCTCTGCCAAGCAACCTCTGTCAATCAAGGTGAAAGGATGGACTACTCGTCCAAAAGCCATAGAGCCTACGACGATCCACCTGAACGAGACCAGATCAGGAAAAGGGGGTGATCCTCTAGTGATCACTTTGAACCAGAAGCCTCCATCCTTAGTCATCAACCGCCGACGCAGCAAACAGCCGAGTGATGTAAATGCAACCGGGAACGGAGTTTCAGATGATAATAAACATCCACTTTTCCAGTATATTGAGGCCCAAATTCCGAATCAGGAATCCTCCCCCTACGACGATATAGAACCTATAGTGCAAATTTTTTTGGAAGCTATAGATTCCTATCATCCGTATATATGGGAAGTGGCGTCATCATCCAATGTCACAACGACATACGAACCGCATGAGGATTCTATCTTCATTGTCCCGCCTACTTGCAGCAGTCAGCATTCGATAGTCTTCGGTCGCATGTGCAATAAACCGACGGTGCAAGAGGATTCTTTCGACGACGATGCCGGTAAAATACAGGTTCACAGATACAGCCCGCAAGCTCTGAAGATCATACAAAATATGGTTTATAACTTGAAGCTGGAACCGGGTTTCAACTACGGGAAAGGCAGACGAATGCCGCTGCACGGCAATCCCTACTATCAATGAACTCGTTTCGGGTTAGGGTATACCACCTCCCTCGCAGCTCCTGAGTCAAGCGAGGATATCTTTTCCTCCTCTCAAAACGGCTCAGCGCCCTACGACTCATCTCATGCTCTCGAACGAACATTATTAGCAAATATGGTAGTGACAGATTCCTTTGAATCAGACGAACAAGAATCCGAACCGTTTGAGAATGATGCTTGGGCTCAGCAAATGGATACACAATGGGAGTTCCGCTTCGAGTAGAGAGAACCTCCCACTGAAGACAAAGTTATCCAGATTGACGTTGGGGATGAACTTTTGCCAAAGCCGATATTTGTCAGTAACAATCTTTCCGAAGCAGAAAGGGAAGATGTTATCCAGCTGATAAAAGAATATATCGACATCTTTGCGTGGAATTATGAGGACATGCCAGGCCTTGATCCAAAGGTAGCTACTCATAGGCTTAACATATTGCCTGATTCGAAGCCTGTGAAGCAACACCAATGCCGGTTCCGCCCGGATATGATGGACGCCATTGAAGCTGAAGTCAAGAAGTTAATAGCCTGCGGCTTCATCCGAGAAGAACAACATCCTGACTGGGTCGCCAATGTTGTCCCAGTCATGAAGAAAAATAGGAAAATACGAGTCTGCATCGATTTCTGAGATCTGAACGCAGCCTGTCCCAAGGATGAGTTTCCCCTTCCCATTACAGACGTCATGATTGACAATACTAGCAATTTTGAACGTATGTCTTTCATGGACGGATTTTCAGGATACAATCAAATCAAGATGCATCCTGAAGACGAGAAGCACACTGCCTTTCGGACACCACTGGGAGTATATTGCTATACGGTCATGCCCTTCGGATTGAAGAATGTCGGGGCAACGTACCAGCGGGCTATGAGTAACATATTCCATGAGCATTTACGCAAGACAGTGGAGTTTTACGTGGACGACGTAGCTGTCAAAAGCCGCCTCAAGGATCACCATATCCAAGACTTGAAGACAGTATTTAAATTGATGCGCCAACATCTACTCAAAATGAATCCTACAAAGTCCTTTCTGGGTGTATCTAGTGGCAAATTTTTGGGATTTGTCATTACCGCCAAGGGCATTCAAGTGGACCCTGATAAAGTCAAGGCCATCTTAAAAATGCGACCGCCCAGCAATCTGAGAGAGCTCAGGGGATTTCAAGGTCGTCTGGCTTATATCCGGAGATTCATATCCAACCTCTCGGGCAGATGTCAGCCATTTTCTCGTCTCATGAAGAAAGGCGTATCCTTCGTATGGAACGAAGCCTGTCAGCAAGCGTTCGGTGATATCAAGCGCTACCTCACCAGTCCGCCAGTTCTGGTACCTCCTGTCATGGGAAGACCATTCGTGCTGTATGTTCGAGCGATGGATCATTCTCTGGGAGCTCTTTTCGCATAAAAGAACGAGATGGGTCACGAGCAGGCTATCTACTACCTCAACAGGACGATGGTCGGAGCCGAACACCGGTACAATCTAGTGGAGAAATAATGCTTGGCTCTGATGTTCGCTATCCAGAAGACGTGACACTACATCACAGGCCAAACCATTCACATCATCTCCAGGATCAATCCTCTTCGGGTACTGATGAACAAGCCAAGTGTTCTTAATTCTCGACTCGCGACTTGGGCGATGTTATTAACACCGTATAACATGGTATACGTCCCCCAAAAATTTGTCAAGGGCCAAGCACTGACTGACTTTCTAGCTGCTCATCCAATCCCGGAGGCCTCTAAGCTGTACGAGGATATTCCCGACGAAGTTGCAGAATGTAATTCCGCAATGGAGAGTAATGCATGACAACTATTCTTCGATGGCACCTCCAGAACTGGTCCCAAGGAAAACGTGGTCTCGGGAGTAGGAATTGTCCTGGTTACTCCTGATAAGCTCGTCATCTACCGAGCATATTCTCTTAGCGAGCCCTGTTTCAACAATGTGGCAGAGTACAACGCTCTACTAATTGGCCTCCAAGTCGCTAAAGAATTGGGCGTCGAATCTCTGGAAGCTTTCGGTGATTCTCTGCTGATCGTCAATCAAGTCAGAGGAATATATGAAGTCCAGAATCCAGACCTCATCCCCTATCACCAAGCAACGGTCGAGATAGTCATGACGTTCAAAGGTTTCTTCCTAGAGCATGTACCTCGATCTCGAAATCTGGAAGCTGATGCCCTAGCCAGTTTAGCTGCAGATTTAGCTACCCCTATAAGAAGGCAGAATTCGGTAATCCTTCTTAACAGAAACTTATTCTGTGTAAAAAACAACTTTCACATCAAATGCAGCTACGCTGTGAACACAGATCCTCCCAGGAGAGACTGGAGAAGTCCCTTCATAGATTTTGTAACATACGGAATCTTGCCAGAGGATCCTAAAGAAGCGGTATCCGTCAAAAGATGATCATTACGCTTCTATTTCGACGCATCGTCACAATGTCTATATCGACGGTCTTATAATAGACTATTATTACGATGTCTCTCTGGTGATGAAGCACAGCGGATTATCCGTAAAGCCCATGATGGCGTATGTGGAGCGCATCAACCCGGTCCTAAGCTACATGATCGCATCAGGAGAATGGGCTATTACTGGCCTACTATGATCACAGACGCAATAAAGTATATAAGACAATGTAGAGCCTGTCAGGTCCATGCAGACTTTATTCATCAACCTCCCTAATATCTACATCCTACGGTTGCATCCTGGCCTTTCGAAGCATGGGGTATGGATATCATTGGTCCTATTCACCCGTCTTCTTCCAGAGGTCACCAGTTCATACTAGCCATCACGGATTATTTCTCTAAATGGGCAGAAGCGATCCCTCTTGCTGAGGTGAAGGCATCTAATGTGATCAGCTTCATCAAGCATCATGTCATTTATCGCTTCGGGATACCCTGAAGGATAATCCATGACAATGGACCGCAGTTCATCAAGAAAGCATTTCATCGATTTTGCGATAAAAATCAGATACAGAATGTCGCCTCTACGGCATATAATCCTGCTGCTAATGGTTTGGCGTAAGCTTTCAACAAAACCATTATCAAGCTCTTGAAGAAGTTCGTCTCTTCGAACAAAAGGGATTGAAATAAGAAACTGGGAGAATATCTCTGGGCATACCGCACAACGGTACGGGCACCAACAGGTTGCACCTCATTCTCATTAGTCTACGGGAGCGAAGCAGTTCTCCCCATCGAGATCCAAATTTCGTCACTCAGGATAGCCGTAGCTAATGAGCTGACTTAAGAAAAAAATGACCTGTTAAAGCTTCAAGAGCTAGAAGGATTAGACGAGAAACGCCTCCAAGCTCAACAGCGCATCGCGCTCTACCAAGCGCATATTTCCAAGGCTTTTAATCAAAAAGTGAAGGAAAGGGTGTTCAAAGTCGGTGAGCTAGTCTTAGCTGTGAGAAGGCCGATGATTCTCACTCACAGAAGTAAGGGCAAATTCTAGCCCAAATGGGAAGGCCCTTATGTGATCGAGACGACGTTCTCAAACGGCGCTTACAGGTTAGCCCAGCCTAATTGAGACCTTCTAATGGCTCCTATCAATGGCAAATTCCTGAAAGGTACTATGCTTAACCTCCTCTGCTCAAGAGGAATATGGCGAAAACCTCATTCTGACAAAACTACTTCCAAAGCGAAACTAGTGGGATCGTATTCTATCATGTCCATATAACCTCTGAATAGATATATCCTGCTAAAACTCACCGAGAGTATATCACGTCCATATTACCTCTGATATCACTTTCGCCCAAACCTGTCATTTACATTCCGAAATGATGGGTCCACAAAGTCAGATGAAAGCCTTTTTATTATTCCCAAAAAAGAGCAGAAGTACATTGAAAAGCAAAAGCAAAAGTACATCATTTAGGGAGAGCGGTCAGGTTGCGAAGCTGCTGCGCCAGTGCGGTCATCCTCTCAATCCTGGAATCCAAGACATCATGGCGAGCCCGCTCCAGTCGTGCCTCGTCATTGCTCATGAGGGACAGTTTGGCTCTAGCCCGAAGAAAACTAGCACGAGCGACATCTGCACGTGCCAAGTTCTGTTGTGCTACGCCCAATCGGCTATCCACCACAGCTAGAGCTTTCGACGACTGAGAAGACCACTCTTTTGCCTAAGCAAGTTTCTTTTCCAGCCTGAGGACCCTCGCTACATTCCCTTCGTGCTCGGCCTGGCACTTCGTTCGAAGAGCAATGGTCTCCTCCAAGACGACTTTTTCTTCATCCATCTCCTGCTGATATGTCTGGATGGATTTATTTACGCCTGCCATCTGTTTGGTAAGCTACGCAGTCATAGAGTCATATCTAGCCTGGACTAGATCTTCAACATTGTCTTGAGCTAGCTGCAAGTATTCGTTAATGGGTTGCTCCAAACCATTAACTATCTCCTCCAGCGTTTCAACTAGCCCAGTGTCGTCGAATTCTCGGATCAGCATTATCGCCGACTGGGAGGACCTCTTCAGCGACGCAAAGCTCAGATTCTTCGCCAACACCCTTGATATTAACATTTTTAAAGTGGTGTAGAAGATATCAGTATACTGCCCGATCAGCACAGCTAGATCCGGTTGGACGCTGGGGGTGGCCTCGACATTGGCGAATCTTCCTCCGAGAACAACCGTAGACGATGTTGCCACGGCCGTCGCCTCAACAGGTGGTGCGATGAAAGAAGAAGCGCCAATACCAGAAGAAGATACCAGCATACTCAAAGGAGGCATTGTCGCAATGATAGGCTCGTCCTCCTTTTGAGATATTGGAACCTCGTCGACAGGCGAGCCGGCACCCGAAGATGCTTCCTTTTCAAAATCAGCCACATCCGTATCGTCGCCAGAACCAAAGGGTGCATCTACACTGCCCTCCCCGAAGAGGTCTTCCCCTGAAAGGAGGACGAAAGGAAGTTAACATCAGCATAATGTTAACTTTCCTAAAAGAAAAGGGGGTGAAGACGACATTTACCCATGGCCGACGGCATATATGTCGCATCTGCAGCCTATACAGCTAAATCATTCCTTAATGATGCTAGGCAAGCTATTATACCTGGAGAAGGGGGTGCTCTAAGAAGCACCGGCGAATGCTCTTCCAAGTCCTCATCAAATTCCGACCGAGGCTCATCGGCTGGAATCTCGCCAGATGCACTGGCAGACACGGCAGGAGTCTCTCCCGATGCCGATCCGCATAAAGGTATTCTCAGCCCCGAAGGCGACCTCGTTCCACTACCTGAAGCAGTAGCAGCGACGGCAGGCTCCAACAGAGATTCTCCGGCACCACCAGCTGGAACATTAGAGGGTCCCTCTCTAAAAGGCGAGGAACCCCCAATCAAAGAATCATCCCCAACATGGGGAGATGCAAGCTCACTTCCAAGAGCCTCAACACCAAGGATCCGGAGAGGATGATTAACCATCTTCTTCTTCCTCTTACGAGGGGAAGTCTCCTTCGGAGTAGGGGCCCTTCGCTTCCCAGAAATCACCAAAGGGCCTGCAGGCAGAGGAACTTCACCCCTCGATACCGCCACCAGAGGCTCATCTGGATTGACGAACTCCTCACCCTCGTCAGAAGAGACCGAGGGGACTTCGACTCTTCCCCCAGACTTGGAGGAGGGCACCCTAAAACTTCCATGCATGTCAAAATAGCGATGGAAGGTGTTTTTTGCCACATAGAACTGGGCATACGAGTGCAGGATATGCAGCTCCGTGGAGAGTGTAATAACAGGCACGGTAAAAATTGCTCCAGTGCAACCCATGAGAAAATATCGCCATCCTCTCGCTCCATCAATGAGTCCACCCCTGGACCGGAAGCTGGTGACGGCGTTGCCCACGTACAACTGATCATACCCAAACTGCCTGGCAAACCGACTAGGCAGGTAGGGCTCCAAGAAGCAATGGTCTTCACTCCTGTACAGTAGATGGGAAGGTCTAATGCAGACCAACCAATTAAAAGCTTCAGGAGAAAGATTGGTCTTCTCTCTACCGGAATCTTCAAGCCTAATCCCCGATTGATTGCGATGTACGGAGGGGACAGTACAGAAGAGCTTCCAGCTGTGACTGAGGCCCAGCGCCCGCCGATAGTCTAGAACCGTGGTCACGTTCCAGGAAGATTTCTGGTAGTTCAGTAAGAAACTAGCCCCGAACTACTGCCGGAGCCGGGAGACATAACCCTGGGGTTATGAAGAATTAACCATCCCATCAGATATAGGTATGGTAATTCTATCCTAGGAAAGCTATCACGCCGAGTCTCATCGGCGAGCAGCCCGTCAGTCATGGCCCTCAGGCCGGCTTGAATGCGGCACACCATGGCAGGGAGCAAGCCCAGTCTTGCACCGAATACCAGACGCACTGCGGGCCACAGCGTATTGCGGTGAATACGGTCCGCAGATGCGACGCCAGGTACCACCACTCGGCGCAGCCATATGGAGAGGAAGCCAGCCAGTTGAGCTTCCCTGGACAGAGGCCTGCGGCAGCGCCTCAAATAACTATAGGCCTTAGTGCCTACAAGATACTGTCCTATCCCTTCGTCGAGGATCAAGTTCGGAGCCCCAGCATCCACTATGAGATCGTCGACTACCTGAGCATTAAGCACGCTCAGAGGATTCACAGGAAGATCCTTGCCCTCCAATACCTTCTCCGGCTTAGCAGTCCTGGATCGGTGAAAGAAGAGGTAGGACGTCCATTTGCTGATGTGAGCCAAATCTGAGGGCTCATCATAAAAAGCGGTACAAACAAGGTAGTGGCACATCAGCTCCTGATACACTTCCACTATCCGAGGGTCTGAATCCCCCAGCTCCCGGTTTATGGGAACATACTCTTCATATGGAGTATCCCCCATCGGCAGTCTCGATATCTCTGCCATCTCATGGAGTGCCAATCCCAACTCCCCCAGTAGAGTGGCGAAAGTCCCGGTGAGCAAAATATATCGCTCCATCAGTGCCAGGAACAGGTTAGGGTTAGGAGATAACCTAACACTGGTAGTACTCACAGCTGCAAACAGACCAATGTTCTCCAACTCGGTCTAAAAATGCTTCAAGGACCAATCAACTAAGCGAGCACATCGAAGGTTTGAAGGGGTGATCCACCCACCGCACCGAGGGTTCACCTTAGGGTATACTCCCCCGTGCCCCATAAAATCATTACAGAAAGTCGGTAATTAGACCGGCTGGATCACCAAGCTGTCTTCACTCGGGACACTGCCTGGGTACAGTCCCCTGAACACGGTCATATTGCCGGAAGGACGGCTAACAAATGACCCCTGGTCAGCTCCTTTCAGATGAAAGATCTTCCCCGGCCTGCCGTGAAGATCAGGAGTCAGCGTCCACGACATCTTTCTGGGATGTGTGGCATAGAAGAAAGCCGAGAGGGGATAGTCTCTCGGTATCTTGGGCAGATACAAAACCAAGCTCCCGGCAGGGAAAACCCAGAGTTCTCTCTTGGGCTTCGTCTGGGACTGCTTGTCAATCATGTCCCCGAAGAGGAAGGCCGACTTTATGTATTGGTCCCCATCTATATACGTCAGGGGATCACCGTTGATGATGCTCAGCAGCATTCGCCCGCCCTGAGCCGATATCAGAATCTCCCTTCCTTCCGGATACTGCGGCCCGGAGATAGGAAATGTCACGTGTGACAGATCCTCCAGATAGTTGGAGTGCAGCATCGCTGCGGCAGAACCCATCACATCGGCTAGCGGAGACACATGCAAGTTAACTACAAGAGTGCAAGAAAAATATGTTAGTTCCTATAACTAGACATTACAGATCTTGCAACACACGCCAAAAATCAACAGTCTTTGCTTTACGCCAAGACCGTAAAAACTTGACCATTACGCTGGAATCCATTTCCTAAAGCGTAAAATTTCAAGGCTGGCAGTATACAGTCTGTGCTTTACGCCAGACTGATAAAGTTGAGGTATTACGCCAGAATCTTCATCCAGAAGCGCAACACTCAAATTTTATACATCAACTTTCGACAGTCGAAGCTTTCACGCCGGACTGCGAAAATATAGAGTTTTTGCGCTGACACATTAGAAGTGTGGGCGTAAAATATGAAACGTCTCTGTGCATCATCTTCCTCAAAGAGGCTATCAGCACAGGAGATGACCTAGCGCTGTCACGTACAACGTGTGCAAAGAATTTTTGGTCGTTCTTCTTCATCCCAAATGCTCTACCTTTTAGGCCGGGTGCACTGCTCGTCGGCGGGATACTTTGCTCAGAAGGAAGTTCGCCTTGCCCGACCGAAGATGCTCTCACTTGAGCGAAAGAACAAGAAGAATAATCAACCTTCTTTCCCTTAGTGGAAGAGGATTATTTTGAGGCCATTATTGGAAACTTCGAAATCTCGGAGAAGAAACAAAGAAGAACTCGAACAGACGAAGGCTTTCTTTCGCAGAAGACGGATGAAAACTTTTTCTCTCAGAAACTTGGGGTATATATGGAGTTTAGATAGACTCCTCGAATCCCGAACCAAATCTCCTAATTAATAATCCGGTTATGATTGGGTACTACGTCAGCCTTTCACTCAGAGAAGGTGGACAGTCAGTGAATTCGAAAAGTTTTTTCGCGCGAGGAAGATACGTAGTTTTTACGCTAAGGGGCTTTTTACGCTTGACAGCTACAGATCTACGATTTTACGTTCACAGGCTACAAGTGTATGGTTTTATGCCTGGATGCCTTTGTGCTCGGTAGCTTTTACGCTCGAGAGACTACAAACCTACGACTTCATGCTCAACAGCTACATATCTATGATCTTACGCTCGGTGGCTTTTTACGCTCAGAGGCAACAGATCCATGACTTCACGCTCGGAAGATTTTCTTTTCAGAAACTACAAATCTACAGTTCTGCACCAAGGAGTTTTCTACGCTCGACAGCTATAAATCTACAGTTTTTACGTTCCAATGGCTACAAGTCTATGGTTTTACGCCCGGATGCCTTTGTGCTCGGTAGCTTTTATGCTCGAGAGGCTACAAACCTACGACTTCACGCTCAGGAACTACAAGTCTATGATTTTACGCTCGGTGGCTTTTTACGCTCGTAGGCAACGAACTTATGATTTCACGCTCCACGACTTTCCGCACATCTGAAAGATGCGCAGGCCAGTACAGTACATCTGAATGATTCTCAAGGCGGTCAATTACAGGAGTTCACACAGAAGATACTCCTTCTTGACCTCAAGATACCCCAAGTACCCGAAGCATACAGAGTTCAACATTGAAAAATTACTCTTCTTCATGGGTCGATTCGAAGTTCATCCAGAATCAAGTCTGAATATTTTGTCTACAAAATCAAGATGGCGACTCAGTTTGACAGCCAGTTCTCACCCTGTTTCAAGGGATTTTCGAGAAATCATTCTTAAAGACGACGGTCTGAACAAAAATTCTATTTATCAGAAGTAAAGAACAGTTCAGAATTCTACGCGGTTCCTAACAGCAGGACAGTTCGAACACTCGACTGCTAAGCGGCTTTCTGCGCATCCTTAGTTATGCGTAAAAGACAGGACAGGACCTAGCACTCTTTCTACACAGAGTCAGCGTAAAGAATTAGACGTGTCGAAGCTACACATATTCAGACTTTACAGCAAAGTATGGCAACATGATCATATGAAGAAGAAAATGATCTTATTAAAATCACGATTACATATGAGGGAAATCCAGTCTACAAGGGTTTTTTTCTCCATTTTCGTGGTTACATATGAGGAAAATTCCGTCTAAAAAGGGTTTCTCATTTTCATTTAAAGATCGCGCCCAGAATCTGTTTCGGCCAGGTTCTCGCATGGGCAGCATTCTTCATCCTCCAGCAGCCAGTCGTTGACCGCAACATGACTGACATATGATCAACGGCGGGAGGATACAAATGGGCATAGACCCATCCTCCAATAGAAGAAAAGCAGGGTAACTCTGCTTTCCTACAGATAGTGCCGTGATGGATCGAGTTGAGGTATTTTCACCCAACCTAATCCTGGACAACAACCAGTGTGCCTGCCCTCAACCACAGGTAACGGGAGAAGGCACCACTTGCAAGCTGCCTGGTCAAACACGACCCTTCTTCTCTCCCGAAGAACCACCATACAAAGTTGCTGATTATCCCGAGCAAAGGAGGCTATGATATCCTTCCATGATCCATCGTTGCAGAGGACATTTGCTCGAAGATGCCGTCTTTTTCGGCTCCTTACATGATGGAAGAGCATGATCTCCTTCTTCCTCAAGTCGACCCGACGAACTCCGGCCATCATCTCTGTATGATGAAGGAAGTATGGGAAGAACAGGAGAACTCCTCAGCCTTTTTATAGGCGAGAGAGAGAACCGATCCCCAATAACTCCGCCATAAAGTCAGCCATGAAAGAACGTGTCAGGCTTGACCGTTTCAGACTCCACTCAGAGCGTTTCGAGTTACAAGGAACGGTTTATGCTTTATTCAAAATGTTTCAAATTACAAGGAATTTAAAATCTTTGAAGGGGGTCTTGTAGAAGCATGAAAAATACGCTGGATAGCTATACGCAGCATGTTCATACAGGGCAGCGTAAAAAGATGACCTCAGAGCCATCAACTTGCAACAGAGCTTCTCTGCTGAGCACAGCATAAAATATATGCTCAAGGACCATCCGCGTAAGTGCAATGTGACCATGCCACTTCAGCGTAAAAGTGGTGCTACATCGCCTTCATGGCGTAAAACCCATCCGCTTTCAATACAACATTGAAGTGTACGAGGAACACTTCGTGTTCTTCAAAATAAACATGTCAGAGCCTACAATGAACCTGACGTCTGCACTCCTGACAAAGAGTACTGCATGACTACCCAGGCGACGGTTATGATGATGGTGCGGCACTGCAACCCAGGCTGTCATTTACTGCCATGTCCTTTACGTAAACCCCTTTTACACATACGAAGGAATACGATGCCTAGTTTTACACGGGCGAATGTGAGCTGTTTACGCTCTGCAGAAGACAAACAACATGCCACGTCAAAAGCTGTGCTTCGTACAGGGCTCGAGGCACGTCTCTACATTTTATGCACAGAGCTCTGACAGTTTCTCAAGGCACGTCTCTGCATTTAAAGCGCCGAATACTGACAGATGTCCGAGGCACGTCTCTGCACTTGAGACACAGAAGGGTGGCAGACCTTCAAAACACGCCTCCTTATTTAATGAGCAGGATAATGGCGGATCTCCGCATTTAATGCAGGAGATTTGATTAAATATCACCGAACCGTCGTTTAGTGGCATCCCCTTTGCGTAAACTACTCTTACGCATATTAGGGAATACGATGTCCGGTTTTACACAGGCAGACATGAGCTTCTTACGCTCCGCAGAAAGCAAACAGACCGCCATATCAGCAGTCACTCTTCGTACAGGATTCGAGGCGCATATCTGAATTTAATGAGCAGGATGATGGCAAATCTTAAAGACAGGCCTCTGCATTTAATGCACAGGATGGGGGCAGATCTCTGCATTTAATGCAAGAGATTTAATTATATCTCCAAGAGCCGTAATTCCGGCTAAAACGTCCACATAGTCTCGACTTCTACGCCTGCTCGGCTTCTATGCCCACTCGGCTTCTACGTCCACTCGGCTTCTATGCCCACTCGGCTTCTACGCCTCCTCAGCTTCTATGCCCACTCGGCTTCTATGCCTTCTCGGCCTCTATGACCACTCGACTTCTACGCCTGCTTGCCTTCTATGCCTACTTGGCTTCTATGCCTACTCGGCTTCTATGCCTACTTGGCTTCTATGCCATGGTGATAGTCATTTGGCTTCTACACCAACCTCTTCTACACAAGGGATAACTATCTACGTGACTTCTATGCCATGATCTTCTTAGCAGATATACGCGTTCTGTCCCTTAGTTGGATGCGCGTCACATGCTCACTCAAAAGATTATTTATACGCAGGCATTGGTTATTTTAAACCGTCGTGTAAAAGGGTGCTGTACTTTCCACTACTCGGTTTCTACGCCGACTGTGTGGTCACTGTCACTAAAACTCTATAAATAGAGACCTCTATCAATGAGGAACAAGGTCGACAAATTGGAGGGTCGAAGAAGTTAGGTCTGAAAACTGATCAAGAGATCCAGTACCAGATCAAACAGTCGAGGGAGAGAGAGAGAGAGGAGAATCCAGAGCTCAGGCAAAGAGAAGGGATCGACGACTTTGGCATCGGGCATCCACCCTCTTTAGCAACCTTCGAAGCTGCTACCTGTCTTCCATGGCACTTCTTCAACATCGTGTGGTCCAAGGGCTAAAGTGATCGACTGCAGATCAGACACCTATAGAAATATTCACCCAGATTAAATAAATTATACTTAGACATCCTCGTGTAGGATCAAATTTGTATAATCTTATTTGTAAACATAAAAGAAGGGCGGGTCTTCGCACAAGACCTCGTTTTCCGTATTCATCAAATCTTTTCTCGTTTATTATCCTAAACAACCGCCTCTACCTCATGTTGTGCTCCTTCTGAGTAAACACATATTTTAAGCTCTTGTGATCTCTAAAGATCTCTACTCGTTCTCTATACAAGTAGTGCTTCCACAACTTAAGAGCAAAAATAACTGCTACCAACTCTAAGTCATGGTTAGGATAATTCTTCTCATGCGAAAGTAATTGCCTGAAAGCATAGGCAATTATCTTCCCATTCTGCTGTAACACACATCCCAAGACCTTACCCGAGGCATCACTATATATAGAAAATACTCTTATCCCTGATGGCAACGTCAATACTGGATCTGTAGTCAACCTTTTCTTCAACTCCCCAAAAGCAGACTGACTCTCCTTAGTCCAGACGAACTTAATGTCCTTCCTGGTTAGTCTAGTCACCGGTTCTGTAATTCTGGAAAAATCCTGAACAAATCTTCGATAATAGCCTTCCAATAATAGAAAACTCCTGATCTCTGCCACTGAACTCGGGGTAGACCATGACTCAACTGCTATAATCTTCTTCTGGTCTACTAAGATCCCATCTTCTGTAATCACATGCCAGCAAAATTCAACCTTATCAAGGAAGAACTCATACTTTAAAAGCTTACCATAAAGCTTCTCCTTCCTGAGGGTCTCTAGAACTATCCTCAGCTATTTCTCATGCTCCTCTAGGGTCTTCAAATAAATTAATATATCATCAATGAATACTACCATAAACTGATCCAAGTACTGATGAAATACCTTATTCATCAGGTTCATGAATACCGTCAAGATATTGGTCAACCCAAACGACATTACCAAGAACTCAAACTGCCTATACGGAGTCCTGAAAGTTGTTTTTGGAATATCTTCCTTCTTTATTTTTACCTAGTAGTACCCCGACCTCAAGTCTATCTTTGAGAATATATTCTCTCCTCTCAACTAAACAAACAAATCATCAATTCGCGGCAACGTACATTTGTTCTTGATAGTGAGGTTATTGAGTGCCCTGTAGTCGATACACATACGTAACGACCCATCCTTCTTCTGTACAAATAATATTGGAGCACCCCATGGTGATAAACTTGAGCGGATGAAGCCCTTGTCTTGCAACTCATCCACCTGCTTCTTCAACTCCGCCAATTTGCTGTTGTTCACCCTATAGACATATTATGATATTAGCTCTACGCCTGGCACTAAGTCTATAGAGAACTTCACATCTCTGTCTGGTGGCAACCCCGACAAATCCTTTAAAAAGACGTCCTTATACTTTATAATCAATAGATGTGGCAGCTCCTACTCTTCCACCATAGATCCACAGAAGTCTCCCTCGGTCTGCTCTGTTGCTCTTCTGACGAACTCAAACTCTGGCTCTCATGGCGTATAAAATAAAACTCTGCCTCCAAGACAATGGATACTAGCATGGTGCCTACTCAACCAATCTATCCTGAGTACTATGTTATAGCTCGAAAGTGGTATTACGAGTAGATAAACGCTCAACTCTCAGCCTCCCAAAGAAACTCTTCGATCCTTGCAAACATCACTAACCAGGATAATGCTATCCCTGGTCGTGATCTTGAAATTTCTTGCCAATGGTTCAGTCTCAAGATGATTCTTCGAAGCAAAAGATACAAATACAAAACTATGTGAAGCACCAGAATTAAATAAAGCATGAGCTGAAAAAGAATCAAGATAGACTGAACCTGAAATAATATCATCGACTTGCTTTCCCTCCTCGATGGTCAATGCGAAAGCTCGTCCTTGTGGCTGGGCACCTATCTGTTGTTGTTGGTGCTGAGCGAACTGCTACTATTATGGTGGTAGGGGATGTCCTCTCTGTTGTTCCGCTGGTGGTCTCGTCGGTGCTCTTTATGTCTGGGCCCCGCCCTGAGCTGGATGAGTTGGAGCTCTAGGACAAGCCCTTAACTGATGGTCTTCTGATCCGTAGAATAAGCACTGGCCCAATCTCATCCTGCACGTATCCTATCCATGTTCCGACTTCTTTCATAATGGGCAAAGAATAGCTGGCCTCTGAATCTGGTGTATCTGTTGTACTGGCGCTCTAACTGGTACAGGGTACTACTGCCTCGGCTGCTTAAAGTGTCTCTGCTGCTGCTGCTAAAAGAGAGGGTGCTTCGTTGGACCCGTGTTAGTACTGGATCCTTCTATGTTCCTCGGCCTCTTGGTGCCAAGCTCTAGATCATCCTCTGCTGCTGTGCCTGCCTCAGAATCTTCTCGAAAGTAGAAGTGGGGTCTCCATTCATATGTTATTTGATCTTCTTGTTCAGGCCCTTCCTAAATTTTTTGGCATTTCCTCTGGGGTTTTGTCCCTCCACAAAGTGGCCTAATCTGCAATATTCTATCGCATACTCATCCACCGTCATACCTCCCTAAATGAGGTACTGAAACTAGCTCTCTAAAGATGTCAGAGCCTCTTTTGGAAAGAACTTTTCCTTGAAGAGCTCCTTAAAGGCTTTCCAATTAAGTCCCGGTGCTGAGATCCCGGGGTCCGTCCTGAACCAAGTCAATGCGACATAAAATATCATGCTTCATATTGCATCTACCTGCAACCTCTCTAGAATTTGTACTAGTCGCAGGTTCCTCTCAATGTCTTCTATCTAGTCATTATCATAAATAATCTCCTTAGTGCCTTTAAAATCCTTCGGCCCCATCTCCTTAAAATCTATGATAGTTCCCGACCTCGACAGATATAGGGTAAATTGAGGTGGTATCATCTGTGGCAGGACTAAGGTGACTCTTTTGACTGCGATGAGCGCCATTTGGTGGGCATTCTCAATACCCTACCTCATAACCTTTGACTGACACTGTCGTGCCTCTATCATCCAATGATAGAGCGAAATAGCTGTATCTGAATAACTACGGGGGTGGAGGTGGAAGATCCTATGAGACTATCGACGTTGCCCTTTGTATCGAAGGTGGAGCACCCCCTAAAGCTGATATAGAAATGCCCACTGTATCGGTGAAGTGGACCTTTGAACTGTAGCTGCTGGAATTGTGTCTGCTGGTGCTTCCCTTAGAGGCGACGAAGCGACCAACCTTGCTAGCACTGCAGCTGAGCGCTGGGAACGTGTCTTCGGCGACATCCTGAAGATAGATTAAACAAAGAAATTAATATTGAGTAAGATACGATATCACCAAAGAAGGACATATTTACTCAAAGTAAAGCAAGCATTCATATGGATAAGGATAACAAAATAGATATTTGAAAATATTCTATAGTTGCGATTGAGTATACTCTCAGCCTATATCCTATATCCTAAAGCATGCTCGTAGCAGTACTCTAGGTGAGAACTACTACGATATCGCTCTAATTCTACATGGGTCACTACTAAAAATGTGTCATGACACGCACACAGAATAGGGGCACAAGTAGTAAACAATGCCCAGCCTACGTCGCAGTAACCGCGGTAGAACGTTATCGAGGTCAGCCATACTTTCTAAATATCTTATACAATAAATATATGATATCTGTCAATGTCAACTCAACTCAACTCCAAATGGAAGAGGAATATGATGTATGGTAATATAAATAATACTCAATCACAAAATAAACTAAGGAAGACAAAGCATGATATGGAATAACAAAGAAAAAGAGTCACAATACATCTACAAGTCCGAAATAATATGTATACATGCCAAGAACCTCAATAAAAGTTTAATATGAGTCTAAACAATGAGTCTAAGCCTCCTCAGAATCTGTAACTAGGTCCTCATAATCTAAGGGAGTGTCCTCTAGTGGTACACTGTCTTGTGGCCACTAGTAGATGGGACACTAGTCCATAAGCCAATCATCTGAAAAATATATCGTCAAGATTAGAGCAAAGTACATACCTCTGAAAGCAGTTCCAAAAATATAATCAAGCATATATAATAGTTAATAGGAAAGGATACATGATAACTAGCCATAAGAAATGGAATGAACTAGAGTAAACAAGTAATGTACTGGAATAAAGAACAAGCAATATGAATAACTACAATTTACTAATGTGCCATAGAGTACAAGTTTATTATGTGATCGGTTTGGGTTGGACACATAACCAACTCCTACTTCCCCATTCCCAACCAATACTTATGGACCTAATCACGACACGTTACGAACATGAATATGGACACACTGAACACGAGCAGTGTGTGAACACGAAGTACATAATAATCAATATGGAAACTCGATTAAACTTGTGATATGTAATCAACATGTACATGAATATACTTAGGCTTGATCACATAACCAACTCCTACTTTCCCATTCCCAACCAATACTTATGGACCTAATCACGACACATTACGAACACGAATATGGGCACACTGAACACGAGCAGTGTGTGAACACGATGTACATGATAATCAATACCCAATATATATGATAAAATACATGTGAAGGATTATTCGCTGAACATGGTATGGGATTACATCTTCTGAAGGGATCTATATAGTACCAGTCCATGTAACCTGTGTCAGAATAAAGTGTACAGATATAGGACATATGATATATATACTATCATGAAAGAAAAACTAACAAAGAGATATACTCGCCTCTGGTCCTGAGCAAAGGTGTCTCTCGATGCCCAAACTTGTGTCACACAACCCTATTTGGGAAATATTATGCCAATTGGTGTAATAAGAGAAAAATGGTTGTAAGATACACTAATGCATGATTCTAGGCCAATTCTAGATTCATCCTAAGGTTATACTAGTTTGTATTAAGGTTATAACTAATCTAGTTAATGGTAAACTACATTAATTACACTAACTAATATTAATAATGCTAATACCTTCAAATAATAACAACACTATATACAATCAGGAACTCTATGCATTAGTATATATATAATAACTAACACTTATGTATAATACTTATCAACTGCCATCTAATTAGTACCCATTGGTAAATAAACCACCACTGAGTTGATTGCAATAGCCTAACTGATCCAATACACTAACTAATGTATAACTTAGCTAATATACTAGTCACTAACTAGTATCCTAACTCAACTGCTACTGATACCAACTCCCTTAATTTAACTAACATCTACTCCACTTATACACCTAGTATTATATCCTACTTCACAAACTACTACTGCACACTGAGGCAATACAGTAGTACCTCAAATGCACTGCATGAACTCACTTACTTAGTGCTAGACCTGATACTAAAGTGTCACATATATATGTACAAGAGTGCAGACATCCCTCTCTAAAATATCTATTGAACCCCTGCAACCCGAGTCTAACTCACTGCTAAAATGACTGTGACTCAACTCGATTGCATAAGCCTGTACAACCTCAAGTCCTTTATTACCTATTTTTCTCAGTCATGTGTGTCCAATATCAGTATCTAATACTTTACCACTGATTTCCCAATTGCTTTAATATTCTAGATAAACTAATGATTCAAATCAACAAATACTTCACCAACCGGGTCTTTGTACATCATGCACAAATGTGCATCTGCACACGAGTACAACATTAATGACAGATGACATCTAACTACTTCTATCTAAGTAGCAGTCCAACACTCCAAGCCTCTAACCCTACTATGTAGTGCACCCAGTATACTATTACCTGGCTCACTCTGATACCTATTGATACTTCAAGTGTCAATCACTTGCTCACAAGGATACTATGCTTCTATGTTTACCATACTGCCACACACAATTTTCTCAGATATCCACAACACCCCAGTTAGTAACACCACGTTGTCATCACCACATGCACAAACACCACTGCAAACACAAAATCATAGTACATCCTATTTCCTGATACTACTGACACATATCTCACTCACCACTCCCTTAACTTAGTAAATCCTATTTAGTACTTAACCTTAATAAGCCACAACCACATACACACAGTTAACTGAATCAACCCAATACAATTGGCTAAAAAAAATCACTCACAAGCTGCTTTTACCTATCACAGTATACTAAACACACTTCTACTGAGTTAGCTAACCCAACTGCTCACATCACCCCCACCTGATACCCTTCTGCTGCTCTTTAGCAATGTTTCCAGTGCACTGTACTGCTAATTCAAACCTGACTTCCCCAACTGGACCTATATCGCTACACAGATACTGATATATACATATATCTCACTGATAACATTCACCCCTTCTAGATACACAACAGCAAGTAGAAGCAGTTACTTACCACAAGTCTGAAAATACAGACCTGCATGGGCCACCACTAAAACCTTGTCATGCCCCAGTACCAAAATATGGAGACGGACATAGCCAGCTCCCCTGTACAAAGTATAGAACGTCGTACGACGGTCACGATTGTAACTAGACAAGCATATGTATACTACAAGCAAGTTACTTAGGGTCACATAGAATATCTATTATCTCAATCAGTCAAGTAAGGATAATAAACATAAAACATATATGACAAGAAAGTAAGGCATCCCAAACGCCCTGTCATAATATTCTTGGAACTAGTCATACAAAATAATAAGTTGGCAGAGTAGAAAAAGTACATGATCATGGTCAGTTGTAGTCTAATTAATTACAATCATGAAAAAGAATAAATATCCAGATTTTTGGCTAACAAGTACAGGTGGCTAAACGCCCAAAAAGTAAAATATTTAATAACGAGCAGTGATTAAGAAACCCATTCATGTCCCTCAATGGCTGTCCGCCTGGTGCGCACCATTGTTTAGGGGAGAGTACGCTTGATTCTCGGGTGCTGGCTCTAAACCTAGCTACGCAAAACCATTGGGGTTAGACCCCAAATTACTTGTACGGCTTATTAGGTGGAGTCTGGGTTATCCTAGAAATATTATGAATATAAAAGGAATCCTCAGGTCGAGCCATGTTATAGCAGGGGCTAGCCTAGCCATCAATCGCCGTGTAGCACATAGTTGTATGCACCGGTCCCTTGTAAGTCCACCATGCTAAGATAGAATAGAACACATAGTATAATTTAAAAATTTTGTCACCCACTAATAAGGATTTGAACAATATCCATGGGGGCCAGTCTTCACTCTCCATATGATTGAGGGTGGCTAGTTAAGCACGATCTTGGGATTTCGTCCCTCCCAATGCTCAACATATTTTAGTTGCCTAATTAACCCTATGGTTAGCTGGAATCACATGGCGTGGTCACATGTTATTCCTCTTACATGTCGTACCGTAGTACGAGCATGCTAGATACGAATCTATTTTGTCACTTAGTAGTTCAAATTGGATTCACCCCAGCATAATGCAACAATCAACACAAGTCCTAGCTACGGTTGGTTATTAACCAACTATTATGTCCATGCTGGAGGAATTGTATTACATCATATGTCGTATAATACGTAGGTATACCTCAGTGTAAAATATGTAACATAATAACGTAGGAACACTTAGCACATAATAACACATAGCATGTAGTTAGTGTATCATCACGAATACCAATAGTCAAGTCAAGTCACCAATCATTGGTAAATTATATGAGTTCTAGCATATAGCAACACGTGGGTTGAGTCAGGCACATAGGTAGTCATAGTCACTTGGCCGTATAGACTATTTTTATTTATAGTCGGGTTAAGCATATAGTCAGGTACAACTCATAGTCACTTAGTTCTCATGCATTTATAATCATTTATAAAATGCATAGAATCACAAAATCTAATAAAATATCCAACTAAGCAAAATAATAAAATATGCACATTGGGCCGCATAAGAACCAGGGATGCATAGGATCAATGTCGCATAAGTCAAGGCCGAATAGGGGTCGGTGTCGCATAGAGGTCGATGTCATATAGGTAAAGGCAAAGTCCACTCCTTGGAACAAGTGTCGAGTGAGGTACATTAAATACATGTCAGTGAAGTGACTGAAGTGATGGATGTTACAAGTCATAAAGAGACAGGAAGGAAAAGACAAACTTATAAAAAAATATGTAAGGACGAAGCAGAGTTATGCGTCAAAAAAGAAAAGGTGCATAGTGCCAATGCCGCATAAGTCTGTTTGTCGCATACTCTTCTTGCCACATAGATGTCTCTTGGACTTAGCAAATTTTATATTCGTTCAATAAGTGAAACACAAGGAGTTCTGTCACTTAGGACTTTTTTAAGCAATTAGTAATCAGTCATGCATCCAATAAAATAGACACATGTTGGAAGGTATATGCAGTACAGAGCTCTGACCACATAGAACTTCTTTGTCGTATATCGTACTTGCCGTATGAGTACTTCGTCTTCTCTAGACAGCAAGTTCAGCCATGACAGAAAACTCCAAAAACCAAAAAAATATTTTCTCCATAAAAACTTTATTTTAAATCATAATCAAGTGAACTAAAAGCCAAAATGCTCAAAATAAAATGCCCAATCATCAATAAAAACTAATATTCTAAAATACCATATTTTAATAGATCAAACCAAGAAAAACTTTTGGAACACATGAAAACCCTTAACTAAAAATATAGATCTACTAAATTCTATCCATCAAAACCAAAAACTCTAAGTATTAAATGTGATTAAAATCATAATATACATATATTAGACTAATAAAATTTAAAAAAAGTAAGAATTTAAATTTAGAGTTTCTCCATGTCATGCAAGGTGTACTTGCCTAGAAATAAAAAAGTGAGGGAGAAATGAAGAATGAGGAAGAGAGAAATAATTTAGCTTATATAGTTAAGGTTGAGGTTTGGACCATGGGTTCTCTCATGACTAAACCAACCCAACAATAAAACCAAGAGTCGAGTGAACCAAAGAATTGGTCTAGTCTCCATGACATGCAACCTAATTAACCATGCAAGAAAAAAATAATATAAGCATGAAAACTAATATATTTTAAATACGTATATTAGGAATGGGGGGGGGGGGGGGTGACAATAACTCTATCTAAAATTATAATTCTAATAAGGAAAATAAATAAAATCCTAGATGGATTCAGAATTGGGATCCATGTTACATCATTCTCCCTTGTTTCAAGGGAACTTGTCCCCGAGTTCTTGTTAGAATAAAGTGGTTCACCAGAATAAAAATACTCATAAAGATCGACGATATTGAAGTTAAGGAGATCTACATCTCTTCACGCATTCTATCACTAGCGACACGATAGTGCTAAAGTTACGGATGAATCGTCGGTAGAATTTGGCAAGGTCATAGAAGCTTTGATCTTCATTCATTGTCTTTGGTCCAGCCGTGAATTGTTCTAATCTTTCCTTCATCGACGTAGAGGCCATCGACACTAATCATAAATCCCACAAAGATAAGTTAGTTGGTAAAAAAATTATATTTCTTGAGATTAACATAGATTTTTTTAATTCAAAGAAGGTTAAGAACTTCCATGAGGAGCTTTAGATGACCAACTTGGCTCTTGTTATAAATAAAAATATCATCAAAGTAGATGACTATGAACTTTCTTATTAATGGCTTCAAAACCTGATTCTTGAGGCATAGGAAGGTGCTTGGCACATTTGAAAGTCCAAAAGGCATAATGAGCCATTTGTAGACTCCTTCTCAGGTCTTAAACAAGTCTTACATTCATCACTAGGTCAGATCAGGATCTGATAGTAGCTAATGGTGATTCAGTTGATATCTCGACTGTCGATGAACTACCCCACGAGCTATTGACACAAAGTGGTCATAGTCAACCTGATTCTGATAATTATCAAACATCAGATAAAACAGATCCAAAATACAGATGAAGCATATACTCGTTGCAAAGCATAACAACTCCTTCAATACCAAATACAAACTTTGCAATAGTTATTGGTTTCTATTCAAATATAATCTTTTATTTATTTGAGTCTAGGATTGATGTAAGCTGAGTCACATTGGCAATCCCATATATCTTAAACCAGATACGTAGTCCACTCAAATAAAACAAAGAAACTATCCACCAAATTAGGCCACATTCATTTATAAAGTCTACCATACTAGGAGATCGAACTCGGGCTGAACTCATGCCAAACTCGGACCAAACTCTGTTACCCTTTTGGTATGAAATCAACCAATTCAATAGCTCACGATTTATTGGCCCAATGGCTGAAAATTTGAATTATACCCCAACCGAATTCTAACCGAATTCTGTTTGCCTACAACCTATAAATAAGATTGAAATTCTTTATTCTAAAAATAAGGGACAACTACTCAACTATTATTTAGTCTTATATCCTATTGTGAGCAAACCCCTAAGCTTTAACCTTCCCATATAAAGAGCAACTCTCTAGCCTTCCTAGTGCTAATTATGATCTCGGTCTAAAAGTCTTCTGAGTTGTAAAGAGCTTTGTTAAATCAGTTACTCTCTCTCTCTCTCAAGCTGTGAAGTTGCAAGACTTCGGATCAAAACTCATAGTATAAATAAGTGGACAAGACTTCGGATCAAAGCTTGTGATTCACTATTGGTGATTATAGTGGATACAACTCTGAGCTTGAGTTCTCGTGACTGGACTAATCCTCTCACAGAAAAACCAGTATACATCTTGGTATTTGCGTTTGTTTTTCTCTCATACTCTATTGCATATATTCATAATACTGCTAGTAGTATTCTTACACATGAGATATATTCTAACTGCGAGTAGTTGATCACTATTGCTTACCATAGTATCCTTTCAAAATCTTTCTTCTCAAAATCGAGAATCAAACCCTTCCTCTAAAACCCTAGTTTTGTAATCCCCTTCCTCAAGGCTTATTCTCTCTCAACTTGAGATCTAAGGCTCTTGGTGAGATTCTCCTTCATCCCCTTCAATCTTTTCAAGGTACAATCTTCATATTCTCAAACCCTTATTTATGGCTCCTAAATTTGGAAAAAAGAAGAGAAAAGTAAATAAAGCTTCCTCTTCTCAACCCTCTAGTGATGATGCTATATATTCCTTATTTTCTCCAAATATTCCAAATCCAGGAGAATAGATGATTTTATTTTTACTTCTATTGATGTCTCTAATCTATGGTTCAATAATTTTGTGCAAAATAATATTTGCAAGGGCAACCTATTAACTTTACTACTTTTTATGCCCAAAAACCTAAACTTATAGAATTCCATCTTCATCGTCTAGTCAAAACTAGAAAACTCATATATTTGAATGACATTCACATATTTTACTATAATCTATCTGATGATCAATGGCCTATCTCTTTGAGAGTGGGTGGAATCGATATTGAATTTGACAATACAACTTTGGATAAAATTCTTGAAATTCCTAACGAAGGAGATGCCCTAGTTGAGATCGACAAACTCAATCTCAGAGACGACATCACTCTTGACTCTTTCAGGGACATACTTTATATCCCATATCTTTGTCCTGACGGAAAGTTTTGTGCTTGTTATTTTAACCAATACTTTTATGAACTTTACCGTATCATATACTCTGCTATCATTCCTAAGCAAGCATCCAAAGATGATGTGACCTATAGAAAGATGTCTGTTTTATATCACTTTTATACATCCACTCCCTTTAGTCTACCTAAAACCATGATCCGGCAAATGATTGACTGTTGTAAATACAAACGTCAACTTCCTTATGCCATGTATCTTTCTCTCATCTTTGAGCACTTTCATATTCCTATAGAAGAACCTACTTATCTATGACCAAAGCCTGCAGAATTCAGCCTATTTCTCTCATTCCTGATGAAGACAACTCATTTGATTTTGATGCACCAGCTAATCCAGCCCCAGCTCCTCCTGCTCCAACTCCTACTCCTTCATCCTCTACACGGCCTGCTACCTTGGACTCTATCCAGGAGATGTTCTGCGAGCAATTTTGGTTACAAAATAAGATGATAGCTTCTCAACACCAGGAGCAGAACACTATGATTATCACTCGACTTCGCGACCAGTCTTATCGTGCCACTCTTTAGGCTTATACATTAGCCAACTCCCTACCAGATCTTCAATATTACCTAGCCCATCATCCTACTGAACCTCACCCAGTGGCTCGTGATCCTTCCCGCACAGGCTACACGATCGATGATCCATTTGTTCAGCAGTACTTTAACCCTACCAGAGTATAGTTTGACGATCACCCTCCTGCTGATGATGATCTATGATGATGTCTTATATTTTTATGGCTATATGGATGTATTAGTTTTTTTATTTTTACTGTACTAGAAACTTTTGCTTAAAATTTTCAAACATTTATGCTATTTGCCTAGTGCTATTCTTGTTATTTATTCTGATTAAAAAAATATATGTTATTATTTTTGATCATTAAACAAATGCATGCTACTCTTATCTAGTTATTATGTCTTTTTCTTCAATTTGTCATAAAACACTCATTACGGGAGAGTTATTATTTTCTACTATGATATTTTGACAAAGGGAAGAAATGACAAAATATGTGATGACGATTATAGTTGATGATGTATAGTTGATGACATATAACTGCGACATACTTATATCTATTTTGTTGACATACCTGCACATAATCTTGCTATAAAAAAATGTTAAGTTACAAGTTCTTTTACATGCTCTCATTTAAAGGAAATATCTACTTACGGGAGAACTTTTTCTAAAAAGCTAGTTTTTTACGGAAAGATACTGTTTATATCAAAGGCTACATCAGACTCACCATATGTATATTTTGGCATAGTTTATCAATTATTATAATAGAAAAGATTGTTGACACAAAGTGGTCATAGTCAACCTGATTCTGATAATCGTCAAATATCAGATAAAACAGATCCAAAATACAGATGAAGCAGATACTCGTTGCAAAGCATAACAACTCCGTCAATACCAAAGATAGACTCTGCAACAGCTATTGATTTTTATTCAAATATAATCTTTTATTTATTTGAGTCTAGGACTAATGTAAGCTGAGTCACACTAGCAATCCCACATACCATAAACCAAAATACCTAGTCCACTCAAATAAACCAAAGAACATATCCACCAAATTATGCCACATTTATTTACAAAGTTAACCATACTAGGAGACCGAACTAGGGCAGAATTCATGCCGAATTGGGACCAAACTCGATTACCATTTTGGTATAGAATCAACCAGTTCAATAGCTCCTGATTTCTTGGCCCAATAGTTAGAAATTTGAATTAAATCCTAATCAAATTCTGATCGAATTCTGTTTGCCTATAACCAATAAATAAGATTAGAATTCTTTATTCTAAAATTAAGGGACAACTACTCAACTATTTTTTAGTCTTTTTTCCTATTGTGAGCAAATCCCTAAGCTTTAACCTTCCCATCTAAAGAGCAACTCCCTAGCCTTCCTAGTACCAAGTGTAATATCGGTCTAGAAGTCTTCTGAGTTATAAAGAGCTTTGTTAAATCAGTTACTCTCTCTCTCTCTCAAGCTGTGAAGTTGCGAGACTTTGGATGAAAACTCGTGGTATAAAGAAGTGGAAAGCCTTCGGATCAAAGCTTGTGATTCACTATTGGTGATTATAGTAGATACAACTCCAAGCTTGAGTTCTCGGGACTAGACTATTTCTCTCATAGTGAAACCAGTATACATCTTGGTGTTTACGTTTGCTTTCTCTCTTACTCTATTGCATATATTCATAATACTGCTAGTAGTATTCTTACACATGAGATATATTCTAACTGTAGTAGTTGATCACCATTGCATGCCATAGAATTATTTTTTAATAGGTAATTTTATTTCGCTGCATAGATAAACTCTATTCACCCCCTCTAGAGTCGCCATACATGTTCCAACATGAGCATCTTTCTTTGGCACAAGCTCATATCCAGTTTCTAATTAGGTATTTATGTAGATAACATGCAAAGAAGGAGGTAACCTTGAAGTTGCCTAAAGAAAATGCATATATGTAGGAATTATTGTAGCATCTCAAAAATTTAGGAACAGATGATCGAACTAAGACGATTTGTTTGGTGGATCACTGCTAGGATTGTGACAAGGAGGTCTGCCATCGGCATTAAGAGCTTTTGATATTGGTGAATTATTCAATGTTCCGTCGAAGAAGATAGTCACTTGCGGAGCTGTTTTAGTATACTCGAGAGAAGAGAATAGTAAAATAATGGCATGGTTGTCAATATTAAAAAAATTGTTTGTCGTGTAAACTTTGTTGATATTTCTTTACAAAATTATCTATGAAGACCCTGCACCATGTTCTTGACCGTCATCTTCGAAAATGACCTCTTCTTCTTTTGGGTATTTTTCTTGAGGGGCTGAAGAATTCATCTCAGTTGTGTCAACAATGGTTTCACCGAAGATTATCATGCCTTCTCTTAAATTAGTCATGTTTCTTGATTAGAAATTAGCAACTCATCTATTTTTTAGGGGTTAAAGATTATAGCTCAACATCTGCAAATAGTTTCATTCGGCTTTGATATATTCTTCTCAACCTCGTCATTTTCATCGTCAACAATTATAACGGCCTTTTATTATTATGGACTAGTCTTAGAAAATTGTCCTGTTCTAATAGATGGAGAGTGAGGCATCGCCCATCTTATATGAAGGAATATATATTGTATCTTCCCTATTATGCAATATTTTTGTCAAATTGCCACGATTGGCCGAGGATGATATGGCAAGTGTCCATATTGACAATATTGAACATGACTTCATCTTTGAAAGTCTTTTCAATAGAGAAGGGTATGCAACAAACTTTAGAGACAACTAGGTTGTGGCTCTGTTGAATCCAGACAATCTATTTGGAGCCAGATTTATATGCTTCTTTGGCCAGTCTTATCTTCTCCACCATTGCTCTTAAAAAAATATTTTATGTGCACTTATTGTCAATGATGAAGTCGTATAACTTGTCTTTAACCTTGCATCGGGTTCAAAAGATATTATGGCACTATGGCATTCCTTAATCTTTGGAGCTATCAGTAGCTATCTAATGACATGCTAGCTGTTTGTCACGCCCCAGTCCCAAAATACCGAGGGACTGGATGCGTGATTATGGCCAGCAGCATACACCGATGGACAAACCCAATTTAATGGATCCATCAGGCATACTTAAGCTGTATTACATTGTCCAGGGTTTACTAACCTCATCCACAAATATAAGATAGCATAATGAAACATTAAACATCCACAGTCAAGTAATTAAAATCGGAGAACAATCCGATATTAAGTCTGTTACACAAGTGTTCTCAAAGACAGGAAATAAAGAGTTCATTTAAACAGGAATAAAGTTTATTTGCAATAAACTGAGCAGGGCGAAGCATTTGTTCAGGTGAAGTCCTCAGCGGTCACCTCGTCCTCAGGATCAGGTACTGCTCCGAGTAGTGCCCCTGTTCCATACACCTCAGGGTAGCTCTCGTCTGCTATAACTGGAGAACAAAACCAGGTCCTCAGAGGGACGTAACAAGGTACAGAAGAATACGAGCCATAATAAAGTGAATGAGCATGCAAGTCAACCAAAATGTTAAACACACGAGAAGCACAAGAAATTAATAAGTTTAAGACAGTGGTATGCCGATGTTACTATCAAACAAATCCAGTTAAATAATTAAAACCAGCTAAGTGATCATGCAAGTGAGAGTTATTATTCATACTCAGGCTGAGACTACTACAGGATCAGTGATAAGAAACCATAGCAGTGTTTTCTCGAAGGGCCAGTACAGGTGCCAAAGCTCTGTGTCAGAGACTAGGACACTTCCAGATAACCAGATATATATATAATATAATCAGCCTTGATATGGTAATACTCTCCCCACCCAATGAATCTCACGTCACAGATCTCAATGTTCATGTTACACAAGATTAAAACTAATGCAGTCAGTCATTTATTAAGTTCTAAAGCTTAAATCATAAAATCTATATCTTATACAAATCCCCCTTGAATAATCAGGAAGATTCTGTATCATGCTTGTGTCAGGTGTCCTGGGGATAATTTACTTGATAGGGCAAGTACCACAGTCACAGAAATTAGAGCAAGAGATTCAAAATGAATTAAATACTGCATTTAATGGCAAGGTACACTTGCCTGGATTTCCTGTTTCAGTTGTAGCTCGAGCTTCAGCTGGATTTCCAGGCAGTACTCCGGTTACTGAAACAAACATCACCATCAGGTCCAGAAGATGTCAATCAGCTAGAAACGCCTGTCCTTGAGTCCAATTTGGAGTCAAGGGCAAAAACGTCATTTTCGGGTCAAGGCGGGGTCCAGATGTGGGCCGTCTTGCACCGAAAAACGCGTTAGGGTCAAAGGTCTCAAAATCAGTCCAACTTAGTGTCAACAGGTCAGGAACGATGATACGAACCCAACGAAACTTCCAGAATTGGATTCCGATGAGCCGTTCTCAAAATCGCCCGTCGAGTGGAGCCTGTGGGGCCCACGACACACGATTTTGTCAACGTTCTCAGAATCGAACCAAACTTGACCCACAGGACCAGCGTATTGCTACGAGTCCGATGGCACAAGTTTCGTCTCGATCTGACTTGTGTACACTAAGTTACAGCAAGTTCCAGAAGGGTCGGATACGGGACGTTGTCCGCGGATACGCACTGATTCCGGTGTGCACGTACATCCGAATCAGCTTCCGTGAAATCCCGCACGTCCGTATCAACGACGCTGACGTAACGGTGAAGACCGCACGTGACCAAGTCGTCCCGTTTGGCGGGGCGTACCCAGTTCCGGGATGAAACAGGGTCTTGGTTTTTCCTGTTTTTGGATCGCGATGTGCGATCACCACAGGACGCGATGCCCCGAACGGTTTGTCCGAGCACCGAGAGGGTTACGCAGGGTTTGCAACGCAAAAGACGGAATTGAAAACGGGGTTACGAGTAAAAAGTTACGGGTACCTGAAGTGGGCTTGAAAATCAAATTTGAATCGTGTCCGACACGCGATTCACTGTGTCCGAGTCGAATCCTCTGTGTCTGTGTCTACTATGTCCTGCTGTGTCCGATTGGAAAATTAGGTTTTAGGGTTCAGTTTGCTGACGGAGCGGCGCAGGAGGACGGCGAGGCAGCGCTTGGCGAAGGTGGTGCGGCGGCGCACGGGGAGCAGCGGCGAGGTCAGGCGGCTCGGGCTGCGTCGTCGGCTCGTCGGCACTTGCACGGTGAGGCTGTGGCGGACTCGGGTGGAACGAGTTGCTGGAAAGAGAGAGGCAGTGGGGTGGCTG
Organism: Iris macrosiphon; assembly: GCA_036927795.1. Taxonomy (NCBI): domain Eukaryota; kingdom Viridiplantae; phylum Streptophyta; class Magnoliopsida; order Asparagales; family Iridaceae; genus Iris; species Iris macrosiphon. Next base: position 45,263,474 of record JAYESA010000002.1, read on the forward strand.
GCTAGGCGGAGGGCCGGAAGTGGGTGGTGGTGTAGAGGAGTAGGAGGAGGAAGTCGACGGCCGAGGGGGACCTAGGGATTCGGCTGGAGGCGGGCTTCCCGGCGGCGAGTCGAGCGGAGAGAGGGGAAACCTAGGCGGCCGGCCGGCGGGTTTATATAGAGGAATAGGGGAGGGGGAGCGCCGGCGGTTGCCGGAAGTCGAAGGGGAGAAGTCGGAGAAGAAAAGGCAGCCGGTGGGAAAGGAAATCGGAGCGGCGCGGCGGCCGTTCCGGCGGCGGGGGAAGGTCAGGGGTCGGGCGGCCGTTCGAATGGGAGAGAAGGGTTTGCGGGTTTGCGGGCGGTCGGGTTTCGGGTCTGATGAATCCGACCCGACCCGACAGCAATGCGGGCTGGGCCGGTGGGCTGACTGGGTGGGCCGGTGGGCTGATTTATTTATATAAAAAAATAATTAATTCTTTAAACAGTAAATAATTAAATACTTAAATAAATAATTATTTTTAGGGGTTTAAAAAATTAGGTCCAGGGCCAAATAAATTCCAGAAAAATTACCCTAGGTCTAGATTTTTATTTTACACCATAAAATATTATTTTCATAATATTTTAATATTAATTAATAACAATTAAAAATTCATTAATAATTAAAGAACCTGGTTTTAAATTCAGAAAAATCACAGTAATTCCAGAAATGGTAAAAATTTCAAATTTAAAATTCTTTGAAAATCAGGGGGATTACAATATACCCCCCTTAAGAGGATTGCGTCCTCGCAATCAAAGAATAACCGGTCAACAGAGATGACACGGTTACTAATTTTATTTGAATAAAGAAAATCAAGGTTCAGGGCTTGAACACATAGGGAAATCATTTCCCTAAGTAGAAATTATGCAATTTCCCAAATGTGGGAAATCTAGAAAATTACTGTTTTTATAAAACCAGGTTATTTTTTCAAAACTTATCAGGTTAACATTTTTAAAACAGTCTAGGTTATTATCAAGTTCAAATTATCAGGTTAACAATAGTTATCAATTATTAACAGGTTAAAGTTATCAAGTCAAGGTTATCAGGTCAAGTCTGGGGTCACGAACCAGCAGGCACAAACTACAGAAATGCTAGAAACGAAACAACTACAAAGACTTACTCGCATTAGCAACTCCTTGGTTCTGCACGTCTCCCACAGTCATCGCGAAAACTTGGCCACGTCCTTGAGGTGGTGCTCTCTGCTGTTGCTGGACTTGCTGGTAGGGTGCTGCTTGATGTGCCAAGGGTGGCCTTGGTTGTTGTCCTCCTGGTGCTGGTAGAGCTTGTTGGTTCGCCCTTGGTGCTTCCCTACGATCAGGGCAGTCCTTCACTGCATGCTGTCTGGATCCGCAACCTAAGCACAGTCCGTGCTTACGTCTACACTCCTTCTCAACATGGCCTATCCTGCCGCAGTAATAACAAGTAGGAAGAGTCAGGGCTTTGGATGCAGATCCCTGTGGTGCTTGTTGCAGATGAGGTTTCTTGGCTGCTTCTCCATTGTTTGCTCTGGCTGGTACTGATGTGGAAGGCCTCTTCAGACTGGTTTCTCTCCTGGTGACGCGCTCCATGCGTCTAGCTGCAGCAAGGACGTCCGTGTACGAAGTTGGTGCGACAGATCCAATCAGTTTCTGTAGTTCGATGTTGAGTCCGTCGAAAAACTTCTCGGCCTTCTCTACTTCAGTCGGGATCAAGGTAGGAGCAAAGCGACTCAGACGAATGAACTCGGCGTTGTATTCTTCCACCGTCATAGCATCCTGAGTGAGGCGGTTGAACTTGTCCCTCAGTTCTGATCGAGCGATAGCCGGTATGTACATCTCCTGGAAGAGTCTGGAGAACTCTTCCCAAGTAACTCGGTCTGGTCCGAGCCTGGTCTCTTCGGATAGCCACCAGTGATGAGCATTGTCCGTCAATTGCATTCTTATGGCGGTCATCCAACGTTCTCTTGGTAGTTCAGCTGCTTCTAATTGATGCCGAATGTTGGTGAGCCATTCATGCACTTCTGTTGGTCCCTCCTTGCCAGAGAAAGTACGGGGCTTCAGCTGGCGGAAGTCTGTGATAGAGCCCGTCGGTTGCCTTCTAGCTGGTAGGTTGGCCTGCTCCAGTGCATTTACTAGGCTGTTCCTCAAATACTCAGCCTCACGACGTTGGGCTTCGGTTTGAACTTGTTGCTGAGCTTGCATCATTGCGAAGAACATCTGGAACATCTGCTGTCCGTCCATTGCTTGGCCTGGTGGAAAGGCAGGCATCTGAGGAGTGAACTGGGGCGGAGGTGGAATATCATCACGCCGAAATCTAGAAGATTGCGGATCTGCTTGTCTGCTTCGGTGAGTAGAGGGATCTCCTCTCAATAGCGTCACTTCGTCTTCTCCGTAGGTGGCTTCAGCACCTATTGGTGTCCTTGCTGGTGTTTCGTCATTTGTTTGTGAATCCATATCTCTGCATCAAAATAAACTATAAGAGGCGCACAGGAATCAAGGCAAGATGCAATAAAAATTAGTTTGAATACGATACAGATATCAAGAACGTTTGCAAGCAAGTGGATGAGATCCTAAAAACTTATCCTATCTTTTTGCAGGCCTGTTCGGTCCCTAAGTTGAAACCGAACAATTTAAGTCGTTGACCTGCATGGGCCACCACAAAAACCATGTCACGCCCCAGTCCCAAAATACCGAGGGACTGGATGCGTGATTATGGCCAGCAGCATGCACCGATGGACAAACCCAATTTAATGGATCCATCAGGCATACTTAAGCTGTATTACATTGTCCAGGGTTTACTAACCTCATCCACAAATATAAGATAGCATAATGAAACATTAAACATCCACAGTCAAGTAATTAAAATCGGAGAACAATCCGATATTAAGTCTGTTACACAAGTGTTCTCAAAGACAGGAAATAAAGAGTTCATTTAAACAGGAATAAAGTTTATTTGCAATAAACTGAGCAGGGCGAAGCATTTGTTCAGGTGAAGTCCTCAGCGGTCACCTCGTCCTCAGGATCAGGTACTGCTCCGAGTAGTGCCCCTGTTCCATACACCTCAGGGTAGCTCTCGTCTGCTATAACTGGAGAACAAAACCAGGTCCTCAGAGGGACGTAACAAGGTACAGAAGAATACGAGCCATAATAAAGTGAATGAGCATGCAAGTCAACCAAAATGTTAAACACACGAGAAGCACAAGAAATTAATAAGTTTAAGACAGTGGTATGCCGATGTTACTATCAAACAAATCCAGTTAAATAATTAAAACCAGCTAAGTGATCATGCAAGTGAGAGTTATTATTCATACTCAGGCTGAGACTACTACAGGATCAGTGATAAGAAACCATAGCAGTGTTTTCTCGAAGGGCCAGTACAGGTGCCAAAGCTCTGTGTCAGAGACTAGGACACTTCCAGATAACCAGATATATATATAATATAATCAGCCTTGATATGGTAATACTCTCCCCACCCAATGAATCTCACGTCACAGATCTCAATGTTCATGTTACACAAGATTAAAACTAATGCAGTCAGTCATTTATTAAGTTCTAAAGCTTAAATCATAAAATCTATATCTTATACAAATCCCCCTTGAATAATCAGGAAGATTCTGTATCATGCTTGTGTCAGGTGTCCTGGGAATAATTTACTTGATAGGGCAAGTACCACAGTCACAGAAATTAGAGCAAGAGATTCAAAATGAATTAAATACTGCATTTAATGGCAAGGTACACTTGCCTGGATTTCCTGTTTCAATTGTAGCTCGAGCTTCAGCTGGATTTCCAGGCAGTACTCCGGTTACTGAAACAAACATCACCATCAGGTCCAGAAGATGTCAATCAGCTAGAAACGCCTGTCCTTGAGTCCAATTTGGAGTCAAGGGCAAAAACGTCATTTTCGGGTCAAGGCGGGGTCCAGATGTGGGCCGTCTTGCACCGAAAAACGCGTCAGGGTCAAAGGTCTCAAAATCAGTCCAACTTAGTGTCAACAGGTCAGGAACGATGATACGAACCCAACGAAACTTCCAGAATTGGATTCCGATGAGCCGTTCTCAAAATCGCCCGTCGAGTGGAGCCTGTGGGGCCCACGACACACGATTTTGTCAACGTTCTCAGAATCGAACCAAACTTGACCCACAGGACCAGCGTATTGCTACGAGTCCGATGGCACAAGTTTCGTCTCGATCTGACTTGTGTACACTAAGTTACAGCAAGTTCCAGAAGGGTCGGATACGGGACGTTGTCCGCGGATACGCACTGATTCCGGTGTGCACGCACATCCGAATCAGCTTCCGCGAAATCCCGCACGTCCGTATCAACGACGCTGACGTAACGGTGAAGACCGCACGTGACCAAGTCGTCCCGTTTGGCGGGGCGTACCCAGTTCCGGGATGAAACAGGGTCTTGGTTTTTCCTGTTTTTGGATCGCGATGTGCGATCACCACAGGACGCGATGCCCCGAACGGTTTGTCCGAGCACCGAGAGGGTTACGCAGGGTTTGCAACGCAAAAGACGGAATTGAAAACGGGGTTACGAGTAAAAAGTTACGGGTACCTGAAGTGGGCTTGAAAATCAAATTTGAATCGTGTCCGACACGCGATTCACTGTGTCCGAGTCGAATCCTCTGTGTCTGTGTCTACTATGTCCTGCTGTGTCCGATTGGAAAATTAGGTTTTAGGGTTCAGTTTGCTGACGGAGCGGCGCAGGAGGACGGCGAGGCAGCGCTTGGCGAAGGTGGTGCGGCGGCGCACGGGGAGCAGCGGCGAGGTCAGGCGGCTCGGGCTGCGTCGTCGGCTCGTCGGCACTTGCACGGTGAGGCTGTGGCGGACTCGGGTGGAACGAGTTGCTGGAAAGAGAGAGGCAGTGGGGTGGCTGGCTAGGCGGAGGGCCGGAAGTGGGTGGTGGTGTAGAGGAGTAGGAGGAGGAAGTCGACGGCCGAGGGGGACCTAGGGATTCGGCTGGAGGCGGGCTTCCCGGCGGCGAGTCGAGCGGAGAGAGGGGAAACCTAGGCGGCCGGCCGGCGGGTTTATATAGAGGAATAGGGGAGGGGGAGCGCCGGCGGTTGCCGGAAGTCGAAGGGGAGAAGTCGGAGAAGAAAAGGCAGCCGGTGGGAAAGGAAATCGGAGCGGCGCGGCGGCCGTTCCGGCGGCGGGGGAAGGTCAGGGGTCGGGCGGCCGTTCGAATGGGAGAGAAGGGTTTGCGGGTTTGCGGGCGGTCGGGTTTCGGGTCTGATGAATCCGACCCGACCCGACAGCAATGCGGGCTGGGCCGGTGGGCTGACTGGGTGGGCCGGTGGGCTGATTTATTTATATAAAAAAATAATTAATTCTTTAAACAGTAAATAATTAAATACTTAAATAAATAATTATTTTTAGGGGTTTAAAAAATTAGGTCCAGGGCCAAATAAATTCCAGAAAAATTACCCTAGGTCTAGATTTTCATTTTACACCATAAAATATTATTTTCATAATATTTTAATATTAATTAATAACAATTAAAAATTCATTAATAATTAAAGAACCTGGTTTTAAATTCAGAAAAATCACAGTAATTCCAGAAATGGTAAAAATTCCAAATTTAAAATTCTTTGAAAATCAGGGGGATTACACTGTTAGCTGTTCAAACTCCTCACGTGTGACAATTTTTGTCATGCCCTAATCTCGAAGGACCAAAACTACCACTAGACGTGATATCGTGCATGCATAAGTTGCTCTTGCACAAGGCACGATACATGCACAATCACAAAATTGATAATGGATATAGAAGCAACAGAACTTTAAATACAAAAAACCAAATATTAATACTTTTGATAAGAACATAAAATACATCTTTTATTGATAAATTGAAATGGGATTACAATATCTTCTTGTGGACTATTATAATATTTTCATACTTGGCTTATATCTCTTTGAACTTGAAAACATCCACAATGTCTATACATCATATCCCTTTAGTAGGACAGATAAACACCTTAAAAAGAAACTACTAAACTAAAATGAAAAGCTTCATGGCAACGAGCACGATTCCACAAGATTGGACGAGCTTTTAACGCCTCAGAGTATCCTCCTGTCTTCCGCTACCTGGAGATGCCCATAAACTTGGGTCGGTACTCATCGTGTACTAGTGACTGACCATAACCGAACTCACCTGGAATCAACACTACATAGACATGTGAAGCTAGCCTCTGTTGTTAGGTGATTTTTCTACTTGTCTAGGTTCTTTTTAGTAATTTATATGAAGAAACATAAATAATAAAAAGTATTACTTGATAAGTGATTTCTTACCACGTCGATTGTCTGTTCCCACAAAAGACAAGCAAGTTAGCATAATTTGCATATACAAAATAAGCTCATTATTCATCTCTTCATCAAACTATTAAGCTTGTAAGAACAAAATCCTATCATGCTACCTAACTAGATAATGGCCCATGGATAACTTTCCATGATTAGCAGTTGGGACATACAAGATCATCTCACTAATAGACTGGCACCCCCTGATCACGAGGACGTACAAGGCTCAGAGTTCCCTGCTCCCTCCTAGGCCGAGCGACAGTGCCCCAGGAATCATTGAGAGATTAACCCTTCTACACAAGTTGTCCGAGACCAAAGCACGAATTCGATATTTATCAGATAAAATATTATGCACAATATTAAACAATAAGCATACATTTCCATCTTTTCTTCTCTTCTCTTTTCTTTTCTTTTCATATTTAACACTTTTAAACCATAAAATTTTACTATATACTTCTTCTTTACACATCATACGATAAAGGATATGTAACATTCATCTGAACACGTATAACAATAGCCTATGATTCAAACATATATTTTATCTCTTGAATCTTATCTTTGTTATTATGGTATTATTGAATAACAGGGACACAAAATTGAAGGGACAAGGATCTTTCTTTAAGGTGTAAAGATAAGGATTCATCGATGGGCCGAAGCTACTTACCTATCTGAATCTACTCGAGAGGAAGGGCTTGAGAAGCCTCATGCTACCATCATAACTACCTTATGCAACCTAAAATTGTACCAACACTTGGTTGGCACCCTTCGATCCCTTTCTCTTATGATTTTGAATTAATCAGTAAACGAGGAAAGCAAACAACGAAAACCAAATCATCGAAAGCAATACAAAAACACATTCAATAAAACTAAGTAGTGAAAATATCCAACGAAAACTCTTGGATACATTCCAATAGAGGCTAATCCATGAGTTAGAAAGGTTTATTGTATTTAGTCCATGATCGATTATGCCAAAAGGTTTTTTTGATACTTAGTTTCAACTGAGTCAACAAGCCACATGTATCACATATTGCACCGCAAGGAGCAGGGCACTACAGGTTTTTCTATTATTATTTTATAAAAGAAAGATTCTTAAATATTTCTAAAATAAATTGGAATCCTTGATCTGTGGTGCACTGAAACCACTTCACATTATGTGATAGTGGAACGTGATTACCTTCGTGCCTGACAATGGCCAAGTCGATCGGTATTGACGATAACTGGACCACCGTTGCTTGGTGAGAGCGAAGTGTTACAGTAAAAAATTCGACAAATGGCCTACTGAGGGGTCTGCATGAACGTTGCTTATGAATCCACGGAATAGTCAAGTCCACGACCAAGAAAAGGAGAGAAAAAATATTATAACTCAACGAAGAATTTTATTAATTAAAAAATTATTATCCAACTGTAAAAAAATGTGCCTATTTGGACTTTTATGACAACGCAATCCTAATCAAGCTCAAATTCTAATTCAAATCAAATAAATATAAAGCCTATCCTAATAAAAATATATAGTTTAATTAAGTCCTAAATGAAATAGGATTATTAAAAACTCTATCTAAAAAAAAGATAATGCTACAAAAGAAAAGTTAAAGAAATCATATAAGGATTCGGAATTGGAATCTACGCTAAATCAGATACTCCGTTCTATTATTTTATCAACTAAATACCTTGGACTACATTTATTCACCTACATACCTTGCACTATCACTCTTTAGTGGCCCTAAATAGAAAACTTAAAAAGACTCATAATCCCATAATATAATAAAAATTTACTTTAAACATCTTCCCCATTCGTAGCTAACCCTAATCATAATCAAAATTTAACTAAAGAATCACCATCTTCTTTCTTTATAACCTAACCCTAATCACAATATAAATTTAATTTAATAAACAATCATCTTCTTTCTTTCTAACCAAACCCTAACCTAGTCATTCCCATTTTTCTCTTACCTATTCTCACCCCTATCTACCTCCTACCCTTGCTGGAGTCGCAGTTGCCCTCCCCTTGCCTCCACGAAAAAGGAGCGGTTGTGGTCGCGCCAAAGTTTGGATTAAGTTGACAATGAGAGAGGAACTTGATAAAATTTTATCTTTTTAGAAAAGACGGAGATGTAATTTCTTTTTGTTTGAGGGTAAAATTGTGACAAAATATTCATATGTTTTGTGCGTCGCTCTTAAGTATGATGGAAGGTGTTGAGAAGGAAGTAACATGAAAAAACTTAAGAGTTCATGCTATTAACCTCATAAAAAAAATTCAGGATATTAAAGTAAAAAATGTTATAGATAATTTCAAAATTACCAATAATAAGAAAATGTAACATATCCAAAAAAATTAGTCTCAGTCATGGCCATTGCGTACTACGGTATACTTAAATAATCATTTAGAACAAACTTACCTGCTGAGATCCTGGATTGATTATAAGCTTGGGGGATGGTCGACAAGGATTATGAGCTAGTTTATAACTTTCTGCATGCCATCTGCTTGTATCGGCAAGCGAACGTATTATTGATTAACCTCTTATTAGGTATTGATTTACAAGGTTTTCGCTCACTAAACTAGATTTGTGGTAATGTGATCATATCATTGTAAGTAAGGTCCTAATTGCTTTAACGTTTCCTCATTTCTATCCACCTCCACAATTCTATATCACTGAGTCCATTGGTACATCGACTTTCAAGAATGTAACTATTTTTACTCAAGAGTCATATAACTCATTTTGCACCTATTAAGTATTAACTCTTCTATGCATAAGGAAAAATTCACCTACACTTTGTTTGTAGTTGTTATTATCCTCATATTACCTTGACAGCAAAAAAAAAAATTGATCATGAATATATGGTATCGACGTGCCTCATGAGATGCATCTTCATAAAATAACCAAGGGGTCGGGCATTGAATTAATCTTTGATATTTCTGTATCGATTTTGGTCGATATTATGAACCTTGGGTAAGACATCACCATATATGTAATAATCAAATATACCATTTTGGCATTCTAGATCATCAACAAGTTAGAAAAATTGTTACCAATAAATGGAGGGCTAGCAAGTATACGCACTCCAAAAATATTGTTGTGTCATGTTAGACACTCCACGGACCCTGTACACCAATCAAACACTACAGGGATACTCTAAAATACACTACGACACACCAAAATAGATGTCGTGTATGTGTTGTTTACGCCCTAAAAGTGTTATGTCATATTCGAGTATGTGCAACATAAATGAAAAGAAATAATTATAAATATAAAAGACCCGAAGTCTCTAGCCAAGTAAAAAAGATAGGTGCATTATCAAAGTCTTGCTTAAGCTTGGACTGCCACCATACTATGAAGCCCGACTAACTTGATAATGGTGTAGTCAAGCATAGGAAGACACAACTATCTTGGCGAAGCATACTATAATCAGGAGGACATAAAAAAAGACTCTCACGAGGTGTCCGACCAGACAAAACAGAGGAAGGAGTGATATTGATAAAATTAACTGACGTAAGAATGGCATCTGCCCAGAATATTTGAGGAACATAAGAGGATAACAAGAAAGGATAAGTAGTCTCAAGAATATGACGATGTTTGCGTTCGGCTACCCTAATCTGTTCATTAGTATAAGGGCAAGACTGTTGAAAAAGAGTGTTGTGAGATTGCAAGATAGATCTCATCGTAGTGGAGAGATACTCACGAGCATAATTATAACGAAAAGCCTTAATCCTATAATTGAATTGGGTGTGAATCATAGTAGTAAACGTCCTGTAAATGGTAGGAAGATCAGAATGGTGACGCATAAGATAGACCCAAGTATAACGAGTGTAATAATCAATTAAGCTCATGTAGTTGAAAATCACTCATAGATGGGATAGGAACAGGTTTCCATATGTCATAATGAACTAATTCAAAAATATTACTAGATTTAGATTAACTCTTACGAAAAGGTAGGGCTATGTGTTTTGTCAACTTATAGCCCGTACATGTGGATACAGTCGAGAAAGAATAACACCCAAAAGCTCCACTTTGGAATAAAATATTTAGACGAGGTTTTGAAATATGGCCCAAGCATCTATGCCACAAGTCGACAGCAGATGTGATGATAGCAGCATGACTAGAACTCAAAGGTTGAGTTTTTGGAAGATAAAGAAACTCTAAGTGATATAACCGTCCCTTCCTACGAGCACGACCAATTGTTTGGCCCGTACAAGAATCCTCCACAGAACATATGAGGAAATCAAAAGAAACAATAAATTCACTCTCACAAAAGTTATTGACTGATATAAGGTGCAAAGTAAGATGGAAAACATGTAAGACAAAAGAAAGACTCAAAGTGTCAAAAATAATTGAGCCAGATGTTTGATAATAAACGAAAGAAATGAAACTAGGTTTATACGAAACCCTTTCTTTGGTTTACAAACAAGAAAAAAAAGTACAATTAATCCTATACGAGAATGTTAAGTACAAAAATTTGATTCTGGGGAAATATTGCTATAGGAGTCTGATATACGGTCAATCACTTTGTCCCTTGGACCACACGATGACGAAGAAGTGCTGTAGAAGAAGAAGAAGATTTAAAGATCGCAAGAGGGATTGGATGCTCGATGCCAAAGTCGTCAATCACTACTCTCTATCTGTGCTCTTGACTCTTCTCTCTCAAAAAAATCCCTCCTCCCTCTGTTAATAGGGGTCTCTATTTATAGAGCCCCGTTGCAGTAATTGTCCAGTCGGCGTAGAAACCGAACAGTGGAGAATGTGGCGCTCTTTACGCGACGGTTATGATAACTGCTACCCACGTCTGAATGATCTCCTGAATCCGCGTGTAATGCGTGTCCCATTATGAGGTAACGCGTATAACTGCTACGAAGATCACGGCATGCAAGCCACATAGGTAACTGCCCCTCGCGAGAGATGATTGGCGTAGAAGCCAATTAGCTATCATACTGGCGTAGAAACCAAATAACTGTCGTACTGGCGTAGAAGCCAAATAGCTGTCGTACTGGCGTAGAAGCCAAATAGCTGTCGTACTGGCGTAGGAACCAAATAGCACGTAAAACTTGATGTTGACTGGGGTCTTGAGCGTATTCTGGACCAGATAGCCTTATCACGTACCTTTACAAATATAGCCTGAGTTGGCGTATTTCGAGGAGATAGTATACGGCGTACTCCTATAAGTAAAAATAGCCAAGTTGGCGTATTTCGAGGATATAGCATACGACGTACTCCTATAGTTGAAAATGGCCTTGTTTGGCGTAAAATGCCAGGATGATGACACGAGGGTATTAGCCCTTGTTTTAGCTCTCCCAGTCATTGGAAATAGAACAAAATCTCGTGCATTAAATGCCGAGATCTGCCCCCATCTCGCGCATTAACTGCAGAGACGTGCCTCGAGTTCTGTACAAAGAACTGCTTTTGACGTGGCGTCTGGTTTTGTCTCCTCTTGAGCGTAAAAGCTCATGCTTGCTTGTGTAAAGTAGGCAGCGTATTTCCTTGAATGCGTAAAAGCAATTTGTATCAAGGAAATGTCACTAAATGACGGTCTGGGTCTCTGTGAAGAATCATCATTACAGCCGTTCTCTCGATCGTCGTGCGGTACTCTTTGTCAGGGGTCAGGTTTATTGTACTGTCTGACAGGTTCATTCAAAGAATACGAAAAGTTCCTCGTACAACTTCCTGCTGCATTAAAAGCACGTAGGTTTTACGCCGAAGTGGCAATGTAGCAACCTTTTTACGCGAAAATAGTCTGGAAATACTGCACTACGCGGATTATTCTGGAGCTATATTTTTCGCTGAATAGCGTTGAAGCTCTGTTGTACGCCAATGGCTCTGAAGTCATGCCTTACGCCACCCAGTGCTGGAGCTCTCTTTACGCGGCTTCCTGCATGTTTGAGGGTTTTATGCGTATGATTCTCCAGCATATTTTTCATGCTTCTATAAGACCCCCTTCAAAGTTTTCAAATTCCTCGTAATTTGAAACACTTTGAATGAAGCATGAAACAGTCAAATTTGACTCATTCCGCGAGGCTTATTTCTCGACAAATATTTAGAAATTTATTGGGATTTGATGTGATCTCATCTTCCTATATAAAGGCTAATGAGTTAACCTATTCTTCCCATACTTCCTTCACCACAGAAGAGATGGTTGCCGATGTTTTTCTTGCTGACTTGAGGAAGAAGAAGATCATGTTCTTCCAGCATGTGAGGAGCCGTAAAAAGAGACATCTTCGAGCAAATATCCTCTGCAACGATGGATCATAGAAGGATATCATAGCTTTCTTTGCTCGGGATGATCAGCAATTTTGTATGGCGATTCTTCCAAGAGAGAGGAAGGGTCGTATTAGACCACACAGCTTGCAAGCTGTATTTTCTCCCATCATGGCGGTGGACGAGGGTAGGCAGTTTGGCCCTGTCTTCCAGTATTGAGTTGGGTCTGAACACCCAACACAATTTCTAGGGCATGCCTGCCATGGCGTATGGAGGGTGGGCTTGAATAATTTACACAGGCCCAGTTCTGTATCCTCCCGCCATTCACCATTTTTTTGTTCATCGGCCGCAGAAGCCGATGAAGTGCCGTAGAAGACGGAAAAAGATCTCCACCAATATGATAACCTAGCAGAACAGATTCTCGGTATGATCTTAAATGAGAAACCCTTTGTAGAGAAAGAATTTCCAGCATATGTAATCTTGAAGATGAAAATCTCTTTGTAGACTGGATTTCCATCATATGTAATAATGATTTAATAAAATTGTCTTCATTTACGCATCTGATGATTTTCCATACTTGTTGTGAGAAAGTCTGAATATGTGCAGCTTCAACACGTCTGAATAATTTTACACCGACTCTGATAGAAGAGTATCTGATCTCGTCTTGTCTTTTACGCGTAGCAGAAGACGCGTAAAAAAACTGCTTAGCATTTAAGTTGAAGATCCAAACTCTTATGCTGTTTTGGACGAAGAGTCGTGTAGAGTTCTGAACTGTCACTTCTCTGATACGAAGAATTCTTGTTCAGACCATCATTTTCAAGAATGATTTCCCAAAAATCCCTTGAAATAGGGCGAGAAATGGCTGTCAAAATAGGCCATACTTGAACTTTTGAGAAAGAATTCTGACTGAACTTTGGATGAACCTCCAATCGACCCAAGAAGAAGAAGAGTCATCTTCAATGCTGAACTCTGTATGTTTTGGGTACTTGGAATATTTTGTGGCCAAGAAGGAGCATTTTCTGCGTAAATCCTTACAATTGGCCATCTGTAGCTTTCGAGCGTAAAATCGTAGATTTGTAGGCTCTGAGCGTAAAAAAGCTTCTGAGCGTGAAATCATAGATTTGTAGCCTTTGAGCATAAAACCGTAGGTTTATAGCCTTTCGAGCGTAAAAGCTGCTGAGCATAAAAGCATCCGGGCATAAAATCGTAGATTTATAGCCTCTGAGCGTAAAACCGTAGATTTGAAGCCTCTGAGCGTAAAAGCTCCTTAGCGTAAAATCGTAGATCTACTCTGTGCATAAAATCTGGATCCGCTGACTGTCCGTCTTCCCTAAATGATAGGCTGACGTGGTCCCAAATCATAACAGAATATTAAATATCGGATTTGGTTAGGGATTCGAAGAGTTATCCAAACTCTATAAATAGTCTAAGGGCTGGAGAGAAAAAACTTTTATCTGCCTTCACAAAACCCTTGCTTTCCAAGAACCCTTCTTCTTCGTCTCTTTTCTTGAGAACTCAGAATCGCCATGGCACCTAAATAGACTTCCACTGCTAAGGGAAAGAAGGTCGCTTCCTCTTCCCGCTCCACTGCTCAAGCACGAGCAACTTCTATTAGGTTGAACGAGCCTCGATCGGAATGCAGCGCTCCGCCGTCGAGCTGTGCTCCGGATATTACAGGTAAAGACTTTGGGAGAGAAGAAAAGAAAAACAAATCCTTCGCACACGTTGTACGTGCACGCGCAAGGTCATCTTTTGTACTGAGAGCCTCTTCGAGGACGATGATGTACGAAGATGTTTCATTATTACGCGCACATTCCTAATGTGTTGGCGTAAGAACTCCATATTTTTGCAGTCTGGTGTAAAAACTCAGACTGTCAAAATTTGGAGTAGAATTGCATACTTTGAATTTTATGCGCTGGATATGACTTCCGACGTAAAAAAATTCAAATTTTGTCAATCTGACGTAAAAGCTCAGATTGTTAGATTTTGGTGTATATTGCCAACCTTGAATTTTATGCCATGGAAATGGGTTCCAGCGTAAGAGCTCAAGTTTTTTGCAGTCTTGGCGTAAAAGCTCAGACTGATAATCTTTGGCATAAACTGCAAGAGTGTATCATCTAGTGTAGAAACTGACTGATTTGCTTACATTTTGTAGTGGACTTACAGATCTCTCCTTTGGCTGAAGTTATGGGCTCTACTGCCGGGATATTGAGCTCAAACTATTTGGAGGATTTGTCCCATATGACATTCCCGATTTTTGGAGCCAATTATCCTGAAGAAAGGGAAACCTTACTCTCGTCCCAAGGAGAACGCATGCTGTTGAGTATGATCAGTGGGGAGCCCCTGACATACATAGACGGGACGGAGTATAAGAAGCCAGGCTTCTTGTTCGGGGATGTTATCGACAAACAGTCCCAGACCAAACACAAGAAGAAGGATTGGGTGTTTACTGCTGAGGGCACGGTCATGTATCTACCCCGGATGCTCAGGGATTACCCTATCTCTGCGTTCTTCCACGCCACACATCCTAGGAAGATGTCATGGCCTTTGACTCCCGACCTTCATGGCCGACCAGGGAAAATCTTATACAGCAAGGAATACTACGGGGGGGCCTATATGAGTCGTCCCTCAGGCCCGGTTATGCCCTTTAAGGGATTACTGTCAGGTAGTGTTCCGAGTGAGGACACTTCGCTGATCCAGCTGGTTCAGATGTCGACCTTCTGTAATGACTTTATAAGGCAAGGAGGAATGTACCCCAGGGTCAACCCTAGGACCAGCTGATGGCTTAGCCCAGGGAATCTTCGATGGGCCAGTTTGACTGCCTGGGCCCTGAAGCACTTTCAGACGGAGCTAGAAAGTATTGGTCTGTTCGCGGCTGTGAGTGCCACAAGTGTTGTGCTGCCTCTCAACCCTAACTTGTTCTTAGCCTTGATAGAGCGATACAACTCTCTCCCTGGGACTTTTGCCACTTCGTTGGGTGAGTTGGGCTTAGCCCTTCATGAGATGGCAGAGATTTCAAAGCTGTCGATGGGGGACGTTCCTTATGAAGAGTACGTCCCTACAAATAGGGAGTTGAGGGATGCAAACCCTCGGGCAGTGGCAGTATATCAGGAGCTGATGTGCCACTATCTTGCCTATACCACTTTCTACAAGGAGCCCTCTGACTTGGCTCATATCAACAAGTGGGCAACCTATCTCTTCTTCCACCAAGCCAGGAATATTAAGTTAGACAAGGTGGTAGATAGCCGAGATAGGCCTTTGAACCTCCTGAGCATGCTCAATGCTGACACGGTCGATGACCTTATTAAAGACGCAGGGGCTCCAGATTATATTTTTGACGAGGAGATAGAGGGTTATCCTGCCGGCACAAAAGCCTTCAGTTATATGAGGTATTGTCGTAAGCTTCTATCAAAGGAAGCTCAATTGGCTGGCTTCCTCTCCATCAGGCTTGGCCGCTGGGTAGTGCCTGGCATCGCGTCTGCAGATCGCATCCATCGCAATACCTTATAGCCTGCAGTGCGTTTGATGTTCGGAGCGAGACTGGGCCTGCTTCCTGCTATGGTATGTAGAATACAAGCAGGCCTGAGGGCGCTTACTGATGGGCTGCTAGCTGATGATACGCAGCGCGAAAGCTTTCCCCGAGTGGAATTACCATTCCTATACTTGATGGGATGGTTAGTTTTCCACAACACCCGGGTAATGTCTCCCAGTCCTGCCAGCGGTTCGGGAAATAACTTCTTGTTGAATTACAAGAATTTCTTTTGGAATGTGGTAACCGTCATAGATTGCCGGCGGGCGTTAAATGTTGCCCATAGCTGGAAACTCTTCTGTATCGTCCCCCTATGCATATCAATCAACAGGAAAAGAAGCTTAAGGATGGGGGTCAAGGGAGGACCATTCTCTTTCCTGAAGCCTTCTACTGGTTGGTCTGCATTAGACCTTCCCATTTGCTGTACAGAAGCGATGACCACTGCTATCTGGAGCCTTATCTGCCCAGTCGATTTGCCAGACAGTTCGAGTACGACCAGTTGCATGTGGGAAATGCCATTACCAGCTTCAAGTCCAAAGGTGGACTTATTGATGGAGCCCGAGGATGGCGATACTTCATCACGAGCTGTATTGGTGCAACTTTTGCTGTGCCCGCAACTTCTCTCTCTATGGAGTTGCGCATCATGCACTCGTACGCGCAGTTCTATGCATCCATCAATAGCTTCCATCATGATTTTGATATGCGTGGAAGTTTTAGGATGCCCTCCCATAGATCTGGTGGAAGGGAGGAGATTCCGTCTATTTCCTCGGATGAGAATGAAGACACCTCCGGGGTAGACGAGATCTTGACGACAATACCGAGAGGCATAATAGCTCCGCCAGCTGAGCCTTTCATTATCCCCCAGAAATGGAAGGCTTCCACTCAGAAAGAGCCTTCCCCTCGCAAGAAGAAGATTGCCAGAGGTCCGAAAAGGGCTTCCATAAGGGGGGCTCCTAGGAGCGAGCCTGTCGTTTTCCCTGTTGGGGATAATTCTTTGATTAGAGGTCCTTCGCCTTTTAGAGAGGGGAGCTCCATAGTTCCGGCTGGCAGTGCCTGAGATTCTTTGCTCGAGATCGTTGCTACTACTGCTTCTGGTAGTGCTACGAGATCGCCTCCAAGGTCGAGCATAATAAGATTGCATATACCTTTATCCAGACCAATAATGGGGGTAACCCCTACTTCGTCTGTAAGTATATCCAGCGAGATTCCACCCGATGAGCCTCGAGTAGATCTTGGTGAAGAATGGAAAGACGACCCGCCAGTGTCAGTTGGTGCACCCCTTTCTCCAAGTATGATAGCTTGTCTAGCATCATTAAGAGATGATTTAACTATTCAGGCTGCGAACGCGACATATATACCATCGGCCATGGGTAAATATTGTCCTTACGCCCTTTTTGTAATGCCCCGTTCCCCCTATTCGGGGAGCGCGGCCAAGAAATACTTACGACCGTCCGAACGGGACAGATTGAATTAAGATCCTTTCCTCGTTATGGATTGGTTTCTTCGGAATCAGGTCCCATATACAATGGATCGTGCCTCGAGGATGGACTCGGCGGCAGAGTCGAGAGGGGCCTTTCTGTTGCGTTGGTTTCTTGTCCGTTTTCGTGCCGCTTGGATGCTTTCTTGTTGGTTTTATGACTTGCATTTTCTTGAACGGTTTCAATGGATTTCATTGCTTTCGTTCTTAGGATTTCGTATTTCGTATCGGGCCTTAGAGACCGAAGCAGGAGGTATTGATCATCCGTTGGTGCGTGCAGGTGATCGTGTAGACGACGCGCGAGCGGAGTCTTAGGGATCTCTCCTTCTCCTTCCTATTCAACAAACTTGTGAGTGGCTCTATTTCGATAAGCACCTTCTTTCCAAGGGCTCCGTTCATAATAACATTGACTCAGTGGTGCATTCAATCAAACGATACCAATTAAGTAACAAGTTGGATAACAAGATAAGATAAGAAGTAGGCTTGGAACACCCTATGCTCGTCATACAAAACCTTGCATAATTTTATTGATGCATGCATGTTCGTTGGGTATTTAATGGGTTGGTATTTATTGATAGTTCAAAGTGTTCTTCTATAAACTGCTGCATGTTATTTCATATAACTGTTGGTATCAGAGCATGCTTCAGATCCTTTGATCTCACAAAGAAAGTTTCTAAAGAGGACCTTGTTCCTTCCGAGTAGACCCTTGAAATCGCTTGGCCAAAATGAGATACATTCCATACAGTGAGTCCATAATATACCTTGAGACTAATACAAGTTACTTTCCTTTCAAGGAATGACTTCCGAGCCGGGTGCACAAGCGCAGATGGTGGCGCAAGTGCAAGCGAGTAGTTCAGGCACCTCGGGCAGCTCTGGGAGTCCAGCTGCCGCACCCTCTGCCGATCCGTTCGAACGAATGATGCGTTTGATGGAGACGCAGCAGAAACAAGCTGAACTACGGCAGAGTCAGTTCGAGTCACGGATTGAAACTCAATTCGTGGCACAGCGACTTCAGGCAGATACACAACAGAAGCAGATGAATAGTCTGCAAACAATGGTGACGAATATGGTCGCCAACAATCATTCTGCATCCGCCCCCGCAACCGTGCCTATAGTTGCTGAAGCCACCGGACCGCAGAATTCCCAGGGTACCTTACCTTCAGGCGAGAATGGGTCAATCGTGTCGATATCAGAATTTAAGAAGATGTGCCGTGCTACATTTAAAGGCACCGAGGACCCTTCCTTAGCAATGGACTGGCTGGTCGAGTTGGAGGACCACTTCGAAGCGCTGTGCCTAGACGAGACCAAGAAAGTAGCGTGTGCCCAGCTTCAGCTCCGACAAAATGCACATGATTGGTGGGATGTGCACAAGCAAGCAATTTTGAGTGAAGGTGGCATAACGGCTATCTCCTGGTCCGTGTTTCGCAAGGCCTTCGTGGAGGAATACCTTCCACCCGCCGTCCGTCGCGAAAAGGAAGACGAGTTTGCGCTACTGAAGCAGGGAGACATGACGGTGCGTCAGTACGCTTCAGAGTTCAACCGACTTACAAAATTTGCCAAGTCTCAGCTCGCCGATGCCGAAAGTCGTGCACGAAAGTTCGAGCTCGGACTACGACCCTCTATCCGTGCTCACGTCGTAGTGACTCAATATCGTACCATGCGGGAGTCCTTGAATTATGCACTGTCCCTAGAGTCGCAGTATCCTCCAGTTCGCACCGGCGCTGTGCAAAATAACAATCACAAGCGTCCTGCCAACACAGGAGGAAACAACGCGCATAAGCGCCACAACAACAACGGCGGCTCCCAAGACTCGAATTAGGGAAAGAAGCAAGGACAAAATTGTGCTTACTGCCGCAAGCCAGGACACCACGTCAGCGAATGTCGCTGCGAACAAGGGAGGATGTTTCAGTTGTGGCAAGATAGGCCACATTGCTCGTAATTGCCCAACCCGTTCCAACGATCCATCTTCACACCGTCCGCAGCAGAATAATGACTCAGCTCAGGGTCAGGGGCAAACTCAACGAGCGAACCAGACACCGCAAAACGCTCAGGGCTGAGTCTATGCTTTGACTCGGGACGAGGCACTTGCATCGAACACGACGGTGTCAGGTATATTACTTTTTAATAATGTACCTGCTCGAGTATTGTTTGATTCTGGTGCAACACATAGCTTCATTTCGGCGGATTTTGCCGCCGAACACACATTCCCTATGACACCGCTAGGCTTAAACCTAAGTGTTAGCACTCCTTCGGGAGTAGATTTATCGGCTCGCTTAGTCTGTCGTGAAGGTCACATTTGCATCGGGGGACGGAGATTGTCATTAGATGCGATAGTTCTAGACATAAGGGACTACGATCTTATTCTGGGGATGGATTGGCTCGGCGCTTGTTCAGCTACAATCGACTGTGCGAAAAAGGAAGTCGTGTTTCGTTTGCCCGGCGAAATCGAGTTCTGCTTCACGTGCAGTCCTGAGTCGAAAGCGTCGAATACCTGCATGGTGATCTCAGCAATGTCTGCTCGACGGATGATTCACTCCGGCTGCGAAGGGTACTTAGTGTCCGTTCGAGACACTCGGCAAGATTGCGCAAACGTTGAGTCTATCCCCGTTGTGGCGGATTTTCCTGATGTGTTCCCCGACGAGTTGCCAGGCATGCCGCCCGATCGAGAGACAGAGTTCACTATAGACACGTTCCCAGAAACTCGACCAATTTCTAAGACGCCGTATCGAATGGCCCCGGCAGAATTGAAGGAGCTTAAAGTACAGTTGCAAGACTTGCTAGATCGAGGATACATTCGGCCTAGTGTATCTCCGTGGGGTGCGCCAGTACTATTCGTAAAGAAAAAGGATGGCTCGTTGCGGCTCTGCATCGACTATCGAGAATTGAATAAAGCAACCATTCGTAACCAGTATCCTCTTCCAAGAATAGACGATCTTTTCGATCAGTTGCAAGCTGCCACGGTATACTCTAAAATCGACCTCCGTTCGGGCTATCACCAACTAAAGATCAAGCCAGACGATGTGCCAAAGTCAGCTTTTCGAACTCGCTATGGCCATTATGAGTTCCTGGTGATGCCGTTCGGACTAACCAATGCACCCGCTGCCTTTATGAGTTTAATGAACCTTGTGTTCCGGCCCTACCTTGATAAGTTTGTAGTAGTATTCATCGATGATATCTTGGTGTATTCGAAGAGTGAGGAAGAACATGCAGAGCACTTGCGGACCGTGCTACAAACTCTTCGGGACAACCAGCTATATGCTAAACTGAGTAAGTGTGAATTCTGGCTAAGTAGTGTATCTTTCCTCGGGCACATCATTTCTGCGGGAGGCATCTCAGTCGATCCGAAGAAGGTGGAGGCCATTGTCGAGTGGAAGCGACCTGCATCCGTTAGCGAGATTCGAAGCTTCCTCGGGCTAGCGGGCTACTACAGACGGTTCGTAAAGGATTTTTCCAAACTTGCACTACCTCTGACTCGCCTCACACAAAAGGGAGTCGCATTTGAGTGGTCCGCCGACTGCGAAGCTTCGTTTAAAGAGTTAAAGCATCGCCTCACCTCTGCCCCGTTACTTGCACTACCAGACGAGATCTCGGGATTCCAAATATTTAGCGACGCGTCCGGGCAAGGTTTGGGGTGTGTACTTATGCAGCGAGATCGAGTGATAGCCTATGCCTCCAGGCAACTAAAGAAGCACGAGAAAAATTATCCTACACACGACCTGGAATTAGCGGCAATTGTCTTTGGCCTGAAATTGTGGCGACACTACCTTTATGGAGTGCCTTGCCGAATTTATACTGATCACAAGAGCTTAAAGTACCTATTCACCCAGACAGACCTCAACCTTCGTCAGCGCCGTTGGCTAGAATTGATAAAAGATTACGACTTGACGATAGACTACACGCCTGGAAAAGGGAACGTTGTAGCGGATGCTTTGAGTCGGATCTTCGTTGGGTCTCTGTCAGTCGATCGCAGGTTACGAAGGGACTTAGAAGAGTCGGGCATCGAACTCCGAATTCGATATCGTGGCGCGCGGGTCGCTCAAATGCGATTCGTACACAACCTAATAGAGCGGGTCACATCTACTCAAAAAGACGACCCTTTCCTAAGGAAGATGCATGAGCAGATTCTAGCGGGGAAGGCGAAGGACTTTGCAGTAGATGAAAATGGAGCGTTGCGGGTGAAGGGAAGGCTATGCGTCTCCGATGATTCAGAACTCAGAAAGGAGATCCTTGCGGAAGCTCATTACGCAGCCTATATGATCCATCCCGGGAGCACGAAGATGTATAAGAACCTCTGAACGACCTTCTGGTGGCACGACATGAAGAAAGATGTTGCACTCTTTGTGTCCCAATGCATAACTTGTCAAAGGGTAAAAGCAGAGCATCAGAGGCCGGGCGGGGAGATGCAAAATCTTGCTATCCCGGAATGGAAGTGGGAGCACATCTGCATGGATTTTATTGTTGGCCTGCCAAGGACGCAACGGGGGAACGACGCAATCTGGGTTATCGTCGACCGGTTAACCAAGTCTGCACACTTCATTGCCATCAAAAGTACTTGGAGCGCCGATCGCCTCGCCCAGACCTACCTTGACGAGATAGTCCGGCTGCACGGAGTGCCAGTTTCTATAGTATCAGATCGGAACGGGCGATTCATCTCGCATTTCTGGGAGAGCCTTCAGCTGGCGATGGGGACCAAGTTGAAGTTTAGCTCAGCCTATCATCCACAAACCGATGGTCAGACGGAACGAGTGAATCAGATACTAGAAGACATGTTGCGCCTCTGCGTGATCGATTCGAAGTCAAGTTGGGACGTCTACCTGCCGCTGGCCGAATTTGCATACAACAACAGTTATCAGTCCAGCATCGAGATGGCTCCGTACGAGGCTTTGTATGGGCGGAAGTGTAGGTCACCAATCTGCTGGGACGAAGTCGGAGAACGGCAAATCCTTGGGCCGGAGCTGGTTGAACAAACCGTACAAAAGGTTCGGTTGATTCGTGAACGGTTGAAGACAGCACAAAGCCGACAAAAGAGTTATGCCGATGCTCGACGTCGCCCCCTTGAATTCTTTGAAGGGGACCACGTGTTCTTGAAAGTCTCGCCTATGCGCGGAGTCATGCGATTCGGAGTAAAAGGAAAGCTAAGTCCGAGATTTGTTGGACCGTTTGAAGTTCTCAAACGGGTTACTCCGGTCGCCTATCAAGTTGCTTTGCCGCCTGCCCTATCAGAAGTACACAATATTTTTCACGTTTCACAGCTGAGAAAGTTTGTACACGACCCGAACCACATAGTCGACTTGGGTCAGTTGAATCTGCAAGCGGACTTGTCGTACGCGGCAGAGCCTGTCCAAGTTTTGGATCGTAAAGAGAAGCAGTTGCGGAACCGAACCGTCTCGCTAGTACGCGCCCTACGCGTGCACGGCATCACGCCCGGGGGACGATTATCGATTAGCCGAAATCGGGGCGTGACACTTTTTAGGAAAATTAATCATCAGTTTGATATTAACTTTCTCTTGTCTTCTTCAGGTGCAGATGTCTCAGGGGAGGGCGAAGTTGATGCAACTTTTGATTTTGTCGCAGATACTGTCGATGAAACGACGGCGTTTGATATCGAAGAGGCATGCTTTGAAGCTGCTGATCCGAATTATCCCTCTTGAGTGATGACGAGGCATGACTGGAACGGGCTCGCGCTAATATCTTGAAATCCAGGAATGAGAGGATGGCCGCCTTGGCGTAGCAGATTCGTAATTTGACTGCTCCTCCCCAATGATGTACTTTTTGCTTTTCTATGTAATTTGCTCTTCACGGAGGTAATAAAGAGACTTTATCTGACTTTGTGGACCCATCATTTTTTTAAACATAAATGATAGGCTAGGGTGAAAGTGATATCAGAGGTAATATGGACGTGATATACTTTCTGTAAGCTTCAGCTGGATATATCTATTCAGAGGTTATATGGACATGATAGAATATGATCCAACTAAATTTGTGTACAAAACACTATCAGAGGTAATATGGACGTGATAGGTTTTGAAGTTCCAAATTAGTTAAACATATCTATTCAGAGGTTATATGGACATGATAGAATATGCCCCAACTAGTCTTTGTACGTAGTATCGTCAGAATGAGATCTTCACCATTCTCCGTTTAAGCAAGGGAGGTTAAGCGTAGTACTTCTTCAGGAATTTGCCGTTGATAGGAGCCATTAACAAGTCTCCATTAGGCTTGGCTAATCTGTAATCGTCATATGAAAATGTTGTTTCAATCACATAAGGGCCCTCCCATTTGGGCTAGAATTTATCCTTACTTTTGTGCGAGATGATCATTAGCCTTTTCACAGATAAAACTAGCTCGCCAACTTTGAACACTCTTTCCTTCACTTTTTGATTAAAAGCTTTGGAAATGCATGCCTGGTAGAACGTAATGCGTTGTTGAGCTTGAAGGCGTTTCTCATCTAATCCTTCTAGCTCTTGAAGCCTTAATAGATCATTCTTTTCCTGAGTCAACTCATTAGCCACTGATACTCTGAGTAAGGGAATTTGAACTTCAATGGGGAGAACTTCTTCACTCCCATAAATTAATGAGAATGGGGTACAACCTGTCAGTGTTCGTACCGTTGTACGGTATGCCCAGAGGCATTCTCCCAGTTTCTCATTCCAATCTCTTTTGTTCGAAGAAATAAACTTCTTCAAGAGTTTAATGATGATTTTGTTGAAAGCTTCCGCCAAACCATTAGCAGCAGGATTGTATGCCGTAAAGGCCATATTTTGTATTCGATTTTTATCACAAAATTGGTAAAACGCTTGGCTGATGAATTGAGGCCTGTTGTCATAGATTATCCTTCGGGGTATCCCAAAGCGATAAATGACATGATGCTTGATAAAGCTGATCATGTTGGATGTCTTTACCTCAGCAAGAGGGATCGCCTCTGCCCATTTGAAGAAATAATCGGTGATAGCCAATATGAACCGATGTCCTATAGAAGACGACGGGTGAATAGGGCTAATGATATCCATACCCCATGCTTCGAAGGGCCATGATGCAATGGTAGGATGTAGATACTCAGAAGGATGATGTATAAAATTTGCATGAACTTGACAAGCTTTGCATTGTCTTGCATATTTCACGGCATCTGCAATCATGATAGGCCAGTAATAGCCCATTCTCCTGATACGATCCTGTAACTTAGGACCGGGTTGATGTGCTCCATATACCCCGTCATGAGCTTCTCGGATAACCCGTTTTACATCATCGTCAGAGAGACATCGTAACAATAGTCCATCATAAGTTCGACGATATAGACTTTAGGAAGAAGCATCAAAATAGAAGCGTAGTGATCGTCTTTTAACATATACTGCTTTTTTGGAATCTTCTGGTAAGATTCTGTATGCTGCGAAGTCTATAAATGGACTTCTCCAATCTCTCTTAGGAGGAACCATATTTACGGCGTAGCTGCATTCCATGTAAAAATTATTTTTCACACAAAACAAATCTCTGTTAAGAAGGATCACCGAGTTCCGCTTTCTTATAGGAATAGCCAGATCTGCAGCTAAACTGGCCAGAGCATCAGCTTCCAGATTTTGAGATCGAGGCACATGCTCTAAGAAAAATCCTTTAAAAGATATGGCTATCTCGATCGTTGCTTGGTGATAAGGAATGAGGTCTGGATTGCGGACTTCATATATTCCTCTAACCTGATTGACGATCAGCTGGGAATCACCAAAAGCTTCCAAGTATTCAACATCCAATTCTTTAGCGACTTGAAGCCCGATGAGTAGGGCATTATATTCTGCCACATTATTAGAGAAGGGTTCGCTAAGAGAATATGTTCGATAGATGACGAGTTTGTCAGGAGTTACCAGAATAATTCCTACTCCTGAAACCATGTTTCCCTTGGGACCAGTCCGAGAAGCACCATCAAAGAATAACTGCCATATGTCATCTTCCATTGCAGAGTTACATTGCAACTTTGACGGGAATGTCCTCGTATAGTTTGGAGGTTTCCGGAATTGGATGGGCAACTAAGAAATCAGCCAAGGCTTGACCTTTCATGAACTTCTGAGGGACGTACACCATATCATACGGTGTTAATAATATCGCCCAAGTTGCGAGTCAGGAATTAAGAACACTTGGTTTACTCATCAATACCCGGAGAGGATTGATTCTGGAGATGATATGAATAGTTTGGCCCGTCAAGTAATATTGCGTCTTCTGAATAGCAAACATTAGGGCCAAGCATTCTTTTTTCACTGGATTGTACCGGTGTTCAGCCCTGATCATCATCCTGCTTAAATAGTAGATAGCCTGTTCATGACCCTCATCGTTCTTCTGTGCGAGAAGAGCCCCTAAAGAATGATCCATTGCTCGAACATACAACAAAAATAGTCTTCCTATGACGGGAGGCACCAGAACTGGGGGATTAATAAGGTAGCATTTGATATCGTCAAATGCTTGCTGACAGGCTTCGTCCCATACAAAGGACACACCTTTCTTCATAAGATGGAGAAAAGGTTGACATCTCCCAGAAAGGTTGGATATGAATCTCCTGATATAGGCTAGACGACCTTGAAATCCTCTGAGTTCTCTCAGATTATGGGGGGGTCGCATCTCAAGGATAGCCTTTAATTTATCAGAATCAACTTGAATGCCTTTGGCTGTAATAACAAATCCCAGGAATTTGCCACTAGATACACCGAGAAAGGACTTCGTAGGGTTCATTTTGAGTTGGTGTTGGCGCATCAACTCGAACACTGTCTTCTAGTCGTGGATGTGAGTACCCTTGAGATGGCTTTTGATAGCTATGTTATCTACGTAATATTCTACTGTTTTGCGTAGATGCTCATGGAATATGTTACTCATAGCTTGCTGATATGTAGCTCCGACATTCTTTAATCCGAAAGGCATGACAGTATAGCAATATAACCCCAGTGGTGTACGGAAGGCAGTATACTTTTCATCTTTAGGATTCATCTTAATTTGATTGTACCCTAAAAATCCGTCCATGAAAGACTTGCATTCAGAGCCGCATGTGTTTTTGATCATGACGTCTGTGATGGGAAGAGGGAACTCATCTTTAGGATATGCCGCATTTAGATCTCGGAAGTCAATGCAAATGCAAACTTTACCACTTTTCTTTATGACCGGGACTATATTGGTGACCCAATCAGGATGTTGCTCTTCACGGATGAACCCGCAGGCTACCAATTTTTTGATTTCAGCTTCAATGGCATCCATCATATCCGGGCGGAACCGTCGTTGGTGTTGCTTTACAGGCTTTGAATTGGGCAATATGTTGAGTTTATGGGTAGCCACTTTTGGATCAAGACCTGGCATATCCTCATAATTATGTGCAAAGACATCGATATATTCTTTTATCAATTGGATCATCTCTTCCCTTTCTGCTGGGGAAAGATTGTTACTGATAAATATCGGCTTTGGTAAAATTTTATCCCCAACATCGACTTGGACAACTTTATCTTCAGTGGGTGGTTCTCTTTGTTCGAGCCGGAGTTCCCATTGTGTATCCATTTGCTGTGCCCAGGATTCATTTCCAAACGGTTCAGATTCTTGTTCCTCTGTTTTGAGAGAATCTGCCAATACCGTGTTTGCTGACAATACCCGTGGGAGTTCATCATCTGAATCGGAGGACGACAAACCATCTTGAGAAGAGGAAATGGTCTCTCCGCTTGATTCAGAGTTGTTCGAAGTTGCAAGAGACGTGATGTACCCTAACCCAAAATAAATTCGTTGACAGTAGGTATCACCGTGCAACGATATTCGTCTGCCTTTTCCATAATTGATGCCTAGCTCCAACTTTAAGTCATAATCCATGCTTTGCATAATTTTCAAGGCCTGTGGGCTATATCTGAAAACCTGTATTTTCCCAGCATCATACTCGTAAGAATCTTCTTGTACAATCGGTCGATTCCGCATGCGGCCGAAGATTATTGGATGCTGATCTTTACGGGTAGGTAGGACAATAAAGAAAGAATCTTCATGTGGCCCATATGTCATGATGACGTTAGATGTTGATGCCACTTTCCACACATACGGTTGATAGAAGTCTATAGCTTTCAAGAATTTTTGTGCTATAGGCTCTATATCGTTATGGATGTCACGCCCCGATTTCGTCTAACCGATAATCGTCCCAGGGGCGCGATGCCGTGCACGCGTGCACCAGGCCTTAGGCATAAGGATATTCTTTAGATCAATGCAACAGAGTAGACAAATAAGATAACACAAGGTTGAGGCATAGAAAAGTTTCTCTTTTATTTATAATGAACATCTTGTTACATTGCTTGACTCAAAAGTATAAAATGCCCCACGGGCTTACAAATTTGGACGCAAAATGAGATAGCCGATCCATACATTATGTCCCTTTACATAGTTTCAAAACACAAAACTCCTTGGGTGTGGGTAAGCACCATCGCCTTAGCGTTATTTCCGCAACGGGAGAGAGAGGAAGGCTTCCAGCTTGAGCCTCCAAAGTCTTGGCCCCGACCCGCCAAGAATCCCAAAAGTCCGAAGGGAGCTTCAGCTCCTCGCCGCATTGCCTTGCGCCGGGGAACCTGCTACAACGAGGGTCAGTACTTAGAAAAGTACTGGTAAAGGCTAGCTGCTCAACTTTACCAAGCTCTTTAGATGAGTTTAAATGAACATGCAACATTTATGTTCTTAGGTGGGTTTCTATTCTTGCCTAGATCAGATTTCATTTAGCAGGTATGCAAGAACAAAATAACATAACTTCACATGCCACCGTTCGGTGACTTTACCTGTACCGTCTGAACCACCTGTACAACTTACCATAGCCTTCCCTGCCACGAAGACATAGTTAGTCTGCACAGTTTAAATATACACAACATCTTTCTTTGTTGTCTACCAGCCATCATGGGTTTAGTCTGGGCTGGCGGCGACGCTTGCAGCGCGGGTAGCTAGCCCCGCTACAATTCCCCGCTCCCAGGACTAAGAAAGTAGATTCCGCCCGGGTCGAAACGGCCCGGTGCCCCGGTAACCGCTCGCAGGAACCTGGATCCCTTGTGCACAAGAATTCCCATGACCATTTCTATGAACTCTACATCATAGATTTACTTACCAGCGATTTAAAGAACATCATGTATGAAACTGCTTTACTGTACTATCACAATCAACCAACAGTTATATGAAATAACATGCAGCAGTTTATAGAAGAACATTTTGAACTTATTGAAGAGCACTTTGAACTATCAATAAATACCAACCCATTAAACATCCAACGACCATGCATGCATCAATGAATTTATGCAAGGTTTTATATGACAAGCAATGGGTGTTCCAAGCCTACTTCTTATCTTATCTTGTTATCCAACTTATTACTTAAGTGGTATCGTTTGATTGAATGCACATCTGAGTCAATTTTTATTATGAACGGAGCCCTTGGAAAGAAGGTGCTTATCGAAACAGAGCCACTCACACATTGGTTGTATAGGAAGAAGAAGCAGAGATCCCTAAGACTCCGCTCGTGCGTCGTCTACACGATCACCTGCACGCACCAACGGATGATCAATACCTCCTGCTTCGGTCTCCAAGGCTCGATACGAAATGCGAAATCCTAAGAACGAAAGCAATGAAATCCATTGAAACCGTTCAAGAAAATGCAAGTCATAAAACCAACAAGAAAGCAACCAAACGGCAATCGAAAACGGGCAAGGAAAACCAACACAACGGAAAGGCCTCTCTCTACTCTGCCGTCGAGTCCTTCCTTGAGGCACGATCCATTGATTATGGGACCTGATTCCGAAGAAACCAATCCATAACGAGGAAAGGATCTTGATTCAATCTGTCCCGTTCGGACGGTCGTAAGTATTTCTTAGCCGCGCTCCCCGAATAGGGGAAACGGGACGAACGGGGCGTTACATCATAACCATCTAATAGGAAGTTTCGTCCCGAAACTTAAGAATAGAACCTACCACTAAGGAATAATGAGGGAAATTTTCCCCTCATATCAGATTCAAGTTCCCAGGTCGACTCCTCGACCGAGTGGTTCCGCCACAATACGCGCACTAGCGAGACGTTCGGTTCCGCAACTGCTTCTTTTTACGATCCAAAAATTTTGGACAGGCTCCGCCGCGTACGACAAGTCCGCTTGCAGATTCAACTGACCCAAGTCGACTACGCAACTAGCAAGTAAGATTTCCATGTTCTATACGATAATAAGGCGGGGCTATCCCCTTCGCTATGTGCGTTCATCTCTTTTATTAGCATGCAAAGGTTATCGCCTGTAAACTAGCACGTAACTTTCATTTTCTTAGTGTGCAGCTAAGTAGAGACAGGTTCACCAGGGTCACCCACCTTAGCGATGTATCGCATCGGTCGAGCGAGACCCCGGACGCGCTTCTGATAGCCTAAGTCTGACTCCATTAAAGATCCCCGCATGAAAGCCTTTGCATCGAACGAGCCATCTCGCTGAGCAAGGCGGTTGGATAGCTACACTTGTGCCGTTTGAATCGGCCCTCCGGGTTGAGCAGAGCGGGTTGTTACACCATATACCACTCAGAACAAGTTTCGTCCTCGAGACTTCCTGAGCGCATCTCGTGCTATCGCATAACTTCTAAACTTCCCTATATATCTCGTCTTATTCTTCAAGGACTGTCTCAATACTACAATCCTCTATTTTCTCACCACGCGTTACGCCAATGTTGGCCAATTTTCATCGAACGACTCTATCGTTCAATGCTATCGAGTTATACTCAACTCGATCGTTGCACTTCTGTCTCAAAATCTACTGCACCTAGCGCAGGGCTATATTACCCAAGCACATGGTATTCTATAACTCAACGGGCACTTACTACTCATAATTGGGTGGACTTGCCCAACTAGTTATGTTATCACCATAGGAACCCAACGCAATTGAGCCTATTACTTGACGTCGCCTATCGAAACCCGTCGTTACGCCTAACCCAAAAGCTCGAATCTCGATAATCTTCCAATCTTGTTTTTGCATTAAATCTCTCTGAGTCACCGTCCAATCTCACTTAATAAATTCGCACCCAATCACCAACATTTTCTGACTCAGTCTATATTGCGCCTTAGCGCAGAGCTAAATTGCCTACCTGGGGTACGCTTAAGTCCTCCGCACCCTTGGCTCAATCGACTTAACTTTCTATTCATTTTTACTCGTTCCGTTCGCCCGAGTGCTTAATCATTTTATCCGAATGATCTATTAGTTCAACTATTGCATCCCCAAACTCAGTCTCGTACTGCGCCTTAGCGCAGAACTATTCCGGTAGCACAAGGAATGATACAATCTTTCCTCTATGAAAATTTAGGTTGAGGCTAAATCATTTCAGTTGCCATACTCATCCATGCGAATCCGAACATTTTCCTTTGCAGCTGCATCCGAGTTATGCATATCGCTAAGTCTGGATCGTACCCATATTCAAGGCGTCCCCCAAATATGTGTATTTCAACCAAGCTCAGTGACAGCTAAGTCTGACAAGCTACTCGTGAAAATTTTTCGAAACGCGGATCGTCCTGCTATTTGAATGATCGAACTCTTGTTCGATCCAGCTATCGTCTTATCCTTTACCGTCGCGTAACCTTATCCAACTAAATCAATTATCACCCGAGTCCTATCTTGCATTACGTTTGTTTCAACGCGAACGTTGCTAGTGTATATTCCCAATTCCAAATTCTAACTCTAAGTCTTGTTGCCCCAGTTCTATCATTCTTCCCGAACGATACTCTGAAGTCAGCCACTCCAGTTTAACTCGAGGCATAGGGTCGTCTGCCTAGTCACTAGGCCAGCACACACAGTCATAGGTACAACTCAAATTTGTGACTCATCGCGCAACCGTGTTGCACAACGCTCGCCCCAAACACCCTAAGGTCAAACCATTGTTCCTTTAAACGGGTATTCTACCCAAGCTCGTTTCACTCAGATTTCTAAACATCGAGCACAGATCATCCTATCACACCAATACGCTCGTTCAACCGAACCCACGATACGCCCACATTTCAAGGCTAACCTATCGATTCGCACACACTATCTCTTTTATCATGTTTGATAGAATTCCCCAATCCATCCCTTTCTACACCTGTATCATCAAGCCACAATTCCATTATAAACCATTGATGTATATCATGAACTCTAAGTCGTCCAGCACGATCTACGTATCCGTTCATGAAAACGTCCAACATCTCTTACTTTACGTTTCTAGACTAACTCCTCAAGAAAAATCCTTAGACTCATTTTTCTTAGTCTACTCTTAGCATTCCTCAAACAACTAAGATCAATTTCCAAACCCAAGTCTATCCCATTGATACTTTCCATTCATCGAGTTCGTTTTGGAATAATCACCGAGCCTGTTCTCTTGAGTTTGCTTATCCCTACCGTACGTGAAATCACCACCCCGATGCTCCCGCAGGATAATCGTTCTCGCTGGGACAGATTTTGAATATTATCTTCCTGAACTTGATTTCAAGATCGTTCTTCCAAACTCCAAGCCAAATCTATTACCGCTTAACTCAATCCATCAAAATCATAATTTTTACTAACTTGCATCAATCCATACTACTTTCCGACCATTGTTATGGTCTAAATCTCCCAAAATTTAAAATCATCGCATTCATACTCAAACCGAATTTTATCGAGCGATATCCTACTCAAATCCAAATTTTCCATGCACGCTATCATTCGTTCACTCCATCATTTCTAATTGCACTTATTTCGATCGCATCTCAGATTATTCAATCTCGACTCAAGTTTGTAATTCGCTTGTTTCAACTCAAACTCGCTCGTACAATCCTCTAAGTCTTTTCCGATCATGATATCGATTCCAATTGCCCTGAATTTCTATTTGATGTAAGCCTTATCCCTTACTCAACTCATTGTAACTCGTTCGAACCAAGCATTGCATGCTTTCTCCGAGTTCGTTTACGTGCTAGGCACTGTTTATTTATACTAAGGCTTTACCCAATCTCGTCGCTTGTCGCTAGACTCGCTTAACTCTCCGAATCCACGACTTCGTTCAAGCATTTCTAAGCCAACAAATACACCACTCAGGGTTCGAGTTATACTCCTTGAATCTATACAACTCATTATACCCACAAATTGCATAATCGAACAGGGGACTTATCGCATACACTACTCAGGAATTGAGTCGTCCTAATAACTCCTGATTCGCGTTCGCATCCTTCACTCGCATACCCAATTCGTTCCTTAGAACTCCAACACAGTCCCTATTTATCGCCTTAGCGATCTTAGACTCGTACACACCTGTATTCATAGTCCTCTATACAGATTATGCTTCAAATCATAACTTATCGCTATGAATAACCGTCTAACTATTTTCGAAAATTCCCTACACGATTTCCATTACTCGCCTTAGCGGTAATCCGATAACGTCTCTATCGTTTTCCCTCCAAGTCAACTTTATTCTCATCCCAACAATACCCAATTCTCGCTGCAACTCACTAGCACCAAGGGTCTTGGTGCACGATACTTAACACAGTTTGGCCAAAAGGCCATGTGTATAGACCACTGTCTGAACGATATTCTTATCTCGCACTCTACTCGTTTGGTGTTTTCATATAGACATATAACTTGCCGATTATAACACGAGTCTCCTCTCACAACATCCTTTATGAGTTGGGACAAAAGCCCTCACATCATAATCCCGTCCAAGCAATCGTATAATTCCCACGCACTTTTCAAAAATATTCAGACTTATTGTATAGAACGCATCTCATTTTGGCCAAGCGAATTCAAGGGTCTACTCGGAAGGAACAAGGTCCTCTTTAGAAACTTTCTTGTGAGATCAAAGGATCTGAAGCATGCTCTGATACCAATATGTCACGCCCCGATTTCGTCTAACCGATAATCGTCCCAGGGGCGCGATGCCGTGCACGCGTAGGGCGCGCGTGCACCAGGCCTTAGGCATAAGGATATTCTTTAGATCAATGCAACAGAGTAGACAAATAAGATAACACAAGGTTGAGGCATAGAAAAGTTTTTCTTTTATTTATAATGAACATCTTGTTACATTGCTTGACTCAAAAGTATAAAATGCCCCACGGGCTTAAAAATTTGGACGCAAAATGAGATAGCTGATCCATACATTATGTCCCTTTACATAGTTTCAAAACACAAAACTCCTTGGGTGCGGGTAAGCACCATCGCCTTAGCGTTATTTCCGCAACGGGAGAGAGAGGAAGGCTTCCAGATTGAGCCTCCAAAGTCTTGGCCCCGACCCGCCAAGAATCCCAAAAGTCCGGAGGGAGCTTCAGCTCCTCGCCGCATTGCCTTGCGCCGGGGAACCTGCTACAACGAGGGTCAGTACTTCGAAAAGTACTGGTGAAGGCTAGCTGCTCAACTTTACCAAGCTCTTTAGATGAGTTTAAATGAACATGCAACATTTATGTTCTTAGGTGGGTTTCTATTCTTGCCTAGATCAGATTTCATTTAGCAGGTATGCAAGAACAAAATAACATAACTTCACATGCCACCGTTCGGTGACTTTACCTGTACCGTCTGAACCACCTGTACAACTTACCATAGCCTTCCCTGCCACGAAGACATAGTTAGTCTGCACAGTTTAAATATACACAACAACTTTCTTTGTTGTCTACCAGCCATCATGGGTTTAGTCTGGGCTGGCGGTGACGCTTGCAGCGCGGGTAGCTAGCCCCGCTACAATTCCCCGCTCCCAGGACTAAGAAAGTAGATTCCGCCCGGGTCGAAACGGCCCGGTGCCCCGGTAACCGCTCGCAGGAACCTGGATCCCTTGTGCACAAGAATTCCCATGACCATTTCTATGAACTCTACATCATAGATTTACTTACCAGCGATTTAAAGAACATCATGTATGAAACTGCTTTACTGTACTATCATAATCAACCAACAGTTATATGAAATAACATGCAGCAGTTTATAGAAGAACACTTTGAACTTATTGAAGAGCACTTTGAACTATCAATAAATACCAACCCATTAAACATCCAACGACCATGCATGCATCAATGAATTTATGCAAGGTTTTATATGACAAGCAATGGGTGTTCCAAGCCTACTTCTTATCTTATCTTGTTATCCAACTTATTACTTAAGTGGTATCGTTTGATTGAATGCACATCTGAGTCAATTTTTATTATGAACGGAGCCCTTGGAAAGAAGGTGCTTATCGAAATAGAGCCACTCACACATTGGTTGTATAGGAAGAAGAAGCAGAGATCCCTAAGACTCCGCTCGTGCGTCGTCTACACGATCACCTGCACGCACCAACGGATGATCAATACCTCCTGCTTTGGTCTCCAAGGCTCGATACGAAATACGAAATCCTAAGAACGAAAGCAATGAAATCCATTAAAACCGTTCAAGAAAACGCAAGTCATAAAACCAACAAGAAAGCAACCAAACGGCAATCGAAAACGGGCAAGGAAAACCAACACAACGGAAAGGCCTCTCTCTACTCTGCCGCCGAGTCCTTCCTTGAGGCACGATCCATTGATTATGGGACCTGATTCCGAAGAAACCAATCCATAACGAGGAAAGGATCTTGATTCAATCTATCCCGTTCGGACGGTCGTAAGTATTTCTTAGCCGCGCTCCCCGAATAGGGGAAACGGGACGAACGGGGCGTTACAATGGAGGGATGATTCCTGATTAGAAAATTGA
Source organism: Iris macrosiphon (assembly GCA_036927795.1). NCBI lineage: Eukaryota > Viridiplantae > Streptophyta > Magnoliopsida > Asparagales > Iridaceae > Iris > Iris macrosiphon. Next base: position 45,298,595 of record JAYESA010000002.1, read on the forward strand.
GCGTTAGTATACTGGAAAAGAGGTTCTTTATTATCATCAGAAACCATGTTCCCAGTTGTATTTACATCAATCGGCTGTTTGTTGCACCGAAGGTTGATGACCAAGGGTGGAGGATTCTGGTTCAGAGTGATCACTAGGGGATCCTTTCCTCCTCCTGATTTGGTTTTGTCCAAGTGGATAGCCATGGATTCCATGACTTTAGGACGGGTAGTCCATCCTTTCACCTGGATTGACAGAGGTTGCTCAATAGACGGTTCTCCTGGCTCCCGGTGGAATTCCTCTTTCGTCTTGCCCGACACCTCCTTTATGTAGTCTTGGGTATACAACATGGCATCGGAGTAGTAAGACTCAACTCCTTTGAACGAATTGAGATCAGCAAACTCTGTCTTCACTGTCCCTTGGGAGTCTACATATTTGAAGCATTTATATAGAGTAGAAGGAACAATATTGTGATCGTGGATCCATGGTCTTCCAACAGAATGTTGTAAGACACCTCTGAATCAATGACGTAGCATGCAGCCACTGATCAAAGGTCACTAATTTGGATCCTCAGACGAATCTTTCCCAACGGCTTGCTTTTCCTGGCATTAAAGCCCACGATTGTAGTGGTAGTGTAAGCCAGTTCGCTGGTAGGAATCCTCAGAGGTCTGAGCAGACTATGAGGGATAATGCTGATTGATGATCCCGGATCTATATGAATCCGGTCTACCTCTATGGAGCTGACATATCCGGTGTAATAAAGAGGCCTGTCATGTCTGTTATGTTTCAATAACATGTCCTCTTGAGTGAAAGTGATGTTAGGGACTACTTCCATCACAATGTGGCATTGAGGACATGCCACGGGCTCTTTATCGGGAGACTTGAGCTGAGTCAAGCATGCATCTGCCTGCATTAACGCTTCACTAAAGGCTTGATGAGTGTCTTTGGATAGCCTTAGGAGCTCAAAAATGGACAATTTGGCTGGTGTATTAGCCAACTAGGCCAGGATGTCGAAGTTATATGGTTTCTCCAAACCTTTGTTTTGAATATTCTTCAAAGGTTTGTCAAAACAAACTTCTTTTTGCTTTCCCTTGTCCGTCGACGTTGGTTTAGAAGGACCTGTCTCTTGTTCAACAGGTTCAGGCTCTGAAGGCTTCGCAGCTGAAGTATCTGCCGTTGCTTTTTCCTGATTTCCTCCATAGTCCTTGAGGTAGGCTTTTCCTGAACAGGTTCCAGTAGCCAAAGCCTCTTCTTCTGATGTCGGAGATATTGCAACCATATGGCATGGTTTATATCTGGAGTTCTTTTTAGACTTAGCCTTAGCAGCTTGAGTCTCTTCCTCAATCTCTGACACCAGATCAGGATGAACCCACATGATCTCCCCACGCTTAGTAGTTAAGGGTACTAGGTCATGATTTTGACCCCTGGTCGGAGGGAGATTAATAATGTTCATCATCGCCCGTGGGATAGGTACTACACCATTCGGGACTTCTTGAGGAGGCAGATTGCCAAATTGGAGAGAGATCATGTTGGCATCGATCAACTCCTAGATTTTCCTTTTTATTACATAGCATGCCTTTGTGGGGTGATGTATGTACCTGTCGAAAATATAGTACTTAGGATTATTGGTACTGCCGACTTTATTTGGCCACTTTACTTCGGGGAGAGTGAGCTTGCCACTTTTGACTAGACAGTCGAATATGCTCGGAATGTCATCATCATCAAAAGAATATTCTTCTATGGGTCTAGAAGTCCCAGGTTTCGTCTGCGTAGTTGCAGGAGTAGATTGTCTGGACGTGTTAATCGCCAGATCTTTCTTTCCTTTGGAACCACGAGGATGGTCGCTATTGGAAGATGACCATTTTTCTTTGTCAGAGGTGGAGATCATGATTCCATTATCATGCGCCTTCCGACTGTTGTCTTCGGCGGCTACTGCTGACATGATAAACGAGGGCCAATCATGGAACTGATATGGTTCCGTGAATACCGATATCAGTGGGAGAAGGTTCTTCCTACAAATGTCCACCAAGGCGGAATCTGGAACTCCGGGAGGTATCTGCAAAGTGGCCTGACGAAAACGTTCAATAAAAGTACGAACGTTCTCCTTCTCCTTTTGCTTCACTTCGATGAGTGAGGACATAGACATGTCCATCCCTCCCTCATAGAATCGAACGAAGAACAGAGTCTTGAAATCTTCGAAGAAAGTAATGCAATTGTCCGTCAGACTACGGTACCATTGATAGGCTATGCCAGACAGACAGCCTTTAAACATTCGAGTGAGAAGGGCATCATTCCCTTACAACAATACTGTCATCATGCTGAAGTAGTTCATGTACTGGCTTGGTGACGTCTTTCCCTCAAACAAAACCATAGCCTGTGGTTTATATTTTGGTGAAAAAGGGATCTCGTCCCAGATAGCAGGGTATGGCTGATTGATCCCCAACTTCTTGAGCTAATCCTTATGCTTTAGGGCATCAAATTGGGATTTTAATTTCCGTAATGCTTGCATCGGATCTTCAGTTGGTAAAGGGACCGCAGAGAGGTGGGAGACCGGCTGTATTGTGACCCCAATAGGAGGTAATACGTTTTTCGGGTTGAGAGATTGAGGAGCAGCTGATTCTTGATTTTGAATAGGCTCCTGACTTGATGGTATATCTACCCCCACCCGTAGTTGAGTCGGAGGAACAGGCGCAGCTATGTGTTGAGTCACCAATATTTGGTGCATACTCTGTATCATGGTATGCATCTCTTTGAGTGATGCTTCCAAAACAGCGACACGTTGTTCCGTACTTCCTGATAGGGAAGCTTCTTTATGTTCATCTCCGATGGCATAGACTCTCATTTCTCTGGATGCTACTGAGGGATGGTATAGATCTCTGTAGAGATCGAGTCTATTCTTTCAATATCATATTCAGGAAATTGTCGACCCCAGTGTCAGAATTGGAAGAATATGAAGCCGATTGTCGCAACCTCGAGCGAGTGTTTCGAAAATCACCTGCTTCAATATTCTTAAGGAGTCTGTCGAATCTCCTTTGGCTCGGAGTTCTAGAGGGGTGACGTCTTGAACTTGACCTTCCTCTAGGAATGTGCGATGCAATGTTTACCGATGCAAATGTCGGTTCTTCTTCCTATAAGGACAAAAAGTAGTTCAACCGGTCAAAAATCGACCGTTTTGCTTTAGAACAACAGTAATTAACTACAACTTTATGACTATTACAACAATGCTCCCTAGGAGGTGTAATAGACATGTCAGAAGATCCCTTGTCTTTGTGTTTCTGGATCAAGAAATCGTGCAAATCAGGGGGATTAACAGAAGAAGAAGAAGAAGAAGGCTTATTCTACCTTTTTACATCAGTGGGAATGCGGATATTGCGAATCATAACTCTCTTCCTGCCTTAAGAATACAACAGTTCAGCCATGTGAGTAGCACATGATCCATGAGGAGCGTATCTATCCACGTACTGGGCCTTCTTTATACTGGAGGGTTTGTCCTGGCATAATCTGGAACTTTGCACAGGTTGGCATAAAACTGAGAAAGTCCTCAATCAGCCATCAGCCTTCCGCGTAATCTGAAGAGCGGGCAAATTCTTCTCTTGATGGTGTAAAAGCCGAGAGGTCGAGAAATCCGCCACTTGTTTTCCCTTGCGGTGATTGAAGGGACCATCTGCCTCCTTATAGGCGGGAGATGTATTTTTACGCACAGGGCGCGTTTGAATTTTTTGACTTGACGTTGAGGCTTTGTCAAAAACTATGTCTGCCACGTCAGCGACGGGAGACGAGTGTTTACGCGCAGGGCGCGTTTAAAATTTCTGACTTGGCACTGAGGCCTTGCCAGAAATTATGTCAGCCACGTCAGCGACGGGAGACAGGTTTTTACGCGCATGGCTCGTTTGAAATTTCTGACTTGGCGCTGAGGCCTTGCCAGAAATTATGTCAGCCACGTCAGCGACGGGAGACAAGTTTTTACGCGCAGGGCGCATTGTATACTTCTGGATTGGCTCTGAGGCATTGCCAAAAGCTTTGTCTGCCACGTCACAGACGGAAGACGGGTTTTTACGCCCAGAGCGTATAGGTTGGGATGCCACAACCTTGTTGATCAGAGAGAGAGAGCCTGCAGGAAGGGTAGAGGATGTCCGGGGCATCCATACTTTACGCAACTTTATGCTGTCCTGAACAGATAGGGAATGAGAGCTACCCCCTGCGCGAAGCATGTCTTCATAAGCAGATTGGTCGAATTGGATGACCAGAGTCTTCTTCGTTGATCCGACGGATACAGCATCGTGTTGAGCAATGGCTTTCTCGTCAGATGAGAAAGTAGTCGCCAACAGAGTTGGCATCTTGTGTTTGATAATAAACGAAAGAAATAAAACTAGGTTTATACGAAACCCATTTTTTGGTTTACAAATAAGAAAAAGAAGTACAATTAATCCTATACGAGGATGTTAAGTACAAAAATTTGATTCTGGAGAAATATTGCTATAGGAGTCTGATCTGCGGTCGATCACTTTGTCCCTTGGACCACACGATGACGAAGAAGTGCTGTAGAAGAAGAAGAAGCATCAAAGATCGCAAGAGGGATTGGGTGCTCGATGCCAAAGTCGTCAATCACTACTCTCTGTCTGTGCTCTCGACTCTTCTCTCTAAAAAAAATCCCTTCTCCCTCTGTTAATAGGGGTCTCTATTTATAGAGCCCCGTTGCAGTAATCGTCCAGTCGGCGTAGAAACCGAACAGTGGAGAATGTGGCGCTCTTTACGCGGCGGTTATGATAACTGCTACCCACGTCTGAATGATCTCCTGAATCCGCGTGTGATGCATGTCCCATTATGAGGTAACGCGTATAACTGTTGCGAAGATCACGGCATGCAAGCCACGTAGGTAACTGCCCCTCGCGTAGAGATGATTGGCATAGAAGCCAATTAGCTATCATACTGGCATAGAAACAAAATAACTGTCATACTGGCGTAGAAGCCAAATAGCTGTCGTACTGGCGTAGAAGCGAAATAGCTGTCGTACTGGCGTAGAAACCAAATAGCACATAAAACTTGATGATGACTGGGGTCTTGAGCGTATTCTGGACCAGATAGCCTTATCACGTACCTTTGCAAATATAGCCTGAGTTGGCGTATTTCGAGGAGATAGTATACGGTGTACTCCTATAAGTGAAAATAGCCAGGTCGGCATATTTCGAGGAGGTAGCATACGGCGTACTCCTATAGTTGAAAATGGCCTTGTTTGGCGTAAAATGCCAGGATGATGACGTGAGCGTATTATCCCTTGTTTTAGCTCTCTCAGTCATTGGAAATAGAATAAAATCTCGTGCATTAAATGCAGAGATCTGCCCCCATCTCGCGCATTAACTACAAAGACGTGCCTCGAGTTATGTACAAAGAACTGCTTTTGACGTGGCGTCTGGTTTTATCTTCTCTTGAGCGTAAAAGCTCATGCTTGCCTGTGTAAAGTAGGCAGCGTATTTCCTTGAATGCGTAAAAGCAATTTGTATCAAGAAAATGTCACTAAACGACGGTCTGGGTCTCTGTGCAGAATCATCATTACAGTCGTCCTCTCGATCGTCGTGCGGTACTCTTTGTCAGGGGTCAGGTTCGTTGTACTATCTGACAGGTTCATTCGAGGAATACGAAGAGTTCCTCGTACAACTTCCCGCTGCATTAAAAGCAGGTAGATTTTACGCCGAAGTGGCGATGTAGCAACCTTTTTACGCGAAAACAGTCTGGAAATACTGTACTACGCGGATTGTTCTGGAGCTATATTTTACGCTGAATATCGTTGAAGCTCTGATGTACGCCAATGGCTCTGAAGTCATGCCTTACGCTACCCAGTGCTGGAGCTCTGTTTACGCGGCTTTCTGCATGTTTTTGGGTTTTACGCGTATGATTCCCCAGCGTATTTTTCATGCTTCTACAACAGATTGAGTGATGACCAACTGAGAAACATCAGTCGTATGTAAAGAAGAAAAGTGAGATGGTAAAGATGTAATACTAGATAAGAGGCTAAGATTAGAAGTCATATGATGAGAAGCACCAGAGTCTAATATCCAAGAAGTTGACGTACTTGTAGAGGATGATGCAGAGAAGCCACTAAAGACAGGCTGGCGCTGGAGCTAGCAAAGATAAGCTGGCGCCGGAGCTGGAGCTCTAACCGAGTAATGCGGTGTTGAATATCTGTCGATGTCTGTGTACTATTAATAATGTCAACCTGAGGTACTGGAGAGCGAGTCGAAGAAGAATCATTTGTCTTTATTCGTTTAAAAAATTGAGTCTTTAAATATGGATGCAGCATAAAACAATTATCTACTGGATGACCGGACTTATGACATTGAGAACAAATCATATCAGGCCGCTAACGAACATAGCAGGTGACAGCGTAATAACCATTCATCCTGCAATACGTACTGGAGAATTTTTTTTTTGTTTTTTGTTTTTTGTTTTTTTTGTTTTGTTTTTTAGTAATCAAATTGAGGACCAACAAAATAAAAACCTCCCAAGAATACCCCTTGGTATTTTTTTTTTTCAACCACAGGTTCTCTGGTTGAAAACAAAGCAACCTCTTTTGTGCTAAAATAAGCAAGATGACAAAGAAGAGAAAAAAGTGGCTTTGATGTAGAAGAAACCAACCTTCTTTCTGTTGCTGGCTCCGCCAACAATTTAAGGTTGAGGATTTGTAGAATCTAAAAGTTTGGAGAGATGGGAGCAAGACTTAGCGATGGCTCGGATGTCCCCGATACTTCTCAGAGGCTTCACGGTTTGCTAAACAATGTTCTTCCAAATAAATAGACAGCAAGAGATAAGATGGTCCAAATTCTCATCCAAAGAATTTCGACAAATCCAAGAGCAGACCTCATCAAACGTTGGTCTTTCGGGACATGGGGCAACTTCGAGAGCTATATGTCTGATTTTAAAAAGAGAAGCCTGATGACTAACAACCGGTGAAGACGATGAACCGAATGAATATTCTTTGAATCCTAGGATAGAAAAAAAAAATTCTTTACTGTAATACGATGAAACAAACGAACAATATTAATTTTTATTAATGGATGTTATTAAAAGTTATATAACTACGAATATATAAAAAAAAAAGAACGTATCAATATCTGGATAGGAGTATAGAAAAGATGTGTACGTATCCATATAGAAAAAAGAATCTAATACTAAATCTAACTAATATCTAATCTTAAATCTAATTATTCTTAACATGAGGACCAAGATTATGTTAGCTATGCTTGAGCAAAAGCTCAACTTCCTTTTTTTTTAGTCCCACATCGGTTGGACCAACCCCTCTTTGTATGTATATATTAGTTCATCTTCATTGCTTTTTTAAAGATTTTGTGTGGGGAACCCCTTGGGCAATACGCGCGCACTGCCGCCGCGGCTCGGCTCGGTTCGGTTCGATAACGGGTGTGATTACGTGCCCACACCTGCAGGCGCAGAATGCCGATCCAATTTACTCTTCGGGCTGGGATCCAAATTTTTTTTTGTTCCCCTTTATTTTTTGATCCGATTTGCTTCATTCAAATTTTGAACGTTATGGCTCTATGTCCAGGTTCTTTGAACCTTACAACAGCATTTTTGACAGCCATTCCACCACGTTTTTATTGCTCCTTAATGGCTGTTTATGAGCCATTAAGTATCCTATCAGTGGCTGTGTTCTGCCTAGAAGGAGTAAAAGAGAGAGAATTGAAAAAAAATTAGGAGAATGTTTCTTCACCTTTTTGATTGAAGGTGATCCCTCAACTTATGAAAAAGCAATATCTTCTTCTGATGCCCCTTTCTGTAAAGAAGTCATTAACAGTGACTATAACTCCATCATGGAGAACAATACTTGGTTTCTAATAGAACTACCTTTAGGTAGTAAATCCATATGCTGTAAGTAGATATTCAAAAAGAAACTAAGAGCCGATGGTACTATAGAGAAATACAAGACTAGATTAGTAGCCAAAGATTTTACCCAGAAAAAGGGACAAGATTATTTTGATACATATTCTCCTGTAGCTAGGATCACCTCTTTAAGAACCCTTCTACCCTTAGCATCCATTCATAATATGATAATCCATCAAATTGATGTAATGACAGCAATTCTAAATGGGGACCTAGAGGAAAAAATCTACATGGAATAACATGAATATTTCATTGCTAAAGGCCAAAAAAAGAAAGTTTACAGATTAGTTAAATCTCTTTATGGCATAAAGCAAGCTCCCAAACAATGGAACAACAAATTTGACATAGTCATCTCAGAATATGGTTTCGTGCTAAATGAGTATGACAAATGTATATACTCCAAAATTTTAGATGAAAGTTGTGTAATCTTATGTTTGTATGTAGATGACATCCTTAATTTTGGATCATCACTAGAATTGATTACTAATACCAATGACTACTTATCCAGCCAGTTTGATATAAAAGATCTAGGTGAAGCCAACTTGATTCTAGGCATGTAATAGTCCAAATACAATGAGGGCTATACTCTATCATAAACACACTCTATCAAGAAAATGCTAAATTTTTTTGAGTATTTTGATAAAAAATCTGTCCTTACTCCTTATGCCAATAGTGTTGTTCTCAAGAAGAATGAGGGTTCTCCCATGGAACAACACAGATATTCTCAGATGATAGGTTCTCTCATGTATATATCAAACATGACCAGACCTGATATTGCATTTGCTATTGGGAGGCTAGTAAATATACTAGTAACCCCAAATCAGTTACATTGGACATCATTAGAAAGAGTATTTAGATATCTTAGGGTTACTCTAGATTATATGTTGCACTATACTAGACACCATGATATCATAGAAGGTTATTCAGATGCAAACTGGGTAACTGACTCACATGATATAAAATACACTACTAGATATATTTTCACTCTAGGAGGAGTTGCAATCTCCTGGGGCTCATGTAAACAAACTATTATAGCTAGAAGTACAATGGGCTCCGAAATGATAGCCTTGGACACTACATGTACAGAAACAGAATGGCTAAGAAATCTTATTATGCATATACCTGTTTTTATTAATCTTGTTCCTGCAATTTCCATAAACGGTGATAATAAATCTGTTATGGAACTACTAAAGCATGATTCTGTGAATGCTAAGATGAACATGCACCTGCAGCTGCGCTTCAAGTCTATAAAGAGCCTATTGGAAAAATATGTAGTTTTTGACTATATAAAGTCAGAAAAGAACCTTGCAGACCACTTGACGAAGGGTCTGTCTAGGACTTTGATCCTAGAATCATCGAGGGGGATGAGATTAAGTCCATAAGTAAAGTAACCAGCAGTGACAACCCAACCGAGTCTGACTGGAGATCCTAAGAAGCCGGTTCAATGTGTAGGAACAAGCTGGACTTTGGTGACTTTTATGGAACATTGACCCGAGATTAAAATCTCATTCTATAATGCCCAAGTGGTTGTATATGCGTACAATGATTCCCCATCACTATGGTGACAGTGTTCTTGAGTGATATGGTTAGGATGAGTTTTAAAACTCTTAATAGGTCCAAGCTGATATGCGGGGTTGAAATCTATCACCAACCCTTGAGGACTTACCTATATCAGAGGTCGTGAAGTCCGCGACTATGGGACAGGGCGATCCCAGACAACTCTCATGAATTTGGAATTAGTGCACATAGCCAACCAAAAGCGCCACCCGTTAGACCCAGAACCTTTAGCGTACTATGTGTGCTATTTTTCTGAATCTAGTGAAAGAAGTCTGATTAAAGGCATAGTCCATCAAGCACTTCTTCAGACAAATACAATAGTCACTAAGTCAGATACAAGGCTATAGTCCATCTCATCTATGCATAGCATATACCTGTCCAGAAACTCTTCCTTTTAATTTTTTTGCCACTTCTATTTTTGGAACTTGACCTTTTTTTTGGGAGGAGGGGTGGATTGTTAGCTATGCTTGAGCAAAAACTCAACTTCTTTTTTTCTTTAGTCCCACATCGGTTGGACCAACCCCTCATTGTATGTATATATTAGTTCATCTTCATTGCTTTCTTAAAGATGTTGTGTGGGGAACCCCTTGGGCCACACGCGCGCGCCGCAGCCCGGCCCGGCTCGACTCGGTTCGGTTCGGTTCGGCACGCGTAACGGGTGCGGGTACGTGCCCACACCTGCGGGCGCCGAATGCCGATCCAATTTACTCTTCGGGTTCGGACTGGGTTCCAAAAATCTTTTTGCTCCCCTTTATTTTTTGAACCGATTTGCTTTATTCCACATTTTTATTGCTCTTCAATGGTTGTTTATGAGCCATTAAGTATCCTGGTTGTGGCTGTGTTCTGCCTATTTACAGTGGTCTCCTCCTCCTTCATTTTGTACAGAAAATCATCCTACCTGAAGCGTCTATCTTCCTACTCTCTCGAAACACATTCTGTTCTCTAACTCCTTGTTCTGGACAGAGCTAAGTTCGGTCTCCCTCTTCGAGTTGTGTGCGACGAAGAGAACCCGGTAGTCAGGGGATTTTACCACTAGGAGCTTCCGAGAAACGTCTGCACATTGACCTCGGATCAAATATTAGGGCAGTGCTTCGTGCACGACTTTTTCGGAGGCCGGTAACAATTTTGTTTTTACTTTCTTTCTTCTCTTATAAATCTCTGAAAAATAATATATATTTATATTATAAATATTGATAACAAGTTACACCTTAGTTCGTAGCTTCATATAATTCACATACACCTGGCCAAATTCTACAAACTTTTCAGGTTCTGGCAGTACATCTTTCACTGCTTCAGCTGAGTAAAACCTTTCTGCCCAAACCATCAAGCGGGGTGTCTTCTCTTTGACGAAAATTGTGTTACCACTCAACTCCTCGACAGCTGCGAACCATCCAAGAAGGCAACCGAGAGCAATGTCAACATATCCAATACTGTCCCCTCCGAAGAAACCCTTTCCTTCGGAACATTTCTCGAACGCTTCCTCTAACAGCTGCAGCCCGCTAGCGAATTGCTCTGCTGCTTCTGCCTTGGCCGCCTCGGTTTTCGCTATTACAGTCTGAAGCATACAAGGAAACAACTGCCAAAAGAAGAAGAATTAATAGAAGGTTGTTAGTTTTGATTTCTTAAAACTGTTTTCTAATTGCTAAGTATAGAACTTAATGTCACCTTGTCGTCAATGTACGCAGCCCAGAAGCGAGCAGTGGCACGTTCATAGGGGTCCGATGGAAGGATGGATGGTCCTGTTGCATCCCAAGCCATCTCATCGATGTACTGGACGATGATTATGGACTCACATATCGGCTTGCCACCGTGAATGAGGACAGGCATCTTCTTGTACACCGGGTTCGACTTGAGGAGGAGCTCGCTCTTCTTACCAAATACTTCCTCCAAGAACTCATATCCAATCCCTTTGAGATTCAGCGCGATCCTCGCCCTAATCACAAAGGGGCTCAATTGCCATCCCAACAGCTTCACGTCCTCTCCTGGTCCTGAAATTGCCATTTATTATTAGTGAGTACGTGGAATGAAAATTGTGTTTGATGATAAATACACCAAACTGAGTGCTGTATATATAGAGCAAGAAATTTCAAACTCTTGGGGAAGAAGATTGTTCATTACTGGTCTACTTTTTTCAGTTAACGTTACGAATTGGATTACGTTTTCGTTAAAGTTTGTTTGCCGCCACCTTCTTCTTCGTTTCTCTTTTGAACATTGATGTGGACGGGTCCGGAACTCTCCAAATGGGCTGCAAAGATAACAAAAATGATATTTGTCACCCATATTTTTTGGATGATGTCATGTTCCATCATATGGAAGCTGACATAGCAGCTGAAATAACAAATTTTAACATTATAATTAATATTAAAATTAAAATTAATATTAGTATCAATATTAATATTAATATTAACATTAACATTAACATTAACATTAAAATTAATATTAATATTAATTTTAAATTAATACTAATATAAATATTATTATTAACTTTAATATTAATATTAATATTAATATTGAAAAAATTGGGTGATTAATTTTATGGGTCAAAACCTACTATGTCAGATGCCCACATAGCGGGAGATGGCATCAACAAAAATTTTTGGGAGGCAAATAGCAAATTTTTTTCTTATATGGCAGCTGACGTGGCGGTTAATATGACAGCTGACATAGAAAATTCTAAAATTTAAATTAACATTAATACTGATATCAACATTAATATTAACATTAAAAAAATTGGGTAATTAATTTTTTTGGTTTAAATTTGCCATGTCAGGTGCTATGGTAGATGCCACATAGTACAATTTAATATGGCACGTCAGCTGTTACATAAGGAGGAACGGCTTAAAGGAACACTTTGGCGATATGAATAGTAATACTCAAATTAGAAAGTTATTTCTTGAGGGACAATATCAGTAGCAAAGAGTTCGAAGAATTAACAAGCTATGACTAAGTCAGCAACTTGGTCTACAACCGATAAAGAGATAAAGAGGAACAAGACAATGACAATGGTTGTGGCTTTGGCATTCCCATCATATTTTAGTGAGTGCTTTATTGTATTTATTTGGATGGTGAATATTGTGGGCTTTGCTTTACTCTTTTGTATCTATTCGAGTTTTAGGAATACTACACATTTTTCGGTAAGGAATTGGGAGAGAGTTGTAACTATATTATAGTGGATTTGTGCTTAGCTTGTCCATGGGGTTTTACCGGGAAGATTTTTTTCACATTAATACTTTATGTTTGTGTTTGTGATTTCCTTTATTCTACATCATTGGTTATTGGATGATGAACTGAATCCCATCAAATTTGTATTAGATCCCAAATTCAGGAAAAAAGATGGCAGCCACAGACAACACTGGAATCTTATTGCAAATGATCATCCTTACCGGGATACATGAATTTGGAAGCCAAGGATGGAGGTCTTTAATATTGCAAGAAGTTGCATGGTCCCTTGGGGGTATTTCTAAAAAGTCGAAGGACATGTATGTGGAAGATCAAAAGCAGATCGACTTTGAGGAGAAATGTTTGGTCATTGGGAGGGAAAAGAGTTAGTTTGATTTAAATTAGTATGTTAATTAAAACTAAAGTATAGTTAAATAGGAATAATTGATTAAGAATAATAATTAAAGAAAACTAATGAAGGAAATAATTAATAACTAATATATAATAAAATAATAATCTAGCAATGATAATAATAATAATAATCTTGAAAATGACAATAATGAGTAACAAATGAACAATAAAATTAATACTAATATAAATAATAATATTAATCTTAGTAAACATCAATAATAATAAAATTAATAATAATTTATACTAATAGAAAGAATGACAAGGCAAATAAATTCAAATCCTAGACATAATGGCTAAAAGAGTAAAATTGAAATTTTTTAAAAATCAGATGTTCACAATTGATTATCAGAATAATGACGATCTTGTAAAAATATGTTGATGCATGTTATTTATTTGATCCGCACATGCCGACTTCCCAAAATAATTACGTATTTTCCATTTGGAACACAACAATATCTTGGAAGTATACTAAAATGATCACTACCACCACTTCTTCAAATCATGCCGAGCTTATAGCATTCCCTATCAGAAATCGAAATTAATACACTAACGAGAATAGAATGGAGAATTTGGTGGATTTTCAATTTATTAGAGTTACCGAGATGTCGTCCGTATAGACCTGAAAGATAATAACTAGACTTACATAGCCTGGAGAGGGGCCTAATATGGCTTATAATTTATAGAAACTGATTTTAGAAATTTGGAAAATTTATAAAAAAAAATGCAAATTAAAATCACAGAAAACACATGAAATAATTTCCTAAAAACTTCTAGGACTAAGTCGTTTACTGCCCATCGCACTCCACCCAGGATTCGTGATCAGACCTATTCGCTCATTCCCAGCTAATGGTTCTGAGTGAAAATAAGCAGGAGTCGTTCAATCCTCCCATCTGAATAAAAGGAGGATTGGGACTCCATCTCCGACCCGGATTCACAAACCCTTAGTCTTTATATCATGCCAACAACAATACAGATTTGCTATGAACCATATTTCCCTCTTGTCTATTCTATGACCATTGTGTGTCCTATGCTTTGACCTTGTGAAAGTTGGAATGGATTTTTTTTGTTTCTCACGTATGAAGAGACTAAGTAGTTGATTCAAATATATAAAAACAACTACCACCTTATCTCAAGTAATTTACATGAATAAAGGATAAGCAACAACCTTATCTAAACTGATTTACATAAATAAGAGATGTATTGGGAACAAAAACGTGAAAATCGTTTCCCCAAACCAATAAGTCCTGCGAAAGAATCGAGCAAAAGCACACAAATCAAAAATACCAAACACAAATCGCAGACAAAGAGATTTTTGACGTGAAAAACTCTTGCGAAAAAAGTCCACGGGACGATCGGAGTCCAACCCTAAAAAGCCACCACTAATGGAATAAAAATACACCGACTCCTTACAAACTTCTCACCGATCCAAAATGGATCATCACATGTCACGACCCGCACATGGTGTAGGGTACGAGTACGTGGGTACGTCCAGCCTACGCCGCAGCATCGGCGGTAGAACACTGTCTAGGTCAACAATACTATCTAAACATCTCACACAATATATATATATATATATATATATATATATATATATATATATATATATATATATATAAGGTATCTGTCATGTCATCTCAACTCCAAATGGAGGATAATGATATATGATAATGATAATCAATACTCACTCACAATACAAAACTAGAGGAAGATATAACACGATATGGAATTAAAAAAAGAAATACAGAGTTGCCATAATTCACAAGTCCAAGTCCAATGGTTTAATCTCAACCCAAAGATCTCAAATATAGTACATGTCATAAAGTCTAGCTAAGATCAAATATAACATCATAAAGAATGATCTAAAACTCTCCAACTGGTGGTATTATACCAAGAGACTCTACGGTGCAATCTCAACGGCCTCACCATCTTGTGGCCGTAGTAGGTGGGACACATCTGCTCTAACTAATCATCTGAAAAATATATCCAATCAGGATTGAAGTGAAGTACAACCCAATAGCAATTCCAATTAGTTGATAATGACTATAAACAGAAATAGAGAATGTAATACAAGAAGAGAGGCAATAATGGAAACTGTCACTACGACTTTTTCGGAGAGGATGCTTTTGCCTTTTCAAATATTAGTAAAATTGTGAATATTGGTATTTTTAAAATTATTGTTTGATTGATATCTTAGTTTACTATAACTAGTATGGATATTTTTAGATTATGTTATTTCAATATTTGATATAGTTGTATATGTTTATGTATTGTATTTAGTTAATGTTTAGTTATTAGCCATTAGTTAGATTAGTTGTTAGTGGACCTATTGGACCCAACTAGACTTGTCATGGACTAACATTAGTTAAGTTAGACTTGAACCCAACCACAAGCCCAATTCATTAAGAGAATAAATTAATTAGTTAAACCAATTGGATTAGAACCTTCTTTCGTTAATTAATTCTTTTATGACAAGGCCCAAGAAATATTGTGGACTTTTCATAGTGACTTGGAGAGGGGGTTAGTGGTCGGCCATAAGGGGAGTGGGGAGAGACTCTCTCTCTCTCTTCATTTATTCATTCCAAATCTAGATCTATAATTTTTCTCAACCAAATTCCTTCATCCCTACATCAATTCCTACCCAAATTTCTTCCCAATTCATTCTCTACTCACCATTGGATGCTATTAGAACAAGGAGGAGGCAAGGATCTATAAGAAGGAGGAAGAAGCACAAGTTGAAGGCCCTTGACACTCAATTTAGAGAATTACATTAGGAATTCACCTTCCAATAGGTACAATTCAGTTTTTTCTCTTTAATTAGGCTCTAAATCTATAATTTAATTATTAGAAACCCTACCATGTACTAAGGCTACCCATAGAAAATGAAATTAGGTTCATAGGAGGCCTATGGAGGAAGTTATATGGTATTTTATGTCAATTTTCGGAAAATTTCGAGATTGGCACATCATGTGTTTGTCAATAGGTCAATTAGACCAAATTGACATGTGTTTGGTTGTATGTGACTAGTGTCGTATCCATAATTGAATACGTGTAGGCCGTATCACGATAATTTGGCGATACAGATTAATTTGGGAGTTTTTTTCCGACACGGGGGGGGGGGGAGGGTGAGTATGTCATATTTTGATACGGACATGTAGATAAGTAGCTAATACTCCGTGTTGCTTCTAATTATGATTCTAGACTTGATCATATCCTTCGGGATACGTTTAGTGATGTGGTGGAGCCATATCGCAAGCGTATCATAAAATGAGTGTGATACGAGTGCGGTGCACTCCACGTGTTTGATACTTTGTATTCTAATTTAATTTACCTTGGTTATAACTATTAGAGTATTATATTTATAGTTGTTATATATATATATATATATATATATATATATATATATATATATATATATATATATAGGTATATAGGTCAGTGTTTGTGTATAGGTGTGTGTATGTGTGATAGAGGGGGTGTCGAATAAGCAGCAACAACAATAATAAGCAGCAGCAATAAGCAGCAGCAGCAGTAAAAAGCAGTAGCAACAGTAAGCAGCAGCAAAAGTTATGGTATTGTGGGGTAGTTGGTTAACAGTTAGCTATATGTAGGTATCATTAAGTTAGTTAATATTGTTAGTTAGGTATATATATATGAGGGTATATATATATATATATATATATATATATATATATATATATATATATATATATATATGGAAAAAAAGGATATGAGCCATAGGCTCATATTCCTACATGAGCCAATGCACACGTGGACCAATAGAAATGGAGTGTACTAATGCACATGGGTGCACATGGGATATAGGAATCCATTTCTATTGGTCCACATGTGCATGGCTCATATAGAAATATGAGCCTATGGCTCGTATTCCGTTTACCCTATATATATATATATATATATATAAACACTAGTTAGTATTAGTATTAGTATTGGTTAAAATTATTTCTAGTTTACCTTGAGTTACACTAAGGTAATGAGAGTTGAGGTATCCTGAGTATGGGTATTGAATATCCGATGGGTATGTTAGTTATGTTAGTTGGTATAGTATTGTTATAAGTTTAAGTGCATGTTAGTGTATATTGAAGTATGAATGGTTAGTTAGTTAGTTAATGTTAGATATTTGTTTACCTTGAGATACACCAAGGTAATTCCAAGATATTGGCTCATCCTTAAAGTATTGGGTTTGTATATCAAGCGGGGTGTGTAGGTGGTGTGATACCGTATTGGCGCAAAGCCACGGTATCCACTTAGCATTATTTTAGCTAGGGATACTATATCTTTTTATCTTGTATATATATATTATTATATTTTCATATCTAATAATTTACGTATCTTATGATACGGTATAGTATCGATACTCTACTATTCTAACATAGCTAGTATGGCCTAGATGCATAGTGTATGGACCCAATATCCTAGAGATGGACTCATACAACCTATAAATAGCTAGTTTGACCAAGTTTGACTAGTTTGACCTAGAGTTGACCTAGTTTGACTAGTTTGACCTAGAGTTGACCTAGTTTGACTGTTTTGACTTAGAAATAGTTTTATGACCTAGAATTTGACTAGTTTAACTTATTTTTATTCCAAAATATTGTATTACTGGGATATTTCATATATAGGTCTGTGGGACACCAGTTCGGATATCGTTTTGCATCATTTGCTCTGAACCACCGGCGAGTACATCTCTGATAGTTTTTATTATTTGATTACTACTATAATTCAAGTATTTATAATGTTAGTTATGATTCTTGACACGATGATTCTTGAAAAATCGACCAAAAGTTGGCCGAAAAACTGTTAAAAAATAGTTCAGAAATTCAATCCAACCGTTCCTGTTCATGTCCAATTTTTTACCAACCCGTTCAATAATTTTAAATTCTAATTTAAAGGACTTATTCACAATATAACCAAGATTATTTTTATTCTTTTAGTTTTTCATAGTTTGCTTTATTTTTCAAGATATTTCTGTTAGAAGTTGACCAAAAATATGTTTTATAAAATCAAAAATCTTGAGATACGGAGTACATCCCACCAAACGGGACCACCTCGTCTCATACAAATTGCATCAAAAGACGCGTATGGTATATCCTGACATGTGGGCTTTCGTGGAAGTTGATTTAGACTTGTGTGCGTGTCGAAATCAACCCGTATCCGTAAAAAGTCCTCCGTATCGATATTTTGCAAACTTCTCTATTAGTTTATATGCGCTCGTTGGATAACCACGAAACTTGTGCCATTGTACTCACAGTATTTGACTTGTCTTGTGACCCGACTTTCGCTCGATTCTGAGTCAGTCGACTGATCGCCGTTTCGTGGGCCCCACGATTCGACTTCACGAGCAATTTTGTGATCGGCTCATCGAAATCCAAATTTGGATATGCCATTGAGTTCGTATTATAGTTTAGGATTTGTTTGACCTATAATTTACCCCATTTAGAGACATTTACTCCTAGCACATATTTCGGTGCAAAGTGGACCACAAGTAGACCCCCACTTTGACCCAAAATTATTGTTTTGTCCTTGTGTCCAAATTTGACTTATTGGTAGTCAATCCTAGCTATTTCTTATATTTTAAAAATATTTGTGATATTTGTTGCAGCATCTGGAGACGTTTGCACTACTCTTATATTTTTTGGTTCGATGTACCTGATGACTTGAGTCGTTTCAGCACCAAATAACTGCCAAGCAAGTATACCTTGCCATGATGATTGTTTATTTATATTTTGTACAACATATTGTATTTATGTTACTTATTTATTTAGTTATTTTCTTATAAAAACTATGCGTCCTAGATAGACTTGGGTGCAACGGCGGGTTGCGTCATCTTTATTTTGTTTACCATGCATATTGACCTAGAGTTATGTGACCACCCTATAATTGCAAGGTATTTTTGTATCTCCTAGACCTTGACACGTACTTTGTACATACACGGATGTGTGATATGCATGAGAGGGCACGAACTATCGTATTCGGGTCGCTCCCAATATGTAATGGACGTGTGTCGGCTTAGTTCATATTTAGCATCCAAATGCATTCAATGACTTTATTGTGAGGAATTGTATGTGTCATATCAGGGATACGATCCGGACAGTCGTTTGGGTGGGGAGGATATACATGAGTCGTTTGGACTACTTTACACTTTCCATATTCACCCGTACGCTCCGTTGGAGACACAAGGTTTATGACCCTATATTATTTGGCGGCCTCTAACATCGATGACGTTATACACGAGGCCCCTGAAACTCCGAGAGAGATCATGTTAATCCCATTATTTCAGCCAGACATCTCATTCATGCAAAGGTTATCCTCAATTGCATTCACGTAGCTTGGTTAGTTTACCTAGTGCATATATTTATATTCAGTTTATGATTAGCATGCTTCTATGTATCTTGTTACGTCCGTTTGAGGACCTAGTCCCTTTTCAGGTGTAGACGATCATGACTATTTACAGGTGCCCGGATCAGGACTTGCTACTTCTTTCTTTTTCGAGGAGGTCTTCCCTTCGAGCTTCTTGATCACTAGATGATGTACCTATTTTGTTGTCTTTAATATTCTAGTTTGATAGTGGATTCGTCTTCACCCAACTATTAGTTCTTTTCGACTTGGTATATTGCCATATTTTGTTATATATTTCTATTTGGTTTTGTGGATGAGATTAGTATGGCCTGTGACTTGTTAAATTATATATCACTTTTGAATTAATATTCATAATATAGCGTATGTATGTGTTATGGTTTTCATATATTGGAGTTCTCATATACATACGGCTGGCATGCTTATGTATTCCTAGTCCAACGTATTTTGGGACTGGGGCATGACATAGCGTGCACGAAGGAATACTATGCATCGAACGAGGTTCTCTCGCACCCTACAAGCAACCTAGTGGGTTATTAGTACATTGAATGCACTAGTAGGGAGGCTTCTCGCCCACTCAACAAATCAAAACATGTTATATTAGTTCCATGCACAATCTACTAAGTTATCTTTCTATTCTTGCCTTAGAATTAATTTTATTGTAATGATATAAAGCCTATTCGTGTGGCAGTGTACCGTGCGATATAAGGATAACACAGAGAAACTTACCATTCGTCCTTCCCTGTCCAAAGTAAAATTAAGTCAACCAACATAATGTATATAATGACTCGAATACTCGTATAAGAAAACACAAGTGTCACGAGCGTATTTCTGATTCAAGTGAACGATATACTCAAATTTGTGATACTCAGGTTACTTAGTTACTCTAATCGTTCAAATATATTATACTCGGTCTGTTCAGGTGTGTTATATTCAGATTATTTGTTTCAATGTAATAACTCGCACGCGAATTATCGTAGATTGAATAAACTTAATCTATATGAATTGGTCACTGGCACCACGAGCCATTTGGACTGATAGCTTGGGGGATGACACTAGTTGCAGTTCTAGGTAGCTAGCCCCGCTACAAGCCCCTACCTCCCCCGTGCTAGCAGGGAGGATGGCGACCCTTGTAGTATTGGATATGTGTCGAGTCTACGCTGTAAGACCCTGCCTCCCCCGTATTGATGCTTCTACCTGACTATCCGGGTTCCAGCCTAGATCGATACGACCCTGATATCCCGGCGCACCATGTAACGATCCGTTCTGCTCAAGCGGAGAGCCAATTCAAACAGCTCTAGTGCGATGACCCAATCCACTTTTCTCAGTGAGAAGACTTACTTAAAGCAAAGGATTTCAGACTTGGCCGTTCATGAGTTCAGACTTAAACTTTCAAAGGCGCACTCGGAGTATCGCTGGACCGAGACAAATTATCGCTAAGGTGGGTGGCTACGATAAAGTTGTCATTGCTTAGCCTGCACAGTTAAAATATGGATGATACATTCTAGTCGCTAGGTGAATTACCCCTTGTATGCTAATAACAACGCACCTAGCTAAGGAAATAATTACAACTTGTATTGCTTCTGTTAGAACATGGAAATGAAACTTGGCTGATTGTTAGACCTTCGTATGCTACCTTAGCTTCATGCAAATAGACTTCGCTAATTCTTCTAGTAATATTATTATATACTCTTCGTAGTACACTGCTTCACTTGTTTACACTTCTCGTCTTATAGATTATGCCACCCGATATGTTCCTGTACAATTTTACTCTCAGCACTATCCCTTAGACTCGTACTTTCATAATCGCTTATATTTTTAAGTAAGGCTATTCTGCATGGTTCCTTATGTTTATGCTTCAACACTATTTTAATGCTTTCCTACTTTACATATTCGTGATGCATGTTAAAATTTAATGCCTCAATCAGGTAACCTAATCCGAGCCCTGCATTCGTCTTGTTCACTAGAAGACTATCTAATAGTCGTTTCGTATAAGTATGAACCTGAAAGTATTCGGGACCGTTTGGTCACCAAGGAAGTTTTTGAACGGGAGGACTGCATCATGATAAGTTAAACAATACTCGGTCAGTACTAAATCTAACGGCTTGAGGATTTAATATGTTTGTGAACAATCTTGAACTTGAATCTGAATCTAACCCGAATATGTACCTGACAAGAGACCTAAGACTTGAGACTTGCATGGTCACGGATAACTCATGTACAAGGTATTTGATTCCTCAGATGGTTATCGGGGCACCGGGATCGTATCGGCCTAGGAGGAATGTCTGGTGTATTATATGTCAATTTCGGTTATGGTATGCGACACCATTTTTGGGACAGGGCAATATATGGTATTCTGACCTTGATAGAGCATACTACCTTGGACTAGCCGTCTACCCTTCTGATATTCTTTTGAATCAGCGGATTGGCTTACAATGGCTCTTTTGTATATTCGCGCAATGGTTCTTCTGTATCTAGCGTTGGACCCCATTTTGCCAGAGACTATAATTATTGTCCTTTATGGCTTGCTAGTGACCTTCTGTTCATATAGATAAGCCAACCTCGCTTAGCGATAATCCGCATGCGTGTTATTGCATCGCATCTGATAATCTGAAATACCTGAATAGTTATGGGTATTAGATACGTGCATATTAAGCTTGAATAATCTTCTATAACACATCTGAGTATCTATGTAATTTGTGCACCTAAATTAGGAACCCGCTCGTGACACATGTGTTTGATTATGTGAATCCTTAATTTTATATATATTCCTTCTCAGCTTAACTTAGTTGTCTTGGACAGGGAAGGACAAATGGTAAAGTTGGTAAGTCTCGCCGTATTACTCTTATATCACACGATGCACTTCCACACGAGTTAGACTTTATATTATGCAATAAAACTGATTCTAAGGCAAGACTAGAAAGATAACTTAATAGATGGTACATGGAACCTATATAACATATTTGGATTTTTTGAACGGGCGAGATACCTCCCCACCAGTGCTTTCATATACTGATAATCCACCAAATTGATTGCAAGGTGCAAGAGAACATATTTAGAAATCTGAGTGGACGAGAATCCTCCCATCAATGCATTCGGTGCAGACACCCCTCATGCGTGCTAAGGCATGGAGTTTGCTCTTTAGCCTTGAAGTGCTGCATCCGGAGATGAAGCACGTATATAAGACATAAGTTGGAACATCGTCTATGTATTATTCTATGTTGTAAGCCACTTGGCACACTTTTATTATTTCGAGAGAGAGCACTTAAGTGACTTATAATCTCGGCCTAGCGCCGCTTGTAATACTGATTCAATATCAATAAAGTACTTATCTTATATCTATACTTATATTCATTTCAATGCTTCCGTTATAACGACTATGTGAACTTGTTACCAATTGCCTGTTTATTTCTACTCCGCTACATTCAGACTATCTGTGCGACTTTGTGGTTTAATTATTTTATCGCATGTTCGGATTCGCGACCTTGCACGGGAGCAGCTTGTGCTCGTACGGTATCACGTCCAGATGGACACAGTTGTCCCGTGGGAGCGCTGGCGCGGTGATTCGCGCCTAGAGGGGATGGTTGATTCCACGGGAGATCGGGGCATGACATATTGGTATCAGAGCATGGCTTTACGTCTTTGAACTTTGTATCGATTCTCTCAGTTTTGAAAGCTCTTTCGTGGGTTATGTTGATATGCGCTCTCTCATTGACCAATTGGGATATTCTATACAATGAGCCTAAATAATTTTAAAATGCATGTGATTGATATGATTGCTTGAACCAGATAGTTATGCAAAGACCCTTGTTCCGACCTGTGTTAGACTTTATGTGAATAGACTTGTGCTAGAATTAGTAAGTTATGTGCGAACCCAAATACCAATACGTGATTACCAAGCTGGTTAGTGTGCGCGATAGAATATCGTTCGGACAGTTAGCTATACACACACCAATTTGGCTAAGTTATGTTAAGTATCGCGCTCTATGACCCTTTGGTGCGAGCTAGTTTGCGAGCGAGATTAGAATATCGTTCAGATAAGGATAAGTCAAACTTAGATTGAAAATATATAAAATGTTATCAGATTATCGCTAAGGCGAATATAGTGGATCGTGCTTGAATTTTGAGAAATAGCTCGAACGATATTTCGTGTCGACAGATACAAATTAAATATGGTTTATTGGATGACTATCAATAAGGATATATAAGAGACTAAAATTTATCCTAGCGATACTTAGGTATCGTGTTGTAGTTCTAAAGAACGAATTGGATATATGAGTGAGTGATACGAATATAATTGAGGATTTAATTCGATGACTCATATTCTTTTATGGTGTATGGATTATTTTGGAAATGTTCAAGCGAATTTGAAGGTCTCGTGCGATAGTTGGTTCAAATAATTGAGAATGTGTTAAACAAGTGATAAGGCTTATATCGAATAGAGACTCAAGAAAATGAAAATCAATATCTTGGTCGAGGAAACTTGGTGGATCGTACGTACAATTTCAAATTGAATCAAAATGAATTAAACTTGAGTAGAATATCGCTCGATAGAAGTTAGCTTAAGTATGTATATTATGGTTTCGAATTAATAAACTTGATATGGTATCGATATTGGAAGATAGCACGAATTGATATAAGTAAAAGAATATTGTGGTTCGTTGAAAGAGGTAAGTGATAACAGATTCGATCTGGAGTTTGAACGAACGATCTTGAATTTAGTTCGAAAGAAAATACTCGACATCTAAACCGGACGAGAACGATTATCCCGTGGGAGCACTGGCATGATAATTTTATGTCCAGCGGGGATGATCGAACTCATAGAAATATGTTCGATGATTATTCAGACAAACTCGATGAATAGAACGTAAAGAAGGTGGATAGAATTTGGCTTGGGATTGAACTTAATTGTTTGAGGAATACTAGAAGTAGAGTACGGATTTATCGGATGGTAACATTGAAGTTGGACGATTTGGTTAGACGAATTTGATCATGGCATGGATGAACCTGACTTGGTGGATTAATATATACCTTGGATGGTGCGAAGTATAATAATGAGGTGTCTCGATCATTTTGATGATAACCGTAATGTTTGATATTCTTGTCCTATGCGAGCATAACTCTATGCTCGTAGATATGTCATGCCCGGATTCGGACGATTATCCAGCAGGAGCGTTGGCATGGTGATCTCATGTCCAGCAGGGATAATCAAACTTGCGAAAGATCGAAGCATGGCAATTAAAGGATCGTCTTGACTTGTGGTTCGACACAATAAGATGATCTTAAGAATAAAAGTGAATCGGAAGTATTTCCAGGATACGTTAGTCTAGAACATGGAGTAAGACATGCTTGATGGTTTTATGAACAGATACATGAATCATGTTGGATGACTTAGAATTATGATTGAGATCGATTTAAAAATAAATTATGGCTTGGTGGTCTAGACTTAGAATGGATATATGGGTTCTATCAAACATGTTTGAGGAGATAGACTATGCGAATTATTAGGCTTGACATGTGACATGGATATATCATGGATTTAACTGAATGGATTAGGACCCTGTGCAACGAACGTGTTAATATGATAGGATGATATGTGGTAGATGTTTAGAAATTCGAGTGAAAGAGCTTGGGTAGAATATACCGTATAAAATAATAATGGTTTGACAATAGAAATTTGGGCGACCATCGTGCGACAAATCTGCAGCGATGAGTCATGGGCATAAAATGTACCTATGACCTTGTGAGATGACCTAGTAATTAGGCAGACGACCATGTGCCGAGGGAAAGAACTTGTGTAACTGACTTTAGAGCATTTCTTGAGCAAGCTATAGAACTAGGACAACAAGACTTAGATTTAGACTTAGAACGGTAAGTGTGTGCTATATGCTATGTTTGACATGAATAAAATGGATGATAGGACATGGATGCTAGTCGGTAGATCAGATAGATCATGCTTGATGGTAGTGCAATTCTTGAATTGAGTTAGATTTGAAAATGACTTAGATTTTTTATTGACCCTGCTTGAGAAATAATTGTCATGCCCAAGTCCCAAAATACATACAACTAGGACACGTAAGTATGCCAGCCGCATGTATATGGCAACTCTAATATATGGAAACCATAACACATGCGTACGCTGTATAATGAAACAATAGTTCACAAGTGGTAAATATATCACAAGTCACAGGATATAATCTAAATCTCGTCCACAGCAAAAGTAAATAAATAAATAACCAATATCTAAATGACTAGATCTTAATACAAAGTATCTAAAGATGATAGTTGGATGGAAACAAATCCACTACCAACTAGAATATATAAGTGCAATACAACAACCATAAATATAAGTACAACAACCAACAATCACTGAGACTCGAAGAGAAGACCTCCTCGAAATATAGGTAACCGGTCCGGATCTGCCTCCTGCGAATACTCATGAACATCTACACCTGGAAAGGGAATAGGTCCTCAGAGGGACATAACAAGATACATAAAAGTATGCCAATAAAGTATTGAAATAAATATCCAATGGGTTACCTAACCATCTAAGTGAATGTAGTTTGAGAATAACTTTCCAACACGTGGGCTATCTGGCCATAAATGGGATTGGCGTGACTCTCTCGAAGAATCAGGGGCCTACAAAGTATGTCATCTTTTGAATGGCAGAGGTCACCTGATAATATATAATATATAGGGTTATCACCTCCCGTATCTCTAGCGGAGCTTCCAGGTTACAAAAAAAAGTGCAAAGGAGCCCAAATGCCTTACTTGTTGTTCTCCCCACCCTATGCTCTAAGCATGTCACATCCATGACACGATTTAGTTCATAGCCTATCTTTAGTACAATAGTCCAACCCTGCAACCAAACAAGGACAAGGATTGGACCACCATACTACAATAGGCTATGTCCATGGACTACTAATAACTGCTAAGTCTAGCATGCAAAGTTTCTAATAGCAATTATCCCTAACGCATGGCCCACACGTACAGGAGGCCAGACCTGTCACGTAGTCCATGATCTATATGAGACTCACACTCGTGTAACAGCTGTGTCACGGCCAATGAAATGTAATGATGCTTCATGATAATGGGGCAGTCTCAAAAACAAGGTCAATGCATATACATAATAAAAATATATCATGACGGCACCGTCATTGCACCCAAGTTTCCTTGGACGTACATTATATATAGCAGTTAAAATATATGAACTAATGACAGAAAATAAAGATGCATGTAACATATGGAATATGAATAACAGTACAATGGCAAGATATACTTGCTTGGCAAGAAATCTGTATAGTATAAGCGTCCATATGTCAATGACACGGGATCAGGAACTAAGGCCTCCGAACAAACATTTTTGGATGCTGAAATAGACATCACCAACATTTCCAAAATCAGCGAGATAGCTAAAAATTACTACCCTTTCGTCCAATTTGGACACAGGAGCAAAACGGTAATTTTGGGTCAAAGCGGGTCCACATGTGGGCCACTTTGTACTGAAAAGTTTGCCAAGGGTAAAGGTCTCTAAATTGGACAAATTATAGGTTAAACCAATTCTAAATGTCGATACGAACTCAACGGTATATCCAATTTTGGATTCCGGTGAGCCGAACACAATTTCGCCCAAAAAATCAACCGTAGGGCCCGCCAATAGACGACTGGTCAACTGTCTCAGAATTACGTGAAAATAGGGTCACAGGACTAGCGCGATACCATGAGTCTAGTGGCACAAGTTTTGTCGTATTCTGACGAGCATATACTAAATGGCGCAGAGTTTTACAAAAGTTGTGACACAAAAAATTTCTGTGGATACGGTTGATTCCGACGCGCACACGCATCTGAATCAGTTTTCGTAAAAGCCCATACATCTGGATATACCGTGCGCGCCTTTTGGTGCACTTGGTACACGACGGGGCGGTCCTGTTTGGCGGGGCGCACTCCGTATCGCAAATTTTGGAAGTTAGAAAAAAATAGGTTTTCGGGATTTTTAATCCGATTAAATTCAGCATACAGCAATAATTAAAATATTGTATTTGACAGGAATTATTCTCGGTTAGGTGGTCTTTGTATACCAAAAGAAAAACTAAATTCGGATCTCTGTGGTGGGAGATACGAGTCCTTAAACATGGATGGTTACCGCAATTTTCTGTGATCTAAAGTTGTCATTTTTTGCCAACTTTGTCTCGGTTTTCGCCTAGGGTTACACGCTGTTCGAGGTAAACTAATACACAGAGATGGAAGGGGGATAGGTCGTGAACATACCGGTGAAGACGGGGTCGAGTTTGGTCGAGCGATGGCGCAGAAATTGGGTCACAAACAGGGGTAAGTTGATGTGTTCTCTGTCGTATTCGTGCGGCCGTGCGGTGGTCGCGGCAGCGACTCCGGCGGTGAACGGTGGTGGTTCTGTAGAGGCTGGGCGGCGGTCAGGTGGAGAACGACGGCCGCAGGGTGTCGAGATGATGGTAAAAGGTGTTTAGGTTTAGGGTTTAAGTCATCGTATATATATATATATATATATATATATATATATATATATATATATATATATATATATATATACGTGGGGGGGGGGGGTTAACTACGTGCGCGGGTTAGCTCTAGCTGCTGCTGCCGATGTTAGATGGGTTTGCGGGTCTAGGGTAGCGGGTTGGGTAGGATATGGGTTAGGGTCCATTAAGATTTTATTTTCTTTTTCCTTATTCTTTTTCTATTTCTTTTTCTTTCTTTTTCTTTTCTAATTCTTTTATTCTTTTTCTTATTCCTATTCTTTTCTAATTCTTTTTCATTTCTATTTGTTTTAATAAACATTATATATATATATATATATATATATATATATATATATATAAAATTCTAGAAATTATATTAATGCATACAATAAATCTATCAACTGTCCACAGGGTCTCCTATATGTAAATAATTAAGAAAAAATTATAATTGCTCCATAAATCCCTAAATGTACCATCACCTAAAATAAAAATTAAATAAATTTTATTTCTACTAATGAGATAATAAATACTATAAATCAATTAATAATTAATTAAAATAATTAATACGATTTTTTTTAGAATTAGGGATTTTACATTCTACCCAACTTATAAAAATTTTGTCCTCGAAATTAAAATAGGGTAGGGTTTCTCCATCTAATCATACTTGAGCACAATCTAAAAGAATTTACCTCAAGTTTAACAATGCAACTTCTACCCAACTTAGAATTTACCCATCTATCATATAAGACTATACATTTAAGAAAAACTATTCCTCAATTATTTAGTCGTATTATCCAATCCTCAAAACTTCAACACCAAATATATCATATATGATATACCCTTAATCAATTATAAAAGATAGTCACCAAGTCATGTGGTTTGCCTATGGAGTATATCTAGTACTATCAATGTATGAAACTTATACCAAGCACGAGGTTTTGTCTTTTCGAAATAAGGGAAGACGGAAAACAATAATAAAGAGTTCAAGGGGGAGGTAATAGAATAGAAGTATGGGGATCAAGGCGTTTAAAGAATTCAAATGGGAATTGTCAAGGCAGTTATGGATTAAAATCCTATTTTGGTAATTCCTATTCACATGCTCATATCAGTACAGTTATATAACTGATACGATACGCTCAGACATATCTAGAGGGCAAGTACATTCGTCTACTAATCACTATATATCTTAATCCACGTAAAGTAATTATACGAAAGGAGAACCAAGTGCACTATGGCTAGCTTGACCATAGTACACTGATTTTGATTAGACAATTTGTATTAGTATGGTTGATCAGGCCCCAATAACACATATGTCATGAACAAGCTCGATAAAAGATTAAGCTTGCAAAACTAGGCGATAATAGCAGCATAAGTCGAGGTAGTTTAGAAAATATAAATATGCTGGATTATGATGAAAGAAGGTACATAATAATTTAAGTACACAAGAAGATAAGACTCTACAATCTCTACAGTTGTTATACTAACTCCTTGTCTAAGTTGCTAGTCGACAAAATAGGGGTATGGGCTTCTGAGTTCTACAGTTTGAATAAACATTATCTTCTTATGCAAGTCTTTAGTTGGTGTCATTCAATTACACTACATTAATGGGTCTCGAGGACTATGTGATACTATATTCTGAGGCGTACTACCCAACTTAAAAGAATTAAACTAATACTGTAGTTGTCTTGAGGGGATCCTACAAAATAATATTGTTCTTATAAATAAAGAAAAACTCTTATTGGGGTACACGAGAAAAAGATCTTGGTACCTATTAGGGTATCCTCTTGCATTATATAGGTAATGGTCATCTTAAGTCTTAATCATAGTGCTTATAGAACAAGTGTCAATAGTAAAAATAAAAAAGTTATTGGCCTTTAAGTGGAATCGAATAGAACTTGTATCGAGGTGTGGTTATAATTTATGTGATCTACAACTAAAGGATAATCACAATCTAAATGAACAACTCAACTATCAGGTTCTAACTACAAGGCACATAGTTTCAAAATTTTAAGATTAACAACAATAATCCTAGCAAACTCTATATCCTAGCATAAAGAATTCATTTGGCCTATAATCATAAGAGTTATGTGGCACGAATTGAAGGATGAAGAAAAATAAATTCAGTCATCTCACTAATAGCGAGCGCTAAGGTTTCAGAGG
This sequence comes from Iris macrosiphon, assembly GCA_036927795.1. NCBI lineage: Eukaryota > Viridiplantae > Streptophyta > Magnoliopsida > Asparagales > Iridaceae > Iris > Iris macrosiphon. The sequence continues at coordinate 45,328,624 of JAYESA010000002.1, forward strand.
AACAAGGTATGAACTTTAAATAGAAAGTCTCTAGATAGTATCATGGTTTTCTAAGGAATAGTGTAAAACCCCCTTCCTAAAAAATTGAATATACCCTTTATTTATTAATTATTAATTAAATTGTAGTAATTAGAGCTAAATAAGAGAAATAGATTTTTAATAATTTTTATGTTAGGTGTTCGGGCACTTAGATGACTTGTGGGACCATCAGGAATTTTTCGGAATTTATTCCATGTAGGAGACCCCTTAAGCAGTTGCTAGTCTAATGGTGTGCATTTTTCTAATCTAGAATTTTTCTATGAGTATATATATATGTATATACAAATATATATATATATATATATATGTATATATATTTTATAAAGAAAAAAAAAGGAAAAGAAAAGAATTAAATAAGTATAATAGTATAATAATATAATAATATTAATAAGTTACTTAGTATACTTAAACCCTTTTTATTTACTTTGCTTTAGACCTTAAGCTACTACTAAGCATTCATAGCAGCCAACTATAAGCAAGCAGCCGCTAGCCATGCAAATTTCCGTCCACTAGCAAAAGCAACCCGAACCTTCAGCAGCCCTTCCCAGACCCCTCTTCACCCGACTCAACCCGCGAAAACCGATCCCCTCAACCCTCTCTCTCTTAATATATAATATATATATATATATAATAGCTCTCTAAAACCCTAACCTAGAAACTCCAGACTTCCTCTTCCCATCTAGAGCCGTCACCACAGCCAGAGAAGCCTCCCCAAGCCATCCAACCATCCCGTCGACGCCGACATCGCGTCCTGCTGATTCCCACTCGAGGCACCTTCGCTCCGGCGTGATTTTCCGTTGACTCGCTCGACCAAACGCTGTTCCATTTTTATAGGTATGATCTCCCCTCAACCCTCTCCAATATTCGTTTTATAGCAAATCTCGGAAAACGTGTGCCCCTAGGTGTAAATCAGCGTCCAAAATGGACGGACAGACAGAATTCTGCAATCGCAGAATTCCAGATTGACCACCCATATTGTCGAGTTCGTATCTCCCACCACAGAGATCCGAATTCAATGATTCTTTTTGATACCTGTAGATTTCATGATCTAGTTCATTTTCTGTATTATAACTTTGTGCTATTAGTCGCTGTGGAGATAATTATATTCGTCACAAAACTGCGCGCACCTACTTTTTCTGGTTTTCCAAAAGTTGGAGATCGGAGCGCGCCCCGCCAAACGGGACCGCCCCGCCGTGTGCCAAGTGTACCGAATGGTGCACGCAGCATAACGGGACACGTGAAAATTTGTGGAGACTGATTCGGACGCGTGTGCGCGCCGGAATCAGACCGTATCCGCGGACACATCCCGTGTCGTAACTTTTGTGGAACTCGCACGTATTTTGTGCACGCTTGTCAGATTGCGACAAAACTTGCGCCACTGGACTCGTGGTAATGCGCTGGTCCTGTGACCCAAATTTCACGCGATTCTGAGACGGTTGACCAAATCGCCAATTGGCGGGCCCTACAGTTGACTTTTTGGACAAATTAGTGTTCGGCTCATCAAAATCCACATTTGGACATACCGTTGGGTTCGTATTAACATCTAAATTTGTTTGACCTATAGTTTGTCCCATTTAGAGACTGTTACCCTTGGCACGCTTTTCGGTGCAAAGTGGGCCACACGTGGACCCCACTTTTGCCCGAAATTACCGTTTTGCCCCTGTGTCCAAATTGGACGAAAGGGATGTACTTTTTAGCTATTTTGCTCATTCCAGAAACGTTGGTGATGTCTATTTCATCATCCGAAGACGTTTGTTCAGAGTCCTTAGTTCCAGGTCCAGTGTCCTTGACATTTGGGCGCGTACACTTTACAGATTTCTTGCCAGGCAAGTATACCTTGCCATTGTACTGTTTTTACATTCCATATGAGGCATGCGTGTTTATTTTCTATTTATTTAGTTCATTTATCTTAACTGCTATATAAACTGCGCGTCCAAGGAAACTTGGGTGCAACGACGGTATCGTCGTACTATATTTTTATTTATGTATATGCATTAGACCTACTTTACGAGACTACCCCATTTTCATGAGGCATTTATGTTTCATTGGCCGTGACACTATTCTTACACGAGTGTGAGTCACATGTAGGACACGGACTTGCGTACTCGGCTGGCCACTGGTACGTATAGGTCGTGCGACGGATAGGGATAACTGCCAATAGAAACTTTGCATGCTAGTAGACCTGGCGGTTATTAGAGATTTATCGTGTCATGGACATGGCATGCTTAGAGCATTGGGTGGGGAGAACAACAAGTACCGCATTTGAGCTCCTTTGCACTTTTTTTGTGACGCCCGGATTCTCCGCTGGAGATACGGGTGGTGATGACCCATATATATACATTGGCGGGCCTCCGCCGTTCAAAAGACGACGTGCCTTTGGGCCCCTGGATCTTCAAAAGAGAACCATGCCAAATCCCAGTTTTCAGCCAGATAGCTCACTTGTGGGGAAAGGTGTTCTTAACTGCATTCACATAGATGGTTAGGCGACCCCAATGGATGTTTATTTTTAGTACTTTATTGGCATATGCTTTTTGTATCTTGTTACGTCCCTCTGAGGACCTGGTCCCTTCCAGATATAGGTGAGCAGGAGTACCCGCAGGAGTATGGACCTGGACCTGACGCTACCTATCAGTCTGAGACGATCTTATCTTCTGATTATATGTGATTCATTTGCAGCTGTTTAGAGATTCTAGTTGCTATTCTCTTCTAGACATTTATTCTTATATTAGAGTTTATTCTCTTCTCTCTTTAGTAGTTTATTATAGTCGATTTGCAGTGGATTTGTTTCCACCCGACTATGGCACTTTGAGATTACTATTTGAGACTACTTCTTTGATATTCAGTTATTGAGTTCTATTATTCTATTATTTGTGTTGTGGATGAGATATAGAACTGCGTGTGACTTGTTGTGACATATATTTACCACTGTGGATTGGATATTCATGTACAGCGTACGTGTGTATATGGTTTCCATATATTGGAGTTCGTATACATACGGCTGGCGTGTTACGTATTCCTAGTCCTACGTATTTGGGACTGGGGCGTGACATGTTTTTGTGGTGGCCCATGCAGGTCAAGAATATATTGTCTCGGTTACGTAACTGTACCGAACAAGCCTGCGTATAGGAATAGAGAATAAGGATCTCATCCACGCTTGATTGAAATTCATCCTTCCTATTTAATACTTGCATCCTGTTTGATTCCTGTACTTTTCTAATCGTTTCGTACGTCAACTGCAGAGAGATGGATTTGCAGAATGGACGTACTGCCGCCGATGGCGACGCAACTTCTGGAGTCAATGGTCAGACTCAAGGAGGGACCCCAGCGATTCCTAGGCTTCCGGGACCAGATGGACAGACTCACACCCCAGTTCCATCTGATCTTCCCGCTTCACCTATTGGGAACCTTCCACCTGCCTCAGTACCGCAAGATGGCCAAGCGCAGATGTTCCAATTCTTTCAGATGATGATACAGGAACAGAGGCAGCAGGCAGCCGAGCAGAGGCAGCAGGCAGTCGAGCAGAGGCAAGAATTTTTGGCAGCACTGGAGAGGATGGCTGCACATGCTACTGTACCAGCCCAAACACTAGCTCCAGTACCTCGAGCTAAGGTTGGATCAGTAAAGGATTTTGTTCAGATGGGTGCAAGGCAGTACAAGGGCACTGAGAGCCCGGAGGAGACTACCAACTGGATCACTCATACGCAGAAGCTACTGGAGGCATCACAGTTACCGACGGACCTATGGATGACGGGTGTACGGACGCTTCTAGATGGTATTGCTCATCACTGGTGGGAATCCATGGAGCGCCAGTTGGGTACTTACCAGACTTGGGAGCAGTTCTTGGAGTGCTTCGAGGGAAAGTACTTTCCGGACACTGTCAGGGACACCTTGTATGATCAGTTTCTTCACTTGGAGCAAGGGAACCGAACCGTGGACGAGTATGATGCCGAGTTTAGTCGACTCAGCAAATATGGCGCTGCTTTGATACCAAATGACTTGGCTAAGGCTAAGAGATTTCATCGAGGATTGACCCAGGAGCTACAACATTATACAAGCTCGCAGTCCCGAGTCTCTTACGCTGAGCTACTGACAGAGGCCAGATTTCAGGAAACCATTAGCAGAGGAAGGGGAGCTCAGCTGAGGACACAACAAGGATCAGCAAGGATACAGCAGGGACCAGCCAGGACACAACAGGGAGGACCTATCAGACGCCCCTTGGCACAACAGCATCAGCAACACCGAGCAGGACCGTACCGGATTCCGGAAAAACCCCAATATAATTATTGTGGGAGGATCGGACATGTTGAGAGAGATTGTCGGACCCGCTTGGATCAGTGTAGGAGATATGGCTCTGGACAGTACATGGTGAAAGACTGCCCCATGCAGCAGGCACTTCCGCCGCCAGTTCAGAGATTAGCGCTTCCAGCACCGAAGCCAGCACAACAGATGACTGGACCAGGAGCACCTCGACCCCCAGCAGCAGGAGGATTTCAGAGAGGACCACCGCTACCTACTCAGGAGGAGCAGTATATGAGGACTGGACATGGACAACCACAGAGGAACGGGCGAGCTTTTGCAATGGAGGTAGATGACATGGATTATGAGGTGGATGTCATAGCAGGTATTACCCTTGCTTTTACTTTTCCCGCTGTGACATTATTTGATACGGGAGCCACCCACTCATTCATATCATCTAGTTTTATTGCCAAACACAACATTGCTTCTACACCATTATCTAGTTGTGTTAGAATTCTTACCGGAGGAGGAGTTGTACCAGTTAGTCGAGTTTATAGATCGGGCCCTATAGTGATTCGTGGCAGAGAGATGAATGCCCAACTCTTAGTCCTTCCTATGCCAACTTTTGATATTGTGCTTGGAATGGACTGGCTGAGCAAGAACCACGCTTTCTTCGATTACTTTAGAGGAAGCATTCTTTTTAAGGTACCAGGCCAGCCTCAACTTGAGTTTGCCCGAGAATCCACAAAAATCCTTGATGGTATGCAACTCGCAATGGACGATGTTGTCTATCACCCTATTATTTCAGAATTTCTAGACGTCTTTCCAGAGGATTTGCCAGGACTACCCCCAGACAGAGACGTAGAGTTTTCAATTGAACTAGCACCCGGAGCAGCACCTATAGCATCGCATGTTTACCGACTGGCAAAGAAGGAGATGGAGGAGCTGAAGGCACAGTTAAAAGAGCTAGAGGAGAAAGGTTTCATCCGACCGAGTGCATCACCCTGGGGAGCACCAGTGTTGTTTGTACCCAAGAAGGATGGGTCAGTGCGTATGTGCATTGACTACAAGGCCTTGAATGCAGTGACAGTGAAGAACAAATATCCATTGCCACGCATTGATGACCTGTTTGATCAACTCAGTGGAGCTAAGGTATTCTCGAAGATAGATTTGAGATCGGGATATCACCAAGTGAAGGTACGGAAGCAGGACATTCCGAAGACCGCATTCAGAACAAGATATGGGCACTACGAGTTTTTGGTCATGCCATTTGGATTGACCAATGCTCCAGCGATCTTCATGGACTTGATGAATCGAGTCTTCCACCAGTACTTGGACCAGTTCGTTGTCGTCTTCATAGATGATATACTTGTCTATTCAAAGAGCCACGAGGAGCACGAGAAGCACCAGCGGATTATTCTAGAGACTTTGAGGAGAGAGCAGTTATATGCTAAACTCAGCAAATGTGAGTTTTTCTTGGACAGAGTTTCATTTCTTGGACATGTTATTACAGGAGATGGTATTTCTGTTGATCCAGAGAAGATCTCAGCAGTTGAGACATGGCCTGTTCCTAAATCAGCAGCAGAGGTGAGGAGTTTCCTTGGACTTGCGGGATATTACCGACGATTCGTGGAAAACTTCTCAAGGATAGCGGCACCTATGACTCGTCTGACTTGTAAAGATCAGGAATTTATATGGACTGACGAGTGTCAAGCAGCCTTTGAAGAGTTGAAGAAGCGACTGACTACAGCACCAGTATTGGCGATTCCGTCAGGATCAGGAGGATACGTGATCTACAGTGACGCATCAGGAAAAGGCTTGGGATGCGTATTGATGCAGCATGGCAAGGTGATTGCATATGCATCTAGGCAGTTACGAGTGCATGAGAAGAATTATCCGACTCATGACTTGGAACTTGCAGCCGTTGTATTTGCTCTGAAGCTATGGAGACATTACTTATATGGGGAACGAGTGGAAATCTATACAGACCACAAAAGCCTCAAGTACGTCTTCACGCAGAAAGAGTTAAATATGAGGCAACGTCGATGGCTCGAGTTGATGAAAGATTTCGAGATAGAGCTACATTATCATCCAGGCAAGGCTAACGTGGTAGCAGACGCGTTAAGCCGGAAGCCAGCAGCTTACTTCTTGACAGCACAGAGGGAACTATTGGAGGACTTGCAAGAACTTGGCATTGAAGTGATATTACCCGGAGCAGATGGGACACTAGCCAACTTACAAGTTCAATCATCATTGGTAGAGAGGATTAAGGCAGCTTTGCCTACAGATGCCAGATTCAGGAGACTAAAGGAAAGGACAGAGGCCAGAGAGCAGACCGGATTGCGCATTCATGAGGATGGGACATTACGATGTGGTGATCGTCTTTATGTTCCAAATGGAGAGATTCGACAGGAGCTGATGATAGAGGCTCATAGTTCGATCTATTCTATTCATCCTGGAGGCACCAAGATGTATCGTGACTTACGACAGCATTTTTGGTGGCATGGGATGAAGAGAGAGATAGCTCGCTTTGTAGCTAAATGTCTGGTATGTCAACAAGTGAAGGCGGAGCACCAGAGGACAGCAGGATTATTGCAACCACTTCCGATTCCAGAGTGGAAGTGGGAGCACATCACTATGGACTTCGTCACGGGTTTTCCCAAGAGTCCAAGTGGAAGAGATGCAGTGTGGGTAATAGTGGACCGACTCACCAAGTCAGCCCATTTTATACCTTTTAGAGTGGGTCAGTCTACAGAAGCTTTAGCTGATTTATATATGAGGCAGATCGTGAGATTGCACGACATACCAGTCAGCATTGTATCGGACAGAGATTCGCGCTTCACATCGCACTTTTGGAGGAGCATGCAAGAGAGTCTTGGTACTCGTCTGAAGTTCAGTACATCTTACCACCCGCAGACAGATGGGCAGTCGGAGCGTACTATTCAGACCTTGGAGGACATGTTGAGAGCTTGCATGTTAGACTTCGGAGGATCATGGGAGGACCACCTACATCTTGTAGAGTTTTCTTACAACAATAGCTATCAAGCGAGTATTCAGATGGCTCCGTTTGAAGCATTGTATGGAAGAAAATATAGGTCTCCTGTGTGTTGGAGTGACGTGAGAGAACGTCAGATTTTGGGACCCGAGTTGGTGGTCAACACCGTAGAGACAGTCAAGAAGATTCAGGGACACTTGCGAGCAGTGCAAGACAGGCAGAAGCAGTGGGCAGACCTTCATCGTCGTCCCTTGGAGTTCAAAGAGGGCGATCACGTCTTCTTGAGGATATCACCGACCAGAGGCACCATCCGATTCGGAGGGCGCGGCAAGTTGAGTCCAAGGTATATTGGACCATTTGACGTGCTCGAGAGGGTTGGAGAGGTGGCATATCGACTTGCGCTACCACCATCACTGGAGGGAGTACATGACGTATTCCATGTGTCGCAGCTCAGGCGATATGTGGCAGACAGCAGTCATGTTCTCGACCATTCAGAGATCACCATTGGGCCGAGCTTGTCATACCAAGAGCAACCCGTGGGAATCCTTGATCGTCGAGAGAAGGTATTGAGGAACTAGTCTATTCCCTTGGTTCGCGTAGCTTTGAGGCATGGCGTGCCAGGAGAATCAACTTGGGAGCGCGAGGACGACATGCGCAAGCATTTTTCAAACCTATTCGCAGACCAAGGTATGAATTTATATTGTTAATTTATATCTGATACCATCCTTGCATTCTATCGTGGCTTAATTTTAATTTCGAGGACGAAATTTTTTACAAGTTGGGTAGAATGTAAAACCCCCTTCCTAGAAAATCGAATATACCCTTTATTTATTAATTATTAATTAAATTGTAGTAATTAGAGCTAAATAAGAGAAATAGATTTTTAATAATTTTTATGTTAGGTGTTCGGGCACTTAGATGACTTGTGGGACCATCAGGAATTTTTCGGAATTTATTCCATGTAGGAGACCCCTTAAGCAGTTGCTAGTCTAATGGTGTGCATTTTTCTAATCTAGAATTTTTCTATGAGTATATATATATGTATATACAAATATATATATATATATATATATATATATATGTATATATATTTTATAAAGAAAAAAAAAAGGAAAAGAAAAGAATTAAATAAGTATAATAGTATAATAATATAATAATATTAATAAGTTACTTAGTATACTTAAACCCTTTTTATTTACTTTGCTTTAGACCTTAAGCTACTACTAAGCATTCATAGCAGCCAACTATAAGCAAGCAGCCGCTAGCCATGCAAATTTCCGTCCACTAGCAAAAGCAACCCGAACCTTCAGCAGCCCTTCCCAGACCCCTCTTCACCCGACTCAACCCGCGGAAATCGATCCCCTCAACCCTCTCTCTCTTAATATATAATATATATATATATATATATATAATAGCTCTCTAAAACCCTAACCTAGAAACTCCAGACTTCCTCTTCCCATCTAGAGCCGTCACCACAGCCAGAGAAGCCTCCCCAAGCCATCCAACCATCCCGTCGACGCCGACATCGCGTCCTGCTGATTCCCACTCGAGGCACCTTCGCTCCGGCGTGATTTCCCGTTGACTCGCTCGACCAAACGCTATTCCGTTTTCATAGGTATGATCTCCCCTCAACCCTCTCCAATATTCATTTTATAGCAAACCTCGGAAAACGTGTGCCCCCTAGGTGTAAATCAGCGTCCAAAATGGACGGACAGACAGAATTCTGCAATCGCAGAATTCCAGATTGACCACCCATATTGTCAAGTTCGTATCTCCCACCACAGAGATTCGAATTCAATGATTCTTTTTGATACCTGTAGATTTCATGATCTAGTTTATTTTCTGTATTATAACTTTGTGCTATTAGTCGCTGTGGAGATAATTATATTCGTCACAAAACTGCACGCACCCACTTTTTCTGGTTTTTCAAAAGTTGGAGATCGGAGCGCGCCCCACCAAACGGGACCGCCCCGCCGTGTGCCAAGTGTACCGAATGGTGCACGCAGCATAACGGGACACGTGAAAATTCGTGGGGACTGATTCGGACGCGTGTGCGCGCCGGAATCAGACCGTATCCGCGGACACATCCCGTGTCGCAACTTTTGTGGAACTCGCACGTATTTTGTGCACGCTTGTCAGATTGCGACGAAACTTACGCCACTGGACTCGTGGTAACGCGCTGGTCCTGTGACCCAAATTTCACGTGATTCTGAGACGGTTGACCAAATCGCCAATTGGCGGCCCTACAGTTGACTTTTTGGACAAATTAGTGTTTGGCTCATCGGAATCCACATTTGGACATACCGTTGGGTTCGTATTGACATCTAAATTTGTTTGACCTATAATTTGTCCCATTTAGAGACTGTTACCCTTGGCACACTTTTCGGTTGCAAAGTGGGCCACACGTGGACCCCACTTTTGCCCGAAATTACCGTTTTGCCCCTGTGTCAAAATTGGACGAAAGAGATGTGCTTTTTAGCTATTTTGCTCATTCCAGAAACGTTGGTGATGTCTATTTCAGCATCTGAAGATGTTTGTTCGGAGTCCTTAGTTCCAGGTCCAATGTCCTTGATATTTGGACGCGTACACTTTACAGATTTCTTGCCAGGCAAGTATACCTTGCCATTGTACTGTTTTTACATTCCCATATGAGGCATGCATGTTTATTTTCTGTTTATTTAGTTTATTTATCTTAACTGCTATATAAACTGCGCGTCCAAGGAAACTTGGGTGCAACGACGGTATCGTCGTACTATATTTTTATTTATGTATATGCATTAGACCTACTTTATGAGACTACCCCATTTTCATGAGGCATTTATGTTTCATTGGCCATGACACTATTCTTACACGAGTGTGAGTCACATGTAGGACACGAACTTGCGTACTCGGCTGGCCACTGGTACGTATAGGTCGTGCGACGGATAGGGATAACTGCCAATAGAAACTTTGCATGCTAGTAGACCTGGCGGTTATTAGAGGTTTATCGTGTCATGGACATGGCATGCTTAGAGCATTGGGTGGGGAGAACAACAAGTACCGCATTTGAGCTCCTTTGCACTTTTTCTGTGACGCCCGGATTCTCCGCTGGAGATACGGGTGGTGATGACCCATATATATACATTGGCGGGCCTCCGCCGTTCAAAAGATGACGTGCCTTTGGGCCCCTGGATCTTCAAAAGAGAACCATGCCAAATCCCAGTTTTCAGCCAGATAGCTCACTTGTGGGGAAAGGTGTTCTTAACTGCATTCACATAGATGGTTAGGCGACCCCAATGGATGTTTATTTTCAGTATTTTATTGGCATGTGCTTTTTGTATCTTGTTACGTCCCTCTGAGGACCTGGTCCCTTCCAGATATAGGTGAGCAGGAGTACCCGCAGGAGTATGGACCTGGACCTGACGCTACCTATCAGTCTGAGACGATCTTATCTTCTGATTATATGTGATTCATTTGCAGCTGTTTAGAGATTCTAGTTGCTATTCTCTTCTAGACATTTATTCTTATATTAGAGTTTATTCTCTTCTCTCTTTAGTAGTTTATTATAGTCGATTTGCAGTGGATTTGTTTCCACCCGACTATGGCACTTTGAGATTACTATTTGAGACTACTTCTTTGATATTCAGTTATTGAGTTCCATTATTCTATTATTTGTGTTATGGATGAGATATAGAACTGCGTGTGACTTGTTGTGACATATATTTACTACTGTGGATTGGATATTCATGTACAACGTACGTGTGTATATGGTTTCCATATATTGGAGTTCGTATACATACGGCTGGCGTGTTACGTATTCCTAGTCCTACGTATTTGGGACTGGGGCGTGACAAATAGGTAGGATGCTACTCTTCTGTGGTCGGGGTATGATCGAGGAAAATAATATATTCATTACTCTTGGCTTCCTAAGGTACTATTCTGCTAAAATTAAGACAAGAAGCTAAATGTATAGTTCTAATATTATCTCACTATGAAAGTTAGGTCCAGTCCGAATATTCAATCTTGGATTTCTATTGGTTCCTCAATACTACGGTCAAATAATATGGTTAAATTTATAACTAACTCTAGTATGGTCTATACTACTCTCAAGTTTTTATAAATATATCAAGGGATAATGGTTATCTAATCTATAGATGAGTGATGCTAGGGTTCACTAGATATTCTAAACTTAGTGATGTGTCAATATTCTAGTTGTATTCCTAATAGAAATGTTATCCTAATTATCATTCTAACAACAAGGGTTCCTATATTCTAGGAGAGGCTATACTCAAGGAACTATTAGGGAAGCACATGAATCAAGCAGGATGCAATTATTTAAATAGAACAGATTGAAAGGAAGGAAAGTAAATCATAGTCAATGGTGTATGAGATCCTATACTCTAATCCTAGGTGCAGGCTTGCTTGGTATAGTAACATAACCGAGACAATATACTCTCGACCTACATAGGCCACCACTAAAAATATGTCAAGTCCCAGTCCCAAAATTCATAGGACTATGACACGTAAGCATGCCAGCCGTATGTATATGGCAACTCCAATATATGAAAACCATAACACATGCGTACGCTGTATAATGAAACAATAATTCACAAGTGGTAAATATATCACAAGTCACAGGGTATAATCTAAATCTCATCCACAGCAAAAGTAAATAAATAAAAAACTAATATCTAAATGACTAAATCTCAATACAAAGTATTTAAAGGTGATAGTTGGATGAAAAAAATCCACTACCAACTAGAATATATAAGTGCAACACAACAACCATAAATATAAGTACAATAACCAATAATTACTGAAACTCGAAGAGAAGACCTCCTCAAAATATAGGTAACTAGTCCGGATCTGCGCTCCTGCGAATACTCATGAACATCTACACCTGGAAAGGGACCAGGTCCTCAGAGGGACATAACAAGATACATAGAAGCATGCCAATAAAGTACTAAAATAAACATCCAATGGGTTGCCTAACCGTCTAAGTAAATATAGTTTGAGAACAACTTTCCAACACGTGGGCTATCTGGTCATAAATGGGATTGGCGTGACTCTCTCGGAGAATCAGGGGCCTATAAAGCATGTCGTCTTTTGAACGACAGAGGTCGCCTGATAATATATAATATATAGGGTCATCACCGCCCGTATCTCCAGCGGAGCTTTCGGGTTACAAAAAGGAATGTGCAAAGGAGCCCAAACGCCTTACTTGTTGTTCTTCCCATCCCATGCTCTAAGCATGTCAAATCTATGACACGATTTGGTTTATAGCCTATCTTTAGTACAATAGTCCAACCCTGCAACCAAACAAGGACAAGGATTGGACCACCGTACTACAATAGGCTATGTCCATGGACTACTAATAATTGCTAAGTCTTCTAGCATACAAAGTATCTAACAGCAGTTATCCCTAACGCACGGCCCACACGTACAGGAGGCCAGACCTGTCACGCAGTCCGTGATCTATATGAGATTCACACTCGTGTAACAGCTTTGTCACGGCCAATAAAACCTAATGATGCTTCATGATAATGGGGTGGTCTCATAAACAAGGTCAATGCATATACATAATAAAAATATATCATGACGACACCGTCGTTGCACCCAAGTTTCCTTGGACGCGCATTTTATATAGCAGTTAAAATATATGAACTAATGACAAAAAATAAAGATGCATACAACATATAAAATATGAATAACAGTACAATGGCAATGCATACTTGCCTGACAAGAAATTTGTATAGTGTAAGCGTCCAAATGTCAAGGACACGGGATCAGGAACTAAGGCATCCAAACAAATATCTCCGGATGCTGAATTAAACATCACCAACTTTTTCGAAATCAGCAAGATAGCTAGAAATCATTACTCTTTTGTCCAATTTGGACACAGGGGCAAAATAGTAATTTTGGATCAAAGTGGGTCCACATGTAGGCCACTTTGCACCGAAAAGCGTGCCAAGAGTAAAGGTCTCTAAATGGGACAAATTATAGGTCAAACCAATTCTAAACGTCGATACGAACTCAACAGTATGTCCAATTTTGGATTCCGGTGAGCCGAACACAATTTGCCCAAAAAGTCAACCGTGAGGCCCACCAATAGGCGACTTGGTCAACTGTCTCAGAATTGCATGAAAATTGGGTCACAGGACCAGCGCGATACCACAAGTCTATTGGCACAAGTTTTGATGTATTCTGACGAGCATACACTAAATGGCGTGGAGTTTTGCAAAAGTTACGATATGGAAAATTTCTGCGGATATGGGTTGATTCTGAAGCGTACACGCGTCCGAATCAGTTTTCGCGATAGCCCACACGTCTGGGTATACCGTGCGCGCCTTTTGGTGCACTTGGTATACGACAGGACGGTCCCGTTTGGCGGAGTGCACTCTGTATCACAAATTTTGGAAGTTAGAAAAAAGTAGGTTTTCAAGATTTTTAATCTGATTAAATTCAGCATACAGTAATAATTAAAATATTATATTTAACAAAAATTAATCTCGGTTAGGTGGTCTTCTCATACCAAAAAGAAAAACTAAATTCGGATCACTGTGGTGGGAGATACGAGTCCTTAAACATAGATGGTTACCGCAGTTTTCTGCGATCTAAAGTTATTATTTTTTGCCAACTTTGCCTCGGTTTTCGTCTAGGGTTACACATTGTTCGAGATAAACTAATACACAGAGATGGAAGTGGCATAGGTCGTGAACATACCGGTGAAGATGGGTCGAGTTTAGTCAAGCGATAGCACAAAAATTGGGTCACGAACAGGGGTAAGTTGCTGTGTTCTCTGTCGTGTTCGCGCGGCCGTGCGGTGGTCGTGGCGACGGCTCTGGCGGTGGTTCTATCGAGGCTGGGCAGCGGTCAGGTGGAGAACGACGGTCGCAGGGTGTCGAGATGATGGTAAGTGGTGTTTAGGTTTAGGGTTTAAGTCATCGTGTATATATATATATATATATATACGCGGGGGGGGGGGGGGGTTAACTGCGCGCGCGGGTTAGCTCTAACTACTGCTGCTGATGTGAGATAGGTTTGCAGGTCTAGGGTAGCGGGTTGGGTAGGATATGGGTTAGGGTTAGGGTTAGGGTACATTAAGATTTTATTTTCTTTTTTCTTATTCTTTTTATATTTCTTTTTCTTTCTTTTTTATTTCTAATTCTTTTAATCTTTTTCTTATTCCTATTCTTTTCTAATTCTTTTTTATTTCTTTTAATAAACATTATATATATATATAGAAAATTCTAGAAATTATATTAATGCATACAATAAATCTATCAACTGTCCACAGGGTCTCCTACATATAAATAATTAAGAAAAAATTATAATTGCTCCGTAAATCCCTAAATGTACCATCACCTAAAATAAAAATTAAATAAATTTATTTCTACTAATGAGCTAATAAATACTATAAATCAATTAATAATTAATTAAAATAAATAATATGATTATTTTTTTAGAATTAGGGGTTTTACAATAATGGTGAACCATAAACGAGAATCCTTGAGATTTTCGCGATTAGCTTGTCCGACTTCACTATCGCTAAGTTTGGTTCAATGCGTATGTTGAGGGACTCCTTTAATGTGTGCACGATCTAAGACTCAATGATATGTTGAACTCGAGTGCAAAGACTTCGCTATTGCTAAATTGGTTGACATGCATATATTTGAGGGACGCCTTTAATATGTGCATAATCCAGACTCGCGATATGCTGATCTTGAATGCTAGTGCAAATAAATATGTTAGATTCGCATGGACGAGTATAATAATTTAGATAAGTTTGCATCATCACTAGATCGTCATTCAAGATGGATTATAACGTTTGTAAACCCCGTTGACCAAATTTAGATTTACTTAGCTTAGATAAATAGATTATGTTTAATTTGGAGACAATTAGAATTAGATTACAGTATTTTAGAATTTGTACAATATTATATCTCCTAGAGCACCTTATCGTTGCTTCGATAATTGGAGAACCTCACTAGCCGTTGCTTTCCTACAAATTTCACAACCTTGTCCTAGACGTGCCCGCCTACCATTCTGACATTTGTGTAACTTATAATTACGCTCTCTTGTGCTATATTTTAGTCGCACAATATTCGTCGCAGACGTTATAAATTAATTGTCACGCCCCAGTCCCAAAATATCGAGGGACTAGCCACGTGGCAATGGCCAGTAGCACGCACCAATGGGCAAACCCAATTTAATGGACCCATCAATGTGTACTTAAGCTGTAAAATAATAATCAGGGTCTACTATACTAATCTCATCCACAGAATGAATATATCAATAACTACAAAAGAAAATAATATCATTATCAAATCACAAGTAATTAAATCGGGGAACAAGCCCGATATAAGTCTGATACAACTGTCAAGATACAAGAATAAAGATAACCACATCAAATACTGAGTATGTAAACAATATATACTCAGAAGATACCTCGGGGATCACTCGTCTACTGGATCTGGTACTACTCTAGTGCCTGCTCCTATTCCTGCTTCTGCTCCTGCTAATGCTCATGTCCCGTGTACCTTGGGGTCGATCTCGTCTGCTAATCCTGGGGACATAATCCGGATCCAGGTCCTCAGGGGACATAGCAAGGTGTCACGCCCCAGTCCCAAAATGACGAGGGACTGAGCACGTGAGCAATGGCCAGCAGCACGCACCGATGGACAACCCAATTTAATGGATCCATCAGGGCATGCTTAAGCTGCAGTCTAACAGTAATAAGTTACAAGTCTCAGGTATTTCTAATCTCATCCACAGAACAACCACAGATTAATTGCCAGAAATAATGCAATAGAAATAAATAAGCAATATTAAATAAGGTTATCTCGGGAAACAAATTCGAGAATTATTCTGTTACATTTAAGAAGAAAGACAGAAAATAAAATACTGAAATGGAAATACTGTGAATATGAAGCCGGTGCTCAGGAGAAGTCTTCTGCAACTATCTCGTCCTCGGTTCCGGGTTCTGCTCCAAGGAGTGCTCCTGTACCGTACACCTCGGGGTAGTTCTCTACGGCTATACCTGGGGACATAGTCCATTCCAGGTCCTCAGGGGACATAACAAGGTACAGAAAATACAAGCCAAAACATATACAGTGCAGCAATAAAATAAACAGCAGGATAAATATGTAAACCAGCTAGTGATATGCAAGTGAGAGTTTTAGTCATACTCAGGCTGAGACTACTACAGGATCAGTGTCGAAGAAACCATAGCAGTATTTTCTCGAAGAGCCAGTAAGGAACCAAAGCTCTGTATCAGAGTCTAAGGCACCGCCAGATATAAGTATTTATATTATATTATATTCAGCCTTGATATGACAATACTCTCCCCACCCCATGTAATCTCACGTCACAGTTCCAGAATATCACAGGTACAAGTCACGCAAGATTGAACTAATGCAATGAGTCGGGTTAAAATCTAAGCATGTAAACTGTAATAACATGAAAATGTAACCTATACGAAATCACCAGGTATATCTCAGGCAATTCCGTCACATGAATAGTGTCAGGTGTCCTGGGTTAAGCAGTTAAACAAGTTTACTTAGGCATCTACAAGAAATCAAGTAAATACTATAACCAGAAATATCTGAGAATTGGCAAGCTTTACTTGCCCACTGATGTATAAACAGGTCCAGAAAATAACTAGCAAGCTGCAGGATTTGGCAAGGTACACTTGCCTGTGGTTCCGGTTCGGTTTGCAGTTCTGACTTCGGCGGAAATTGCAGGCGATACTCCGGTTGCTGAAACAAACATCACCATCAGATCCAGAAAATATCAATCAGCTAGAAACACCTATCCTTGGGTCCAATTTGGAGACAAGGGCAAAAACGGCAGTTACGGGCCAAAACGGGGTCCACCGGTGGGCCCGCTTTGCTCCGAAAAACGCGTCAGGGTCAACGGTCTCTAAATTCACCAAACTTAGTGTCAACAGGTCAGGAACGCTGATACGAACCCAACGGAACTTCCAGAATTGAATTCCGATGAGCCGATCACAAAATCGCCCGTCGAGCGGGGCTTGTGGGGCCCACGACACGCGATTTCGTCAATGTTCTCAGAATCGAACCAAACTTGACCCACAGGACTAGTGTATCGCTACGAGTCCGATGGTGCAAGTTTTGTCTCGATCCGACGTGTGTACACAAAGTTAGGGTGAATTATAGAAAAGTCGAATACGGGGCGATGTCCGCGGATACGCGTTGATTCCGGTGTGCACGCACACCCGAATCAGCTTCCGCGAAATCCCACACGTCCATATCGATGAGGCGCACATATCTGTGAAGACCGCACGCGACCAAGTTGTCCCGTTTGGCGGGGCGTACTCAGTTCCGGGGTGAAACAGGGTCTGGTTTTTTCCTGTTTTTGGATCGCGGTGTGCGATCACCACAGGACACGATGCCCCGAACAGTTTGTCCGGACACCGAGAAGGTCATATAGGCTTCGCAAAGCAATTTGCGGAATCGAAAATGGAGCTACGAGCAAAAAGTTACACGTACCTGAAAGGGGGCCCGAAAACCGGGGTCGAACCGTGTCCAACACGACACAGGACACGTGTCCTGTGTCCGACTCGGATTTTAGGAATTAGGGTTAGGGCTTGGCCTGCGGCGGGGCTCCGGCGGCTCAGGGCGGAGACGGCGGCTGGGCTGCGTCGGAGGGGCCGGGGCTGCTGCGGCGGAGGGCGGCGCGGCGCTCGGGCGGAGGCGGCGGCGCGGGGGGCGGCCGGCGGCGCTGTGCAGTTGGTGCTGCTGTTGCTCGCTGCTGCTGCGGCGGCATACGGCGGAGGAGGAAGGAGGGGCGGCTTCCGGTGGCAGCTGGGCGGTGGCGAGGGCGGGCTGGGTTGGCGGCGTCGGTGAGGGAGGCGGTGGAGCGTGGTGGTGGCTGGCGTTGGCTGAGGGGGAGATCGGAGGAGGAGGAGGACTTAAATAGGGTGGCCGGAGGGGTGAGGGGGCCGAGACGTGCGGAGGAGGGGGCGTCGTTGCCCGAGCGGAGGGGAGGGGAGGCCGGGAGACGCGGGCGGGCGGCCGGGAAGCGCGGGCGGGGCGGTTGCGGGCCGAGCGGGGCGCGGGGGAGAGGGATCGTGGGGGAGACGGGCGCCGGGTCGGGTCGGGTTCGGGCGGGCGGATCCGACCCGACCCGCTAGGCAGGGGCTGGGCCGGGTTGGGGCTGGGCCCGGTTTGAGCCCAATGGGCCGGGCCGGGCTCGGGTTTGGGTTTATTTTTAAAAAAAAAAAATAATAATAATTAAAATCAGTAATAAATAAATAAATAAATAAATAAATAGTTTTAGGTGTTTTAAAAATAGGTCTGGGCCCGATAAATTTCAGAAAAATTGTCCTAAGTCCAGTTTTTTATTTTACATCCAAAAATATTATTTTCATAATATTTTAATATCATTTATTATTATTTAAAATCATTGAATAATTAAAACCCTGTTTTTAAATTACAGAAAAATCCCAGAAAATTTCAGAAAATTATGAAAAATCCAGCTTTGAAAATTTTAAAAAATCAGGGGGTTTACACAAGGTACAAAATAACTCAAGCCATAAATAATGCAGTGCAGAAAATAAATAAATCAATAGGGGAACACTATATAACTAGCTAAGTGATATGCAAGATGAGAGCAGCACTAGAACCCAGGCTGAGACCACTACAAGCTCTGTGTCGGGGAGCCGGTAGCAGTGATAACATGTGGTTGTCTAGCACGGAGAGATACTAAGACGCCGGCATAATATAGTCAACCTGTAGCCTATGTGTCTCTCTCCACCCAATGTAATCATACGTCTCATGAATACGACGTCTCATGTCCATGCCACATAGGATCATAACTAATGCATCCAGCCATATACTAAGATCTAGCATATATATAAAGAATATGTCATGAAACCTGTATCCTATACAGAATCACCATGAATATCTCAGGAAGATTCTGTCTCATGAATAGTGTCAGGTGTCCTGGGTATAACGTACTTGATAATGCAAGCACTAGAAGTATAGGGTCTCGATATCCATGTCTAGATGATATTACACAACTTCGCGTACGGTGTTGGCACCCGACTATTAATCGGATGCTAAGTAAGTCACACGGTCCTAGGTCAAGCATGTACAACATATAAATAAGGCAAGAAAATATGTAACAAGAACTGCAATATTTGGCAAGGTACACTTGCCTGGGGTTCTGGCTCCAACTGTAGCTCTGGTCTTAGTGTGATTTGCAGGTACTCCTCCGGTTGCTGAAATAAATATCACCATTAGATTCAAAAAATATCAAATAACTAGAAACGCCTATCCTTGAGTCCAATTTGGACACAGGGGCAAAAATGTCAGTTTCTGGTCAAAGCGGGGTCCACGTGTGGGCCGCTTTGCACCGAAAAATGTGTCAGAACCAATGGTCTCCAAATTCGTCTATTTCAGTGTCAATAAGTCAAGAACGATGATACAAACCCAACGGAACTTCCAGAATTGGATTTCGATGAGCCGATCACAAAATCGCCCGTTAAGTGGAGTCGTAGGGCCCACGATACACGATTTTGTCAACGTTCTCAGAATCGTACCAAACTTGGGTCACCGGACCAGCGTATTGCTACGAGTCCGATGGCGCAAGTTTCGTTTCGATTTGAAGTGTGTACACCAAGTTACAGCGAGATCCAAAATGGACGGATACGGGGCATTGTCGGTGGATACGCGTTGATTCTGGTGTGCACATCCAAATCAACTTCTGCAAAATCCGCATGTCCTTATCAATGGCGCGCGCGTTTCGGTGAAGACCACGCGAGATCAAGTTGTCCTGTTTGGCGGGGCGTACTCAGTTCCGGAAGAAATTGGGGTAAATATTTTCCTTTTTTGGATCGAGGTTCGCGATCGCCACAGGATGCGACACACCGAGCGGGTTGTACGGGCATCGAGAGGGTCACGCAGGGTTCATGTCACAATAGACGGAACTAAAAAAGGGGCAGCGAGGAGAGAGAACGGGTTACCTGAACAGGGCTCCGTGGAACGGGGTTTCTCGTGTCCGCGTATCGTCTTGACATGACACTGTGTCCGACTGTGTCTGATCTAGGGTTAGGGTTCTGCTGCGGCTGGGGGCTGCCGGAACTGGCCGGAGCTTCACCGGAGGAGGGTCAGCGCGCTGGCGGAGGCGGCTCAGCTCGTCGTGGTCGGCGAAGTCGTCGGGAACGGAGCTGCGGGAGGCGTCGGGCTCTGGCGGAGGAGTTCGGGCTCTGGCCGGAGGAAGGTGCTGGAGGAAGCTCGCGGCCGAGGGCGGCCACTTCTGGGGCTCTGGTCGTCTGGTCGGCTCTGTGGCGGATGACGGCGAGGGGAGAGGCAGAGGGGAGACGCGGGTGGTGGTCTAGGGGATGAAGGAACGGGCGGCCGGAGGAAGGGGGTTTAAATAGCGACAGAGGGAGGAGGACATCCGTCGGGGGTTCGAGGGAGACGAAGGGGAAGCGGCTTGGGGGTTCGAGGGAGGTGAAGGGAACGGTCGCCGGCGGCCACGGCGGCGGGAACGGCCACCGGGAGGGGAGCAGTCAGGAGAAGAAGGGTTGGGGGTTTCTCAGGTTAGCGGGTTAACGGGTCCGGGTCGGGTTCAATTCGGATCCAACCCGACCCATTAAGGATTTGGGTTCGGTTTGGGTAAACCGGTCCGGTCCGGTTTGGTTTATTTTAAAATAAACCGGGTTTATGCAGGGTTCATTTTGGTTTATTTATTAATTTGTTTTTAGGGCTTTAAAAATGCTTTCGGGGTCCAATAAATTCCCAAAAAATTACCCTATGTCTAATTTTTCATTTTACACTAAAAAATATTATTTTCATAATATTTTAATATTAATTAACATCAATTAAAAATCATTTTATTTTAAAATACCTAGGTTTTAATTACAGAAAATTCCAAAAAATTCCAGAAAAATTATGAGAAATTAATTTTAAAAATTCCTAAAAAATCAGGGGGTTTACATTAATTCTAAATAAAAAATCAACTTTGTACCCATGTGCGTTCCAATCGAAATTGGAGACACAATCTTGACCCATCTTGTGCAACCCAAATTTTGTTAATATTCTACACTAAATTCTCTATGTCCATGACACTTGTGTCCCACCTAATTTTAATTCCATGTACTTCTAATTAATTTCAGAACACCTTGTACGATAATTAAATTAATTAAAACCCAATTTCTATCTTTGTACAATTTTCCTAATTATTGGGCATTTTTATGCAAAAATGCATTGAGGTGTCCACACCATTGGACAATGCATGAAAAAACCCAATTTTCCCTTCTTTGAATTTTTCCCATAATTTTTCTGAACGTGCAAACGCGCAACATCGTTCCCTTTATTTTAAACCTATCCTTGCATTTAAACAATGCAAATTTATAAGCCCTTCAAACACCCTATGCCAAGCAAAGGCCCATCCCAAGTTGGATGTCGACCAAGCCCAATCCCTTTAGGTCAAACCCAAAAATTTTATATGTATAATACATAAATTTCCTTCCTTCTTTATATTTTTTTTTTCACCAATACCTAAACATCTAGCCGAATGCCTCCAAACCCGAGCACCCACCTTCTTTCTTCCCTGACCGGGACAGCTCCACCACCACCTCAACCGCCTCAACCACCACCTCCTCCGCCTACCCTTGCCGTCGACGCCGGACCACCCTGAGGCTCAAGGCTACTGTTGCCGCTGCTGCAACCGCTGAAGTTACTGCCACTGCTGTTGTTGTTTCCCGAGCCCCGCCGGAGCTTCGCCGCCCCCTCGCCGGCGATGACCCGTACGACGGACATTCACCCCCCTCCTGGGACACGACACATCAAGGTATGTATATATATAATATATATTTATATATAGTGTATAAATTGTGTATAATGTATATGTATAGTATATATTTATATATAATGTATAGATTGTGTATAATGTATATATATAATATATATTTATATATAGTGTATAATTGAATATAATATATATATAACATATATTTATATATAGTGTATATTGTATATAATGTATATATATATATAATATATATTTGTATGTATATATATGTTTATTTGTTTACATATATATGTGTAGATTATTTGTATTGTATATATATATATATGTATATATAATGTATAATATATATGTATATATATATATATATATGTATTATATTAATGTTTATGTATATATATAAATATATTTATATATATATGTGTGTGTATTTTATGTATATACGTATTTATGTATATAAAAGGTATATATGTTGTTATTTATATATATATATATATATATATATATATATATATATATATATATATATATATATATATATATATATATATATATATATATATATATATGTAAATATGTTATTAATTTATATTAGGTATATATGTAATGTATTATATGTATATATGTGTACATGTACTTATGTACCTATGTATATATGTATTTATGAATGTATATGTACATATGTCTATATATATAATTGTATATATATGTATGTATGTTTATAAATTTATTTAATATAGATATATGTATATATGTTATATATGTATATATGTACTATGTTAGCATAAGTAATTAAGCATAGTGTAATGCAGTGATTATTGTTATTTGTTCATAGGCATCCGAGACGGTGCTACCTTGACTGCTGGTTCCGGAGCATTGCTTGTGCACACCAGAGTTCCAGGCAACCTTACCTTTTTGTACTGTTTAAATTCTGTATTATTAGCTGCATGTTTATTATTTTAATTGTGCGCGTCCGAGAGAGACTCGGGTGCAGTCAATGAAGGCGTTGACATTAGGACTTATGTCTGACTTAGTGTCTAGTAGACCCACCTAAATTTATGGAGTTATCGGTATGACTCCCCAGGCCTTGTCATGTATCATTACACATCAGAGTGAGTTCATGTAGGAACGCGTGCCTCATGAATGACTGACCATCAGTATAAGCAGTACGTGTGACGGTATTTAGCTTAGTTGTTTATTTCTATAGAGACTTGCATTAGAGTATGAGATGTCCACGTCGTGTTCACGACTTGTACATTGACATAGGGCGGGAAAGACAATTAGTAGGCGTATGGGACAGACATTTGGTTGCCATAGTTTTAGAGTAAACTGCGGGGCCGTGAGCCTCAGTGTTGCCCGGTTATGGGATCAGTGTTACCCGGTTATGGGAGTATATGCTTGTCGATACATCCGACAGAGGTTACTAGCTGCGCGCTATCATGATCGGTGATGTAGTCAGCATATAAATCTGGCATCTAGTTTACCGCTAATGCCAGATACTTAGCCTCCGGCTCGACGCTACGCTTTATACTTTTTACCTACCCATACGTACCAAGGTTGTCTTCAAAGTGTATTTTACTTAGATGGTTAGGTCACCTCAAGTTTTACAGTATTTACTTTATGTCATGCTTCTAGGTATCTTGTTACGTCCCTCTGAGGACCTGGTACCTTTCTAGATTTGGACGAGGCATATTACCCCACAGTGTACGGGCCAAGATTATTTGGTAGGCCTTCTGCCTAGGATTGGAGCTAGAGGTGTTACCGTCAGAGTTCCCATGATCATTTGGTAGGCCTTCTGCCTAGGATTGGAGCATCATTATCTAGTCAGCCGATGCCTAGTCATTACTCTTTTATTCTATCATTCAGTACTTTTATTTCGTCATAGTAGTGGATTTGTTCCCACCAGACATCTTGGGTTGTACTTCGATATTTCAGATTGATGTTTATTTCCAGTATTTATTTTAGTACTTCTTGGTTATATTATGGATGAGATTAGATTACATGTTGTTGATTAACATTGGACTTATTAGTAGTTTAGGACAGCATAGCACTCTTCGTTAGGATCCATTAAATTAGGATATCCTCGAAGATGTGTCAGCTGGCTATTGCCACATAGCCTGGTCCCATGTATTTTGGGACTGGGGCATGACAACGTACCCCGTATTAAGCGATATAGGTTTCGCCCTAAGGCACATTAGAGACCAAGTCAGAGCTTAGATTGAATGATAGAGTCATTCAATGAGACAGACCCAATAAACATGCATCACGGTATGAGAAACAAGTAGGAAGTTATTTTTAAACGGTTCTAGTGATACAAATTATTATGCTTGAGCTAGATTCGATATTTGCGATAGATCAGCTTGCACTCAGGAAGTCTCAAAGATGAGACTTGTTCTGAGTGGTGTATAATTTAATGACTCATTCCAGTCAAGCGGAGAGCCGATTCAAACGGCCCTAGTGCGATGACCAGACCCGCTTTGCTCAACTAGAAGACTTGCTTGAAGCAAAGGATTTTAGACTTGGCCCTTCAGGAGTTCAGACTTAGACTTTCAAATGTGTGCTTGGGGTATCGGTCGACCGAGGCGAAGCATCGCTAAGGTGGGTAGCTACGATAAACTTGTCTTTGCTTAGCCTGCACACTTAAAATATGGACGAAACATGCCAGTCACTAGGTGAATCACCCCTTGGATGCTAATAAAGAATAAAACACACCTAGCTAAGGAAATAAGCATATCTTGTATTGATTGTGTTAGAATATGGAAATAAAATTTGGCTTATAGTAGGACCCTCACATGCTATCTTAGCTTTGTGCAAGTAGACTCCGCTAATACCTCTAGTAAGATCATTATATACTATTCGTAGTATACTTCTTCACTTATTTATACTGCTCGCCTTATAGATTATGCCGCTCGATATATTCCTGTACGGTTTCACTCCCTGTACTATCCCTTAGACTCGTGCTTGCGTAATTGCTTATGTTTTCAAGTAAGGCTATGATGCATGGTTCCTTATGTTTATGCTTTAACACTGTTTTAATGCTTGCCTGCTTTATATATTCTCTATGCGTATTGAAATTTCATACCTCAATCAGGTTACACGATCCGATCCTTGTATTTATCTAGTTCACCAGAAGACTATCTAATAATCTCTCCATGCAAGTATGAACCTGAAAGTATTCGGGATCGTTTGGTCACCAAGGCAGTTCCAGAACGGGAGGACTGCATCATGAAAAGTTAAATAACACTCATTCTGTACTAAATCTGACGTCTCGGGGTGTCGATATATTTGTTAACAATCTTGAACTTGAACTTAAATCTGACCAAATATGTACCTGATAAAAGACCTAAGACTTGAGACTTGCATGGTCACGGATAACTCGTATACGAGGTATTTGATTCCTCAAATGATCACCGGGGCACCGGGATTGTACCAGCCTAGGCAGAATGTCTGGTGTATTGCATGCCAATTTTGGTTGTGGTATGCGATATCATTTTTGGGGTAGGATAATACATGATATCCGGGCCTTAGTAGAGCATACTACCTTATACTAGCCATCTACCCTTCTGATAGTCGTTTAAATCGGCAGAATGGCGTACAATGGCTTTTTTGTATATTTGTGCAATGGTTCATCTGTATCTAGTGTTGTACCCTATTTTTTCAGAGGCTATAATTATTGTCCTTTATGGCTATGCCAGTGACCTTATGTTCATATAGATAAGTCATCCTCGCTTAGTAGTAATCTGCGTGCGAGTTATTGCATTGCATCTAGTAAACTGAAATACCTTAACAGTTATGGGCATTAGACACTTGTGCATATTGAGCTTGAATAACCTTCTGTAATATATTTGAGTATCCATGTAATTCGTGCACCTAAATTAGGAATCCGCTCGTGACACATGTGTTTGCTTATGTGAATCCTTAATTTTATATATATTCGTTCTCGGTTTATGTCACGACCTGCACCCGGTGTAAGGGTATAAGTCGAAAACAACACCAAGCCTACGCCACAGAATCGACGGTAGAACGTTGTCTGGATAATCTATCTAACATTATAATGAACCACCAATAATGATAATATACTCAATCACAGAACTAAAATAGAAAGTATGAATCAGATAAAGAATAGAATAGTCAAAATACAACTCATGAGTCTAAAATAATACATCAATGAGTCTGAAGAAAAATAGAATAAGCTGGAGACAAATCTAGTACAAAAGAATACTACGAAGCTATAACTCCTAGGTCAACTGTCTCAGTTGGGATAAGTCCCTCCTGAGCCAGGGTCTCAGAATCTAAACCCACAACATCCTGGGGTCCATAATAGGTAGGGTACCACTCCTCAGTGTCATCTGGAAAAATATATCCAGTCAGAAAAGGAGCAGAGTATATCTCTAACAGCAGTTCTAATCAATGATAAAAACTATGTAACAGTAAATAGATATGGATAAGCAAGATGCACAATAGATACAAGAGATATATATATACAATAAGGAAATACTGGAATAAATACAATAATGAACAATATGCCAATGAAACAAGAATACTAATGACTAAGTGTGTGAGTACTAGCTTAACATATGATCGGCTTGGGCAAGATGCAATACGGCCTGGCTAATCATACGTACGGTGTATGATCATCACTATTCAGTAATCAGTACTTGATACAGTAGGGATGTTGATCACATATCTATACTAATACTTCCTACCCCCGACTGGTATAATAGATCCAACCACGGTATGCTATGGCACGAGATTCCCCAAGAAGATAGCGACTCTTCCCAAGAATCAATGTCTGTACATGTACAAGATAATCAATGAAATAATACTTATATCATATACACTATATACCAAGGAATAACATCTCATGACGAGATCCGGATATACCAATCCGTGTAACCATAGTGTCAAGAGAACATGGATATCTACACTAGATACAATGGACATAGAGGATATCATAAATGAGAAACTATCAGAGAATGTACTCGCCTGAAGTCCAATGAATAGTCTCACAGATGTCTGACACGGTGCCCCGAAGACCTAGATATGGAATACAACATCAATACAAGGTTCCAAAAATAGAATAAGTTAAACTAGTCAACCTCTAGGTCAATAAGTCAATTCTAAGTCAAAAGTCAACTATGGTCAACTCTATGGTCAACTATGGTCAAACCAAGGTCAACTATCTATTTCTATGTTGCACAAGTCTAACACAAAATATTTGGTCAAGATACTAAAGTCTAAGCCATAGAAGCCTACCTCTTAAAGTTAGGATACCGTATCTTCGGATATGTAATTCCCAAGGTAATATCAATAATAAATGTCAAAAAATTATTCATAATAATATTATAGATTCATAATTTACAACATCCAATAGGTATCGTGGTTTTGAACCAACTTGGTATCTCAACAATAATCACAATCTTGATACCCAAACCCTGTATCTTGAGTATCCCCAATTACCTTTGTCTCCTCAAGGTAATTCCCAATACCTTGGTATAATAATTACCCTTATATAATATATATATATATATATACTAATATTATACATATAAGGAATTTAGTAATAATAATATATTATCTCAATATTAATATATATATACATATATATATATTTATATACTTATATATATATATATATAAGTATATAAATATATATATATATATAATCTATCAACCGTCGTTGAAAATTGTATTAAAAAATACTGATTTTTAGATACGCTGCCTGACAGTTCTGCCTGTCACTGAAGCTGTCGTCGCTGCTGCTGCTGGATTTCCACTGCTGCTGCTGTTTTGGTGACGGTTTGCAACCGTCACCGATCCTGCTGTTGTTGCTGCTGCTATTGAATTTCTCGCTGCTGCTATATTACTGACATCGGATGTTGTCATTAATAGCCCGCCACTGCTACAGCGGCTGCTGCTGTATTAAATGACAGTAGCTGCTGTCATTAATACCTCCATCGCTAAAAACCTGTATAAAAAATATATATAACATATATATTTATATATATAACTCATAATATATATATATATATATATATATATATATATATATATATATATATATATATATATATATATATATATATATATATATATATATATATAATTACCAATAAACTATACATACATCCTCCCTATTAATAATATGTACATACTAGGACATAGCCTCAACACATACATGCATAAATATATTATATTATACATCTTTACA
Source organism: Iris macrosiphon (assembly GCA_036927795.1). Taxonomy (NCBI): domain Eukaryota; kingdom Viridiplantae; phylum Streptophyta; class Magnoliopsida; order Asparagales; family Iridaceae; genus Iris; species Iris macrosiphon. The sequence goes on from JAYESA010000002.1 coordinate 45,356,862, forward strand.
TATATATAATTAATCCTATAACAACTATAAATAATATAATTACCCAATTAACATACATATATATTATAAAAATATATACATATATACCCATACTATATACTATAACATATATATTAATGCATGTAGAAGAAAGCTACATATATATATATATATATATATATATATATATATATATTCTCTTAGTACATATATAGTACATAGATCTATGATACAATAAATACTATAATAAATATACTATAATACATATATAATATCTATATATATATACACAATTATAACTCAAGAATTAAAAGCATAATAATTAGATCTATACATAAATACACAACATATGGAGAGTATCACACCGTATCCTACTAGATCTAGGATACGTATGTGACACGAGTCCACCACACATCCAATTGCACCCCGAAGTACACAAATAAGTCATATATAATATTTATGAATAATACGAAGTATCAAATATAGATCTACGTGTCCGTGTCAAAATATGACATGTACAAAGTCCCGTATCGGAGGTAAAATCCCCAAAATAATACGTATCACCAAATTGTTGGGATACGACCTACACGTACCCAATTGTGGATCAATTGACACACAACAAATATCAATCTTGGAATTCCTCCAAAATTGACACAAAAAGTACCATAACTTTCTCAATAGGCCTCCTATGAACACAAAACCAAATCCTATGGGTACCCTATGCATATGGGTTAATTTTTCATGGTTAAATCTCAGATTTAGAAGCTATTTTAAGGAAAAAAAATTAAATTATATCTATTGGGAGATGGATTCCCAATGAAACCTCCAATTGAGATAAAATTGCTTCCAACTTGTAGATCCTTGCTCCTCTTTGTAGATTCTTGCTTCCTCCTTCTAGATCCTTACTTATCAAGTCTCTAATGGTGATTTAGGAAGGAATTGGAATAAATTTTGGTAGGGAAGTGAAATGGGTATGAAGGAATTTTGGTAGTAAAAAATTATAGATCTATATTTGGAATGAAAAGAGGAGAGAGAATTTTTTTTCTCTATTTAAATAGGCCGGCCCCTATTTCCCCTCCCTCAAGTTATCATGTAATGTCCATTATACCCCTTGGGGCCTCTCATGAAGAAATAATTAAGGAAGGAAGCTTTTAGTCTAATGATTTAATTAATTTAATCTATCTCCTTAACAATGGGCTTTCTAAATGGGCTAAGTCTAACTAATTAACTCATGTTGGTCCATGGGTCTAAACTAAACTAGTTAGGTCCACTAACACAAGTCTAACTTAAATAACTAACATCTAACAATAATTAAATAATACAAAAAATAATTATTTATCAAGCACAATAATTAATTAAATAGGAAATTACTAAAATACCCTTTCTTAGAAAATATGGTAGTGACAAGTCTACCCTCCTTAAAATAATTTCGTCCTCGAAATTCAAAAACGAAAACTACCCCCAGAGAATAACCGAACAGAACTAAAGAATCATAGCTAACTATGAAAGAACATAATAATGAACAGAACATAACTAGGAAATAATATACCTCAAGGTACAAACAAATATGGATAACGCTCTCGCATTTCATCCTCTCTCTCCCAGGTAGACTCCCCCAGAGAGTGATGCCTCCATGCGACGCGCACCAAAGGAATAGTCTGGTTTCTCAGCACCTTCTCTATCCGATCCAGAATCTCAACTGGCTGCTCTTGATAACTAAGAGTAGGGCCTACCTCTATCTCCGAGTGATCCAATATATGACTAGGATCTGCCACGTATCGTCTCAACTGTGACACATAAAATATGTTGTGCACTCCTTCCAATGCAGATGGCAAGTCTAGTCTATAAGCAACTGCATCGACCCTCTCTAGAATAGTGAAAGGTCTGACACTACTAGAAAAAGTGGGATTAGCGACGCATTTTAGCGACTCCAAGTAAAAATGTTGCTACATTAGCGACTCCATAAAAAATGTCGCTAGACGTCGCTAAATGGCGACATTTAGCGACGTTTAGCGACTTTTATTAAGATTTTAAAAGATTAGTCGCTATAAGTTCAATTAAGGTCGCTAAACGTCGCTAATATATCTGATTTAGCGACGTTTAGCATCGTAATTAGCGACGTATATATCAAAAATATTTAGCAACGTGTTTAGCGACGTCTTTGACGTCGCTAAATTTTATTTTAGCGACGTTTTTATTTGACGTCGCTAAATGTCGCTACATTTTGGTTAATTAGGGCTCGATTTTCTTTTCCCCCATCTGTCGATTTTGAAAGTTTTTAAAAGTTTTCAATTTCCCCCGCCCCCCCCCTCTCTGGCGACCGGCTCTCCACGGTTGTGGCTACTCCGGCATCCCCCTCCTCCTTCTCGAGCTCTAGGTAATCTCTCTCTCTCTCTCTCTCTCTCTCTCACATGTGACACTGACAGAACATACACTTGACAGACACGACACACGCACACAGACACGATACACGCACACAATGATCATTTTCTACAGCAAGATGTACTTCCCTAAAGGTGGACGATACGGCTGACCATGTTCACGTATCCATCACTAGATCGTCTTAAAATCCTAGACTTTGCTCCCTCGACTCTCAGGGACTCACAATGAGCATAGAGGAGAAAGTGACTAAGTAATACTCTCAGCCTAGAAATCCTCAGAGAATCCAACATTAGAGAGTGTGCACTAGCTCTGTATAACGGGATACCCTGTTATGCATTTTGCAACCCAGTTTGCTGCAGATTCTCTTTAAATGTACAATGTCTGAAGATGACCTCATGTTTGCAAAACTCATTAAACTCATTGGAAAAAAAATCATGCCATTATCAATACAAAGACGTTTAATTTTTCCTCAGTTTGCTTCTCAATCAGAACCTCCACCGCTTGAAGGTTTTGAAGACATTGATAATTAGTAGTAGACAAAATCTCTCAATCAATTTTAGGTACACTCTACACCCAAAATATCCTGATCTTGTCGGACTCTGCTCCACTTCACAAGGATCCTTATAGTTTGGTGTAGCAGAACTGAATGGAATAATATGATTCAAATATCTGACCCCAAAAGAGTGTTATATATTAGACTAATGATAGAAAAGATTGAAGAAACCATTTAAACAGTTGCAATTTAAATACATTTAGTTGATTGGAGTAATAATCTACCATCAATATCTTCTCTATATATGACTTCTTTTTATAGAAGAAAGTATAGACGACCAAGTCATGTAGTTGATTTCAGTATATGCTGAACATTGTACACAGACTTTGCAAAGTCTCTGATTCATGTTATTATATCTCCACTAGCATCAATCTTCCTATAGAAGATGAAGACAAATACATCTTCCTCCAATCTTCATGTTAACTATTCCAGAGAGAAGACCAGTAATAAACAACCCTTCTTAACATTGAATACATCTACCCAAGGGTGGAGCGACTGTATGTAATAATTTATATGATATATACTGTCATTTTTGCAGAAGTATCTAAAAATGGATATAAATTACTATCTGCGTTATCGTTCGTGGATGTACAACCGTCATCCTGATGACATGTACGGTGTGCGGGATGAATTCATTAAGGGTGTACAGCAGTTCCTACAGTTTGCCAAGGCGTTCCCTCAGTACATGGACGGTACCAAAATTAAGTGTCCGTGTGTGAGATGTCGCAACAGGAAATATCATCCAGAAATGGAAGTTACATATCATTTATACTCGAAGGGCTTCACGCCGAATTACTATCAGTGGACCGCGCATGGAGAACTTGTATCTCTAGCATCGAAGTCGGAACCGTATATGGATGTCCACGACCACGATGCTTACGACGACGGGTTGGTGAACATGATTTATGATGCGGCGGGACCTAGTTTCAATCTGAACAATTATGATGCGACGGGACCTAGTTTCAATCCGGACAATTATGATACAGCTGAGGAGGTACTGAATGCCGATGCTGCAAAGTTTATGGAGTTGCTGGAGAATGCAAGGACTCCACTATATCTTGGTTGTGAGGATCATTCACCGTTGGAGGTGGTTACAAGATTATTGAGCATCAAGTCTGATTTTAACATGTCGCAAGAATGCTATAATCAACTGCTCGATTTGATTATAGAGATCTTGCCCGAGGGTGCAAAGTTGCCTAAAGACTTTTATCGATCTAAGAAGATGGTGAGATCGCTTTGGATGGGATATGAAAAAATTGATGCATGTCACAATGGGTGCATGTTGTACTACAAAGACGACAAGGATGAAGATGCGTGCAGATTCTGTGGTGCTGATCGCTACAAGGCCACTGTTAGAGGAAAGTCTGTCGGTGCAAGGAAGCCTACCAATTCGATGCACTACTTGCCTTTGACGCCGCGGTTGCAGCGGTTGTTTATGGTTAAGAAGACTGCAGAAAATATGAGTTGGCACAGGCAAAAACAGATCGAAGGAGTATTAGATCATCCATCCGATGGAGAAGCATGGAAGCACTTTGATCGAGAGTATCCACATTTTGTCGAGAAAGTGCATAATGTCAGATTGGGGCTCTCCTTTGACAGTTTTACCCCATTCGGACTTTCGGGCTCCCAGTATTCGTGTTGGCCTGTGATCATCACTCCGTACAATCTACCCCCTTGGATGTGCATGAAGACTCCGTATATGTTCCTAACCGTTATTATCCCGGGTTCGAACAATCCGAAGAGGAACATCGATGTGTATTTACAGCCTTTGATAGATGAGTTTAATCAGCTGTGGGAAGTAGGTGCCAATACGTACGATGTTTCTAGAAAGCAGAATTTTCAGATGAGGACAGCACGTATGTGGACCATCAACGACTTTACGGCCTATGGAATATTATCGGGATGGAGCACCCATGGTCGTCTCTCATATCGTATTGCATGGACCATACTCAGGCTTTCCATTTGAAACACGGAGGCAAACCGTGCTTCTTCGATTTTCATCGATAATTTTTGCCGAAGGATCATCCGTACCGGAGGAACCGGAATGCTTTTCGTGCGGGAGTTGTGGAGAAGGCCAATCCACCGCCAAGGTGGCCCGGATGCACGATATGGGAAGAGGTAAAAGATTTATCAAGTGCTATCGAAGAGCCTACTAAGGGGTACAAGTATGACGGATTTGGTCGCACCCATAACTGGACGAAGAGGAGTATATTCTGGGATCTGCCATATTGGAGCACCAATCTGATTAGACATAACCTTGATGTCATGCATATCGAGAAGAATGTATTTGATAACATAATTAATACTGTAATGGAGGTAAAGGGGAAGACGAAAGATAATCCGAAGGCCAGGTTGGACTTAGAAGAAATATCTAGACGTCCTACATTGCATTTGATAGAGGAGGGGAATGGAAAGTTAAAGCAACCTAAGTTAGTTTTCTCACTGGAGAAAGAGGATAAAGGTAGACTTTGTAGGTGGATTCATGGTCTAAATTTTTCAGACGGGTACGTGTCGAACTTGAGAAGATGCGTCAATCTCAAGGAGAACAAACTGGTGGATATGAAGAGCCACGATTGTCACATATTCATGGAGAGGTTAATTCCGATTGCATTTTGGGAATTCTTACCGCAGGTCGTTTGGGACCCATTGACAGAGCTGAGCATAGAAAAGAAAGGGAAGGATATTACGGGTAAGCTCGAGAAGGTGTTTCCTCCTGGATTCTTTGACACTATGGAGCATTTGCCAATTCATCTTTCCTATGAGGCACGTGTTGGTGGTCCTGTCGATTATCGGTGGATGTACCCCTTCGAGCGGCATCTGAATCACCTAAAGAGAAAGGTGAAAAACAAGGCACGGGTTGAGGGCTCTATTTGTGAAGCTTATGTTCTCGAGGAGATTATAAACTTTTGCTCGATGTATTTCAAACCGCATGTTGCTACTAATAGGACGAAAGCTCCGAGAAACGACGACGCATATCAGGAATCTAATGATGCAATACTCAAAGTATTCAATGCGTCCGAAAAGCCTTCGGAAAAAATAAAGAAGAGATTTTTGAATGACGATGAGCTAAGGGCTGCTCAATTGTATATATTACTCAATTACGACGAGGATGAAGTGGAGAAACTAGAGGGGTAAGTAATTAATACGTCCACATTTACATCATCTCAATGTAATAGTATAAGATACTATTATGCTACTAATCAGCAGTTGCTTCATTGTTTTTCAGCACATATAATGATGAGTTGAGGTCGGTTAGACCCTACATAATAGACGAAGAAGTAGAACAAGATATGAGATGCCATTTTCCTTCTTGGTTGAGCGCATATATAAGATGCTTGGTAATTACTTTTTATTTCTGCACTTGCAAAATAAATAACTTACTATCGCTACTTTGGTATTTAGGTCGATCGTCTAATAATACGCGAGACTGAATCTATTAGAACTCTAGCCAAGGGACCAATTACTGCCGTAAAAATATGGCCAAGTTTCTGTGTGAATGGGTTCAGGTTCAAGTCAACAAATGCTCCTATCAGAGACAGCTTTCTGGATCTTGATTCCACAAAAAATAGTTGTTTGTGTATCAAATCTTCGAACTACAAAGACGTCAATCCGGGCAATAATTTTTTTGGTATCTTACAAAAGATTGTGGAGTTGACATATAATTATGGCACAGAACCTGCTAATATCGTGCTATTCAGGTGTGAATGGTTCGATCCGATTCAAGATCAAGGTTGGAAAATTGACAAGCATGGCCTTGTGGATATAAACTACAAGTGTAGATATCAAGGCTACGAACCATTTATCCTATTAAGTCAGGCTCAGCTCGTGTACTTCACAACTTATCCTAGACGGGGGACAGCGAGGTCGGATTGGTGGGCAGTATGCAAGACTAAAGCTAGAAATACCTTTAACATTGACGAAATAGCTTATCAGGAGGACGATCTACCTCTTGTAACAAATATTGTATATGTGGACTCAACGAAAGTTACTCATTACACGAGTAATAATGTAGAAGATATAGAATTATTCGAAGAGGAAGACAAAGTAGATGAAAGTGAAGAAGAGGAAGAGGAAGAGGAAGAGGAAGAGGAAGAGGAAGAGAAAGAGGAGGACGAGGAAGGCGAACAAGATAAATTTTTTGAAGATGATTAAAAGTAAAATATATTGCATGTAGAATGTAACTATATTTTGACTGTAGAATATAGATCAAGGTTGGAAAATTGACGAAGTAGATGTACCCATTAACGAATATATGTATTATATTTTGACTGTAGATATGCATCATATTTCGATTGTAGAATATACTATATATTTGTGTTTCTCTATATTCATCATATGTTGTTATCAGATATGACAGGACGACGCGGAGGATTCGGCAGGTCCCGAGGTAGACAGAGTGGTCCTCTGGTACTGCCTACTGTTGGTTTCGGATCATCGTCGCCTAGTACTCCAGTATATCGATCACTCACATCTCCGACTGTTGGGAAGAGTAGTTCCAGGCGTGATAGTACACCCTCGTCCAGCGTTCCTCCTGCTGACGGAACCATGGGGACAGATGAGCATGTCGAGGAGGTCGTGCCCACGTTGTCCCAGCATCAGTAAGATCCTCTATGCGCACCTTCGGAGGAGACGAGGACAGAGATTTGGGCCGACGGTATAAAGTAAGTCAATTAGATGGTTTAGTATAATATATATCGTGTATTTTTTTATTCATCATATATTGACTTTTTTAGTATTCTAAATTATTATCTTTGTATAGATATCGTCCATCGTTGGTTCAGAGACACCTGGGCCAATTTCTGAGGAACAACTATGGTGGCCCTTGGATCAACTACTCTGAGGCTCCGGAGGAGAGGAAGGCATTCTGGTTTACGCACTTCCAGGTAAAAGTATATTAAATAAATCCTCTAATTTATGCATATTATATAACTTATCCGTGATGCTAACTTACTAAATTATTTATTGTAGCAAACGTATTTTTATCCTTACCGGGCCGAGTTGATCGAGCGGCTCTTTCCTACCGTTGCCGCCAAGCTTATCCGAGATGCTCTGGATGACCAGAAGGCTCATGGTCGTGCTGAAAAACCGATCAAAGGTTGGATCACGCCTGAGCAGTGGACTGCGATGAGGGCTAGATTCGACGATCCGAGCTACAAGGAAAGGTCTGAGAAGGCCAAGGCGGCTAGGCGGAATGCTGCCAAGTGGTGTGGTGGCTCGATTCCGATAACGAAATATTTCCGTCGTTTGGTATATTTTTTCTTTTAAAATATATTATTTTAATGTAAGTACCATAAAATGGTACTTGGAAAAATGTTTAAGTTTAGTAATAAATAATATATTTTTAAAAGGTGCAGAGGGGTGAGGATGCAAACATGGTGACCGTATTCTTGGCCACCTATCGCAAGGGCGGAAATCTCATTGATGAGAGAGCCTCGCAGACCTATGTAAGTATTATTTTACTTTGTGTTAATTTTAATATAACTTAGGAAATTATCGAGTTTTCAAACCTTTCTAGGCCGAGTATCTTAGGCTGCGTGAGCGGGGGACTGCTAGTGTACCTACACCTAGAGAGGCTGGTACTTCGTCGCAGCCCGCTCCAACTCCGTCAGCGGATGACCTATGGGTGACCGCAGCTGGTGGTCTCCAGAGGGGTACGTACTATGGTACGGGCTCCTATGGCGCCCTGGTTGCGACGCAGTCATCTAGGGCCTCCCCGACAGCTGCATATTTCACACAGGCCTCGCAGTCGCAGCCCTTGCAGTCGTCGGCCAGAGTCCAGGAGGCCGTTGACCGTCAGATTGCGTCTCTCCGTGACGAGTTGCTACGAAGGATGGAGGAGCAGCCCCAGTCCCAGCTGCAGGCGGACGATCCGATGCTCATCGCACGATTCGATATGTTCGACCGTAGCATAACGGAGCTCCAGGATTTGACAAATGATATTAGAGCCTCCAATGACCGCAACATCATGGAGCTGCAGGCGTCACAGCTATCAATGGACGAGAGGCTGATGATGATGCAGGATTCAATGGTTCATAGCAGTACGAGGCTGTTATCTACCATGGATTCTTATAACCAGCGACTCGCAGACTTGGAGCGGGCACGGCCTCCTGGTGCACCTACATCGACACAGACTCCACCGACATCACTGCCTTCTCCATCGATATCGGTGTCGATTCCACGGGACGAGTATGAGCAGTTCTTATCCTTCAAGCGCGCCGGTGGTCAGCCTCCTGTAGATCCGCAGTAGTATAGTTAGTTACTGGATGCGATTGTATGGATATAAATTTGCCATATTCTTTATGTTTACGATGAGATTTGCTGGATGCTTTCTTTTCTTCAAATTTTATTATATTATTCATATTTTGGTTTACAACTGATGACTGATACTTGGCCTGTATTTACCCAGTGCACTAGAATTTTTCCCCTTTGTGCTGCTACTGTGTTCTTTATTCAATTATTTCTACTACCATCATATACCTTATAATGAACCCAAGGGGGTTGGTAAACCCAGCAATGCAATTCAGTAATTTATTTTTTAAAATTAGCGACATTTAGCGACGGTTAGCGACGTTCATTTACGTCGCTAATGATGTCGCTAAAATCGTCGTTGTACGTCGCAAACTGCTGACATGGCAGTAGTGCCAGGTCATTAAAGACGTCGGTGTAACGTCGCTATATAAGTCGCTAATTAGCGACGTTTAGCGACTTCAATAAATGTCGCTATGTAGTGACGCGGCGTCGCTAAACGTCGCTAAATTTAGCGACACATTAAAGTCGCTAAAAAATGTCGGTATAGCGACGTTTAGCGACGTTTTTTATTTTAGCGACTTGGTTTTTTTTTACTGCTTTAAAACATCGCTAATTACGTCGCTAAACCAACTTAGCGACGTATTTTGGCTATTTAGCGATGTTTTTAGACGTCGCTAAATTGACTTATTCTGGTAGTGCGATGAATCGCGGACTAAGCTTTCTGCCTCTATCGAAATGAATCGTGCCTCGTGTCGAAGAAATCCTTAGAAACACTAAACTACCCACCTAGAACAAAATACCACCTTAAGAACTTAATCTATAACAAACAACCAAGAACAAGCATAAAATAAAAATCTAAACTATACCTCTAACTCCAAAGGTCTCCAATTGCTATCGGCCCAATGTCGTTGTCTGTCCTGCGCCACTCGAAGTCTGTCTCTGATCAACTGAACCTTCTCTGCTGTATCCACAACCATCTCTGGCCTAAGAAAACTCTTTCTCCAATATCGTCCTAAGATAAAGGAGTACGACACTTCCGACCGTACAGAGCTTCAAAAGGTGACATCTTTATACTAGCCTGATAAATGTTGTTGTAAGCAAACTCTACCAAATGGAGATGGTCCACCCATGAACCTCTAAAATCTAGTACACAAGTGCGCAATATATCCTTGAGAGTCTGAATAATCTTATCTGACTGCCCATCTATTTGGGGATAATATGCAGTACTGAACTTGAGCTGAATGCCCAAAATTTTCTGCAAACTCCTCCAGAAATAAGAAGTGAAACGACTATCCCGATCTGAGACTATGCTGACGGAAACTCCATGTATCCTAACGATCTGCCTCACATACATCTCTGCCAGCTTCTCCGTATATAAACCTACTTTGAAAGGCAAAAAGTAGGCCGACTTGGTCAACCTATCAACGATGACCCAAATCGCGTCTTTTCCTCCTGGAGATCGTGGAAGTCCGGACACAAAATCCATATTAATGTGTTCCCACTTCCACTTTGGAATGGGTAATGGCTGAAGTAAACCTCCTGGCCTTTGCCTCTCGGCTTTCACCTACTGGCACACTAAGCATCTGGATACAAACTGTGCCACTTCTCTCTTCATGCCATACCACCACACATGCTCTCGCATATCCCGATACATTTTGTTAGCACCTGGATGCATGGAATACTGAGAGTGATGCGCTTCCTGCAACACCTCCTCACGCAGTACCGCACTAGGCACACATGTCACGACCCGCACCCGGTTTAGGGGCACGAGTACGTGGGTACGTCCAGCCTACGCCGCAGCATCGGCGGTAGAATGCTGTCTAGGTCAAGTACTATCTAAACAATCTCACGCTAGTATCCAACTCCATAAGGAGACTCGGATAGCACTATAAAAATATTAACAACATACTCAATCACAACTACAGCACGATAAAAATTTGAAGAAACAAAAGAATACAACACAAGTCTACTGACAAAATAATCATACCTGCAATCATTAACTTCCAATCCCCAAGTGTGTCGGAAACCAGTCTACTAAGGTCACAGTCTGGAAAAATATTTTTCAGTCAGGAAGGAGCAAAGTACATCTCTAAATAGCAGTTCTATATAAATGACATAAACTATGTAGCAGTTCTAGATGGAAATATACTAGATGCATGTATAGGTACGAGAAATGTACAATGAAAGAAATACTGGGAATACTGTAAGTAAATGCAGGAAAAGAAACAATATGTCAATGAGCAAGAAACCTATGACTAAGTGTGTGAGTACAAGCTTTAACATGTGATCGGCTTGGAAACTTGATCAGGCTGGTTACATGTGATTAGCTATGATTCATGGAAGGTCAGGCTAACCGTTGGTTAGCTATGATGCATGGAGATGGTCAGGCTAATCACACGTAACAGCTATGAAGCATGGAGATGGTCAGGCCGCACCCGACGTGAGATATGGGGTGAGCTATGATGCATGGAAAGTTGGGTATGATCACATATCTACACTAAAATACTCCCTACCCCCAACTGGTATAGTAGATCCAATCACGGTACGCTATGGCACGGGATTCCCTAGGGAGGTAGCAAATCACCCCGGGTCTCAGTGTCTGTACATGCACAAGATATCAAGGAAACAAGTCTTGTACAAGCTACACCATGAATAAGGAATAACATCTCATGACGAGATCCGTGTATACCAATCCGTGTAACCAATGTGTCAAGAACATGGATATTTACACTAGATACAGTGAACATAGGAGATATCATAAATTAGAAACTAATCAGAGAATGTACTCGCCTTGGGTCCTTAGCTGGTAATTATTGATATCCTGTTCCAGAGTATCCCCTAGGTAAACCAACAGCCTATAAACATATTACAAGCAAAACCATATTTGCATCAGATGCTACACTAACACAGTCAAAAAAATACTGGCCTCAGGGCCATGTCAGGCAGGGCACTAGTCAACTAGGGTTATCTAGTAGGGATACGTATATAAATACACATATATAAGCCTATCAGTAATTTGTACAATATACGTATATAATATATACACTAAATAGATGTATATAAATATATATATTCGGAAACCAAAATATATATTTGTATCTATACAATCAAATATATATTTATAATTATACCAAATCATGCTTATACTATATACAGGTAACTATACCCATTTACATTTATATATATAAAAACCAATACAACATATAGATATACATACATATACCAATACGAAAATATAATCTATATATATATTAAAGGAAATACACATATACATATTCATTTAAATATGTATATATATAAATTATAATAGATGTATATACATATATATATACACCAAAATACCAAAGTATATTTTTATTAACCATATACCAACATAAATTATATATATATTTATACCAAAGTAATATTTATACTATATACAGGTATATATATACCAATATAAATTACTTGCTATAGTTGTACATTTACCAAAATACGTACTAAATTATATTAGTTAATACTAGCACACACATTTATATATATATCTATCAAAATACGTATCTAATACACATTATATTACAATATACTAAGTATATACAAAATATATATATATATATATTCATGAGCCAATTAAATATATACATGCACAATATTCATATTAATTAAATACTTAGTTGCATACATATAAATACATAAGTACTAATACATTAATTTTATATTATACTAATTTAAATTAAAATATACACCTACTAAAATACGTATTTATATATATCAAGCAGATTAGATATATACATATACAATATTAATCATTAATTAAATAATTACTAATATACACTTTATTAAATATATATTATATAAAAAATACCAATTTCATACTTATATAGATATATGAATATACACATAGAAATAATTTATATACTATTTGAAAATAGAATAATATATGTACTCATACCAATACACAATACACACACAAATACACGTATACGTATTTATATACATATATGCATATATATATAAATATCTACCATTAATAATATATACAATTACATGTACATTAACATAGAATATACTAATTATATCTATATACCATACATATACATGTTATATACAGGGAAAGGGAAGAGGGGAGGAGACTCACCGGTCGGCGGTCGGCTAGCTGGCCGGCCGGAGGGAGGCAATGGCCGGCCTGTGCACGCAGAGGGAGGAGCAGCAGCAGAAGGGGAGCCGGACGGGAAGACGGCGGTCGTCTCGCGCAGGGGGTGCAGCGGCCGCCGTGGGGAGCTGTACGCAGAGGGAGGGTGGAGCTCGGGGCTCGGCCACCGGAGTGCAGGGTGAGGGAATGCAGGGAGGAGTGATGGCTAGTGGTGGTGGTGATAATGGTGGTAGTGATAGGTGGAGATGGTGGTGCCGGACGGAGGGGAGCAATGGGAGGGGAGTAGTCGGAGTTGCTGGCTGGAGGGAGATCGTGAGGGAGGAGCAGCGGACACCGGCGCCGGAGGGTTGCGGTGTCGGCTGAACAGGCCGGGGTCGACAGAGGGCCGCCGTGGGGATCGAGCAGCAGCCCAGCGGAGGGCAGCGCCTGCCGGAGAAGGATGCTCGGTCGCCGGGGAGTCTGCCGGATTACTGAATGGGGGGGTGAACAGTGTTCCCCCCCTTCTTCTCCAATTTGAATTTTAAATTCAATGAAAGAAGAAGAAAAACAATAAGAAGAAGAAGGAAGGAGAAGAAAAGGAAGAAGAAGAGAAGAAGAAAAGAAGAAAAGAAGAAAAGTGGAGAAGAGAATAGGAAGGAGTTTCCTACGTTGAGGAGAGGTGGGGGCTTGTGAGGTGGTGGGAAAACCTAGGTTTCTTGGGATTAGGGTTTGAGGGTACAAGACATTAAATAGGATGAGGGTGTGGGTAAATCAAAGGTGAGGATGCACCCAATTAAATCGGTGGTCCAGATTAAACAGGGGGATTTCTTCATGTGGGTGAGGGTGTTGACTAGTCAATGTTGGGCTTCTCCATTGGTTTAAACAAATGGATGTTGACACCAAAAATGCATATTTGCAAATTAACCCCCCTTAAATTTGGGTATTTGCACAAACGCATGAAATGACAAAAATTTGGCGGGCAATTCGGTGTCCGGTGTTTTGTAGGGTCAGGGGGCGCTATAAGTTTGGTGTGGGCTAAAATAGCAAGGCACTGGAATTAAATTGGAATTTCAGAATTGGTTTAAATAGTATCCTCAATTTAATTAGAATAAAATGTAAGTTGTGTTCTAAAATTAATTAGGAGTACATGGGGTCAAAATCAGGTCAGGTCATCAATACCAATAGTGAAGAAGACTCAGAACAGAATATTACCCTAATTTGGGCCGCACAAAAAATAGGTCAAGATTGTCCCCAATTTAAATTGGAACGCACAACGATACAAAATAGGGATTTTAAATAACGTCCGCGACGATTTTTGTGCGGCTAGAAATAATGTACAGAAAGCATAATTATGAGTTACAAAGCTAGCAGAATGCAAGGCGGGCATGTCTAGGACAAGATGGTGAAATTTGTTGGAAGACAAAAGTCAGGGTAGCGCTCCAAATGTCGAAGCAAAGGCAATGCGCAATAATTAAATAAAATACGGTAATTAATTACAAACTCCAAGAATTAAATCTAATTAAAACAATTAAATACAAAATTCCACAATTTGGACAGGTGTTCATCTATTGGGCTTCTAGGTCAAGTCTGCTGGCTCAAAACAAATGAACACTGTATATAATACTATATTTAATTACACGTCTCACATGATTATTTAAATAAAAATAAAAATATACTATCATACAATTTACTTAATTGTAACTACCATAATATTAAATATTGTAAAAAGTCGAAAATACCCCAGTTTTCAGAATGTGGTAGTGACAAGTCTACCCACCTTAAAAGAATTTCGTCCTCGAAATTTAAAATCCTCAATAATAGTATTTACTCATACACATTATTATTTCCATAAATAGTGAAATTCAACAACTCACATAATCCTGAAATAATCCACCTTGTCGTTTTGAAATTTCAAAATGTCTGAAATTACTATATTCCTGAAATATCCTCAAATAAAAATCAGTTTCCATTTCCTCACAATTCCCACGAATTTAAATTAAAAATTTAAATACTCAGAATTTGATATCTGTTCCTCAAATTGAATTTCAATCAATGTATCGATTCTCGTCCCAAAGGGTCTGAATTCCAACAATAATCCATCAATGATCTGATTCTTCAGTTTTTTTTTTTTTTCAAAATACTTAATAATGCGACACTTATGGATCCTTTAAATGTAACGTCCGCAATATAAAATTTTAAATTACTATATTGCAATCAAATATATATACTGATAATTTTCTAATTTTTCCTCAAATTTTTAATGATAAATTATATCACAATCAACCTTCCTGAAATTAACAATCATCAATTCTGCCATGTTAAATTTTTAATCCTTTATTTAAATTAGCATTTTATCCTCAAATTTCAATCATATCTCGATCCTTGTAAAACCAATGATCCAGCAATTCTGTTATATCAACTCATGAATGCTTATCCTTGAATTTCTAATCACCTTGTCCCATTTGGCAAGTCATAACCTTGTCATAGATCCTTGCTATGGTCAAAATCCCAACGATCATGGTCTAAGAAAAATTTTACCCACAGTCATACAACATGCAACCTAAGGGGATATGTACGGTCATAGTGTCTTTTGTCATGGTATTGCAGTCTCTGTATCAGGGGTACTACTAACTACATTATAACAATAATCATGCATACAAGCTACGGTACTAAGGTATCAGTCAATCAATCAAATAGATAGGAACAGAATAAAGGAAAAAACAGAACCTGCTAACACATTACCTGTAGTATCTCCTATCTCTAACATACACTTAACTCTAGCATATTCACTAACTAATTCCTATTCTTGTACACTGGTACCCATATCAACTAGTCATTTATCCACAAGATCCATGAATATATCCATGTGCACACACATGTCTATTAACCTCTAAATCTGATGCCAAGAATCTCTAATATAACCATGATTCAATAATACATCTAAGTTGATACCTCTATCTCCTTAGTACCATACCCTCTGTCAGTTCTCGTTCCCACTACAATTGTCCATACTATTTGTTCTCATCACTCCAGTGCACACCAAGTGTAACACCATACTAAGTGCTGCTCTTTCCAATACAACTTTAGATGGACACCCCAGTCAGTCTGCGGTGCCATCTCAAACATGCTCAAATCACCAGATCCTTACACATGTATATCATCTACTCATATTTTAATATTTATATCTCTCACCTACCATAAAAATTAATCCTCAAAATAATCGTCAAGGTTTAATTTCTCGATCAACTTAAAATAAATTGTATATACTTCCTCAAAATCAGATACTCAACATCGAAATAAAAATTTAATCCCTCCAAAAATCTTGGTAGCCTTAACCATGTTTATTGAATTCATATTTGAATCCTCAAAATTTAATGACGTAATCTCAACTCCTCAATTATTAAAAATAAAATGTTATTTCCACCTTTTAATTTATAACTCCACAAATGTACACATCAGTGCTCGCGGTCTCTGATACTCAAGGTGCACTCAATGCATCTAGTGTCTATAACTGTGTACTAAAATTGTACTGCCTGAATCACTTGTACCATTATCTCCATTGATCAAAGTTATCATCACCTGTAATTTCTTTCATGATTTTCAATCTATATTAACTGGTATATCATCCGATTATCATCACGCAGAGTGCTTACTGTTTTGAGCATCGTTCTCGACTAACTCTCGAAATAGAACCATTAGCACTCTTGGTATTATATCACTAGCTTCATTAATGGATCATCTCATCAAGCTCATTAGAACTCATGTTTACCTGTACCTTCTATAATACTCATGTTTCTTTACCCTCGTGGGCATGTATATGGTTCTTCATCTTGATTGATGTATAGGTATTTCTCTTAATCCTTTTTCAGCCTGTTAAACTAATTTGTGATACACTTCACAACTTTCATTACTAATCCTGATATTTCTCTACTTATGACATCTCATTAACCCTTTATGCATATACATTTTTTTACCTTTAACATTTCCGATATCAATCATCAATTTGAACATCGTGCTCCATAAATCCTTAACACAATTCCTGGATACTTAATCGTTTACATAGATCACTCAATTACATAATCATGATTATCCAGGATGGGTAATTGGCTCTGATACTAACTCTGAGAACTATCACTGATACTCTATACTCTCCTTAACTCTCAGTCTCTAATAACACTTATCCCAGAACCATTGGTATAAGGTACTATGCTAAGGGCTAACTCTAGATTAAATCCTTCTGCTCACATGTCCAACTAGAAAATACTTACAAACTCACAAGTCACACTCAGTCCATACTAATACTCAAGATACAGACATAATTACAAGTCACTAATTATCATACTTAACAAGGAACCCTCAAGGAATAGAAGCTCAAACGGAATTGGATTGAGGACAGAAGGTATCTTTACTGCTAGTAAGGAAAAGAAGCGATGGAACAAAGTCCTGGAATAACAGAAATAGATAAGTCTTGAGATGATACTTTAAGAACCAATTTTAAGATACAGCCTGATAATCATACACGTCTGCCAGAAATCATGACACACAGAATTCTCGCCACGCCAGTAAGCATAGATGCGATAAACGACAGGTTCCGTAACTAAGGTATGCAACTCTATAATCATGTCATCTAGAATCTTTGCCACGCCAACCGGTATGGCTGCGAAAGACTCTAAGTTTCATAACTATAGTATGTACATCCAAGTCAGGTTCCTACATTCTCGTCACCACAGCTAATTTAGCTGCGATAAACTCTAGGGTCTATAACCAAAGTAGACGTTTTACCTTTCTCACTGTCCTCATCAACATATGTCCTCAGATGATACCGTAAATTTTAGCCCGTAAAATTCATCTCGATATGAAATCAACTCAACAACGATACCAAGAATTTAATTTTAACAACTGGTCAACAAGAATCAAACTCGACAATGATACCAAGATTTTAATTTAATAACTGTTCAATAAGGATCAAGTTCAATAACAACAAGCGAGAGCAGACGGGAACAGTGGAAAAAGATTCAAATTAGAAATTATAATAAGATTCTCAAGGGGTCATCCCAGGAAATCTTTCAAATAAATTGTGATTGAGTATCCTCTCTCATCCTAGTATCCTATGTCCTATGTCCTATAGCAGGCACGCAGTAGTACAACGAAGACATCACACTACCACGATATCGCACAACTTGCGAAGTCTGACCTGCATGGGCCACCACTAAAATGTGTCACGACCCGCACCCGGTTTAGGGGCACGAGTACGTGGGTACGTCCAGCCTACGCTGCAGCATTGGCGGTAGAACGCTGTCTAGGTCAAGTACTATCTAAACAATCTCACGCTAGTATCCAACTCCATAAGGAGACTCGGATAGCACTATAAAAATATTAACAACATACTCAATCACAACTACAGCACGATAAGAATTTGAAGAAACAAAAGAATATAACACAAGTCTACTGACAAAATAATCATACCTGCAATCATTAACTTCCAATCCCCAAGTGTGTCGGAAACCAGTCTACTAAGGTCACAGTCTGGAAAAATATTTTCCAGTCAGGAAGGAGCAAAGTACATCTCTAAATAGCAGTTCTATATAAATGACATAAACTATGTAGCAGTTCTAGATGGAAATATACTAGATGCATGTATAGGTACGAGAAATGTACAATGAAAGAAATACTGGGAATACTGTAAGTAAATGCAGGAAAAGAAATAATATGTCAATGAGCAAGAAACCTATGACTAAGTGTGTGAGTACTAGCTTTAACATGTGATCGGCTTGGGAACTTGATCAGGCTGGTTACATGTGATTAGCTATAATTCATGGAAGGTCAGGCTAACCGTTGGTTAGCTATGATGCATGGAGATGGTCAGGCTAATCACACGTAACAGCTATGAAGCATGGAGATGGTCAGGCCGCACCCGACGTGAGATGTGGGGTGAGCTATGATGCATGGAAAGTTGGGTATGATCACATATCTACACTAAAATACTCCCCACCCCCGACTGGTATAGTAGATCCAATCATGGTACGCTATGGCACGGGATTCCCTAGGGAGGTAGCAAATCACCCCGGGTCTCAGTGTCTGTACATGCACAAGATATCAAGGAAACAAGTCTTGTACAAGCTACACCATGAATAAGGAATAACATCTCATGACGAGATCCGTGTATACCAATCCGTGTAACCAATGTGTCAAGAACATGGATATTTATACTAGATACAGTGAACATAGGAGATATCATAAATTAGAAACTAATCAGAGAATGTACTCGCCTTGGGTCCTTAGCTGGTAATTATTGATGTCCTGTTCCAGAGTATCCCCTGGGTAAACCAACAGCCTATAAACATATCACAAGCAAAACCACATTTGCATCAGATGCTACACTAACACAGTCAAAAAAATACTGGCCTCAGGGCCATGTCAGGCAGGGCACTAGTCAACTAGGGTTATCTAGTAGGGATACGTATATAAATACACATATATAAGCCTATCAGTAATTTGTACAATATACGTATATAATATATACACTAAATAGATGATATAAATATATATATTCGTAAACCAAAATATATATTTGTATCTATACAATCAAATATATATTTATAATTATACCAAATCATGCTTATACTATATACAGGTAACTATACCCATTTACATTTATATATATAAAAACCAATACAACATATAGATATACATACATATACCAATACGAAAATATAATCTACATATATATATTAAAGGAAATACACATATACATATTCATTTAAATATGTATATATATAAATCATAATAGATGTATATACATATACATATACACCAAAATACCAAAGTATATTTTTATTAACCATATACCAACATAAATTATATATATATTTATACCAAAGTAATATTTATACTATATACAGGTATATATATACCAATATAAATTACTTGCTATAGTTGTACATTTACCAAAATACGTACTAAATTATATTAGTTAATACTAGCACATACATTTATATATATATCTATCAAAATACGTATCTAATACACATTATATTACAATATACTAAGTATATACAAAATATATATATATATTCATGAGCCAATTAAATATATACATGCACAATATTCATATTAATTAAATACTTAATTGCATACATATAAATACATAAGTACTAATACATTAATTTTATATTATACTAATTTAAATTAAAACATACACCTACTAAAATACGTATTTATATATATCAAGCAGATTAGATATATACATATACAATATTAATCATTAATTAAATAATTACTAATATACACTTTATTAAATATATATTATATAAAAAATACCAATTTCATACTTATATAGATATATGAATATACACATAGAAATAATTTATATACTATTTGAAAATAGAATAATATATGTACTCATACCAATACACAATACACACACAAATACACGTATACGTATTTATATACATATATGCATATATATATAAATATCTACCATTAATAATATATACAATTACATGTACATTAACATAGAATATACTAATTATATCTATATACCATACATATACATGTTATATACAGGGAAAGGGAAGAGGGGAGGAGACTCACCGGTCGGCGGTCGGCTAGCTGGCCGGCCGGAGGGAGGCAATGGCCGGCCTGTGCACGCAGAGGGAGGAGCAGCAGCAGAAGGGGAGCCGGACGGGAGGACGGCGGTCGTCTCGCGCAGGGGGTGCAGCGGCCGCCGTGGGGAGCTGTACGCAGAGGGAGGGTGGAGCTCGGGGCTCGGCCACCGGAGTGCAGGGTGAGGGAATGCAGGGAGGAGTGATGGCTGGTGGTGGTGGTGATAATGGTGGTAGTGATAGGTGGAGATGGTGGCGCCGGATGGAGGGGAGCAATGGGAGGGGAGTAGTCAGAGTTGCTGGCTGGAGGGAGATCGTGAGGGAGGAGCAGCGGACACCGGCGCCGGAGGGTTGCGGTGTCGGCTGAACAGGCCGGGGTCGACAGAGGGCCGCCGTGGGGATCGAGCAGCAGCCCAGCGGAGGGCAGCGCCTGCCGGAGAAGGATGCTCGGTCGCTGGGGAGTCTGCCGGATTACTGAATGGGGGGGGTGAACAGTGTTCCCCCCCTTCTTCTCCAATTTGAATTTTAAATTCAATGAAAGAAGAAGAAAAACAATAAGAAGAAGAAGGAAGGAGAAGAAAAGGAAGAAGAAGAGAAGAAGAAAAGAAGAAAAGTGGAGAAGAGAATAGGAAGGAGTTCCTACGTTGAGGAGAGGTGGGGGCTTGTGAGGTGGTGGGAAAACCTAGGTTTCTTGGGATTAGGGTTTGAGGGTACAAGACATTAAATAGGATGAGGGTGTGGGTAAATCAAAGGTGAGGATGCACCCAATTAAATGGGTGGTCCAGATTAAACAGGGGGATTTCTTCATGTGGGTGAGGGTGTTGACTAGTCAATGTTGGGCTTCTCCATTGGTTTAAACAAATGGATGTTGACACCAAAAATGCATATTTGTAAATTAACCCCCTTAAATTTGGGTATTTGCACAGACACATGAAATGACGAAAATTTGGCGGGCAATTCGGTGTCCGGTATTTTGTAGGGTCAGGGGGCGCTATAAGTTTTGTGTGGGCTAAAATAGCAGGGCACTGGAATTAAATTAGAATTTCAGAATTGGTTTAAATAGTATCCTCAATTTAATTAGAATAAAATGCAAGTTGTGTTCTAAAATTAATTAGGAGTACATGGGGTCAAAATCAGGTCAGGTCATCAATACCAATAGTGAAGAAGACTCAGAACAAAATATTACCCTAATTTGGGCCGCACGAAAAATAGGTCAAGATTGTCCCCAATTTAAATTGGAACGCACAACGATACAAAATAGGGATTTTAAATAACGTCCGCGACGATTTTTGTGCGGCTAGAAATAATGTACAGAAAGCATAATTATGAGTTGCAAAGCTAGCAGAATGGAAGGCGGGCATGTCTAGGGCAAGATGGTGAAATTTGTTGAAAGACAAAAGTCAGGGTAGCGCTCCAAATGTCGAAGCAAAGGCAATGCGCAATAATTAAATAAAATACGGTAATTAATTACAAACTCCAAGAATTAAATCTAATTAAAACAATTAAATACAAAATTCCACAATTTGGACAGGTGTTCATCTACTGGGCTTCTAGGTCAAGTCTGCTGGCTCAAAACAAATGAACACTGTATATAATACTATATTTAATTACATGTCTCACATGATTATTTAAATAAAAATAAAAATATACTATCATGCAATTTACTTAATTGTAACTACCATAATATTAAATATTGTAAAAAGTCAAAAATACTCCGGTTTTCAGAATGTGGTAGTGACAACACATAATCTAACTCCATGCCTCAAAGATCCATCCTCAGTAATAGTGAAATCATCCTCCAATCCTGCTCTTACCTGAGCTCTGATACTCCTCAGAGATACATCCTCATACTGTGCTGCCTTGATCCTGTCCATCAAATCTGAATGTATCTTCAATCCCCACATTTGTATAGCACTACCAGGAATAATTACCTCAATGCCCAAGCTCTCCAAGTCCTCCAACAAATATCGATCCTATGTCAAGAACATAGCTATCGGATACCTGGTCAAAGCATCGACACTATATTTGCTTTCCCAGGATGATATTGCAAAAAGATATCAAAATCCTTCACCAGTTCCAACCACCGATGCTGCCTCATGTTCAACTCCTTCTGTGTGAAAATATACTTCAAGCTTTTGTAGTCTGTGAAGATCTCCACACGCCCTCCGTACAAATAATATTTTTACAACTTTAGAGCGAATATGACTAATTCCAACACCAAATCATGGGTAGGATAGTTCTTTTCATGAGGACATAATTTCCTGGATGCATAGGCAATCACTTTCCAATGCTGCTGAAGAACACAACCCAACCCTTTCTCCGTTGTATCAGTATAAAGAGTGAAACCTCCGGACCATGATGGCAATGTCAAAATAGGAGCAAATGTCAACCTCTTCTTCAACTCCTCAAAAGCAACCTAGCAATCCTCCGTCCAAACAAACTCCACATCCTTCCTTGTGAGTCTGGTCATCGGCTCGACAATCCTAGAAAAGTCTTGCACAAAATTCCTGTAGTAGCCTGCCAATCCCAAGAAACTCTTGATCTCTGCTACCGAACTCGGGGTCTTCCAAGATTCTACTGCTGAAATCTTCTTCGGATCTACTGAAATACCATCACCAGTCACAACATGCCCCAAGAATTCTACCTTGTCCAGGAAAACTCACACTTGGATAACTTCCCAAACAGCTTCTTCTTCCTCAGTATATCCAATACAATCCTTAAATTCTTCTCATACTCCTCCGGTGTCCTCGAGTATATGAGTATGTCATCGATGAACACCACCACGAACTTGTCAAGGTACTGGTGGAACACCTTGTTCATCAAGTTCATGAATACCGTCGGTGCATTAGTCAAACCAAACGATATTTCCATAAACTCATACTGACCATACCGAGTTCTAAAAGCAGTCTTCGGTATGTCCTCCGGCTTCACCTTTACCTGATGGTAGCCTGATCTTAAATCTATCTTAGAAAACACCTTCACACTACTCAACTGATCAAACAGATCATCAATCCGTGGTAAAGGATACTTATTCTTGATAGTGAGATTATTCAAAGCCCTGTAATCAATGCACATGCACGTCGATCCATCCTTCTTTGGTACAAACAATACCGGGGCTCCCTATGGTGAAGAACTCGATCTGATAAATCTATTATCTTGTAATTTATCCACCTGCTTCTTCAACTCGACCAGCTCGCTGTTATTTACTCTATAGACATGCTGCAAAATTGGTTATGCACCTGGCACCAAGTCTATAAAAAATTCAATATCTCGATCTGGCGACAATCCTGGCAATTCCTCAGGAAATACATCCAAGAACTCTGCTATCAACGGATGCGGCAACTCCTTGTCTTCCATCATAGCTCCATAAATAATGCCTTCTCCCTGCTTTGTAGCTCCTCTAGCAAATTCGAACTCTGGCTCTCCTGGCAGACCAAACAAAACTCTACCTCCTCTATAATCTATGCTAGCACGGTGCCTACTCAACCAATCCATCCCGAGTACAATATCGTAGGTCAAAAGTGGCATTACAAGTAGACACGCACTCAACTTCCAGCCTGCCAGAGTAACTCTTTGATCTTAGTAAATATCATTAACCAGGATAATGCCTCCCCCGGTCATGATCTTGTAAGTCCTAAGCAAAGACTCAGCTACCAAACCATGCTTCAGAGCAAAAGAAACAGATACAAAACTATGGGAAGCACCACTATCAAACAAAGCTAAAGCAGGAATAGAATCAAGAAGAATAAAACCTGCGATGACATCTCCGGTGGGTTCGTCCTCCTCAATGGTCATAGTAAATGCTCGTCCCTGCCGAGCACCTCCCTTCTGCTGATGCTGGACAAAATACTACTGCTGTGTCGAAAGTGGTCCCCTCGGTTGTGCTACAGGTGATCTCGTTTGTGCCCTCAGAGCTGAAGCTGCTCCCTGAACTGCACGACGAGGACACTCCCTCGATTGATGCCCTTCAGTACCACAATACAAACAAACTCCCAACTTTCTCCTACAAACTTTCCAGATATGGCCGGGCTTCTTACAGTAGTTGCATGGAGCTTGCTTTAACTGTCTCTGCTGCTGAGGTGCCTGATAAAAAGGTGCTCTAGCTGGAGTCTGGTTCTGCTACGGCTGCTGAAAAGGTCTGGACTAGAAATTAGGACGTTTGGCAGATATTGCACCACCGTTGGCCCCCAGAAAAGAATTACGGTCTCTCTTGGGCTTCAAATCCAACTCTCTCTCAACCTTGCATGCCTCTGCAAGTATCTCCGAGTATGTCTCATAAAAAGACGGAATGAGAATCTTTACCTCCCAGTTTAGACCCTCACAGAAACGAATAGCTCGCAACTCCAGCTCTCTCACCAGATACTCAGTAAATCGGCTCAACCTGCCGAACTCCATAGCATACTCCTCCACAGACATGCTCCCCTGCATGAGACTCTCAAACTGTCTCCCCAAGTCTAGCCTGTCTGTCCAGGCGAAAAACTTCTTCTTGAAAAGGTCCTTGAATACCTCCCAAGATTGTCCTACGTCAACCAGAACTAGCTCATTCCTGAACCAAGTATGAGCAACATCGAACAGTTAAAGTCCTACCGCCTCAACCTTCAGATCCTCAGAAAGACGGGACACCCTCATAAGATGCTCAATGTCCTCGAGCCAATCATCAGCATAGACGATGCCCTCCGTCCCCTTAAAAATCCTAGGCTCCAGTTTCTTAAAGTCGTGAATGTTGCCTGACCAAAGCTGAGCAACCTGAGGAACATCCTACTACTGGACCAGAACTCCTCTCTCAACTATAGCATGAGCAAGATGATGAGCACTCTTAATACCCTGCCGTAGAACGTTGGTCTGCCTCTGAATGAGCCCTCTGTGCCTCAAGCATCTTACGAAACAGTGTAAACATCTGTGACGCCTCTGCTGGCACATAAGGTGGAGGTAGAAGCCCCTCAGATACAACTAGCACAGTCCTCTGAGTAGGTGGTAGACCTCCAAAAGCAGCTGACACTCCAATCACCGGAGAAGTGACTGGTGCAGGCCCTCGGGATGTCGCAGACCTCTCAGAAGCTGCTCTCCCCTGCTGCGATCTAGTCTTAGGCGGCATCCTGAGACAAAGCGAAAGAAAGAATCAATATGACACAAGATATAAGACTTTCAAGGAAAGGACAGATTAAGAGATCAAGTATCAATAACAAAGGAGAATAGTTAAATCAAAAGAATTTTCCTATATGTGATCGAGTATCTCAGCCTATATCCTATATCATATATCCTATATCCTATCGCAAGCTCGCAGTAGTACAACTAAATTATCGCACTACCACGATATCACATACTTTATGAAGCTTGACCTGCATGGGCCACCACCAAAAACGTGTCACGACCCGCACCCGGTGTAAGGGTACAAGTCGGAAACAACGCCCAGCCTACGCCGCAGAATCGGCGATAGAATGCTGTCTGGATAATCTATCTAACAATATAATAAACCACCAATAATAATAATAATATACTCAATCACAGAACTAAGATGGAAAGTACAAATCAGATAAAGAATAGAATAGTCATAATATAACTCATGAGTCTAAAATAATACATCAATGAGTTTGAAGAAAAACAGAATAAGATAGAGACAAATCCAGTACAAAAGAATACTATGAAGCTACAACTCCTGGGTCAACTGTCTCAGTTGGGATAAGTTCCTCCTGAGCCAGGGTCTCAGAATCTAAAACCACAACATCCTGGGGTCCATAATAGGTAGGGTACCACTCCTCAGTGTCATTTGAAAAAATATATCCAGTCAGGAAAGGAGCAGAGTACATCTCTAACAGCAGTTCTAATCAATGATAAAAACTATGTAACAGTAAATAGATGTGGATAAGCAAGATGAACAATAGATACAAGAGATATAAATACAATAAGGAAATACTAGAATAAATACAATAATGAACAATATGCCAATGAAACAAGAATATTAATGACTAAGTGGGTGAGTACTAGCTTAACATGTGATCGGCTTGGGCACGATGCAATACGGCCTGGCTAATCATACGTGCGGTGTATGATCAACACTATTCAGTAATCAGTACTTGATACAGTAGGGATATTGATCACATATCTATACTAATACTCCCCACCCCCGACTGGTATAATAGATCCAACCACGGTATGCTATGGCACGAGATTCCCCAAGAAGATAGCGACTCTTCCCGAGAATCAGTGTCTGTACATGTACAAGATAACCAATGAAATAATACTTTCACCATATATACCATATACCATGGAATAACATCTCATGACGAGATTCGGATATACTAATCCGTATAACCATAGTGTCAAGAAAACATGGATATCTATACTAGATACAATGGACATAGAGGATATCATAAATGAGAAACTATCAGAGAATGTACTCACCTGAAGTCCAAAGAATAGTCTCACAGATGTCTGATACGGTACCCCGAACACCTAGATATGGAATACAATTTCAATACAAGGTTTCGAAAATAGAATAAGTTAAACTAGTCAACTTCTAGGTCAATAAGTCAATTCTAAGTCAAAAGTCAACTATGGTCAACTCTAAGGTCAACTATGGTCAAATCAAGGTCAACTATCTATTTTTAGGTTGCACAAGTCTAACACAAAATATTTGGTCAAGATACTAAAGTCTAAGCCATAGAAGCCTACCTCTTAAAGTTAGGATACCGTATCTCCGGATACGTAATTTCCAATGTAACATCAATAATAAATATCAAACACTTATTCATAATAATATATATTCATAATTTATAACAACCAATTGGTACCATAGTTTTGAACCAACTTGGTATCTCAACAATAATCACAATCTTGATACCCAAATCCCGTATCTTGAGTATCCCCAGTTACCTTGGTCTCATCAAGGTAATTCCCAATACCTTGGTATAATAATTACGTATAATAATTACCCTTATATATAATATATATATACTAATATTATACATATAAGGAATTTAGCAATAATAATATATTATCTCAATATTAATACATATATATATATATATATAAGTATATAAACATATATATAAAGTCTGCCAACCGTCGCTGAAAACTGTGTTGAAAAACACTGATTTCAGATATGCTGCCTTTAGTGACAATTCTGCCTGTCACTGAAGTTGTCGTCGCTGTTGCTGCTGGATTCCCACTGCTGCTGCTGTTGTTTTGGTGATGGTTTAAAACCGTCACCAATCCTGCTGTCGCTGTTGCTGCTATTAAATTTCCCGCTGTTGCTTTATTAATGACAGCGGCTGCTGCTGTATTAAATGACAGTGCCTGTTGTCATTAATACCTCCGTCGCTAAAAACCTGTATAAAATATATATATAACATATATATTTATATATATAACTCATAATATATATATATATATATATATATATATATATATATATATATATATATATATATATATATATATATATATATATATGTTATATAATTACCAATAAACTATACATACATCCTCCCTATTAATAATATGTACATACTAGGACATAGCCTCAACACACAGATGCATAAATATATTATATTATACATCTATACATATATATAATTAATCCTATAATAACTATAAATAATATAATTACCCAATTAACAACCATATATATTATGAAAACATATACATATATACCCATACTATATACTATAACATATATATTAATGCATGTAGAAGAAAGCTACATATATATATATATATATATATATATATATATATATATATATATATATATATATATATATATATATATATATATATATTCTCTTAGTACATATATAGTACATAGATCTATGATACAATAAATACTATAATAAATATACTATAATACATATATAATATCTATATATATATATACAATTATAACTCAAGAATTAACGGCACAATAATTAGATCTACACATAAATACACAACATGTGGAGAGTATCACACTGTATCCCACTAGATCTAGGATACGCATGTGACACGAGTCCACCACACATCCAATTACACCCCGAAGGACACAAATAAGTCACATATAATATTTATGAATATACGAAGTGTCAAATATAGATCTACATGTCCGTGTCAAAATATGACATGTACAAAGTCTCGTGTCAGAGGGAAACCTCCCAAAACAACACGTATCACCAAATTATTGGGATACGACCTATACGTACCCAATTGTGGATACGATACTATCCCCAAACACATGCCAAATTGATCTATATGATCAATTGACACACACAACAAATGTCAATCTGGGAATTCTCCCAAAATTGACACAAAAAGTACCATAACTTTCTCAATAGGCCTCCTATGAACACAAAACCAAATCCTATGGGTAGCCTATGCATATGGGTTGATTTTCTATGATTAAATATCAGATTTAGAAGCTATTTTAAGGAGAAAAACTGAATTATATATATTAGGAGATGGATTTCCAATGAAACCTCCAATTGAGATAAAATTGCTTCCAACTTGTAGATCCTTACTCCTCTTTATAGATCCTTGCTTCCTCCTTCTAGATCTTTACTTCTCAAGTATCTAATAGTGATTTGGGAAGGAATTCAAATGAATTTTGGTAGGGAAATGAAGTGGGAATGAAGAAATTTTGGTAGTGGAAAATTCTAGATCTAGATTTGGAATAAAAAGAGGAGAGAGAATTTTTTCCCTCTATTTAAATAGGCCGGCCCCTATTTCTCCTCCCTCAAGTTATCATGTAATATTCATTATACCCCTTGGGGCCTCTCATAAAGAAATTAAGTAAGGAAGCTTCTAGTCTAATAATTTAATTAATTTAATCTATCTCCTCAACAATGGGCTTTCTAAATGGGCTAAGTCTAACTAATTAATTCATGTAGGTCCATGGGTCCAAACTAAACTAGTTAGGTCTACTAACACAAGTCCAAATTAAATAACTAACATCTAACAATAATTAAATAATATAACAAATAATTATTTATCAAGCACAATAATTAATTAAATAGGAAATTACTAAAATATCCTTTCCTAGAAAATGTGGTTGTGACAGTTTAACTTGGTTGCCTTGGACAGAAAAGGACAAATGGTAAATTTGGTAAGTCTTGCCGTGTTACACTTATATCGTACGATGTACTGCCACACGAGTTTGGCTTTACATTATGCTATAAAATTGATCCTAAGGCAAGACTAGAAAGATAACTTAATAGATGGTGCATCGAACCTATATAACGTGTTTGGATTTGTCGAACGGGCGAGAAGCCTCCCCACCAGTGCATTCATATACTGATAACCTACCAGATTGCTTGCCGGGTGTGGAAGAACCTCGTTCGGTATGGACACCCCTCGTGAGCGCTAAGGCATGGGGTTCGCTCATAAGCCTTGAAGTGCTGCATCCGGAGATGAAACACGTATACAAGACATAATATTAGAATATTGTCTATGTATCATTCCATATTGTAAGCCACTTGTCACACTTTTATTATTTCGAGAGAGAGGACTTGAAAGACTTGTAATATCGGTCTAGCGCCGATTGTGATACTAATTCAATATTAATAAAGTACTTGTTTTACATCTATACTTATGTTTATTTCAATGCTTCCTCTATGACGACTCTGTGAACTTGTTACCAATCGCTTGTTTATTTTTACTCTGCTGCATTCGGACTATCTGTGCGACTATATGGCATAGTCATTTTATCGTCTGTTCGGATTCACGGCCTTGCACGGGAGCAGCTTGTGCTCGTGCGGTATCACGTCTAGATGGACACGGTCGTCCTATCAGAGCACTGGCACGGTGATTCACTCCTAGCGGGGACGACCGATTCTGTGGGAGATCAGGGCATGACACACCGTTCGTAGGAACCAAAAACTATAAACCTTGTGCACATGTTGTCTATGACCATGCAAGTCTCTTCTTTACTTTCCTAAATATTACATACCGGATCCATGAGCTAATGATGGGATCAACGAGCTGATAACGAGCTCCACGAGCAAGTATCGTCCGTATTTTTAAGTGTGCAGGCTAAGCAAAGACGGGTTCATCGTAGCCACCCACCTTAGCGATAATTTTTTGGCCGAGTGATACTCCGAGCACGCCTTCGAAAGTCTAAGTCTAAACTCCTAAAGGGCCAACTCTGAATTCCTTTGCATCAAGCGAGTCATCTCACTGAGCAATGCGGGACGGGTTATCGTACTTGCACTTTTTTAATCGGCTCTCCGCATTGACGTGGAGCAGGTCACTACAGTGTTGGCAGTACAGGCACCGGCTGTGATAAAGTAGTAGTTTATTTTAGTTAGTTGATTTGGACAAGATTGTTCTCCGGTATTTATGGTTATTGTGGATATTATCATTCGAATTTTAGTATTATTTTGGGAGACTATTAGTTGGACATGTGATCTTGGGACTATTATTCCTTTATCATCTCTTGTGCTTACATTTATCTTAGTACATGTGATTGAGTATATATATATATATATATATATGTATATATATATATATATATGTATGTATATATATATATATATATATGTATGTATATATATATATATATATATATATATATATATATATATATATATATATATATATATATATATATTATCTCTTATGCTTACCTTCATTTTAGTGAATGTGATTGAGTATATATATATATGTGTGTGTGTGTGTGTGTGTGTGTGTGTGTGTGTGTGTGTGTGTGTATGTGTATGAGAGAGAGAGAGAGAGAGAGAGAGTTGTAGAATATGTTTGTGGCTTATTGTACAGCGTTCTACTGCCGATACTACGACGTAGGCTGGACGTGCCCATGACTCATGCCTGATGAAGGGTGTGGGTCATGACACCGAAGAGCAAAGTATGGACTTTCTCTTAGACTTCATGTGGATGAGCACCCTAAATCTCTTTTTGTGCTATATTTTGTGCCTCCACCCTCAACCCATCTATATAGGATAAGAAAATCATATTTTAGGTCATAATAGGATTTTCTAAATAGGAAACCCTAAAATAGGAATTATTTTATACCTAGAACAACTACTCCTTTTTCAGATTGGACTTCAACAATCTCTCCCTCCAGTCTAATGAGAGGTTGTTGACCTCATGGCTCCTAAACTGGACTTCATGCATGTCGTTCCGCGATAGAGCTCATCCTCCCTAATGCCACCAGTCTCTGATCCCCCAAGCTGATTTACATATTTTTTTGCCTCCAGCTCCTCGATCATCACGTCGATGCTAGCTGCCATGCGTAGAACCTCTTGTACCACTGGGATCCTGCCGATATCGATGACACGGCCAAGCCCGAAGTCCCTGATAATTAGCCTCTCCATAAGTCTTGGCTGCATCTCCCCGACTTTGGTCTTCCACCGGAACGTGTTATTGTTCTCACGAGCTTCTTCACCCTTTATTGGCCCAACCAAGTGGACGTTGTGGTTCTCTCGAGATTCAGACTCATGAACCTGTCCACCTTCGTGTCAGACACTAAAGCTCCTCTATACACATGTATCCGTGAGCAGAACATCATGCACTGTGTACGTCATCATTGACACACACCACCCCTGGAACTGTATACATGGAAAAGCACATGCCTTTGATTGAGTTTGTTGCACACATTATTCTCCTTCCTTGCTTCGAACTGTTGAGACCGATGTCGCTTCATGAAGCTTTGGTGAACTACACGTCACCATAACCAGATTCATGCAACAACTCCCACCTGGATACAGACCAGTTATCATGGGACCGATAGACTGACCTCAATCTATAGTTCATCACCATTCATCACTTTGTCTAGAAAAATTGAATCCTCCATAATCCTCAAAGTATCTCGAAGACTCTCCTCAGCAAGTTTCTAATGATCCACTAACACATGTCGAACACCCCTCGAGCCTCCACTCGATGTCTGTGGCCTGCCTTTACACCTCAGCGACATGAGCTTGTACATACCGTAATGCAAATCTTTTTGAGCCATCTGTTGGGAACTCTTCGTAAGAATCCAATCTTTGTCACTAAATACACTGTAATAGACACCATCTAGCAGCCTCCCTATCGAAACTAAGTTATAGATCAAACTCAGTACATGTTGAACACCCTTGAGAATGAGCATTTTACCAAGCTCTATTATCAAGTGCACATCACCAATGCCAACAACTACAACAGTCTCCTTATTGTCCATCTTCACATATCCAAACCAGCCATCGCGGTCTGACGTGAAGGTCATTCTCTGTGGAGTGGCGTGTTACGACGCCCCCATGTCCATGACCCAATCCCCGTCATGACATGTGCCACAAGGTTTCTCTTCATTTGTTACTATGATGATGATCTCCCATAGCCGTGAGATCCTCCTAATCATTCGTGCCTTTGACCTTCTCAGATTTGAGCTTCATGCAATTCCTCTTGATATAACCTATTTTGCCACAATGATAGAAACTCTCCTTGCGGTCCATAGTCGCAAGATCCCGAGAACTCCCCCGTGTCCTTGCATGTGACTTGGGTCTTCGCTTCCCGTAAGAAGCCACCAGAGAGGACTCATGAACGATTCAACTTTCTTACGGCAGACCTTCTTATTTAACAAGCTATTTTTGATTGCCTCCATTGTAACAACTTTGTTAGGCACAAAATTGTTCACCGACACCACCAACTGTCTCATATCTTTCCTGTAGAGAACTCAAAAGCAGAAGTGCCTGAAGCACATCATCAATCAACATCTTCATCGCAAACAACTGATTGATGATAACTTGAACCTTATTAAGATATTCTGTCACCGGAATACCCTCCGTGTACTTCGAGTTGACGAATTAGCGAATAAGAAACACCTCGTTCTAAGCCATCTTTCGTTTATACAACGAATGCAGCTTCTTCCATAATGCTTTTACGGAACTCTCCATAGATACATTGTAAAATACCGAATCATCCAGCCATTGGCGGATGAATCCAATGGCCTTCTGATCTAGTCATTTCAGTCATCTGTAGCTTTGTCCGATGGCTTGGCGATATCGTCCTCTAACGGACCATGCAAGTCCTTGCACCAGAGTAGATCCTCCATCCTTGGTTTCCAAATCACCTAGTTCTCCCTTCTGAGGGTGATTATATATATGTTCATCTACTCTGTAGACATGGTTGTACCTTCACTCTTGCAAACCTGGCTCTGATACCAGATGTTGGGATCGGACACGCCCTACAACGTGCTCCGATACCGTGTCTGAAATTGGACGATACCGTGTCTGAAATTGGACGCAGTGAAAACTTTGGCCAACTCACCTGAGATAACTAGAATCTTATCTAACGAACACCAAGCGCAGATAAAGACAAGTATATGATGGTGACTATGTCACATGAACAAATCTCAATCTATATAACTCAAGTAAAATTATAAGATTGACAAAAACTAATGTTGAACCATTTTTCCTAATAGGTTAAACCCCCTTACCATACTTAAGAAGAAAAGACAAATATTACAACTGAAATCATTCACCAAATCCTGTAGCGATCTCCCTGAAAGAAAGCGACGACTCCCCAATCAAATCTCCTCTTCCTTCTGTCTTGGATGGCGAGACTTAAGAGCAAAATATGGACTTTCTTTTAGACTTCCTGTGGACGAGCACCTTGAATCTCCCTTTGTACTATATTTTTTGCATTCACCCTCAACCCATATATATATGATGAAAAAATCATATTCAAGGTCATAAAAGGATTTCCTAAAGAGGAAACCCTAAAATCAAGGTGTGTATTGGGCCGGTCCGGGCCGGCCTGATCAACAAATAATCCGACCCAGCCCGGGCCCATGACCTGGTCATGGTAGGACCGGGCCGATATATGTATATATTATATTTATTATTTTTTATGAACAAGTTGTACAATAAAAATTATTGCAAATTTTTTTTTACTTATATATATATCAAAATTTATATAACTTTAAGTATAAATTTATTTAAAATTTATAAGTTATTTGTTAGAAAGAAGTTAAATATAAATTTATCACTTAAAATTTAAAGAAGTGATTTATATAAACATAAAGAAGTTAAATGTAAACAACTAACAACATTAAGTAAGTAAAAAACTAAATTTCTTTTATTAAAGAACATGGAGACTGGAGAGGAACAAGAGACTTATGTAACAATAAAAAAAAAAATTAAAATCGATAGTAAAAAAAGAGTTGTTATAGTGGGTATTTTGGTCTTTAGTAAAATGATCAAAATACCCCTAAAACAGGCAAAAATTGTAACTAAAACGGGAATATTTTGATGAAAATATCCCCTAACGGCTATTTTCTAAAAAAAAAAAAAATCGAACCGGACCTGAACCGGGCTGGCCCGACCGGACCGTCTGAATTGGACTCGGCCCGACCAGAGGATGGACCGAGTCGGGCCGGGCCGGACTTGCGGGTCAGATCCTCCGATCCAGCCCGGACCCGTGGAGGGAGTGGGCCGGTTCGTTGACCGGGTTCGGACCCAGACAGGATTTGACAGACCGAACACGTGACGGGTTCCGAACCGACCCGTCCGTTTACACACCATGACCCTAAAATAGTAATCATGTTATACCTAAAACAGCTACTTCTATTCATGATTGGAATCCAATAGTTATATGCATGATAGGATGCACACTCTATTTGAGCGAGTCGTGCATTGGTTCTCTCTCAAAAAAAGAAAAAAAAAAAAGCCTAACTTCGATAACTAAATTTTGATAATGTACATCAAATTTCAAACCAAATCAAACTAAAACCAAGCCTTCAAAACCAGTTTGTGCATTCTTGCCTGAACATTTTACACGAGTTGCTACCAAGAATCTCGGAAGGTGATCGCACTAAGAAAAGAAAAGAAAAGAAAAGAAAAAAAAAAAAAAGAAACAGAAAAAAAAAAATTCCAGCTGTATCAAATAACCGCTCGATCGTCATTTCCCACTTTTATCTGCGCCAATCACAGCTCCCTCTAACGTTCCCATAAACCTGCACCACCACAGTATATATACACACCCAACCACAGTTGTAACAACCACTCCCACTCTCCACTACGAAGCTCCTGATCAGCAATGGCGACTCCAGCACCCCCACTCCTCCTCCTCCTCCTCACCGCCACCACCCTACTCCTCTCCTCCGCCGAAGCCCACAACATCACCGCCATCCTCGACTCCTTCCCGGACTACAGCCTCTTCAACAGCTACCTCTCCCAAACCAAACTCTCCGACGAGATCGACTCCCGCACCGCCATCACCTGCCTCGTTCTCCCCAACGCCGCCACGTCCTCCCTCGCCTCCAAGCACTCCCTCGCCGCCATCAAGAACGCGCTCCGCGTCCTCGTCCTCCTCGACTACTTCGACCCCGCCAAGCTCCGTTCCCTCCCCGCCGCCGCCGCCCTCTCCTCCGCCACCCTCTACCAAGCCGCCGGCACAGCTCGCGCCCAATCCGGCTCCGTCAACGTCACCAAAGGCGCCGACGGAGGCGTCGTCTTCGGCACCTCCGCGCGCTACACCAGGCCCGTCCGCGAGATCCCATACAACATCTCCGTCCTCGAAGTCTCCGAGCCCATCCTCTTCCCGGGCCTCCTCGACGCGCCCTCCTTCACGACCTCCAACATCACCTCTCTTCTTGAAAACGCCGGGTGCCGGGCCTTCGCAGAGCTGCTCGAAGCCTCGCGGGTGATCAAGATGTTCGAGTCGGCCGCGGACACGGGGCTCACCATCCTCGCGCCGATCGACGAGGCGTTTCGGGCGCCCCGGGCCCCGGACTTGGGCAATGTGACGGGCGCAGAGCTGGTTAGCCTGCTGCGGTACCACGCTCTGCCGAGCTATTCGCCGAAGGCTACGCTGAGGTCGGCGGAGCGGCCGGTCGCCACCATGGCCAGCGGGGCTTCGGGGGGGTTCGATTTGAATGTGACGTCGGCTGGCGACGATGTCAGTCTCGATACAGGCGTCGGCAGGGCGCGGGTGGAGAGCACCGTTCTTGACGACTCTCCGGTTTGTATTCTTACGGTCGATCGTCTGCTGCTGCCGGTGGAATTGTTCGGGGAGAGAGCAGGTCCAGCTCCGGCTCCGGCTCCCGGTGCTGGTTCGTTGACGCCTGCGCCGGCTCCTGCTTCCGGGTCCGAGAATAATGCGGCTTCTTCGCCTCCGGCTCCGGCGATGGGTGAGCCGCCCGCCAAGGGGTCCCCAGCGGAGTCACCGGCCGAAGCGGATGCTGAGAAGAAGGGCGATGAGGCTGCGGCCGCGGCGATGAGGCCCGGGGGGGCGGTTGCTTCGGCTTTGGCTTCGTTTGCGGCGGTGGTGGCGGGTTACTGTGCTCTGTGAGTATCAGTCTTTTGTGAGTATCGGAGCATTAGTCCCATTGGTGGTGCTGAGAGTGTTCGTTCATGTTTTGATTCCTAGAGGCTGTTCCTAATCGTTCTTGTTTTTTGGTAGTACTTGGAAACAAACTAGAAGTTTAAATATCCTTAGTTCTTGTTTTTTTTATAGTACTAATCATAATCTAGGCTATAAATTTATTTGATGATTATAGTTTTTAGAATTTTTTTTGACTTTGGTCACACATTTAACAATATGATTTTAGATATTTTTTTTTTTTTTTGGATGTCCGACGATGCTTATCGGATTTTTTTGCACACTGTATTGCATGTCATTTTGACTCACTGCTCCTCACCTCCCCCGATTTGTTTCCGAGACCATCCGTCTTGCTAAAGAGGTTATACATCTTCTTCCTGACCACAAGCGTCAATTAAATACGGTATATGATTTTAGATTTAGATTTTAATTTTCTGTGTTTATTAGACTTATATCTCACTTTTTGTCATGAAAAATATTTAACGATA
Source organism: Iris macrosiphon (assembly GCA_036927795.1). Taxonomy (NCBI): domain Eukaryota; kingdom Viridiplantae; phylum Streptophyta; class Magnoliopsida; order Asparagales; family Iridaceae; genus Iris; species Iris macrosiphon. The sequence continues at coordinate 45,394,509 of JAYESA010000002.1, forward strand.
GTTTTTTTTGACAAAATAAATTTTTTTTTTGACAAAAATTGAAATATAAATGTAATAAATAAAAAAGTTGGAATATAAGTTTACAGAAGAACGAAAGTCAAAAATATCTTCTTTTAATTCCTATGTTATTCGGAAAAGTAAGTAAGAAGTCGAAATTTCGAAAATTGGCATTGTGTACGTATTACGTATACACGACATGGTTATACATATTTTGAAAAAAATAAAGATATTTGGTTTGTAACAAACTTGTTGAAAAGTATATGATCGTTCCCTTTTGAAAAGAATAAGATTAGCTCCCAACACGTATTATTAATTTTTTAATTATTATTAAATTATAATTAATATATAATAAAAAAGATAATAAATTATTAAAATAAATTGATAAATATAATAATAAATATAAAATTAGTAAATTAATAAAATATGAGTACATATATGTTCTCAATTGCCAGATAGACAATTAAAGAACATATAAAGAAGATACACATGAAGAAACATAATTTTTTTTTTTTATAATTTTTTACATATGAACGACAAAGAGTAAAAATATGGTAAAAACACACAAAAGAAAGAATTCTGTTATTTGTCTCCCCAAAAAATATGAATGATGTCATCTTCCATTATGTGGCATCTATAACGTGACAGTTGACATGACAGTTTTTAATCCAAAAAATTAATTACCCAAAACTTTTAATGTTAATGTTAATGTTAATGTTAATGTTAATTTTAATTTTAATTTTAATATTAATGTTAAAATTACTTTAATATTAATGTTAATTGTTACTGTTAATATTAATGTTAAATTTAATTTTAATGTTAATATTAATATTAATTTTCATTTTAATGTTAAAATTTGTCATATTAGCTGTCACATAATGGAAGATGATATTATCCAAAAAGTTTAGGGGACAAATAGCATTTTTGGAAAAAGAAAAGACACATCCTCTACTTTATTAAGAGCATCTCCAACCCTATTGTCTTACTATGTGTTGTGATTCCTATGTGGCATGAGACAGACACAAGACAATGTCTTTCTTAGGTGCCAAGATTATATTTACACAAGACAATAAGATATAAAAGTGTTCTCTAATGCAAAAGTATTGAAAAGAAAATAAAAAATATTATATCCAACTTCCAAGACATTTTTTTTTTTAATTTTATTTTTATAAATACTTTTATCCATAATTGATGATTTGAAGATAAAGTTATTGTGAAGTATATTGTTTAGAATAAGACAATTAACTTCACACTATCTTTATCATGTCATGTCATGTCATGTCATGTCATATCATTTTCATAATTTATTTAATATTTATATTAGAAAAAAATTTAAATAAAATTTGTCATTCATGTGGTAACATTTTTTTTTTTTCAAACTCACAATAGGGCTGGAGATGCTCTAAACGGTTAGTTTGTATTTCTTCAAATGATGTGTCTTCAGAGATGAGGGGAACATATCGATAGATATACACCACAGCATTGTCCAAATGGCAATTCTTTATAGAAAGATGACAGAATTATTAATTTTTAACAATTTTGGAAAAAAAAAATTATTACCTTGAAGATCTGATATGTAATGATTTTCTTGTGGAACTTGCGGCTGACGGAATCATAGCTTGGGACGTTACCAAGTACCAACTGCAGAAGTTTTCAGTAGTGGTGAGCAACGATTCGATTCGGTTCAAACCGATTTAAATATATAAAAATTAAAATAATTGTAAATTATATTTTTTTAAACCGAAAATCAATTCGATTTTTTTTAAATCGAAAAAAATCGAATCGAACTAATTCGATTCGGTTTTCGGTCGATTAGATTTCATGGACCAATGGATCGAACATTTATATTTTAGCAAATGAACTTATTTAAATAACATATCATCAAAAAAGAAAATATAACATTTTTTATTTATGAATTATTACAATTATAGAATAAAAAAATATTAGGACTATTTGATTTTACCTTCTGTTAGATTAGGTATATTGATATTACCCTCATGTTAGATCAAAAGTTAAAAATATCCCTCTGAATTGTCATTAAAAGTTTTGAAAGTATCGTTAATGAGTTTTTAACGACACTTTCAAGGAGATATTCTTTAACTTTTGATCTAACGGGAGGGTAATAATAATATACCTAATCTAATAAGGGGTAAAATTATTTTGCCCAAAATATTAATATATATCAATTGAGAGTAAAGTGAGTGCTTAAAGAAGTGCCGATAGAGAATAGGAGGAGAGAGTGCGCTCAGTTATGATTAGAATTTTTTTTAGTATATATAGATTGAGGATAATTTGTTAAATTACTAAATCTAAATCGGTTTTCGCTTCGGTTATTCGAACCAAGAACTGAAAATCAAACCGATATTTAAAAATTTTAAATTTTCAAACCGCCAGAAAACTTAACCGTTTGTCATATTTTGATTCGGTTCGGTTCGATTCGATTTCCAACCATTATATGCTTATCCCTAGTTTCCAGAGTAGTAAATATAAAGATAAGCTATAATATATAAAAATAATATTTTTAGTAAATGCTCTTATTTAAAATATAAAAACTATCTACCTTTTCTATTTTAAAAATTTTAAAAATATTTTTATTTTGTGGACGAAACAAATAAAATTTTGGTTAAGTAAATTCACGTGCTCACTTAACTCACACATGACGTTGTAAAATAACACAAATATCCACAAAACAAATTTTGCACAGTCAAAAATTTGGTTAAGTGAGATCACATACTTGTTGCACTTAACCATGTATTATCAGCCTTCACAGTTGTATAGCAAATTTTTTTTTTATGTAGAAGTCCTTAAAATGTTTATCTATTAAAACAAGTTATTAAAAAATACATCAACAATATAGAATAAAAATTTACATCAAATCTTTGATTTATTTTTTAGACACTTGTATTATTTTACAGTGTTATATGTGAGTTAAGTGAGCATGTGAGCTCATTTAATAGTAATTTTAACTATTCGGACCAAAAAATAATTTTATTTTTAAATAGTAAAAATATTTTTAAGTTTTTATATTTTTATTTAAAATATTTGCTAAAATATTCATATATAGAAAATCATCGTTGATGTGAGACTTACCTTCTCCCCATGACCCCAGAAAAGACTGCAACAATTTCCCAACTCCTCCATATCAAAATAAGTAACATTAAAAAAATAGAAAAAATGACTTACTAAGCCACCAAGGGCATATGCTACTACCATAGGAGGTGAAACAAGATAATTGGCTCTAGTCGAGAGATGCACTCAACCTTCAACTACCAAATTTTTTTTTTTTTTAATGCACTCGACCTTCAACCACCATTTCATTCTTTTTTAGATTTATGTGTAACGTTCAAAATTCTGTGCACATCAAGTTACATGTCTTTTTGTCCAGTATCTCAAACTTTTATCAAATACATAGAAGAAATAATTCACATCCGTGATTTGATCTACCGATCTTCCATCCAGTATCCTATATATCTTTCCGACAACCATCATGTCATGGTTTTTCAACTTTCAGTACCCTACTTGTTACCAAGGGGCTGTTTGGTTGCACGAAAGTGTATGAAAGTATGAAAGTGAAAAAATGGAGTTTGCGTACGCGATGCGCGCTCATAAATTTTGACTTTCCAAAAGTTGCTTGGTTGGTGAAATATAAAGTGGAGGAAAAAAAAAATTTCGTTGTTTGGATGGTTGTTGAAAGTGAATGTTAGTTGGAGATATGGTGAATGTAGGTATGCTTATCCCCCTCCCTTTTTTCTTCCCAACTAAAAGGAATTAATTGAAATAGTTAGAAAATTTTGTTGCAAAAAATAAAATTAAAAATATCGTAAATTAAAAAATAAATTGTAATGAAGAAAACTTTTATTGTGAAATATGGTAAATTTTTCACAATAATTAATTTACGGGTCATTTTTTTATTTGGTTTGTTGATTAAAGATGCTACAATATAAATTCTTTCAATGAATTATTGATAATTTATCAAATAATTACTAATTAATTATTATTTTATGTCATTTTAATTGACATATAATTAATGAATGTAATTTTCCTAAAAGAAGGAATTAAAATATAATAAATGAACGAAAATTATATTGAAGACAAACTTCATTAAAAACATTTAATGAACGTAATATTGTTGCAAAACTTCTATTATTCTCCAATACAATTCAACATTTTTTTCTCTCAAGCCACACATGTTTACAAACTGCACACATAAGAAAGATAATTACTTTACTCAAATTTTATTGCCATAAGTCTCCAAATATTCTGCTTACAAACACCACACATAAGTTACAAAGAGAGGATGTTGCAACATATGTCCAAAAACTCCATTAACAATCTAAAGATGCTTGTCATCCATCTGCAACTTCTCAATACCTTCAGATATGTAATGGTATATTTCGTACCAGCCTTGATACAGCTCCATTCACAAGCACAAACCAATGATTCAAGCATAAATGAAACCCACTAATATTGAAGCATAAACCAGAAACAAGTATTTCCAAATTAGTTAGCAAACTTGTAGGAAAACCAATGTAAAAAAATTAATCTAAAAAGAAGTGAAGTATTAGCTGCAAACCAAGAGGAAAATGATTACCCAATATGGCAACAATAGTTGGCAGCAGCATTAGCTGTAACCAGTGAAGTATTACCCATGAATAAAAGTGATACTCAAGCCAAAGTGAAGTATCAGTGATACTCAAGCCTAATTTCTGACTATGTGATAAAAAAAAGTTAAAGCAGTGATACTTAAGCCAAAATTAAGTGATACTCAAGCCAAAATGAAGCATCAGTGATACTACATATGGCCAAAATGAAGCAGTCAATGACTAAAACATATATATATATATATATATATATATATATATATATATATATATATATATATATATATATATATATATATATATTGGGCTCAGAGAATATATTAACCTGCGAAGGTTCAAAATCCAGACCAAAATGGGACCAAAATGAACTGATGGTTAAGAAACTAAAGCTCAAGAAACTTAAATGAAGAGTCAGTGGTTCTCAAACCCAATTTCTGTAGCAGCATATAGGAGGCAAGTGAAGAAAATGATACTAAAAGTATCATAAAAGAGAGATAACAACAACAACATATAGGAGGCAACAAGTGAAGATAGGTAATGCTTATTGCTTATTGCTTATTGCCTAATAAAAAATAGGCAAGCATTTCTCATCATAGCCCATTGAGAAATAAAATCCAAGAACATAAAGCTAGGGTGAGTATCACATAAAACCTGGACAGCAAACAACATAGCCCAAATCTTCTCATAAAACCTGGGTCCTCATAAATAGGATACTCAAGGTAGTTGCAACTGAAGAGATATGCAAAATAACTCATCACATCCCATACAAATACACAAACACACTCAGGTAACAAAAATGATACTTAATAAACTTTTGGACCAAAACTGATACTCAAAGTTAAAGTTTCATTTTGGGCTCAGAGTAAAATCTAAACCCAACTCAACATTGGGCTCAGAGTATCACCAAAAGTTAGACCTTAATGGGTTTAGGCTCACAAATCCCATGTAAACAAATTTTTAACATAATTGTTTTTCCAACATACTAATAAATTTTCACCAAAGAGAGATAACAGCAGCATCATATAGGTGGCAGCAAATGAAGATAGGTATTACCCAAAATAGCAGCAGCATATACTCCTTAAACAAATCCAGGAGCCTATATCAGGATACTCATCTGCTGATATCAATGTTTATTGCCTAATCAAAACCCAGCCAGCATTTCTCATCATAGCCAATTGAGTAATAAATCCAAGAAGCTGAAGCTAGGGTAAGTATCACATAAAACCTGGGTAGCAAACAATGATACTCAAACTCTGATGAGAAATTCAGGTTGAAATTTTCAACTAGATCTACATGCTATCAAAATTTATGTCAATGTGTACAAAGTTTAAGCCAAAATGAAGTGATACTAAAGCCAAATTGAAGTATCAGTGATGTAAAAAATCATATGTTATCAAATGAAGAGGCAACTACTATGGAGTTCTCATCATAGCCCATAAAACTGAAACATCATAAATTGTAAAAAATCATAAACTGTCAAATGAAGAGACAGTAACAACTACTGAACTAATACCCACATATACCACAAGGCCTGTTTGGCTCATTGAAAGTGGGGTAAAACTCACCATAAATTGGAAAGTCGGGTGAACTTGGCCCATCAGATACCAAACATAAAGTATTTGAAAGCCACAACAAATACCAAAAATATCCAAGTAGATACCAATAAGCAGATACCAAGCATAGAGGATATCAAGTAGCAGATACTAGTGTAGGACTGATACCAAACTGAAGCATAGCTGGCACACTGCTACTTGGGTAGCAAAAACAATAAAACTCATATTATACATGAACATAAGTATTTAAAAGCCAATATTAAGTCAACCTCCCAGCACCATAGATGCAAATTTGCTACTGCCAAGTTCATACCAATGCTACGGATGCCCATATATTCCTATCCAAAGTGTGAAGGGACATGAAACACATGGATCAAATGAGTCACCCTATTCAGTCATTATTGCCATATAATTTATTTAGACTCAGAGTATTCATCCCACTCATTATTGTCCAAATCTTAGCTAATACGTTGACTACCTTCGGCCATTTCACAAATGGGAAAGGGGCTGCCATCAATCGTATATATTTTAGACCGCACGGGACTAAAATGTAACACGTCGATTACCTTCGGCCATTTCCCAAGAGTGAAAGGGGCTGCCATCAACGCATAGCATGTATTTTGAAGGGACATACAACATATGGCTCCAAGCAATCATAAATCCAGTCATCATCACCATATGTACACTATTTAGACTCATTATAGTCTAATACTCTCTTGCATTTTTGGCTTTGTCCCGCATGAAAGAAGTATACATAATACACAAATTAGCCATACAAACATGAGGAATATTTACAAAAAAATTCATTAGTTAGAATATATACATTCGAGTTGGCCCTTAGATATGATACACGTATCATGTATTGCATATCAAACAACATACAAAATGTAACGTAGGTAGTACTTTTATACAATAAAAAAATTATAATATTTAATCTACGTATTAGGAACCTACTTAGCTAGAGGAAAGTACAAAATAACTGACCAATAGTTACTTGAAATGACCTTAAGTCCATTGGGCCTCGAGAGAGCATCATTTAGAACGGTCATATCATTTGCACAACCCCTCCCAACCAGCCAAAATACATGTGAACATCTTGTTGGGTATAGCAGGGGCTAACACATTTTGTGTCACTTATTTCCTACCACTAAACCTCGATACCAATGCAGATGGTAGGGTTGCTTAGATATGTGTGCCATCAATCAACCCAATACAATCCTGCAGTTCAATACGAGCATGTTTAAAATGTATTTTCAAAATATAGTAATTCTAAATCTAACCAACAAACTATGAAATAGTATATTACGATACAACAGATCGGGCTGGATCTTCTTTACATCTTTCAGAAATAGATATTTGGTATAGAGCAAACGGGAAAGTCTAGACGGGTGACGAATCAACTAGAGCTACTCGGTTAGCTCTTTTCTCCTTGTTTCGAAGATTTCCCTGAAAATAGGGAAACCATTCAGGAGACTCTCTAATATCGATCGGGACATCACCACTCGGTTGCTTCATGTATTGTTCTTTAATAGAACTTATAGCACGAAGTACTTTTTTGAAATATCTAGATATGGTTTCGCCAGAACGGATAAAATCAATGCCACAAACCCTATTTTTAGACTTATGTCCCAACATGTAAAGAAAGAGTGCTACTTGCTCCTCTACACATACATGTCATGTATCTTGGAGGGACCTATTGGCCTTCAACATGTTTACAAGCCTATAGAAAGGGCCATAACTCATTCTAAGATAGTAGACACAGTTATGTGCATCGCCCGTAAGGATGCGATACATGTGGGCTTTGCGTCATTGCTCTCTTATCATTGATGGTTCCTTTGGAATACCTCTTTGTTCATTTTTTTCTTCCTCCATTAATGTAATTATAATTGTAATAATTGTAATTACAATTGTGATGGCAGCTCGCAACAACAGAGTTTTAGGATTGGATAAATTTATTTACAAGACAAAACATTTAGATAAGTGATAATGGTCCTATGCTCATTCCAAATAAATTTTTTATAGACGGTACAAACAAATTAATATTGGTCGAAAATTTATTGGACACAACATATGTAAGTATACCAAACAAACATATAAAAGATCTGAACATGTACATCACAACTCAGATGTTTACATTTTTAAGTAGATGTTCATGAAAAAATAATTACCTAAAGCTCGAATCTCCTAGATCTACCCCAGTCGAAGTAGATCCGACTTCAAAAATTGGAGATCAGACCCCAAAACAGTAGATCTTTGGTTGTAAGCCATAGATCTGTGAAATCAAAGGCTAAAAATACGAAAATGTATGTATGAAGAAGAAGAAATGTAGAGAAAGAGGAAAAACTAGGATATATTCATGTGTAAATTTTACCTAAAGTTCGAAACTCGTAGATCTACCCAAGTCGTAGCAGATCCAAGGTTGAAAATTCGAGATTAGGTCTCAAAATAGTAGATCTATGGTCGTAGGCCATAGATCTGTGAAAATTCGAGATTATACTCACGAAAATTTATGTCTAAAAAGAGAACTGTTGAAGAAGAGCAAAAAAGAAGGAGAAAAATTTACAGTGCAACAGAGGTGACCGCAAGCTTTCACGGATGGGGACGAGTTCCATAGGAAAAAAACTACTGCGGAGGAGCACATTTTCCTCTTCCCACACTTTCCTTCTCTCAATTTTCACCCAAAAAAGGATATGGTAAAAATGGGCAAAAGACAAGGGATACAGGAACTGCAGCGTCCCATCACAACATTTTATTGAGTTTCCTCTTTTAAACCAAACGACTGAACTTGGCGTAGTTCATCCGACTTTCCAATTTATGGTGAGTTTCACCCCACTTTCAACGAGCCAAATAGATCCCAACTGCTGGATCTAGACGGATCAAACATGCAATTGCAAATAAGCTCCCACTTTAGCCCATATTCAACAAACAAACAAGTCCTTAGGAGATGTTTCGATGAAGATTTTGTATTCCATGGAATCTCTTTTCTATGGCTCTTGATAAAGGCACTACAAAATTTGATCGGGGCCGGCCCAATTTTTTTTATAATTTTTCGTTTAAAAATTTACTCAGGGCTAGCCAAAAAATTTATTAGGACCGTCAAAATTTTGACAGTCCTTCCAATAGGTTGGACTGTCAAAATTTTGACAGTCCATTGAACTGCATATTTTATTTAGTACTGTCAAAATTTTGATAGTCTAACCTATTGAAGGTCTGTCAAAATTTTCACAGTCCTAATAAATATTTGGGCTAGCCCTGAGTATATTTTTGAGTGAAAAACTTATAAAAAAAGTTGGGCTTCCCGATCAAGTTTGGTAGTGCCTTATCAGCCTTTTCGATTCAGTTTTCATGAAAAAGGAATTTAACATTCTCAGATCCATGTTTGGCTAGGTTGAAAATATGTAACCAATTTTTTTTAATTTTTTCACTCCCATATTTGGTTTATATAGGAATAAGAATCTTAATTTGTGTATTTTTTCATAATTATTTTTTAATTTTATGATGTTTCTGTTATCTAAATTTAGTTTGTGTCATTAAGGATATTACTGTTCCTAAAAAAAATTATTATTAATGTACATAACCAACATTCTCATTAAAGCAAAAATATTTTCAAGGAGACTTTGGTTTTTACTTTTCCGTATGTGAAAAACTGAAGCCTCATATTGTTGGGAACGAAACGCAGAAACCGTTTTCCAAACGAAAAAGATTGCGAGTGAACCAAACAATAAAAATACAGCAAAACCAAATTATAAAATCACAAGAAAGCCAAACACAGACACAACAATATTTGATGTGAAAAACTATTGCAGAAAAAATCACGAAAAAATTAGAGTCCAACCCTGAAAAGTCTTCTCTAATTGAATGAAAAATACATCGACTACTTACAAACTTCTCACCGATCCAAACCGATCACCACAACTCCTTGAAGAAAAAAACACGATTACAAGCACTCGAAGAACAAAGATGACGAGAAAGAATTACCTGAAACGATCTCTTATTTGATGTAGCCGTCAATTTCCTATTTCTCTCTCCAATAGTTGTAAAGCACTGATCTTGCCTCCTTTTATAATATTTAGAGATGTTTTTTATGGTTAGAAGACACTTAATATATATAGTCTCAAACCCACAACTAATATGAGTTCAACGTGAGAAACCTTGTGGAAAAAACCATAGGACGGTTGGAGTCAAACCTTGAAAGAATTCCATTAATGGAATAAGAAATATACCGACTCTTTATAAACTTATCAACGATCCAAATGCATCACCACAACTCCTTGAAGAAGAAAACACGATCCAAAACGATCTCCTCTTCGACGTAGTCGTCAATCCTCTCTTTCTCTCTCCAATAGTTGTAAAGCACTTTTGTCTCCTTTTTCAATGTTTATAAATATTTTTTAGGATTAGAAAATACCTATATAACCTTAAATCTATAACTTATCTGAACCATTGAGATATTTTTATTATATGTAGGAATATCCAATCCAAACCATTGAGATATTCTTATTATATGTAGGAATATTCAATCCAACTCCATTAAGATATTTCTATTATACGTAGGAATACTCAATTCAACTCCGGATCGTTTTTCACATAGGTTATGAATCCCACCCACTCCAACACCTATATTCTCTTCCAATTTTCAATCTCAGACTTATTAAACATGTATAAGAAATTCAAAATATATTTCTAAGTCTCTAAATTTTGAACCAAACAACACTGCATATTTTGGAGTGTCTGGTAGGTGTTCCAATTTTTTTTATTTTTATTTTTATTTTTTTATTTTCAATCCGCTTCTCGATTCGATTGGGGCGGTGTTCTTTAAGCACCATGAACCAAGGTGGAGAAATTTTACCTCATTTTATAATTTTTCAAGGATCGGTTGCATCCCAATCAATTTCATCTTGCCTCAGTTTGAATAAGTTCGTTGGTCCTTAATTCTATAACTGCAGATTACTTGGTGCATAAAGTGAGATGAGTTTAAAATTGCTTACCATGAATGCTTTTGCTTATTTATCTGAAAAGCAATTAAGAAAGATGTTTGATAAGTTCAAAAGTCAATTTTGGAATAATTTGGTGAGTAGAAAGCTCTTGTCATAAGCTTTATCTATTGCTAATTCTTGTACAAGCAGTAGCAATCCCGACAAAGCCTAAGCACATTACTTTCTCGTGACCAATGTTGTTTCTCCTTAAATAAAATATAAACACAACTTTCTCAATTTTCCGTTTATATTTGCCAAACATGCAAACAATGCACACTAGCTATGATTTCAACAGGTTGCCGAGTTTCGATTTTTCCAAACTTTATATTTTTCAAACAGACCCTTACATTTAGTTGTCATAGCTATATTCGAAGAATGAAAGACACGAGGGTGCACTGGCTGCCATTTGTAATTGGTGCATCCCAATCAACCATATATTGCATACAAAAGAAATGTTTGCTGATACTACTTCGCACTGGCAGATGAGTGGACTAGAAGGAATTGGTAGAGACTATGACGTCTCGGACTCCTTTGGCTCATGCACAAAGATGCAATGACCCGACAAGGTGTTCAATCGGACGTCTTACCTCTATTGCTTAAATGAGAAACCATAATGCATTTGTCAGCTACTAAGTATTTGGAGATTTCCAGTCTAATGGATCATCGAATAGCGTCTTCGTAGTATGAACTCCAATTCACTATTCACAATAACATATATATATATATATATATATATATATATATATATATATATATATATATATATATATATATATATATATAAAACTAAATCTCACACAGATGAATAATAATATAAAGCTGAACAAATAACATAAATGAAGTGCTTAGAAAGTAAAGATACTGAGTATAAAGTCCCAGAAGAATATAAGTCTAAGTCCGGTGGTTAGAAATTCACTACCAGCAAATCAAAAGTAATGCAAGAAAATAAGAAAATTGGATCCAAAGCCGTCACATGAATCCTAAATGTACCGTCCTACCCAAGATCACAAAAGCTCTGAGGGTAAGATCTCTAAGTCCTCTCCTGAAACTGCTGGTCCTACATCGGGTGCTGATCTGTAAACCTCTGGATAAATCTGATCACTATGGCTGCTGGAAAGAAATCAGATCCTCAAGGAGACGTAACAAAATGCTTAGAAGCATACCATAGGTAAAACAATAATATAATATATAATAATTGGCAACAAGGGTCCACTATGTCTAACCAGCTAAGTGAATGCAATCGAGGACAACGTTCGACGAGTGGACTGTATGTCAGGGTGTCTATCAGGTCGGGCCGACCCAAGCCCAAAGATGATCGGATTTGGACCGGGCTGGGCTGGGCCAAGGAAACCAAAATTCAAATCCAGCCCAAACTAGAACCCGCAAAACTGCGGGCCAGATTTTAGTGAGCTGGGTCCGAACCTGTTGCGGGTTGGCCCGTAGAAAATATGCCAAAAAATGGCCTTTGGCCTTAAAAAACATATGGACTTTAAAAAAAACCGAACTTATGAAAAATTAATATAAATACTTAATTTTTATTAATTTTAGAAATTAATATAATATTTTTTTTTTGTAAATTGAAAAATAAAACTATAGATTTTATTTACAATTTGAACTTCAAGTCTTCGTTCTTCTAGCAAGTTCATTGTTCAGCTCATTCTCCTCCAGCATGCTCACATGCTCCTCCATAGTAAGAGACTAAAAATCCATTTTATTAATTAATGTTGACATATCACTATAAATATAGCAAAATATAACGACAAAACTTTATATTTTTAGTCGCTAGAGAAAATGTCTCTATATAGCCATTTTCCATCCTTAAACAGTAATAGCGACGGAATAACGAACGTAAATTTTAGTCGCTAGAGAAAATGTCACTGTTTATATTTTGTCGTTGGTTTGCCGCTCGAGTGACTAATCAACAACGGGCTTAGCGATGGAAATTCAGCAATTAACCAACCACAAATATTTTTATCGCTAAGTCAGCGACTAACCTAGCGACAGAAAAGCGATTGTTTCTGATACTATTTGTGTATTAGGCAAAAATTTAGCGACGAAAGTTTTTTAGGTTTCCGTCACTAGTTGGAATTTATCATGTTCCCGTCATTACTCCGTCGCTATTCCGTTGCTAACCTTGATATTTTTCTAGAATCAAATTTTTTTTTGCTACATACAATCTTGTACCACAATATATATATATATATATATATATATATATATATATATATATATATATATATATATATATATATATATATATATATCATCATATCCAACCCAAATTCATATAACCAAATATAGATCCTGTAACCACATAAAATTAGGATTAGGGATATTTTTATATTTTTACTTTTGGTTGCTAATCATATTAGTCTATTAAATTAGTTGTTAGTTTATAATTAATTATTTTTTATTTTTGCCATGGATAGAATATTTTTTTCCCAACTAACTAGATTTCATTCTCAATAATTAGATTCTTTTTCCCTTAAATCTAGAAATTCAAATTAGGATGGAGAATGGTAAACTTGTAAATAAGGATGGAGAATGCCATATCTATACTTCCCCTCCAATACCAATTCATTTTTATTTTATTTTTCTCCCAAACTGCTTCTTCCAAAAGTCCTTCCCCATGCTTGTTCTTCCCCTAATTTTAACCAATTTCTATTTCCAACCGTTCAATTTTCACTCAATTTTTCTTCCAATGGAGGCCTAATGTCACTCCACGTTCTCGATATACATATTTATGACATATTATTTCTTTATTGTATGTTTATTAGGCTGAATGGAGACTAGACCCATTCTTTGGTTTAGTGTATTTCATGGTTTATTTTGTGGGTTGGTTCAAGTTATGAGAGAACCCATGGTCTAAACCTCAAACCCTAGCTATATAACTCAACTTAGTTCTCTCTCATCCATTATTCTCTCATTTCTCCTCCTCCTTTCATTTTAGGCAATTACACCTTGCATGATATGGAGAAACCCTAAGATTTAAACCTTGCTCTTTCCTTGTATTTTATTAGTCTAATATGTGTATATTATAATTCTAAACACTTTTAACGTTTGGAGTTTTCGGTTTTGATGGGTGGATGTGTGTAGATCTACATTTTTAGTTTAGGATTTTCATGGGTTCCATAAGTTTTTCTTGGTTTTGATATATTAAAACATGATATTTTTAAAAAATAGTTTTTCTAGGTGATAGAGCATCCCATTTCAGGCATTTTGGCTCTTGGTTCACTTGATTTGGAGTTGTAATAAAGTTTTAGGAAGGGAACAAGTTTTCAGGCTCTTGGAGCTTTTCTATGGCCGAACTTGCCGTTCTGGGACGATGGAGTACCATGCGGCCTAGCAATATGCGCCCCTCCAGTATGTGCCTATCTTATTGGACGCATGCCAACTCTGTGCATGCGTTCTAAAGTCGGATGCATAGTACCTTGCATGTATGGGAATTTACTAAGGCCAGACCCCATGTGCCCATGTGGTCAGGAGACTATTCGGCCATGAGCCATGCGTCTCTTCTTTTAGGCATATGCCTCTGTACGACTTTTGTGACACTATAAATTTTTTCATGCTTTTATCTTATCTTTCTAACATTTTTTAGTTTGTTGCATCTAGTCACATTTAGTCACTTCTCTTACTTGTATTTATTGCCCGTCACTTAGCACATGCCCCGATGAGTGGACTTTGCCTATCTATGCGCCCTATATTCCATATGCCCCCGATTGTAATGTGCCCCGATCAACCATGCGGCCTTGATCTTCATGCGTACATATGACCCCTGTATATTTTATTGAATTGATTTGGTTTGAATGTTCCATTGGACTTTTAATTCATATGTGTAATCTTGATGACTATGAGAATATTAGACCCACCTTTGCGCCTGACCCGTCTATACGCCAAACCCGACCATGTGTATAGTTCGACCATGCGCCAAGTGACTAGACCACTTATGTGCATGACTCGACTTATGTGTTGCAATATGATAGAACTCATATGATTTACTGTGATTGGTGACTTGACTCGACCACTTGTATCCATGCTGATATACTTACTATGTGCTAAGTGTTCCTACATGATTATATTACATGTTTACACTGAGGGGTACATACGTCCTACGCGATATGTGATATAATACGATTCCTCCAAGCATGGACAAAATGGTTTAGTCAATTTTCAAGCGTGGTTAGGACTTGTTTGATTGTTGCATCACGCTGGAGTGAATCCAAATTGGATTGCCAAATGATAAAGTGGATTCGTATCTAGCATGTCCATACTGCGGTACGACATATAAAGGAATAATATGTGACCACGCCATATGATTCTAGCTAACCGTAGGGTTAACTACGCATCTAAACAATATAGAGCATTGGGAAGGACAAAATACTGAGATCATGCTTAACTAGCCACCCCCAAATAATTGTCTAGGGTGTGCAGGCTGCCCCCCATGGATATATTTTAAATTCTCATTAGTGGATGGTAATATCCGACTATTATATTGTACTATGTATTCTATGCGATCTTAGCACAGTGGCCTTACGAGGGACCGATGCATAAATACTACGTGTTATACGGTGATTCATGGCTCGGCTAGCCCTGCTAGCACATGGCTCGATCTGAGAATTTTTTATTATACGCATATACCTCTGGGATAACCCAGACTCCACCTAGTAAGCCGTACAAGTGATTGGCCGATTATGTAACTGTTCTTGATTGTGTATTGTATCTTTTGTTAAATAGTTTAGGGACATGGACTATCATGGTGCAATATTCTAACCCTTGTCCTTGTTTAGTTGTAGGGTTAGATTGTTGTATCACGGTAGGCTATGGACCAAAACTACGAGACAAAACTATATATATGTGTGTTTATTTCTCACTGGTTTTGTTCCTTCATTCGTGCTTCCATTGTGGTACTTGCTATTTGGGGTCTAACCCCTTTGGTTTTGCATGGCCAGGTTTAGAGCCAGCACACAAGGGTCTAGCTTACTTCCCCTTGAACAATGGCGCGCACCTGACGGATGGCCGCTGAGGGACACGAGTGAGTTCCTTAATCACTGCTTGTTATTGTACATTTTTCACTTTTGGGCATTTAGCTAATGATACTTGTTAGTCGGCACGTCTGGACATTTATTTTTCTTACATGATTGTAATTAGTCAGACTGCAGCTGATCATGGTCATGTACTTTTGCTACTCTGACAGCTTTTTATTTTGTACAGCTGGTTTCTAGAATATTTTGGCAAGATGTTTGGTACGCCTAAATTTTTTGTCATATATATTTTATGTTTACTATCCTCGTTTGACTGATTGAGACATTAGATATTCTTTGTGACCCTAAGTGACTTGCTTGTAGAATGCACCCCTTATCTATTTATAGTCGTGACCGTCGTATGATATTCTATACCTTGTACAGGGTAGCTGGCCATGTCCGTCTCTGTATTTTGGTACCAGGACGTGACAAGATTTTAGTGGTGGCCCATGCAGGTATGTATTTCTAGACTTGTGGGATGTTATGGTCATATGAGTCTCAATCAAATACGTCCCCTTTGATATCTTTCTTTTTCTTCCTCGATACCATTGCTTGAACTGGTAAAACTGCTTGCCTAATTGATCTCTTCCGTCCTGTTCTTGATGTTTCTTGTCATTTCTTTAGGGCTTTTTCAGTTGCTGGAGCTGCGGGCATGGCAGGACAGGGTTCCCCTGGATAACAATGGGAGGTAGCACCTTCTTAGAGCCAGATCCGGATAGAGCCAGTAGTTGAGCAAGCTGGCACAGTAGAACCATAAGTTAGATATGTTGCGCAACCAACCCCTAAGATCCCCGTACCCCCAGTAGTACCAGCAGTACCAGCGATACTTGACATCCTGACATTATTATAAATCCTCCAGGGAATGATGTCTATGCAGCAGCATCAGATGGCGGTACAATAATATCAACAATTTCAACAATAAAAATAGAATGCCTTATTAAGTCAGGGTTTACAAACGGCTCTGGAGAGAGGCAGAAGGATAATTCGGGGGTGTCAATTACATTTTGTCGACTTAACCCGAGTTACTTCAATGGCATGAAAGATGCCATTACAACAGACTTATGTTTGTAAGACATTGAGGTTATTCTGGCAGCAACGAAGGTTCCAGCTGATGAATAAGTTGACTTGGTCAGACTGCGGCTTCAAGACCTTGCCCGTGACTAGTGGGCGTCAGTATAGGTTGACTTGAGGCATCCTATCACTTGGGATAGTTTCAGGACTCAGTTTTGGGCAATGTATTTTGTAGTCATTGCACAATATAAGCTTCAGCAAAGGTTTATCAGTCTCAAGTAGGCCGGTAGGACTATGGACGGATATGCAACAGAATTCGACTAGATTCGTTCTGACCATGGTGGCTACCGAGTCGGACAGAGCGATGAGGTTTCAACAAGGACTTTATTTGGAGGTTCTACAACTGGTAGAGGGACGCGACTACCAGACTTATGAGGAAGTATTGATAGCAGCTCGGAGGTATGAGCTTACTATGCAGAGGTTGTCAGCGAGGACGGGAGGCCATAAGAGGTCTCGTGCTCAGAGTGGAGGAGGTGGAGGAGTAACCCGGATGTCAGCACCATAACCTGGCATTCGTATCCATGATTCAACACCGTGAAGAATGACAGTTTTGACAGTAACAACACCATTTTGGGAGCAGCCAAGGCAGAAACAACAGCAGCAACACCAAGGAGCGCCGATGGAATGTACTTACTGTGGCAAGGGAGGCCACACTAGAGATGTGTGTAGGATAGCCAATAGGTTATGTATAAGGTGCGGTAGTCCAGATCACCGGATTGCCAATTGTCCGATAATGTAGAGGCCAGGAGGGCCAGTCCTAGAGTTTCCAACACTGCCAGCACCAGGGAAAGTTCAGCACAGAGGGCCAACGATAGCAGTACGACCATTAGCTCAACATACGTTACCGCCGCAAGCTCATATGTACCAACAGCAGAATCAACAGTAGGGCCAGCTGAGGCTGCAATAATGCTTCTAAGGGAGGCAACAACGAGGAGCGCAGCAGGGCCAAGGGCAAGCATTCACTTTATCCTTTGAAGAAGCTTTGGCATCAGGCGACGTGGTGGCAGGTAACATCTATGTCACATCTTTTTCGGCTGTAACATTATTAGATTCTGGTGCATCTCATTCATTTATATCTGTGCGATTTGTAACATGTATTGGATTGGAGTTCGAGGCATTGCCAGAGAGGTTGAATATACTCACTGGTAATAGGCTCGTAGAAGTTAGTAGAGTGTGTATAGCGTGTTCATTCATAGGTGCGGGCATTATTATCTGCACGGTTGATCGTGTTCCCTATGGGTAACTTTGACATTATCCTAGGCATAGACTGGATGAGAGATAGTCATGCTACGATAGATTGACATAGGGGTAGGGTATTATTTAGTATCCCAGGCACGAAAGACTTCGCCTTTGATAGATCTGTGGGAGACAAACACGAAGAGAGGATCACAGTAGCAGCAATAACAGAAGGACAACTACCCGAGATAGTCAAGGAGTTTCTAGATGTCTTCCTAAAAGAACTTCCAGGGTTACCCCCAGTAAGAGATATAGAATTTTGTATAGAATTGATCTCCAGGGCAGAACCAATATCTTATAAGGTTCACCAGATGTCACCATCAGAACTGGACAAGTTGTACCAATACGTAAAAAAGTTGAAGGCAAAAAAGTTTATCTGAACCAGTAGATCACCTTGAGGAGTGCCAGTGGTTCTAGTAAAGAAGAAGGATAGGTCAATATGGTTGTGTATCGACCACAGGAAGCTGAACACAGTGATAATGAAGAACAAGTACCTATTACCAAGAATCGATGATTTATTTGATTAGTTGAGCAAAGCTATGATTTTCTCCTAGATCGACCTCTGGTCAGGATATCATCAAGTAAGAGTTTGGAAGAATGACATACCCAAGACAGCATTTAGGTCACGATATGGGCATTACAAATTCTTAGTTATGCCATTCGGAATGACAAATGCTCCGACAGTGTTTATGGATCTGATGAACCTCATCTTCATGCCTTACCTAGATCAGTTCATAGTGGTTTTCATAGACGACATTATCGTCTACTCCAGTAGCGAAGAGGAGCACAAAAAGCATCTTCATAAGATCATACAGATTTTGAGAGAATACTAGTTGTATGAAAAGCTCAGCAAGTGCGAGTTTAGTTAGATCATGTATCGTTCTTGGGACACATTATCTTGGGAGCAGGAGTGGCAGCAAAACCGAAGAAGGTTGAGGTCATAGAAAGTTGGCCAGTTCCTAAGACGATAGAAGAAGTCCGTAGTTTCCTGGGATTGACAGGATATTACAGGAGGTTTGTTGCAGACTTTGCAAGGATTTTAGCACCATTAACCTGTTTGACGCATAAGGAGGTTAAGTTTGATTGGTCAATAGAGTGTCAGACAGCCTTCGAGGAATTGAAGAAGTGACTGATTTTGGAACCGATTCTCACGCTTTCAGTAGGTTCTGAAGGATTTACAGTATAATGCTATGCATTTAGCAAGGGACTAGGATGTGTATTGATGCAATATGGAAGAGCGATAGCTTATGCGTCTCGGCAGCTTCGAGATCTTGAGAAGAACTATCCAACACACAATTTGGAGTTGGCAGCAGTGGTGTTTGCACTTAGGTTATAAAGGCACTACTTATATGGTTATTGGGTGAAGATATTTATATATCACAAGAGCCTGAAGTATGTATTTACCCAGAATGATTTGAACATGAGGCAGAGGTGGTGGTTAGAATTTTTGAACGATTATGACGCGAAACTCCAGTACCATCCAAGCAAGACGAATGTGGTAGTGGATGCTCTAAGCAGGAGGGGTAGTGCTCATAACGACATATATTGGAGGATCTTCAAGATATGGGTATTGAGATAGTACTTTTGCAGGACACATAAAATTTGGCAAGCTTGCAAATACAGTCTACTTTGATTGAGAGGATTAAGGCAGCTCAAGTAGATGATCTGAAAGTTCAGAAGCTTGGGGTAAAATATGAGTATGGTCTCAGGAATGAGTTAACGATTCATGAGGATAAAACAGTTAGATTCAATAATCGTCTCTATGTACCGAACGAAGATATCCGGTAAGAAGTCATGACCGAGGCACACAGTTTCCAGTATTCGATTCATCTAGGAGGTACCAAGATGTATCAAGATATCAAGCAACAATTTTGGTGGAATGGGATGAAGAGGGAGATAACACGATTTATTTCTTGATGTTTATGTCAGCAGGTGAAGGCTGACCAGCAAAGACCAGTAGGATTATTACAGCTGCTTCATATTCTGGAGTAGAAGTGGGAGAATATTATGATGGACTTTGTGACCGGTTTAGCTAGATCCTCGACTGGTCGCGATACAGTTTGGGTAATAGTGGATCAACTCATGAAAGTAGCTCATTTTCTTCCTTTCCGAGTAGGATTGTCTACAGAGCAATTGGCAGAGATGTACATGCGACAAATAGTAAGACAACATGGTATCCCAGTGAGTATTGTATTAGATTGAGTCAGTTTACTTCATATTTTTGGAAGAGCTTGCACCAGAATTTGGGCACCAAGCTATGATTTAGTACCGCTTGCCATCCTCAAACAGACGGGCAATCAGAGAGAACCATCCAGACATTGGAAGATATATTGCGATCTTGTACTTTAGATTTTGAAGAATCTTGGGAAGATCACCTTCATCTCATTGATATTTTGTACAATAATAGTTATCAGACGAGTATTCAGATGGCCCCCTAGAAGCACTATATGGGAAAAAGTGCAGGTCACCATTAGATTGGGATAATTTTGGCGAACGGAAGATGTTAGGCCAAAATTGATCACGCAGAGAGCAGAAGTTATCAAGCAGATCAGCGAGAAACTTTGGGTTGTGCAGGATAGGAATCGTCATTGGACGGATAAGTATCGTAGGCCTTTAGAGTTTCGTATCGGCGACCACGTGTTCTTGCATATTTTGTTGGTCCATTCGATATCCTCGAGCGGGTGGGCGATGTTGCTTATCGTCTTGCCCTTCCGTCTTTGCTACGTGAGGTGCACGATGTATTTCATATGTCTCAGTTGCATAAGTATGTCCCGGATCTGAATTATATCCTCGACCATTCTGATCTAGTTGTTGGTACCGACTTGTCTTACGAGGAGCAACCTGTATCTATTTTGGACCTAAGGGAGAAGGTGCTTAAGAATTGGACTATTCATCTTATCCGGGTTGCTTGGGGTCATCATCCTTTGAGGGAGTCGACGTGGGAGCGCACTGACGATATCCGGTATCGGTATCCGCACCTATTCTACACGAAAGGTATATTTGTCCTTATGCCTTCAAATCTCGAATCTCGTAATTTATTCATCCATGCTATGCGATATTGCTTTTCTTTATTATTTGATTGATTGTTGATTCCATGTGTAGGTGTGCTTGTAGTTATCATAGTGCTTATTCTGATTTCTCTAGCTAGCCTTGAGTTTGAATTCCGAGGACATAATTTTTCTAAGGTTGGAAGAGATGTCACTCCCCATTTTCGATATACGTTGTCATGCCCCAGTACCGGAATACGGAGACAAACATGGCCAGCTCCCCATATAAGGTATAGAATATCGTACGACGGTCATGACAGTAACTATACAATGGGGTGCATACTACAAACAAGTCACTTAGGGTCACACAACATATCTATTGTCTCAATCAGTCAAGCAAGAACAGTAAACATAGAACATATCTGACAAGGAAGTAAGGTATCCCAAATGCCCTGCCATAATATT
This sequence comes from Iris macrosiphon, assembly GCA_036927795.1. Lineage (NCBI taxonomy): Eukaryota > Viridiplantae > Streptophyta > Magnoliopsida > Asparagales > Iridaceae > Iris > Iris macrosiphon. The sequence continues at coordinate 45,416,416 of JAYESA010000002.1, forward strand.
CTGGAAACCTGCTATGCAAAAATAAGAAAGTTGGCAGAATATCAAAAGTACATGACCGTGATCAGCTACAGTCTGATTAATTACAATCATATAGGAAAACTAAATATCCAGATTCACGGCTAACAAGTGCGGTGGCTAAATGCCCAAAATAAGTAAAATGTGCAATAACGAGCAGGGAAGAAGAAATCCACTCGTTCCCTTCAACGACCATCCGCCTGGTGTGCGCCATTGTTCAGGACGAAGTACGCTTAATCCTCGGGTGTTGGCTCTAAACCTGACCATACAAAACCAGTGGGTTAGACCCCAAATAGCAAGTACCACAAAGGAAGCACGATTGAAGAAATAAAACCAGGTTATGAAATAGATACATATATAGTTCTGTCTTATAGTTTTGGTTCATAGTCTATCATGACACAATAATCTAACCCGATAACCAAACAAGGACAAGTGTTAAACCATCGCACCATGATATTCCATGTCCCAAGACTATTTGACAGCATATACAATACACAAACAAGCTTACTTATATAATTGTCCAATTACTTGCACGGCTTACTAGATGGAGTCTGGTTATACCAGAGGTATTATGCATATAGGAATACTCAGATCGAACCAGATACTAATGGGGTTAGCCGAGCCATAAATCATCGTATAGCACATAGTATTGCGTACTAGTCCCTCGCAATACCACCGTGCTAAGATCGCATAGAATACATAGTATAGTATAATAGTCGGATATTGCCATCCACTAATGAGGACTTAAACAATATCCATGGGGACTAGCTGCACACCCCAATTCAGATGACTGGAGGAGGCTAGTTAGGCACGATCTCGAGATTCCATTCCCTCCTAATGCTTTACAAGTTTAGTTTCCTAGTTAACCCTATTGTTAACTGGAATCATATTGCGGGATCACATGTTACTCCCCTTACATGTCGTACCGTAATACGGGCACGCTAAATACGAATCCACTTGTCACTTTATAGTTCAACTTGGATTCACCCCAGCATGATGTAACAATCAACGGATCCTAGCCACGCTTGGTTATTGACCAACTATTATGTTCATTATGGAGGAATTTATTACATTATATGTCGCTTAGCATGTAGGCATACCTCGGTGTGAAATATGTAACATAATCATGTAGAAACACTTAGCACGTAAGAACACATAGCACATAGTAAGTGTAGTAGCACGGATACCAATAGTTGATTTAAGTTACCAATCATTAGTAAATTATATGAGTTCTAGCACATTGCAATACGTAGGTTGAGTCATAGGTAGTCATAGTCACTTGGCCGCATGATCTATCTCTACTCATAGTCGAGTCAAGCATATAGTCAGGTTCAACACAAGGTCGCTCAGTTCTCATGCATTCCAATCATCAATTTCACACTTAGAATCATAAAAATGTAATAAAAAACCAAGAAAAATTAATAAATTATGCACACATGGCCGTATAGGGTCAGGAACGCTTAGAGTCAGTATTGCATATAACATATGCCACATAAAGGTTGGGCCGTATGGCCCCATGGGTCGCATAGGTCGCATGGGTCACATAGGAAGTCGGGTCTCATGAGTTCAGACCACATAGTCACATGAGCTCAGACTGCATGGCCGCATAGTCGCATGAGTTCAGACCACATGGCAGCATGGATTCAGACCGCATGGCTGCATGAGTTCAGACCGTATGGCCGCATAGTCGCAGACCGCATGGCCTAATGAGTTTGTCTCCCCCAACAGCATGTTCAGCCATGGCAAAAAGCTCCCAAAACCAAAATAATATTTTTTTCATAATTTTTTTATTTCAACTCCGAATCAAGTGAACCAAAAGCCAAAATGCTCAAAATGAAGTGCTCCATCCATCCCAAGAACTATTTTTCAAAAATACTTTATTTTAGTAGATCAAAACCACCAAAAATCAAGGAGCCCATGAAAAATCCTAAACTCCAATGTAGATCTACTCAAATCCACCCATTAAAATCGGAAACTCCAAGTACTAAAAGTGTTTAGAATCATCATGAGCACACACTAGAAAAATAAAATGTAAGGAAAAAGCAAGAATAAAAAATTAAGAGATTTCTTCATGTGGTGCAAGGTGTACTTGCCTAAATGAAGGAAGAGAAAAAAAATAAGATAACGAGGGAAGAGAGAGAAAGAAGTTAACTTATATAGCTAGGATTTTTGAGGTTTAGACCATGTGTTCAACTCCTGACCAAACCAACCCAGCAATTAAACCATGGGTCTAATTAAACCAAAGAATGAGTCTAGTCTCCATGACATACAACCTAATTACCATGCAAGCAACAAATAATATAAGCAGAAAGACTAATATGTTTCAAATACGTATATCAGAAACGGAGAGTGACATCTCTTCCCACCTTAGAAAATTTTTCTACTCGAAATTCAAATCCAAGGATGGCTAGAGAAATCAGAACAAGCACTATACTAACTATAAGCTCATATCTATACATGAAATCAAATTCAAGCATATAATAAAGAAAAATAATGTTACATAGCATGGATAAATGAATCACGAGATTCAAAATACAAAGGCATAAGAACGAATATACCTTCCGTGTCGAACAAGAGTGAATACCGAGACCGGATATTTCCCTCGCGCTTCCACGTCGACTATCCCAAAGGGTCGTGACCCCAAGCAACTGGGACAAGATGAATAGTCAGATTCTTGAGCACCTTCTCCCTTCGTTCCAAAATGGATACAGGTTGCTCCTCCTAAGATAAGTCGGTACCAACGACTAGCTCAGAATGGTCCAAGATATGACTCAGATCCAGGATAAACCTACGCAATTAAGATACATGAAATACATCGTGTACCTCACGTAGCAAAGGCGGAAGGGCAAGACGATAAATAACATCACCCACCTGCTCGAGAATATTGATTGGACCGACATATGGCCGACTAAGCTTCCCGTGAAGCCCGAATCTAATGACTCCATGGGTTAGCAAAATTCACAAGAACACGTGGTCGCCGGCCCAAAACTTTAAAGGCCTACGATGCTGATCTGTCCAATGTCGATTCTTATTTTGTGCAACCCAAAGTCGCTCTCTGATCTGCATAACAACATCTACTATCTGCGTGATAATCTCTGTGCCTAACATCTTTCGCTCACCTATATTATCCCATGCCAATGTTGATATATAATTTCTCCTATATAATGGTTCGAATGGTACCATCTTAATACTTGCTTGATAATTGTTATTGTATGAGAACTCAACGAGATGAAGGCGATCTTTCCAAGACCCTCAAAAATCCAAAGTACAAGCTCGAAGCATATCTTCCATGGTTTGGATGGTTCTTTCTGATTACCCGTTGTTTGAGGATGGAAGGTGATAATGAATCTCAACTTGGTGCCCAAACTCTAGTGCAAGCTCTTCCAAAAATTTGAAGTGAACTGAGTGTCTTGATCTAATATGATACTCACTGGGACTCCGTATTGTCTTACTATCTATTGTATGTACATCTTCGCTAAATTCTTTGTGGATTACCCTACTCGAAAGGGAAGAAAGTGAGCTATATTTGTGGGATGATCCACTATTACAAAAACTGTATCACGACCAGTCAGGAATCTTGGTAAACCGGTCATAAAGTCCATCGTGATATGTTCCCACTTTCACTCCGAAATAGGAAGCAGATGTAATAATCCTGCCAGTCTTTGTTGGTCGGCCTTTACTTGCTGACATACCAAACACCGAGAAACGAATCGTGCTATCTCCCTCTTTATCCCGTTCTAATAGAAATATTGCTTGATGTCTTGATACATCTTGGTACCTCCTGGATGAATTGAATACTAAAACCTGTGTGCCTCGGTCATTACTTCTTGTCAGATATCTTCACTTGGTACACAGAGACGATTTTCAAACCTAAGAGTCCTATCTTCATGAATCATTAACTCTTTCCTGAGACCAGACTCACATTTTAGCCGAAGCTTTTGAACTTTCGGATCCTCTACCTGAGCTACCTTAATCCTCTCTATAATGGTAGATTGTACATGTAAACTAGCTAATACTCCTACGTCTTGCGAAATTATGAGCTCGATCTCTATTTCTCGAAGATCTTCTAAGATATGCCGCTGCGATGTTAACATGAATGTACTACGTCTCCTGCTAAGAGCATCTTCTAGCATATTTGCCTTGCTTGAATGATACTGGAGTTTTACATCATAGTTCTTTATCAATTCTAGCCACCTCCTCTGCCTCATGTTCAAGTGCTTCTGAGTGAATATATACTTTAATCTCTTGTGATTCATAAATATTTCTACCCGATCACCATACAAGTAGTGCCTCCACAGCTTAAGTGAGAATACTACCGCTACCAACTCCAAATCGTGAGTCGAATAATTCTTTTCGTAATCTTGAAGCTGTCACGATGCATAAGATATCACCCTTTCATGTTGCATCAATACACACCCAAGTCCTTTGCCTGATGCATCACAATACACTGTAAACCCTCCAGAACCTAATGGAAGCATGAGAATCGGAGCTGAAATCAATCTCTTCTTCAATCCTTCAAATAATGTTTGGCACTCTGCTGGCTAGTCAAACTTAGCCTCCTTCCACGTTAATCGAGTCAGCGGTGCTAAAATCCTTGCAAAGTCTGCCACGAACCTTTTGTAGTATCTTGCTAATCCTAGGAAATTGTGCACTTCATCTACTATCTTAGGAACTGGCCAACTCTCTACTGCCTTAACCTTCTTTGGATCTACTACTACTCCTGCTCTAGAGATAATGTGGCCCATGAATGACACGTGATCCAACCTAAACTCGCACTTGCTGAGCTTTGTGTATAACTGGTGTTCCGTCAAAATTTGCAAGACCTTCCGAAAATGCTTTTCGTTGTCCTCTTCGCTACTAGAATATACTAGTATATCGTCTATAAAAACTACCACAAAATAATATAGATATGACATAAAAATATGATTCATCAAATCCATAAATATCACTGGAGCATTAGTCAGTCCGAATGACATAACTAAGAATTTGTAATGCCCATATCATGACCTAAATGCTGTCTTAGATATTTCTTGCTCTCGAACTCTTACTTGATGATACCCTGAGTGAAGATAGATCTTAGAGAAAATCTTGGCTTTACTCTCCTGATCAAATAAATCATCGATCCTTGGTAATGGATACTTGTTATTCACTGTTACTGTATTAAACTGTCTGTAGTCGATACATAACCGTAATGACCCATCCTTCTTCTTCACTAGAACCACTGGCGCTCCCCAAGGTAATCCACTGGCTCAAATAAACTTTTTTGACTTCAGTTCTTCTATGTGTTGGTACAATATGTCTAGCTCTGATGGTGCCATTTGGTAAACTTTACAAGTTATTGGTCCTTCTCCAGGAATCAACTCTATACAAAACTCAACATCTCTTACTAGGGGTAACCCTGGTAGTTCTTTTGAGAAGACATCTAAGAACTCCTTAACTACCTCGGAAAGTTGTTCTTCTATTAACACTGTTGCTGCGATCCTCTCTTCATGCTGGTCTCGAACAGATCTGTTAAAGGTGAAACCTTTCGTGCCCGAGATACTAAATAATACCCTACCTTTATAGCAATCTATCATATCATGACTTTCTCTCAGCCAGTCCATGCCTAAGATAACGTCAAAATTACTCATAGAAAACTCGATCAACTATGCTGGTAGTGGATGTCTGTACACTACGATCGGACACGCTATACATATTCTACTAACTCTTACGAGCCCATTACTAGTGAGTATATTCAACCTCTCTGCAATACCTCAAACTCCAATCCAGTGCATGTCGTGAATCGTGCAGATATAAATGAATGAGATATACCAGAAATAAATAATGCTACTGCAGGATAAGATGCGATAGAGATATTACTTGCCACCACATCGCTCTTTGCCATTAAATAAGAAAGTTGGAAAGAACTTGATTCAATTGAACAAACTAAAGAAAGTACAAAAAAAAGTCCTTGAAGACAATCTAAGTACAAAGTTGTTTTCTGGGGGGTGACGATAGAGGGTTAGGAGTGTAGCAAATCTCTTTACTCCGTGGATGAGCCGATGCGGAAGCTCTTCTCTCTTGCTTGAGTATAGATTCGCAGATAGTCAGCCTGTTGTTCGGGTGTGGTACCCTTATATTTATAGCCACCCTGTGGACATGCTATGGATGCCGCATATACTCGTGCTTGGTGGTCGCATAGGGCTCCTTTGGCAGAATACGGCCGTAATGGTAGCCGCATGACGTGGATAAGCCACCATATGAGCTTGGTTAAGATATTTTGTTAATGAGATCTCGGGGTCGTTGTAGAAGCATAAAAATATTATAGGCCGCATAGAGCTTATGCCACATAAATAACATCTATGCGGCCAGATGAAAGCCGTATAGGGACCAAGGAGCCGCATAAAAGCTTCTTTTCACTCAACAACCGAGGCATCTGACACATCAATCATGAAGCCGAGATGTTTTAAAATTCGTGCAAATAACATCTCAAAAAAAGACAAAGAAGTCACATCAACTCATTAATGACTTCGTCAGACGTGCCATGCCACGTGTTTCCCCTATATCTTCTCCATCTTATGCAGCCTCATCATCATGTGGCCACAGCCAGTCGAGGGCTCATATGCAGCCATGACGCCTATGCGGCCATAATGACTATGTGGCCTCGATGATATGCGGTCTTCGTCAGAATATGCAGCCATAACACATATGCGGCCAAGACTTCTAGGTGGCCCCTGATCCAAAGGAGCTTTCTGTTATGACCAAAGAGATCTTCGCACAGTTTTGCGGACTACGTGTTCAACTGACCAAGTCACGCACGCAACGGGTTGAAATGACTCCGAGATCTCATCAATAAATTATCATAACCAAGCTCATGTGGCGGCTTGCCCACATCATGTGGCTACCGCTATGACCGTATTTTGCCAAAGGATCCCTATGCGACCACCAAGCACGAGTATATGCAGCATCCATAACATGTCCACAGGGCGGCTATAAATATTAGGGTACCATACCCGAACAACAGGCTAGCTATCTACGAATCTGCACTCAAGCAAGAGAGAATAGCTTCCGCATCAGATCATCCACGGAGTAAAGAGAGTTGCTACACTCCTAACCCTCCATCGTCACCCCACAGAAAACAATATTGTACTTAGTTTGTCTTCTAGAACTTTTCTTTGTACTTTATTTAGTTTGTTCAATTGAATCAAGTTCTTTCCAACTTTCGTATTTAATGGCAAACATGATGGCGACTCTGCTGGGAATAAACTTCTCCTCTATTGAGAAGTCAGTGACGTAGTATGATGTATCTAATCTTGGCTCGACGCAAACGATGCTGGTGGTTCGCTTCGATCAGCAAGCGTTCAAGAACATACTCTCGGAAGAAAGCGTCAGTCCTTCCTCAAGGCTAGCCAAGCCCAAGGTGACCCACAGGAAATGGGTATCGAAGGTCGACGTGCCTCGCCCAACTACGGAGGGGGCGCTTCCAACTGCTCGCCCTGTTGCGCACAGCCAGGCGCGCACCCAAGACGCCCACGTCTATGCGGCATCCCGGGCTGACGCAGAAACTGTTTAGCATATGGATTCTGGCAAAGAAAAATACTATGATTCCAGATGTTCTAGTGCTAAGGCAGATTCTATACGGCCAAGGAGGAGGCGACATATGACTGTCCATGCAGTATCAATAAACAGCCGCAGGCTGACGGCCGTATACGGCCCTGTTAGCAACAGAACATCTGTTTTTGATCATATCTCATGTAGCACAGATCCTATGCGACCCACTGAGAATGGTGAGAACCCAAATATGGACTCTTTATACTACGCACCTGCGGCTACTAAGCTGAAGAAGTCTAGGACAGTGCGAGCCCGTCGAGCTCAAGCAACTGCTCATACGATTGACCGCCAACAGGCATTGCTAACTATTACGGGAGCCTCTAACAAAAAGTTGTACAGGACTGACCCATGCATCCAACGTACAGGGACCAATAGATAGGGTTTGTCTCAAAAGTATTTTACCGGTACCTCGGGGCAAGTTCGTGTACGAACCCTAAGCCAGGAAGCAAATATTGCACCTGCGCATCCGTGTGCCCGAGATACCCGGACTCACAAAGAGGATACAAATATAAAATACCCTTCGCATGATTTGCGTGACATGATTACTTACAAGCACAAAGCAAGAAAAACAACTACGGCATGCGATGTGCCCTCTCTAAGGCACTGTTGTGCTAACATCATCATTAATTGCTGCTGCAACAAAGCAGTAGTACCCACAGACATGTAGTCGGCCTACCAGCGACTACATCAGAAAGCACCTACCCGAGAACAACCCGGATATTAGGTGCAAGTACCATAGGAGAAGGAGTTGCCCTTCGCCTCATGATACTCAACTGATAAGCTTTCCTCCACCAAGGGAGAAAAGAAGTCAAATATCTCCAGTCCATCGCTCTCTACCAGTGCGTCATGAAGGCGACTACCCGGAGTGTTGACAACGGCACCTGCGAAAGGCGTCTTCCAAGGCACCCGCTCAAGGAAGAAGATGTCAGCCCCTGGGGGTAGTTCTTCCTCAGAACCCCTGGGGGTGGCCCAAGCTGGGGGTAGTGTCCCCCTGGACGTACGCAACAACCCGACGTTCCGAGGAGACAACGATTCCCAAGGAACGGACTCCAAGATCCCGGAGGGTAGCTACTCCTACCAAAATAACACAATCTTCTACATTGGGGGTAGTATCCCCTCTGAATTCGAGGAGGACACAACGTCACCTGCCCTCCTTAAAGACTACTCACTACAAGGGTATGAGACAGGGAGCACGATATCCACTGCCCCGTCAGTTTCTTCCCGTGTGAGGACGGTATACATGGCCGGAGATAACCATGAAGGCCCCAGTGACTGACAATGCCTCAAGGTTCTTGAGGCCATGATGCATACAATAAGTGCATCAATGCAAGCTCTGACCTAGTCGATGCTAGAAATCAAGGCAAATATGGCCCCCCAGCCAGCAAGGGCCTCTGGGCAAGCAAATTTGGACCCTAGGACCAATGGGGATTCAAACACGACCGCTCCTCCAGTGGGCGATGATCCTCTCTTACCTGGCTCATCTACACATTTTGTAGGAGATAAAGCTAAGGAAGCAAGGAGGGAGGTCCAAGAACTTTAGGCTCGCCTAAATTCCATGAGCAATCGGGACTCACTCCGTAATCTCGGAGTGCAGCAACCATACCCGATATAATGGAGGGATGTACCATATCCGCCCAAGTACAAGCCCTTCAACATAAATACGTTTGACAATAAGTCCTTCCCTCACCGGTTCATCAGCTACTTCGAGATTACAACGGGACACTTACCTTGTAGCGACGCTATCCTTACCAGGCTCTTCGTCGGGTTATTGAAGAGATTAGCTTTCGATTGGTTCTGCAGTCTCAAAGATAACTGCATCTCATCATTCGAAGACCTCAAGCGTATGTTCCTTAACAGATTCTCGTGGTGGGAAATGATATGATGATTTCTTCTCTGATGGACGTCGCCTAGGTGAAAAGAAACTGACACAAAATTATATTGAGCGGTTTTGACATGTCACGCTTAGGTTGTGCCCTGGCAATCTCGAGGCCACACTAATGGAGATGTGCCAAAAAAATATGCTTCCGGCAGTCAACCTCTAGATGGGAGGAGCCAGTTCAAAGACTGGATAACATTCATTTTAAGTGCTGTCAACGCTGAGAAGAAGCTCAAAGACGATCGACACTTAGGGATCCATATCCCTACTGTTAAGGAAAAGAGCAAGTGTTCCAGCAGCAACAACAATAACAACAACAGTAGTGGCGATAATAGCAGCCACGACGGAAAGGGAAAACAGGCAATGGTCGCTACCTTGACAAAGAAGCCTGAGAAAAAGTCGGCAGAGTCTCCAAAACCAAATGAGACTTACTCTTTCGAAGATGGTGATGTCAAACCCATCTTTGACATGCTGATGCAGGGAGGAAAATTTTGGCTCCCCCATGTCAGACGTTAGCCTGAGGCAGCTTAAATAGCCAACCCAAAGTATTGTCACTTCCACTACTACGTCCACCACCCGACGCAAGAGTACTATACTCTAAAGCGGTATATTCAACGCCTGATAGATACCAAGGCTATTTCCCTGGACTTTGACGATGTGACGGTCACTGCCAATATCGTGTCCTTCCAGTTTGGAAACTTCCCCCCCAACGAAATCCCAAGACGGAGTGGTCCCAGTCCCAAAGGCAACTATAGAGGCGGTCAACCTTCCACCAGCTCGAGACCAGACGACCGGGCTAATACCTCTTACCACACCACGTGGGGAGGTCATATGGGTCCATCCCGACCTAGTGCCAAACTTGATGCAGCTGGCGACATCCTCCACCACCAAGTCCAAGGGCAGGAAATCTAAGTCCTGTTATACAGTTTTCTCCTCGACTGAAGAGCCGACAGCAGGCACAACAAGGTCAGGCATAATATACCAACCGATGCATAGCTATACCTCCCTAGTTGTCATGCCTACCACTACTGGTCCTGGGCCATCTTAGCCCCCGCCAGCGGACAAGTCTAAACAGAAGGAGATGCGCTTTGATAAATTGCTGCGCAGGGATGCACCTTAAGGGATGGAAAGGACCTATAACTTCGATATCTTAGCACAATTAGCCAACACTTCGACAAAATTTTTGCTATTTGAGCTTTTGTTCTAAAGACACTCAGGCTGCCCTGAGCGAGGCATTACAGAATATTAATATCTACCTGGCTCGAGTCAAGCCACTAACCGAAGATCCTACTGCTTGTTCACATTGCAACAACGCTATGGATGCGATACCCAACATCACCTTCTCGCAACAGGATATGTTGCTCAAACATAATAGGCACTATCGGCCCATGTACTACATAGGATATATTGGCAACGTCAATGTTGATCAAATACATAATTGCCCAGGATCATTGATCAACATCATCCTAAGAATTTTGCTTCAGACCCTGGGAATCCTGATGCATCGTCTGGCGGCCACCAATACTGCCATCAGTGGCTTCAACAAGGGAAGGAGCTACCCTCTAGGCAAAATCTGCCTAAAATGCCAGATCGGTGACTTAAAAATAGAAGTCACCTGCTACGTCATAGACGTAGATACGTCCTATAACGTCTTGTTGGGGCATCCGTGAATACATGAACACAGGATCGTGCCATCCACCCTCCACCAGTGCCTAAAATATATAGACGAACACTGTTTCGTCAAAATAGAGTTCGCTTATGTTGATCCGTTTAAGGGAATCGAGATATACTACTCTGACTTGATCCTCTACAAGAAAGCCTGCTATAATGAAGGTGACAATGAGGCCGACAATGAAGCTGAGGCCACGATAGCACTCGAGGAGCCTATGAGGATCTGCCTCAAGGCTCGCACTCCCGATGCGGCCGCACCCCTCATCATCAAATCATACTGGAAGGCACCTGACCTTCAGCGTCATCAGAACCAATGTTTATTCGCCTTCGTAGGTGGAATCGACTACCAAAAGAAGATTTTGCTCTATCTATGTTTCCCGAACCTATGGTCAATCGTCTTCACAGGCCGAGTCGACTACGAAAGGAAGATTCGACCGTGACTGCAGCTTTCAGACCTTTTGTGATAAAATTACATAGAAAACCACTAAAGCCTTTGCCTGCATTGGGGGTAGCCAAGGAGAAGGATGAGCTAGAAGATTATACATCCATTAATGTCAACATCGCTTCCCTTGACGATGTAATCCCACCAGAAAAGATACCTTATTGTCTCAATAAAGGACTATATTGAACTACTCAGAGCGTATATATATAACTACACTCTACTCCATGGAGCACGATCTGAGATTTCATCCGCACACACAAGTGACCACTACCTATACTGTGCACCGGCTTCACTCTAATCAGGATATTTATTTCTTAGTCCCACCCAGGAAGAAGGGAGATAAGCTCATCATCTTCAGCAGAGTGGAATACACCAGGACCTTTATCCCTAAGGAAGTAGAACCAGAATCCGAGGTAGGCAGAATGCCACTCTACCGGTATAGTTCACAAGCCTTGTATATCATCCAGAAGATGGGATACAACCTGAAGATCACTGAGGGGTTAAACTACGACAAAGGTCAAAGGTCGCCTTTATGACTTCCACTCCTACGGGCAAGCCCGAGGAATACTATCATAAGACTAAGCACGACTTAGGATACGTAACGCCTCCAACAACCCCCGAAGGCTCAGATAAAGAAGATGAAGAGCGCTCACACTCTTCAAAATCTTTATCCTGGGACTTCAAGTCAGCGTCGGGGATGTGCTCAGACAAACACTGTCCTCCAACATGGTGTCTGTCGACCTTGAGGAAGACAACCAGAATCCACCCGAGCACTTTGAGATGGAACCTTGGGCCCAACACCTTGGTTCATAATGGGAGATACGATTTAAGCAGCGAGAACCTCCTACCGAGGACAAAGTTGTACAAGTTGATCTAGGTGATGAGGCCTCCCTAAAGCCTATCTTCGTCAGCAAAAGTCTGTCCGACAAAGACCAAAAATCCCTATTACAACTCGTCAAGGAAAATATTAATGTCTTTGCCTGGAGTTACGAAGACATGCCAGGACTGGATCCCCAAATCGCGGGCTATAAAATCAATATTCTGCTAAATGCCAAACCAGTCAAGCAACAACAATGATGGTTCTGGCTAAACGTGATGGATTCCATCGAAGTTGAAGTCAACAAGCTTATAGCTAGTGGCTTCATCCATGAAGAACAATACCCCAACTGGGTAGCCAACATCGTGCCTGTCGTTAAGAAGAATAAAAAGATCCAAATCTGCATCGACTTCCGTGACCTAAATGCGGCATATCCCAATCACCGACATAATAATCGACAATATTTGTGGCTTTGAGCGCATGTCCTTCATTGGTGACTTCTCAGGCTATAACCAAATCAAGATGTTTCCCAACGATGAGAAACATACATTATTCTGGACCCCGATAGGCGTATAATACTACACGATCATGCCTTTCAGTCTAAAGAATCCAGGTGCTACATACCAGCGAGTTACGAGCACTATTTTTCGTAAACATCTGTGTAAGATGGTGGAATGCTACATCGACGACATCGTCATTAAGAGTCGCTCTAAAGATGATCACCTCCAAGACCTGAGGACTGTGTTTGACTTAGTACACGCATGCCACCTCAAGATGAACCCTACCAAGTCCTTCCTGAGAGTATCCAGTGGCAAATTTCTGGGTTTCGTCATCACTTCCTGGGGTATTCACATAGACCCCAACAAGACCAAGGCCATCCTACAGATGAATCCACCAAGGAACCTCCGGGAACTCCGCGGCCTTCATAAATGGTTGGCATACATCAGGAGGTTCATATCAAACCTCTCTAGACGTTGTTGACCGTTCACACATCACATGAAGAAATGTGTCTCCTTTGTTTGGAATGAAGAGTGCCAACGCGCGTTCGATAACATCAAAGAATACCTATCAAACCCTTCTGTGCTGGTGGCCCCGCTCATGGGAAAGATATTCTTGCTTTATGTACACATGATAGATCACTCTGTTGGTACCATGTTAGCCCAGAATAATGATTCAGGCCACGAGCATGCCAAATACTACCTCAACCAGATGATGGTCGGCCTAGAGCATAGATATATCGCCCTCGAGAAGGAGTGCCTTGCGCTGGTATTTGCCATCCAGAAAACTCGATACTATATGACTGTACAGACCATTCATGTAATCTCACAAGTCAACTCCCCCAGGGTCCTTATGACCAATCCTAGGACACTCAGTTCCCGCTTGGCTACCTGGGCAATACTATTATCTTCATATGATATGGTATTCGTCCCACATTAGGCTGTCAAGGGTCAAGCATTAGACGACTTTCTGGCAGCCTACTCGGGGTCAGAAACCTTAAAGCTCTATGAAAAGATTTCAGAAGAAGTAGCGGACGCCAACGTCACTTCACACGAAGCTGTTTGGCGAATGTTCTTTGACGGTGCTACCAAAGCAGGGCCCAAAGGTAACAACATCGCTGGGGTCGGGATAGTGTTGATCTTCCCATATGGCCTCGTCATCAATCACGCATACTTTCTCATGGAGCCATGCTCCAATAATGTGGCAGAGTACAATGCCCTAATCATCGGACTTTAGCTTGCTAAGCAAGTCAGAGTAGAGTACTTGGAGTCCTACTACGGTTCTCAGCTAATCGTCAATCAAGTCCGGGGAGTATATAAAGTCTAAAATGAAGACCTAATCCCCTACAACCAAGCTGCACTTAGCATTATCGTGACCTTCGAGATATTCTTTATTGAGCATGTCCCTCGGTTGCAAAATATTAAGGCAGACACTTTAGCCGGCCTCCTATTTCCTTGGCAGTCCCAAACAATATCCATCAGCTAATCACGATAATCGGTCAAGAGCTGGTCTATCCTAAAAGCAACCTATGCTTATGCCTCAGCTATGCAGCGAAGGTCTACACCGATACTCAAGATTGGAGGCTTCCATTCATCGACTACGCAGGCTATGGAATTCTTCCTGAAAACTCAAAGGAAGCTACTTCAATCAGAAGATGCTCCATCCGTTTCTATTACGACACAGAGACCAAAATGTTGTACCGTTGATCCTATGATGACCTTCTTCTCTGATGCTTGTCGAACACAGAGGCAAAATAAGCCCTCCGAGAAGCTCACGATGGTGTCTGTGGGGCACATCAACCCGGTCCAAAGCTACAGGACCGTCTTCGAAGAATGGGCTACTATTGGCCGACGATGGTAGCAGATGCTGTTGATTACGCAAGAAAGTGCCAAGCATGCCAAATCTATGTAGACTTCATTGACCAGCCATCTGAGTTCCTACACCCAACAGTAGCATCCTGGCCGTTTGAGACATAGGAAATGGATATCATCGGGACAATCAGTCCGCATTCATCAAAAGGACATTAGTTCATATTGGCGATCACTGACTACTTCTCCAAGTAGACAAAAGCTGTTTCTCTCGCTGAAGTCAAAATATCAAACATGATTAACTTTGTCAAGCATCACATCATATATTGCTTCGGCTTATCGCGTAGGATCGTCCATGATAATGGTCCACAGTTTGTAAGTCATGCCTTCTATCGGTTTTGTGACAAGAACTGAATCTAAAACGTAGCCTCCACGGCATATAACCCCGCAGCAAACAGTCTAGCGAAAGCGTTCAACAAAACCATTATCAAGTTTCTCAAAAAATTTGTGTCTTCCAACAAACGCGACTGGAACGAGAAGTTGGGTGAATGTCTCTGGGCCTACCGTACAATAGTCTGGACAGCTACTGGTAATACACCATTCTCTTTGGTGTACGAAAGTGAGACGGTACTCCCGCTCGAGATCCAAATCTCATCACTACGAGTAGCTCTCTCTAACCAACTAACCACAGACGACAACTACCGTCGATGGTTACATGAGTTGGAAGCACTCGATGAGAAATGGCTCTTAGCTCAACAACACATAGATTTATATCAAGCGCGTCTCTCTGGAGCCTTCAACAAACGGGTAAAATAGAGAATATTTCAAGTGGGTGACCTTGTCTTAATAGTAAGAAGATTGATGGTTATGACTCACAAGACAGTCGGCAAATTCTAACCTAAATAAGAGGGCCCTTTCATTATGGAAATCATATTTTGCAACGGCACATACCGGCTAGCAAAACCCAACGACGACTTGCTCCTGATGCCTATCAACGACAAGTTCCTCAAAAAGTACTATATCTAAATTAGACTGGTACTCCTCTATTACCAAACTATATTGTATCTTCCTGGACGCTGGTTCATGTCCATATTACCTCTAAATTGTCGCTCTACGACGGAGTCTACCATGTCCATACTATCTCTGAGCAAACTTTCCAGCCTTGACCATCGATCATCACGTCCATATTACCTCTGATATCGATTTTCTTCCAACTTATCACCCGTACCCATTTTGGAGTATGCCCGCGGTGCTAAGTCCACAAAACCTATCACGTCCAAATTACTATCCACAAAATCTATCCCCAGCTGGATGTCCTTACTATCCACAAAATCTATCACATCCATATTACCTCTGATAGGGTTTTTTGAATATGTTACTCGCACCCCAAGTACGCAAAAGGGTAATAGGTCCACCAAAATCCCCCAGCTGGATGTCCTTACTATCCACAAAACCTATCACGTTCATATTACCTCTGATAGGGATTATTTTTGAATTTATTATTTGTATTCAACATGCACAATAAATAATAAGTCCACCAAAGATTCTCCAGCGGGATATCCTTAAAAAACTACAGTATTGTACTACGTTCATATTACCTCTAGTATAATACCCAAAAATCTACAACATACAAAATTCTAAAATAGGACAGACCTTATTGACTAATATTCAAGATCATGAGTACATATGATAGAAATTAATTACATTCAAGGATTTTTCATTAGTATTCAAGGTCATGAGTACATATAATGAAAACCTATTTAAAGGATTTCTATGAAGTCTTGCTGATACAAACCTTTTTTATTTGAAGTGCCCTTCCATGCTTTCGTCGCTACTGACACAAGTCGAGCCCGCAGTAGAACTCAATGCTTTCTGGATTATCCCTCCATTGTACAAATCTCAGTATATGGAAAAGAATCCATATCGATGGATAGCAAGGGAGAAGCAGGACCAGGCACTCTATAATCATAGAGGAAGACCGACGACAGGAATGACAATTAATCCAAATCCTGTTATCGACCCCACAGTCTCCCAGCCGATAACAAACCACATAAAAGGGAGAAAAGCAATTGGCAAGCTGCATGAACAAGGATATGTCAGCATACGATACAGGATAATCATCCTTATTTCCTGGATTAGTTCTTAGAAAACTGTCCTCGTCTCTTGGATCAGTTCTTGGAGAACCGCCACATAAAGTTGGTCTTTACCCTGAACAACGGGTGTTATGATATCCTTTCATGCTCCATCATGAGTCGCGTGAGGTGTCACGACCCGCACCCGGTTTAGGGGCACGAGAGTGTGGGTACGTCCAGCCTACGCCACAACATCGGCGGTAGAACGCTGTCTAGGTCAAATGTTATCTAATCAATCTCACACTAGTATCCAACTCCATAAGGAGACACGGATAACAAAAATAATTGAACAACATACTCAATCACAACTACAGCACGATAAGAAATCGAAGAAAAGAAATGAAGATACAACACAAGTCTAAACTGTAAATAATCTAACTCAACATAATCCAAGTCTCAGCTACTCACCCCGTAGTCCATCAATGTCAGATACCCGTCCTCTAGGCATAGTCTGGAAAAATATTTCCAGTCAGGAAGGAGCAAAGTACATCTCTAATTAGCAGTTCTATATTAATGACATAAACTATGTAGCAGTTCTAGATGGAAATATACGAGATGCATGTATAGGTACGAGGAATGTATAATAAAAGAAATACTGGAAATACTGTAAGTAAATGCAGGAAAAGAAACAATATGTCAATGAGCAAGAAACCTATGACTAAGTGTGTGAGTACTAGCTTTAACATGTGATCGGCTTGGGAACTTGATCAGGCTGGTTACATGTGATTAGCTATGATTCATGGAAGGTCAGGCTAACCGTTGGTTAGCTATGATGCATGTAGAGGTCAGGCTAATCACACGTAACAGCTATGAAGCATGGAGATGGTCAGGCCGTACCCGACGTGAGATGTGGGGTGAGCTATGATGCATGAAAAGTTGGGTATGATCACATATCTACACTAAAATACTCCCCACCCCCGACTGGTATAGTAGATCCAATCATGGTACGCTATGGCACGGGATTCCCTAGGAAGGTAGCAAATCTCCCCGAAAATCAGTGTCTGTACATGCACAAGATAACAAGGAAACAAGTCTTGTACAAGCTACACCATGAATAAGGAATAACATCTCATGACGAGATCCGTGTATACCAATCCGTGTAACCAACGTGTCAAGAACATGGATATTTACACTAGATACAGTGAACATAGGAGATATCATAAATTAGAAACTAATCAGAGAATGTACTCGCCTTGGGTCCTTAGCTGGTAATTATTGATGTCCTGTTCCAGAGTATCCCCTGGGTAAACCAACAGTCCTATAAATATATCACAAGCAAAACCACATTTGCATCAGATGCTACACTAACACAGTCTAAAAATACTGAGTTCAGGACTTCTCTAGGTATGATACTGGTCACCTAGGATCACCTAGTAGATTCACCAATTAAACATATTGTTAATAATTAAACATAATACATATATATTGTTATTCCAAAGTATATACAAAATAGGTATAACTATATGTACATAAGTGGAAGTATATATTATTTATTGTTTATAAAAATGTACATAACTCCCATTATAAGAATATATATTTATACATTTATATACACTAAATAAAAATATACCCATACCCTATATGTACACAAGTATATATATATATATATATATATATATATATATATATATATATATACCAAAATACGTTTTTATTAAACATATACCTATACAAAATATATATACACATATATATTTTTACCAAAATAATAATTATACTATATACATGCATAGTAATATACACATACACATTGTATACGTATATATATACAAATAGAGAAAATACAATACTATATACTAATTTAATTTATACTAGTATACTTTATTAAATACACAATATAAGAAAATGCCCCCTAAGCATACATACATAAAGTAATTTATACACTATATAAAATGCCCAATATATATACGTATACATATGCCTTAATTTAAATACATACTTATACAAAATATTATTAATAAAATAAATAATATACATTTACATATTTAATACACATAGTCTATATGAAAAATACAATACAATATTCAATATATCTCATTTAAATATGTATATACCAATTTATCAAATACATACAATATATATTAAACATACACTATACTATACACATTTATTTAATATATACAATACATGTACTAGTATATACATGTACATTAACATATTAAGTTATTATACACATACATATATTTTACAGGAAAAGGGAAGAGGGAAAGGAGAAGCTTACAGAGGCTGGTCGGTGGAGGCTCGTCGGACCGGAGTACGGCAGGAGGGGGAAGCTCGTACGGGAGGTGGTGGTGTTGGCAGCGAGAGGGGAGTCGGGTGGAGCTCGCCTGGCGGAGGGAGATGGCTGCTGGGTCGGGCCGCTCGCCGGAGTGCAGCGGTTGTGCGTGGAGGAGTGGAGAGTAGAGGCGGAGGGAGATGGCTGCCGGCCAGAGTTAGCGGCAGGGAGGAATCTGAGCAGCCAGCGCCGGTCGGGATCAGTCGGCCGGCCGGTGAATCAGTGGTGGTGATCGGGGACAGTGGGTGCGAGGGGAGTTGCACAGGCCGGCGGGTCGGGGACTCGATCGCCGGGGTGAGCAGTGGCCGTCGGAGAGATCAGAGGGCCGCCGGGATGATGGCCGGAGGTCGGGTGATCTCCGGGTGAACAGTAGGGAGGAGGATGAACAGTATTCCCCCTTTCTCTTTTGAATATTTAACATCTAAAGAAAGGAGAAGAAGGGAAGAAGAAGAAGAAAAATGAAGAAGAAGGAAAATGAAGAGGAGAAGAGAAGCTACGGTTTGGTGTTGAGGGAGATGGGGCTTGAGGAGGTGGGGAAAGCTAGGTTTTCTAGGGATTAGGGTTGATGTGACATATTATTAAATAGGGAGAGAGGGTTTTGATGGAGGGTGAGGATGCACTCATTGAACGAGTGGTCCAGATTTATCATGAGGGAAAATAATTCATGTAGGGATGAGGGTGAGGTTTTAATTAAATTATTAGGCTCCCTCATTGTTTTAAACAATGGGTGTTGACACCAAAAATGCAGATTTGCAAATTAACCCCCCTTAAATTTGGGAAATTGCACAAACACATAAAATGACACAAAATTTGTGGAGAAAATATGTTTAGTAATTTTCATGGTGAGAGGGTGTTGTGCGTTAGGCACGGGTTTAATTAATCGGGTATTAGAATTAAATTAGGATTTAGGAAATCAGTTAAAATGTTATCCTCGATTTAATTAGAAGTAAAATGCAAGCTGTGTTCTAAAATTAATTAGGATTACATGGGACCAAAATCAGGTCAGGTCATCAATACCAATAATGAAGAAGACTCAGAACAAAATATTACCCTAATTTGGGCCGCACAAAAAATAGGTCAAGATTGCCTCCAATTTTTTTCGATTGGAACGCACAACGATACAAAATAGGAATTTATTAAATGAACGTCCGCGACGATTTTTGTGCGGCTAGAAATAAGGTACAGAGAGCATAATTATGAGTTGCAAAAATAGCAGAATGGAAGGCGGACATGTCTAGGGCAAGATTGTGAAATTTTTTGGAAGGCAAAAGCCAGGGTAGCGCTCCAAATATCGAAGCAACGACAGCGCGCAACAATTAAATAAATTACGGCAATAATTATGACATCCAATAATTAAATCCTAAATAATGTAATTAAATACAAAATCCTCAAAATACTGTCAGGTGTTCATCTACTGGGCTTCTAGGTCAAGTCTACTAGTTCAAACATTAATGCACACTGTAAATAATAATGTACAACTCATACATTTTTTTTTTAAATACACATATCGAGAAATTATTCAATATAAATACCACGATATTAATAATATATAAAAAGTCGAAAATACCCCTATTTCTAGAATGTGGTAGTGACAAGTCTACCCTCCTTAAAAGAATTTCGTCCTCGAAATTTAAAATCCTCATAGTAGTGTTTATTCATACACATTATTATTTCCCCTCAAAGTTTAAATCCATTAACCACGAAATCAGGTAATAATCCATAATGTCTTTTCACAATTTTCAAAATTCTAAAATTATTGCATAACCTGAAAAATCCTCGAAATAAAGTCAAGTCCATTTTTATCAAAATTTTCTTGAAAGTTTTAGTTAATAATTCAATACTCGGAATTTAATATTCACTCCTCTAATTTGATTTTAATCAATGCACATATATAATTTAAATCTCGTCCCAAAAATTGAATTCGAACATTAGTCCATTAATAATTTTATTCCTCGATTTTCTCTTTCCTCAAAATACTCAACAATGCGATACTTATGGATTCTCTAATTGCAACATCCAAATATAAAATTCTAAAATTCATAACTTGCAATCAATAAATATATTGATAATCTCCCAAAATTTCCAAATTTTTATAACCAATTTAATCATGTTATACTCTTCCTGGAATTAATAAACCACCCATTATGCCATGTTAATTTCTTAACCCTTTATTTAATCAATATTTATCCTCAAATTTTAATCATCTTGTTCCTCTTGTCAAGTCATAACCTCTTCATAAGTCTACTATGGTCAAACCCCAATAATCATGGTCTAAGAAAATCTTTACTACAATCATACAACATGCAACCTAAGGGGATGTGTACGGTCATGGTGTCTTTTGTCATGGTACTACAGTCCCTGTATCAGGGGTACTACTAACTACATTATAACAAGAAATTATGCATGCAAGCTACGGTACTAAGGTATCAGTCAATCAATCAAATAGATAGGGACAGAAGGAAGGAAAGAACAGAACCTGCTAACACATTACCTGCAGTATTTCCTATCTCTAACATACACTTAACTCTAACAAATTCACTAACTAATTCATATCTCTGTACACTGGTACCCATATCAACTAATCATTAATCCACAAGATCCATGAATATATCAATATTGTACACACCTGTCTATTAATACCAAAATCTGAAACCAAGAACCTATAATATAACCATGGTTCAATAATGCATCTAAGTTTGATACCTCTATCTCTTCAGTACCACACTCTCTGTCAGTTCTCGTTCCTACTACAATTGTCCATACTATTTGTTCTCATCGCTCCAGTGCACACCAAGTATAACACCATAATAAGTACTGCTCTTTCCCATACAACTTTAGATGGACACCCAAGTCAGTCTGCGGTGCCATCTCAATCCTGCTCAAGTTATCAGATCCTTACACATGTATATCATCTACTCATATATTAATATTCATATCTCTCATCTACCATAAATTAATCCTCAAAATAATCGTCAAGGTTTAACTTCTCGATCAACTTAAAAATGAATTGTATATACCTCCTCAAAATTAGATACTCAACCTCGAAACAAAATTTTAATCACTTCTAAAATCCTTGTAGCCTTGAATTCATGTTTGAAATCCTCAAAATTTAATGACATAATCTCAACTCCTCTATTATTCTAAAAATAAAATCTTATTTCCACCTTTTAATTTATAACTCCACAATGTACATATCAGTGCTCACGGTCTCTGATACTCAAGGTGCACTCAATGCATCTAGTGTATATAATTGTGTACTAAAATTGTACTGCCTGAATCATTTGTACTATTACCTCCAATGATCAAAGTTATCATCAACTGTGTTTTCTTTCATGATTTCAATTTATGTCAACTGGTATATCATCCAATTATCATCACACCGAGTGCTTACTGTTATTAACATTATTCTCGACTAATCCTCGATATAGAATCATTAGCACTCTTGGTATTATATCACTAGCTTCATTAATGGATCATCTCATCAAGCTCATTATAACTCATGATTACATGCACTTTCTATAATGCCCATGCTTTACTTCAATCTCAAGGGCAGGCATATGGTTTTATATCTCGATTGATGCATAAGCATATCTCTTAATCCTTTTACAGCCTGTTAAACTAATTCGTGATACACTTCACAATTTTCATTACTAATCCTGATATTTCTCTACTTATGACATCTCATTAAACCCTTTATGCATATACATTTCTTTACCTTTAACATTTCCGATATCAATCATCAAATTGAACATCATGCTCCATAAATCCTTAACACAATTCCTGGATACTTAATCGTTTACATAGATCACTCAATTACATAATCATGATTATCCAGGACGGGTAATTGGCTCTGATACTAACTCTGAGAACTATCACTGATACTCTATACTCTCCTTAACTCTCAGTCTCTAATAACACTTCTCCTAGAACCATTGTTACAAGGTACTATGCTAAGGGCTAACTCCAGATTAAATCCTACTGCTCACATGTTCAACTAGGAAATACTTACAAACTCACAAGTCACACTCAGTCAACTAATACAAGACACAACCAAAATTGCAAGTCACTAATTATCATACTAACAAGGAATCCTCAAAGAAAATAAGCTCAAAAATGAACTGGATCAAGGACGGAAGGTATCTTTACTGCTAGTAAAGAAAGAAGCGATGGAACAAAGTCCTAGAATAACATAAATAGGTAAGTCTTGAGATGATACTTTAAGAACCAATTTAAGATACAACCTGATAATCATACACGTCTGTCAGAAATCATGACACACAGAATCCTCGCCACGCCAGTAAGCATAGATGCGATAAATGACAGGTTCCGTAACTAAGGTATGCAACTCTATAATCATGTCATCTAGAATCCTCGCCACGCCAACCGGTATGGCTGCGAGAAACTCTAAATCTCATAACTAAAGTATGTACATCCAAGTTAGGTTCCTACGTTCTCGTCACGACAGCTAATATGGCTGCGATAAACTCTAGGTTCCATAACCAAAGTAGACGTTTTACCTTTCTCACTGTCCTCATCAATATATGTCATCAGATGATACCATAAATTCTAGTCCATAAAATTCATCTCAATATGAAATCAACTCAACAACGATACCAAGAATTAAAGTTAACAACTGGTCAACAAGAATCAACTCAATATCAACGAGTGAGGACGGACGGAAACAAGGGCGAAGGAATTTAAATTGGAAATTATAATAAGATTCTCATGGGGTCATCCCAGGAAATCCTTCAAATAAATTGTGATTGAGTATCCTCTCTCATCCTAGTACCCTATGTCTATGTCCTATAGCAGGCACGCAGTAGTACAACGAAGACGTCACACTACCACGATATCGCACAACTTGCGAAGTCTGACATGCATGGTCCACCACTAAAAATGTGTCACGACCCGCACCCGGTTTAGGGGCACGAGAGTGTGGGTACGTCCAGCCTACGCCGCAGCATCGGTGATAGAACGCTGTCTAGGTCAAATGTTATCTAATCAATCTCACACTAGTATCCAACTCCATAAGGAGACACTGATAACAAAAATAATTGAACAACATACTCAATCACAACTACAGCACGATAAGAAATCGAAGAAAAGAAATGAAGATACAACACAAGTCTAAACTGTAAATAATCTAACTCAACATAATCCAAGTCTCAGCTACTCACCCCGTAGTCCATCAATGTCAGATACCCGTCCTCTAGGCATAGTCTGGAAAAATGTTTCCAGTCAGGAAGGAGCAAAGTACATCTCTAATTAGCAGTTCTATATTAATGACATAAACTATGTAGCAGTTCTAGATGGAAATATACGAGATGCATGTATAGGTACGAGGAATGTACAATAAAAGAAATACTGGAAATACTGTAAGTAAATGCAGGAAAAGAAACAATATGTCAATGAGCAAGAAACCTATGACTAAGTGTGTGAGTACTAGCTTTAACATGTGATCGGCTTGGGAACTTGATCAGGCTGGTTACATGTGATTAGCTATGATTAATGGAAGGTCAGGCTAACCGTTGGTTAGCTATGATGCATGTAGAGGTCAGGCTAATCACACGTAACAGCTATGAAGCATGGAGATGGTCAGGCCGCACCCGACGTGAGATGTGGGGTGAGCTATGATGCATAAAAAGTTGGGTATGATCACATATCTACACTAAAATACTCTCCACCCCCGACTGGTATAGTAGATCCAATCATGGTACGCTATGGCACGGGATTCCCTAGGAAGGTAGCAAATCTTCCCGAAAATCAGTGTCTGTACATGCACAAGATAACAAGGAAACAAGTCTTGTACAAGCTACACCATGAATAAGGAATAACATCTCATGACGAGATCCGTGTATACCAATCCGTGTAACCAACGTGTCAAGAACATGGATATTTACACTAGATACAGTGAACATAGGAGATATCATAAATTAGAAACTAATCAGAGAATGTACTCGCCTTGGGTCCTAAGCTGGTAATTATTGATGTCCTGTTCCAGAGTATCCCGTGGGTAAACCAACAGTCCTATAAATATATCACAAGCAAAACCACATTTGCATCAGATGCTACACTAACACAGTCTAAAAATACTGAGTTCAGGACTTCTCTAGGTATGATACTGGTCACCTAGGATCACCTAGTAGATTCACCAATTAAACATATTGTTAATAATTAAACATAATACATATATATTGTTATTCCAAAGTATATACAAAATAGGTATAACTGTATGTACATAAGTGGAAGTATATATTATTTATTGTTTATAAAAATGTACATAACTCCCATTATAAGAATATATATTTATACATTTATATACACTAAATAAAAATATACCCATACCCTATATGTACACAAGTATATATATATATATATATATATATATATATATATACCAAAATACATTTTTATTAAACATATACCTATACAAAATATATATACACATATATATTTTTACCAAAATAATAATTATACTATATACATGTATAGTAATATACACATACACATTGTATACGTATATATTTACAAATAGAGAAAATACAATACTATATACTAATTTAATTTATACTAGTATACTTTATTAAATACACAATATAAGAAAATGCCCCCTAAGCATACATACATAAAGTAATTTATACACTATATAAAATGCCCAATATACATACGTATACATATGCCTTAATTTAAATACATACTTATACAAAATATTATTAATAAAATAAATAATATACATTTACATATTTAATACACATAGTCTATATGAAAAATACAATACAATATTCAATATATCTCATTTAAATATGTATATACCAATTTATCAAATACATACAATATATATTAAACATACACTATACTATACACATTTATTTAATATATACAATACATGTACTAGTATATACATGTACATTAACATATTAAGTTATTATACACATACATATATTTTACAGGGAAAGGGAAGAGGGAAAGGAGAAGCTTACAGAGGCTGGTCGGTGGAGGCTCGCCGGACCGGAGTACGGCAGGAGGGGGAAGCTCGTACGGGAGGTGGTGGTGTTGGCAGCGAGAGGGGAGTCGGGTGGAGCTCGCTTGGCGGAGGGAGATGGCTGCTGGGTCGGGCCGCTCGCCGGAGTGCAGCGGCTGTGCGTGGAGGAGTGGAGAGTAGAGGCGGAGGGAGATGGCTGCCGGCCGGAGTTAGCGGCAGGGAGGAATCGGAGTAGCCAGCGCCGGTCGGGATCAGTCGGCCGGCCGGTGAATCAGTGGTGGTGATCGGGGACAGTGGGTGCGAGGGGAGTTGCACAGGCCGGCGGGTCGGGGACTCGGTCGCCGGGGTGAGCAGTGGCCGCCGGAGAGATCAGAGGGCCGCCGGGATGATGGCCGGAGGTCGGGTGATCTCCGGGTGAACAGTAGGGAGGAGGATGAACAGTATTCTCCCCCTTTCTCTTTTGAATATTTAACATCTAAAGAAAGGAGAAGAAGGGAAGAAGAAGAAGAAAAATGAAGAAGAAGGAAAATGAAGAGGAGAAGAGAAGCTACGGTTTGGTGTTGAGGGAGATGGGGCTTGAGGAGGTGGGAAAACCTTGGTTTTCTAGGGATTAGGGTTGATGTGACATATCATTAAATAGGGAGAGAGGGTTTTGATGGAGGGTGAGGATGCACTCATTGAACGAGTGGTCCAGATTTGTCATGAAGGAAAATAATTCATGTAGGGATGAGGGTGAGGTTTTAATTAAATTATTAGGCTCCCTCATTGTTTTAAACAATGGGTGTTGACACCAAAAATGCAGATTTGCAAATTAACCCCCCTTAAATTCGGAAAATTGCACAAACACATAAAATGATACAAAATTTGTGGAGAAAATGTGTTTAGTAATTTTCATGGTGAGAGGGTGTTGTGCGTTAGGCACGGGTTTAATTAATCGGGTATTAGAATTAAATTAGGATTTAGGAAATCAGTTAAAATGTTATCCTCAATTTAATTAGAAGTAAAATGCAAGCTGTGTTCTAAAATTAATTAGGATTACATGGGACCAAAATCAGGTCAGGTCATCAATACCAATAATGAAGAAGACTCAGAACAGAATATTACCCTAATTTGGGCCGCACGAAAAATAGGTCATGATTGCCTCCAATTTTTTTCGATTGGAACGCACAACGATACAAAATAGAAATTTATTAAATGAACGTCCGCGACGATTTTTGTGCGGCTAGAAATAAGGTACAGAGAGCATAATTATGAGTTGCAAAAATAGCAGAATGGAAGGCGGACATGTCTAGGGCAAGATTATAAAATTTGTTGGAAGGCAAAAGCCAGGGTAGCGCTCCAAATATCGAAGCAACGACAGCGCGCAATAATTAAATAAATTACGGCAATAATTACGACATCCAATAATTAAATCCTAAATAATGTAATTAAATACAAAATCCTCAAAATACTGTCAGGTGTTCATCTACTGGGCTTCTAGGTCAAGTACACTAGTTCAAACATTAATGCACACTGTAAATAATAATGTACAACTCATACAATTTTTTTTTTAAAATACACATATCAAGAAATTATTCAATATAAATACCACGATATTAATAATATATAAAAAGTCGAAAATACCCCTATTTCCAGAATGTGGTAGTGACATGAGGGGGAACAAAGACTGCACAAGAAAAATATATAACATCAGTATACAAAGATAAAGTTGACGTCTATGCGACAGAGCCTAGTCAGCGCATGAGGTATCTTCCATGCGGAAGAGCTATTGTGGTCGCATGTCCGGATCGAACTTCCATCCATGCGATAGAGTCATGGGCGTCGCATGTCTAGGTCACGACTTTATCTATGCGGCAGGATCTTAGTTGTCGCATGATGGTTGCCCATCTATGAGACATAATTATAAAGAAAGCCTACACATGTTCATGATGATCTCTCATCCATGCGGTATGGCTGTATAAGAAGTCTGTGCATATTCTAAACAATTCCTCATTTATGCAGCAAGACTGTGAATGGGTGTATCTGTATCCATGAAAGTCCGACACGAAGAATGTGGTGCTCCATTATCGCCGAGTAAAGTACCAGAATCAGGGGGCCAAGGATCTAGACCGCCCCTGACAAACCCCTCGGCGAGAAAGGTCATAATCTACGACATTCTTCTCCAAAAAAGGGAAAAGAAAGCAAAGAGATAAAAGTTCTATCTCTCCCCCTGACTGCCTATTTATAGGCTCCAAAATCATATGAAGGGATCGAGGCAATGAACCGAGCGGTTAATGAGATGAACCTGATCCTCTTTAATCTCTTTGAAAATTGACTCCTCGGAATCCGTGTCAACTGATAACTCATAATCCCAAAAGATCTTCTTGAAGATCGGACCAAATCTCCTCATTCATGACTTGACAGCCTAGCAGAACGTGCTCTGCGATAACACAAAAAAGTGGCACATCGCTACTATGCGACCAAGACTGCTCGATCATGCATCTCATTCAAAGTATTCCAAACTTGTTATTTTAAAACATTGAAAGGGGTCTTGTAAAAGCATAAAATTACTACATACCGCATAGAGCTCATGCCACATAAATAACATCTACGTGGCTAGATAAAAGCCACATAGGGACCAAGGATCCGCATAAAAGCTTATTTTTACTCAACAACCGAGGTGTCTGACACATCAATCATAAAACTGAGATATTTTGAAAGTCGTGCAAATGATAGCTTAAGAAAAGATAAAGAAGTCATATCAACTCATTAATGACTTCATCAGACGTGCCATGTCACGTGTTTCCTTCTATACGTCCTCCGTATTATACGGCCTCATCATCGTTTGGCCACATCCAAACGAGAGCTCATATGCGGCTATGATGCTTATGCGGCCACAATGACTATGCGGCCTCGACGATATGTGGCCTATGTCAGAATATGCGACCAGAACACATATGCGACCAAGACTGCTAGGCAGCCCTTGATCCACATGAGCTTTTTGTTACGACCAAACAGATATTCACACAGTTGTTGTGGATTACGTATTCAGCTGACCGAGTCTCGCATGCAACGGGTTGAAACGATCCCGAGCTCTCATCAACAAAATATCTTAACCAAGCTCATGTGGCAGCTTATACGCATCATGGGCTATCATTATGGACGTATTCTGCCAAATGAGCCTTATGCAGCCATCAAGCACGAGTATATGCGGCATCCATAGCACGTCCATAGGGCGACTATAAATAGCAGGGTACCACACCCGAACAATAGGCTGGCTATCTGCGAATCTGCACTCAAGCAAGAGAGAAGAGCTTCCGTATCAGATCGTCCACGGAGTAAAGCGAGTTGCTACCCTCCTAATCATCAATCATCACCCCCAGAAAATAACTTTTTACTTAGATTGTCTTCTAGGACTTTTCTTTGTACTTTTTTTAGTTTGTTCAATTGAATCAAGTTCTTTCCAACTTACGTATTTAATAAAAAATAGTCGTTTTAACCCGTTGCGTGCGTGACTTGGTTAGCTGACCACGTAGTCTGCAATAACTGTGCGAAGATCTCTTTGGTCATAACAGAAAGCTCCTGTGGATCGGGGGATGCCTAGCAATCTTGGCCGCATATGTATTCTGGCCGCATATTCTGACAGAGGTCGCATATCATTGAGGCCGCATAGTCGTTGTGGCCGCATATGAGCTCTAGTTTGGCTGTTGCCACATGATGACGAGGCTGCATAAGACGGAGGATATATAGGGGAAAATATATGGCATGGTACATCAACGAAGTCATTAACGAGTTGATGTAACTTCTTTGTCTTTTCTTGAGCTGTCATTTGTACGACTTTCAAAACACCTCAATTTCCTGATTGATGTGTCGGACACCTCGGTTGTTTAGTAAAAATGAGCTTTTATGCGGCTCCTTGGTCCCTATGTGGCTTTCATCTGGCCGTATAGATTAGATATTATTTTTATGGCATAAGCTTAATGCGGCCTGTAGTAATTTTATGCTTCTACAGTCGCATGATGCCAAATGCTCCTCCAGAGATAAAGTAAAAGCTTGTCCTTGGCCCTACTATGCACCTCATTGTTGCCTCCCTTGAACATGTTGTGGCCTCTACTGGCCCTCCTACTGATTCTGCTGCTGCTGGTACATCTAAGCTTGCGCCGGTAGTGGACGCTGAGCTAATATCCTTACTGCTATTACTGGCCCTCTGCTGGACTGCCCCTGGCACTGGTGGTAACGGTTGGACTGACCCTCCTGGCCTCTACATCATCGAACAATTGGTAATCCGATGATCTGGACTACCATACCTCATACACAATCCATTGGTTGCCTTACACACATCTCTAGTGTGGCCTCCCTTGCCACAGTAAGTGTAACCCACCGGTGCTTCCTGGTGCTATTGTTGTTGTTACTGTCTTGGCTGCTGCCGAGCTGGTACAGTCAGCATCTAAACTGTCGCCCTCCTTGGCGCTAAATCATAGATACAAACACTAGGTGATGGTGCTGACGTCCGAGGTACTCCTTCTCTTCTTCCTCTATTCTGAACATTGACCTCTTCTGGCCTCCATTCCGTGTCGATAACCTTTACATAGTACTCGTGCCTCCGAGCTGCTATTAGTACTTTTTCATAAATTTGGTAGTCGTACCCCTCTACCAGTTGTAGAATCTCCTGATAAAGTCCTTGTTGGAACCTCATTTCTCTAATCGACTCTGTTGCCACCATAGTTGGAGCGAATCTACTCAACCTGCAAAACTAGGCTGCATATCTATCCATAGTCCTACCGGCCTGCTTAAGACCGATAAACCTCTGTTGGAGTTCATATTGTATAACGACTCCAAATTACTTGGCCCAAAATTATGCCCTAAAACTATCACAGGAGATAGGATGCCTCAAGCTAACCTTTACTAACGCTCACCAGTCACGAGCAAGGTCTTGAAGCTGCAATAGAACTTGATCAACTTGTTCATCCGCCAGAACCCTTGTTGCTGCTAGAATAACCTCAATATCTTACAACTAGGCATCTGCTGTGATGACGTCCTCCGTGCCATCGAAGTATCTTAGGTTAAGTCGGCAAAACCTAACCGATGCCCCCAAATCAGTCCTTCCTCCTCTTTTCAGGGCCGTCTGCAAATCCTGACTCAACAAGATATTTTGCTCTTGTTATTGAAACTGCTGATATTGTTGCACTGCCATATGATGCTGCTGCGTAGCCATCATTCCCGAAGGATCTCTAGTAATGCTGGGGTATCAAGTATCGTTGGTACTTCCTGTACTACTAGGGGTATGGGGATCTCAGGGACTGGTTGCTCAACATGTCCAACTTCTGGTTTCACTTTGCCAGTTTGTTCAACTACTGGCTCTATTCAAATTTGACTATAAATAGGTGCTACCTCCCGTTGTTGCCCAGGGGAACCCTACCCTGCCAAGCCTGCTCTCCAGCAACTGAAGAAGCCCTAAAGAGAAGGACAACAAACATCAAGAACAGGACGAAAAGGATCAAGGAAACCATTGATTCGATAGTCAAGTAAGGCTTCAAGAAGAACGAATTCAGGATTTCAAATGCCCATATTTGATTGAGACTCCTATGATCATAACACTCCTCGATCTCTATTCCTTCTTCTGTCCAGGAAGCTCTTCGTCACCCAGGTTGGCGTGCTGCGATGGATGAGGAAATGCTTGCTCTACGGGGCAATGGCATATGGGATCTTGTTCCTCTGCCTCCCGGACCCACAAGTTTGAAAACACAAAACTACATGGGCCACCACTAAAATCTTGTCATGCCCCAATACCGAAATACGGAGACGAACTTGGCCAGCTCCCCGTATAAGATATAGAACATCGTACGACGATCACGACTGTAACTAGACAAGAGGATACATACTACAAATAAGTCACTTAGGGTCACACATCATATCTATTATCTTAATCAGTCAAGCAAGAACAGTAAACATAGAACATGTATGACAAGAAAGTAAGGCATCCCAAATGCTCTGCCACGATATTTTGGAAATCAGTTGTACAAAAATAAGAAACCTGGCAGAGTATCAAAAGTACATGACCATGATCAGCTATAGTCTGATTAATTACAATAATATAGGAAAACTAAATATCTAGATTTACGACTAACAAGTGCCGGTAGCTAAATGCCCAAAATAAGTAATGTGTGCAATAAAGAGCAGGGAAGAAGAAACCCACTCATTTTTTCAACGACCATCCACCTAGTATGCGCCATTGTTCAGGACGAAGTACGCTTGATCCTCGGGTGCTGGCTTTAAACCTGGCCATGCAAAACCAGTGGGTTAGACCCCAAATAGCAAGTACCACAAAGGAAGCACGAATGAAAAAATAAAACAAGGTTATGAAATAGATACATATATAGTTCTGTCTCATAGTTTCGGTTCATAGCCTATGATAACACAATAATCTAACCCCACAACCGAACAAGGACAAGGGTTAAACCATCGTACCATGATAGTCCATGTCCATAGAATATTTGATAGCAGATACAATACATAAACAAGCTCAGTTACATAATCGGCCAATCACTTGTACGGCTTACTAGAAGGAGTCTGGGTTATCCCAGAGGTATTATGCATATAGAAATCCTTAGATTGAACCAGATACTAGCGGGGTTAGCCGAGCCATAAATTATCGTATATCATATAGTATTGCGCATCGGTCCCTCGCAAGGCCACCGTGCTAAGATCGCATAGAATACATAGTATAGTATAATAGTCAGATATTGCCATCTACTAATAAGGACTTAACCAATATCCATTGGGACTAGCCTGTACACCCTAATTCAGATGACTGGAGGTGTCTAGGAAGGCACGATCTTAAGATTCGATTCTCTCCCAATGCTCTACAAGTTTAGCTGCCTAGTTAACCCTATTGTTAACTGGAATCACATGGCGTGGTCATATGTTAATCCCCTTAGATGTCGTACCGTAGTGCGGGAACACTAGATACAAATATACTTATCACTCTGCAGTTCAACTTGGATTCACCCCAATGTGATGCAACAATCAACATAACCTAGCTATACTTGGTTATTGACCGACTATCATGTCCATGCTAGAGGAATTTATTATATTACATGTCGCTTAGCACGTAGGTATACCTCGATGTAAAATATGTAACATAATCACGTAGAAATACTTAGCACGTAGGAACACATATCATGTAGTAAGTGTATCAGCACATATACTAATGGTCGAGTCAAGTTACCAATTATTGGTAAATCACATGAGTTCTAGCATTGCAATATATAGGTCGAGTTAGGCACATATATAGTCATAGTCACTTGGCCGCATGGTCTATCTTTACTCATAGTCGGGTCAAGCATATAGTCAGGTTCTACACATGGTTGCTCAGTTCTCATACATTCAATTCATCAATTTCACACTTAGAATCACAAAAATCTAATAAAGCATCAAAACAAGAAAAATCAACAAATTATAAACACATGGTCGTTTAGGGTCAGGAACGCTTAGAGTCAGTATTGCATATAACAGGTGCCGCATAGAGGTCGGGCCGCATGGCCGCATGGGTCGCATAGGTCGTATAGGTCACATAGGAAGTCAGGTTGCATGAGGTTAGACCGCACATCCGCATAGTAGCAGACTGCATGGCCGTATGAGTTTATACCGCATGGCCGCATGAGTTCGTCTCCCCTAATAGCAGGTTCAGCCATGGCAAAAAGCTCCAAAAATAGAAATAATATTTTCTTCATAAAAACTTTATTTCAACTCCAAATCAAGTGAACCAAAAGCCAAATGGCTCAAAATAAAGTGCTCCATCCATCCAAAAAACTATTTTTTTTGAAAATACCATGTTTTAGTAGATCAAAACCACAAAAATTAAGGTACCTAGGAAAAAATCTAAACTCTAATGTAGATCTAATAAAATCCACCCATTAAAACCGAAAACTCTGAGAACTAAAAGTATTTAGGATCATCATGAGCACATATTAGACTAATAAAATATAAGAGAAAAGTAAGAATTAAAAATCAAAAGATTTTTCCATGTGGTGCAAGGTGTACTTGCCTAAATGAAGGAAGAGAAAAAAATAAGAGAATGAGGGAAGAAAGAGAAAAAAGTTAACTTATATAGCTAGGGTTTGAGTTTTTGACCATGGGTTTAACTCATGACCAAACCAACCCAGCAATTAAACCATGGGTCTAATTGAACCAAAGATTGGGTCTAGTCTCCATACCATGCAACCTAACTACCATGCAAGTAACAAATAATATAAGCAAAAAAACTAATACGTTCCAAATATGTATACCGGGAACAGGGAGTAACATACGTATTTAGAACGTATTATTTCTTGCTTGTATGCTATTAGGTTGCATGGAGAGTAGACCCATTCTTTGGTTTAGTGTGGTTCATAGTTTATTTTGTGAGTTGGTTCAAGTTATAAGAGAACCCATGGTCTAAACCTCAAACCCTAGCGATATAACCCAACTTCTTTCTCTCTCTTCCATTATTCCCTTATTTCTTCTCCTTCTTTCATTTTAGGCAAGTACACCTTGCATGATATAGAGAAATACTTATATTTTAATCCTTGCTCTTTCCTTACATTGTATTAGTCTAATATGTATATGTTATGATTCTAAACACTTTTAATGTTTGTAGTTTTTGGTTTTAATTGGTGGATGTGAGTAGATCTACACTTTTAGTTTAGGGTTTTCATGTGTTCTATAAGTTTTTTTGATTTTGATCTATTAAAACATGGTATTTTACAAAACTAGTTTTTCTAGGTGATAGAGCATTCTATTTCAGGCATTTTGGCTTTTGGTTTACTTGATTTTTAGTTCTAATGAAGTTTTAGGAAGAGAACAAATTTTTGGGCTCTTGGAGCTTTTTCATGGCCGAACTTGCTGTTCTGAGACGATAGAGTACCATGAGGCCCAACAACATGCGCCATTCCAGCAAGTGCCCATCTTGTTGGACGCATGTCTACTTTGTGCATGCATTCTAAAGTCAGACGCATAGTGCCTTGAATGTATGCGAATTTACTAAGGCCAGACTCCATGCATCTATGCGGCCATGAGACTATGCGGCCACGAGCCATACGTCTCTTCTTTTGGGCGCATGCCTTTGCACGACTTTTGTGACTCTGCATAATTTTTCATACTTTTGTCTTATCTTCCTGAGATTTTTGGCTTGTCACATCAAGTCATATTTAGTCACTTCTCTTACTTGTATTTATTGTCCGTCACTTAGCACTTGTCCCGATAAGTGAACTTTGCCTGTCTATGTACCCCATATTCCATGCGCTCCCAATTCTTATGTGCCCTAATCGACCATTCGACCTTGATCTTCCTGCACGCATACGGCCCCTGTATATTTTATTAAATTAATTTGGTTTGAATGTTCTGTCATGACCCGCACCCGATGAAGGGACACGAGTACGTGGGTACGTCCAGCCTACGCCGTAACATCGGTGGCAGAACGCTGTCTATGTCAACTATAGTATCTAAACATCTCACAATAATGTATAATCTTCCAATAATATCTCAACTCCAAGAAAGAGGGCAATATACTTAATGTAACACAATACTCAATCATAATTCTATAGCATGAAAAGATATCAAAGAAGCCTAACATAACTATACAGTTTAAATATAACAACAACAAATAGAAACAATCTTCAAGTCTCAAACATACGCCGAAAACAAATCCAATACCAAAATGCTAAAGAAAACTAACTATGAAAGACTAGTGATTCCGGCTAGATCTTCTGGCAGTCACTCCTGAACTAGTGGATCAATGTCTGCACCATCTATAGGTCGAGGTCCGTAGTATGTCGGATACTAATCTTTCGGATCCTCTGAAAAATGTTATCCAGTCAGGAATGGAGCGAAGTACAATCCAATAGCAGTTCTAATTAATTGACAAAAACTATAAAACAGTAAAATAGAGGATGCTAGCTACGATAAGAATATAACTGATGATCAAAAACAATGAAGGAACAATCAAAACTAGCAACAAAAATATAAATCAATACGTACAAGAATGAAGGAGATGAACTATAATGTCAGAAATAGAACATGATAATCTATGAATTGAAAATAGAATCTACAATATACTATGTGCTTGAGATACTAACTAGATATATGATTGGCTTGGGATATTCAATGATTACACTAAGGAGCTAACTCAACTATACGTGACATGTATGATTAGTTAGTAGCCAATGATTACACTACTAGCCAATAGTTCTTGATCACATATTTAATTGGTATTTTCTCCGTCCCGACTGATATGATAGATCAAATCATGACACGTTACTAGCCAATGTATCCAATATTTAACCTATAATATTCAATGTTATCTAATACCAATAAGGAGCAGTATTCGATACCATCTCAATAATCAAGGTAACATCTCATGATTGACTATCCAATAACAATACCAATCCGTGTACCATCGTGTCAAAAATTATAAATAATATTTCTAAATACCTGGATTATAGTAGTAATCAAATAATAAAAACTATCAGAGAATGTACTCGCCTGTGGTCCAGAGCAAATAATTTAAATGGTGTTCGAACTGGTGTCACACAGACCTATATATAAAATATTGTATTAATAGAAGGTTTAGAATAAAAATAAGTTAAACTAGTCAAATTCTAGGTCATAAAGCCATTTCTAAGTCAAAATAGTCAAACTAGGTCAACTTTACGTCAAACTCGTCAAATTTGGTCAAACTAGCTATTTCTAGGTTGTATAAGTCCATCTCTAGGATATCGGGTCCATACACTATGTAACTAGGCCATACTAGCTATGATAGGATACTAGGATACCAACACAATACCGTATCATAATATAAGTAAGTTATTAGATATGAAAATACAATAATATATATATACAAGATAAAGTATATAGTACTCCTATCTAACTAATGCTAAGTGGATACCTTCATTTTGAGCCAAAATCGGTATCTCACCACCTACACACCCATCTTGATATACAAACTCAATACCTTGAGTATAATACTTTGACATTACCTTGGTATCACAAGGTAATCCAATATCTAACATTAACTAACTAACTAACAATACATACCTCACTATACACACACACACACACACACACACACACACACACATATATATATATATATATATATATATATATATATATATATATATATATATATATATATGCTACCATATACCCACACTAATGATGCACATGGACTCTCATACTCTCCAATGGCCACCAGCACATCACAAAAAAATATAAAACATACCCATAAAATATATATATACATATATATCATATAACAATTATAATTACAAAACTATAATAGCTATAACCAAGGGCTATTGAATTGAAATGCAAAGAATCAAACACATGGAGTGCACCGCACCCGTATCACACTAAATCTATGATACGCTTGCAATACGATTCTACCACACT
Organism: Iris macrosiphon; assembly: GCA_036927795.1. NCBI lineage: Eukaryota > Viridiplantae > Streptophyta > Magnoliopsida > Asparagales > Iridaceae > Iris > Iris macrosiphon. Next base: position 45,453,931 of record JAYESA010000002.1, read on the forward strand.
ACGAGCAAGTCTAAAATTATAATTATGAATAACACGAAGAGCTAGCTACTCAACTACGTGTCTGTGTCAAAATGTGACATGCTCAAACCCCCGTGTTGGAAGAAAACTCCCAAATCAACCCGTATCTTCAAATTATCGGGATACGACCTACACGTATCCAATTGTGGACACGATACTAGTCTCACACAACCAAACACATGTCAATTTGGTCTAATTGACCTATTGACAAACACACGATGTGCCAATCTCGAAATTTCTCCAAAATTGACACAAACTACCACATAACTTTTTTCATAGGCCTCCTATGAACCTAATTCCAATTTCTATGGGTAGCTTTAGTATATGGCATGGTTCCTAATGATTAAAATACAAATTTAGAATCTAATTAGAGAGAAAAAACTAAATTATACCTATTGGAAGATGAATTTCTAATGAAACCTCCAAATTGAGTGAAAAGAGCTTCCAATTTGTAGATCCTTGCTTTTTCCTTATTCTAATAGCCTCCAATGATGATTAGGAAAGGAATTGGAAAGAAATTTGGGTAGAGATTGGTGTAGGAATGAAGAAATTTGGAAAGAAAATTTTTTAGATCTAAATTTGGAATAAAAAATAAAGAGAGAGAAAGTCTCCACCCCCCTGTATACCTGACCTGTATTACATTGGACTAAAAAATAAAGAGAGAGAAAGTCTCATGCACAATATTTAATTAATTATGAAATGACCAAAATATTCTTTCCTAGAAAATATGGTAGTGACATATTCCATTGGACTTTTGATTCATATGTATAATCTTGATGACTGTGAGAGTATTAGACCCACCTGTGTACCTGACCTGTCTATATGCCCAACTCGACCATGTGTATAGTTCGACCTCGCGCTAAGTGACTACACCACCAATGTGCATGACTCGACTTATATGTTGCAATATGATAGAACTCATGTAATTTACGTGGAGTTACAAATTGTGTCCACCAAGTGTTTGTGGTGTATCCTCAAAAGGATTTTTGTGTCTAAATTTGTTTGTACTTGTGTTCTTGTGTCCAAAATTGGATACGTAGTGTCCATGTCATGATAGATCGTGATACGCATGGTTAGAATTCATAATTGGAATAGTTTTCTCATTACTCCAAAGAAATCTATTTTTTTTTTCAAAAGAAAATAAAAGACTTTTTTTGTTCTTATACAATTCTTATGTATCTGAATGTGAATTTTTATTAGTTTTTCTTCGTAAACAATCTTCTTATTTACGATTTTTGAGATTATATGTAAATTGTTTGTTCTTGTCAAATATGTGTACATGTCATTGTGGTTATCTTCTCTATATTTGAGTGAATGTACTATACTAATAGGTTTTTTACATATACATATGTGGATTTGGTATACCATGGCTATTATGATGAGTATCATATTGTGTGTGTATCATTGGAGCCTTGATGTCCTAGTTGTGATTGATAGTTGGGAGTGTCATGAGTATTAGTGAGTGAGTGTGTAGATGAATATCAAATTTATGTTGGTGTTTGTAAGGGTGTTTGAGTGTAAGTATTGGTAATATGAAGTAGGTATCATATCTAGGCTAGTGCTAGTATGTGTGATAGTGTTTATGTGTGGGTTTGAGTAAGTGTCAAGTGAGAGTGTGCATGTGGGTGATACTCAAACCTTTAGCTAAGTGTGTGTCTATGTTTAGAGAGTGTATGTGTGCTCAAGTACAGATTGAGAGTCACATGGCAGTAGTAGAGGGAAGTCTGTGTAGTGCACAGATCTGTGCACTCGGGCACAAGTGCAGATGCACCACAGTGGACTGCAGTACCTGAGTAGGCCTAGCAGCAGATTGCTTGGCAGTGCAGAAGTTGTTAAGAGCTGAGCAGTATGTGCAACCCACTGGAAATTCAGTAGCAGCAGCTGATGCTGTAGTCCACTGCATGCAGCAGGCAGCAAGTAAGCATGCCTGAGCTGCAGTAGGAAGAGCAACATGTGCAGGCACCAAGATGCAACCTATAACAGTAGATATCCGAGCGTATATTCAAATCCAGTGATTAGATGAGAGAGAGTGAGTGTAAATGTTATGATCATTTGAAACCTGTGTGTGTTTATTTGTCTTGTACTTGGATTGGAATATAGAGATTAATGAAGGAATAAGAATTATTGAATACCTATTGATATGCGTATCAGGTGTCTGTGTTGTGTGGTTCACACGTACAGGAAAGTAGTAGAAAATAGAGTGCACATTTTGAATCATTAAATGTGGAGTAAACTGAGGATATCAAGTGTAGTATCAGAACTTGTGTAGTAATGGGTGTTAGTGCGTGTATTTCTTAAATTCCTGAAAACTGTGACCTGGGTACCTATGTGTATGTGAGGGGGAGGGTTATGTTCAAACCAGAGTGTGTACGAGAGTAGTGAGTGGTGTCTGCAGTACTTTATGCAATTGGCAGTAGGTATATTACAACAGCAAGCTGCAGTTTATCAAACCTTCAATGTCAATGTGTACCGAGGTGATCCAGATTAGTGGGTGTTTTGAGTATGTATCAGTTGGCAATATAAAGGACTGTCTAAGTGTGTAGTGTATCAGTAAATAGGTAAGTGCTAGTATCAAATATCAAGGTTATATGTGATGTGTCAATGTATCATGTGTGTGAGTGTATAAAGTGTATAGGCATGTGTCTTGTACTAGTGTGTAGGGTTCCAGCACAGTGAAGGGGTCACTATAACGGAGTGTACCAATGCTCTACTTAGTGTTGATAAGTGTGGGTACTACTTAAGGGTTGTGGAGATGGATACACAGGTAATAAAGTGGGTATGTAGGGTTAGTATTAGTAATCAATGTTTATACATATATATAGATACTAGTGTAAGGTATATATTTTGGCTATTGGGTAAGGGTCATGAACTATAGTGAGGTATCCTAGTGTAGTGGCCAAGGTATTGGGTTAATATACTAGGTAAGAGTTAAGGTATTAATGTGGTATATATATAGGAAAAAGGGATATAAGCCATAGGCTCATATTCTTATATGAGCCAATGCACATATGGACCAATAGAAATGGAGTCTACTAGTGCACATGGATTCACATGGGATGTAGGAATCTATTCATATTGGTCCACATGTGCATCACTCATATAGGAATATGAGCCTATGGCTCATATCCCGTTTACCCATATATATATATATATATATATATATATATATATATAAGGTATGGCTAGAGATATCAAGAATTAACTTGGTAATAGTATAAGATAGCTATATAGGCTAACACAATAGGTGTTTGAGAACCTAAAATAAATAACTATCTAGTTTAAACCCTAATGACCTAGAACGGACCTAGAAACTAAAAATAAGAGTAGTTAAGATTGTTATTGATTTAAAATCACCTATTGACATTGGTAATTCATAATATAGGTCACTTGGACTCTGATATAGACTCTGATTGGTATTCTTAGCTCAGAACCACAGGCGAGTACATTCTCTGATAGTTTCTCTTACTTGATAGTTTCTATGATATAAATTTATAATATTGTTTTACTTGATTCCTGACACGCTGGATACACGAATTGATAATATATGGATTTATTGTCATGAGATACGCGGTTTCAGACCTATTCATTACTGGACTAATGTATTTACTGGACTATTGACTTTTCTGGACTATTGACTTTTCTTGGACTATTACGATTCTTCGTGTCGGGACTCGGATCCATGAGTACTAGTCGGACGAAAAAATACATAAGAGATGTATGAACTACCCTTTCAATCCCATTGTCTTATTGGAATAATAGCAGCCACGCACGACACATGTGGTTGCCAAAATTTACCCCTTAGTTCATATGTCAACTTGCTATTTCAACACATTAGATAGATGCAGTCTTTGTTGCTTCACTCTATACTTGCTGTCTACATTCATACTTGCTTATACTTACTGGATTCACTTTATTTGACATGTTATGATTGTCGTACTTATCTGTTTCACTCTATTTACCTAACCATGATTCTATGCTTATTTGTTCATCATGTATTTTATTACTATTTATTATTTTATAGTTTCTACTATGTATTAGAACTGCTTTCAGTGTTTGTACTTATTCTATCATGACTGAATAATATCTTTAGGTAATGGTATTGAGAACTGGTACCCTACTTACTATGGACCTTAAGGGAATTACGTAGCTGAGCTTGATCTTACCCCTCCGGTGGACAAGGAGTGATTGTAGCAAAGACCTAGATGGCTACCTAGATAGTTTAATATCTTTACTTGGTATTTGTGACCGAATTTGTCTCCAAATTATATTAGATTTTTGGACATGTGATATTTTGATTTAGTACTCTAATATAGACTATATACTTGGATTTGTGACTCTTGATTCTATTCGTTATTATTCTATCGTGCCTTATCAAACTTAGCTTTGTGATTGAGTATTTTATTGTTTCATATATTTATCCTCCCTTAGAGGAGTTGAATATTATCGCGTGAGTTTGTGATATAGATATTGTGATGGTCTAGACAGTGTTCTATCGTCGATGTTGCGACGTAGGCTGGACGTACCCATGTACTCGTGCCTGAATATCCGGGTACGGGTCGTGACATATTTTTATGGTGGTCCATGCATGTCTCGTCTTCGTAAATATTGTGATGTCGTAGTAGTATATAGGTTTAGTCGTACTGCTACGAGCCTGCAATAGGATATGATTCATAGATTATAGGAAGTATGGTACTGTTCGCCATTAAATTCGAAAGTCTTTAAGAAAGAAATTGATTTAATTAACTGTAAGATCCCTAATCCTGAAAACCCTATTTTTATTCATTTATTAAAAATATCTATTATTGTAATTTTTGACAAATTATTTCATGTAGGAAACCCTTTGGACAGATGCCAGTTTAAACCATATGCACCAATATATTTTTTAGAAATTTCTATGTATAAATATGTAGATATATATATATATATATATATATATATATATATATATATATATATATATATATATATATATATATATATATATATATATATATTATTAATAAGAGAAAGAAAAGAAATAGAAAATAATTTCCTAGTGGTGGTAAACCAAAACCCAAAACCGCGTATATTACTTTCTTGCGTCAAATCCACAATAGCAGCAACAGCCGCGTAAAACTTTGCCTCTCTTCTCCGCGCGTAATTATAATAGCAGCAGTAGCAAACCTACGCGTATAACTCATACGCATAAACACTTCCTTTCACTGTGCGTAATACCAACTCCTGCGTAAGATTCCTTCACCACGCGTAAAACCACACCGTTTAGAAAATATCAGCAGCAGAAGCAAAACTCAACTTTGCTTTGCTTTCCTTTCCTACACGTGTAAGTCTCTCATTGCACCACTCCTTAACACTATTACTAAATAACCCTCAACCGAAACCAAAACCAATAAAAAGAAAGAAAACAGCAGCGGCAGTAGTTTCAGTTTCTTAACCACTAAGCTTCCTCCACCGCCTCTTATTCTCTATATATATCCATGCAATGCACCCAAAACCAAAAACCTCACTTATTCAACTAAAAATACTGTTTGGATGTGCACTACCCAGAACTTTTGCTCGGCAAGTATACCTTGCTATTTTACTGCTATTTACATTCCACATGATACTCTTATTCTGTTTTAATTGTGTATTTGCATTAGACCTATTTTATGAGACTACCCCTTTATCATGAGTCATTGGTCAGGACACAGTATTATACAAATTGTGAGTCTCATATAGATCCCGGACTGCATGACTGGTCTGGCCTCCTGTACGTATGGACCGTGCGACAGGAATAACTGTAGATAGAAACTTTGTATGCTAGTAGACCTGACAGTTATTTAGAGGTTTATCATGTCATGGATGTGGCATGCTTAGAGCATGGGATGGGGAGAACAACAAGCAAGACATTTGGGCTCCTTTACACTTTCCTTATATATAACCCGTACGCTCCACCGGAGATACGCGAGATAAACCCTATACTACTTGGCGGCCTCTGGCGTTCAAAAGACGACATGCTTTGTAGGCCTCTGATTCTCTGAAAAAATCATGTCAATCCCATTTATGGCCAGATAGCCCACAGGTTGGAAAGTTGTTCTCAAACTGCATTCACATAGACGGTTAGGTGACCCAGTGGATGTCTATATTTCAGTACTTATTGGCATGTTATTATGTATCTTGTTATGTCCCTCTGAGGACCTGGTCCCTTTCCAGATATGGACGAGCAGGAGTACCCACAGGAGTACGGATCTGGACCAGACACTACGTACCTGGCTGAGAAGGATTACCCTCGGAGTATCTGTGATTTTATTACCGCTGTTTATATATGTTGCTACTTCAGTATAGTCATTTTGTAGTGGATTTGTTTCCACCTGACTATCACACTTGATACTATCTTTGATATTCAGTTATTATTCAGCTCTTTATTCCTACTGATTATATTGTGCTGTGGATGAGATCTAGATTGCATGTGACTTGTTGAGACAGTATATTACCACTGGTGGATTGCATATTCATTTACAGCGTACGTGTGTATATGATTTCCATATATTGGAGTTCGTGTACATACGGCTGGGCGTGTTACGTATTCCTAGTCCTACTTATTTTGGGACTGGGGCGTGACATATTTTTGGTGGTGGCCCATGCAGGTCAGAATATATTGTCTTGGTTACGTAACTGTACCAAACAAGCCTGTGTATAGGAATAGAGAATAATGATCTCATTCACACTGGACTGAAACCTCATTCCTCCTTCCAACCAACCTATTTTTGGATAACCTGAGTTTACGCCAGTAACCCTTTACGCTGTGACCAGGAATCTCTTTTTTTTAGAGATCAAACAAGGTGACTGTTGTTGGCATAAAAGCCAAGATATAAAGAAGATTGCCAATGTTACGCTGCGGTTATGACAAACTGCTACCCACATTTCCTTAGTCTTCCTAATCCTACGTATGACAAATCATACAAATACCCAGCATAAACTTAAAAAAATTGAATAATAGTTAAAAAAAAAGTGTAGAATAGCCTTATTAGGCGTAAAGTGTATAGATGGTAATATAATGCATATTTATCACAGACTTATCTTTCCCAGCCATGACCAAGTAAAATCAAATCTCATGCATTTAATGCAGAGATATGCCTCGAGCCCTGTGCAAGAAACAGCTTTTTGACTTAGCATCTTGATTTTTGTCCTTTCCTGAGCATAAAACTCATTACTATACGCAACGTATTTCGAAGTCCTATTTCCTTCCTTATAGAAGCGTAAAACGACTTCTGTCACTGTAAACCCCCTCACCCAAAATTAGGTTTACTTGGCATAAATAGAGAGATTAGGGCTAGTTTGAACCCAATTTCGAATTTAGAACACGATATTTGATTTAACTGTACATTATTTTTATCGTGTAGCACACCTTACCATTGCCTCGTTAATTGGAGTAGTACACTAGCCGTTGCCTTCCTACAAATTTCACAACCTTGTCCTAGACGTGCCCACCATCTATTCTGACCTCTGTATAAATTATAATCATGCTTCCTGGTGCGACATTTTAGTCGCACAATAAAATTCGCGGACGTTATTTCATAATTCTAAATAAAATTACATATTCGTACCCATGTGCGTCCCAATCGAAATTGGGAACCCAATCTTGACCGTTTTATGTGACCCAAATTTTATTAATATTCTATACTGTGCCCTCTACGTCCCTGACACTTGTGTCCGACCCAATTCTATTCCCAGGTACTCCTAATTAAATTCCGGAATATCGTGCGCATTCAATTTCATAAATTAAATCTAATTTTTGCCTTTGTGCAATTTTCTCGATTGTTGGGGACTTTTATGCAAAAATGTATTGAGGTGCCCCCATCATTGGACAATACGTGAAGAAACCCAATTTTTTCTTCACGTAGATTTTTCTCGTAATTTCTCGGGATGTGCAAACGCGCGCACATCGCCCCGTTATTTTAAATCTACCCTTACATTTAAATTAATGCAAATTCTAGCCCTCCCAACATCGCTAGGAGAGCCCAAGCCCAAGCCCAAGGAGCATTGACCCAGCCCAAATCCCAAGTCAAACCCAAGCCCAAATCCTACATGTATAAATATACAATTATATTTCTTTTTTCCTTTTTCTAGGTTAAACAAAAAATCCCAAATCAAAACCTAAACTAGCATAGCCGACCTTTCCCTCATCAATACTGTGCACCTTCCCCCTTCCCCGTCCAGTCCCGCCGGAGAGCTCGCCGGACCCCTCCCCGACCGGAGCACGCGACACTCCCCGCCGGCCTCCTCTGTACCGCCCTCTCCTTCCTGCTCGACTCGACCTCGTCGGAGTCGACCAGCAGCCCCTGACTCGACAACCTCCCCTCACGCGAGTCATCAGCTGGAGCAGACCCAGCAGCGTCCCCCCGCTGCACCTCCCAGTCCTCCCGCGCCGCCTGAACGCCGCTGCACCGACGCCGGTCATCGTCCCCGACCCGCCATCAATCACCCGACTGAACGCCATTCTCCTCCTCCCCTCATCTGAGAGCCACACCCCGACCAACATCATCCTCGTCTCCTTCCTCCAGCCGAGCTCGACTCACCAGAGCCGACTTTCCCCCCGTTTCTGCGTGACCCGGCCAGATCCCCTCCTCATCTTCCTCGGACGACCACCAACCCTCGCCCGAGCCTCCTCCGGCCACCTCATTCTCCTCCTTTCCTGTCAGCATCTCCTCCTCTCCCTTGACACTCGCCGGACTCGACATCACCATCACCATGGCCCCCTTGGCCGGAGACCCATCTCTCTCCTCCTCCCTGCTCGACTCGATATCGCCGGAGTCGAGCAGCAGCACCCCTCCTTGAGTTTATCTCGACTCGCAACAGCATCTCCACCTCCCTGTCATCTCCCCGCCGGGCGACCTCGACACCTCCGATCACCTCTACCGACTTCACGTCAGCTTTCTCCCGCTGGACGATTTCACAGCGCCGGAGAAGCCGCTGAACCACCATCCCCGCCTGCACGACGTCTAACCCAACTCCTCCACGATGTCTCAACCATTGCTCGATTGAACCTCGCCGAGCCTCGTTCGCCTGAAGCACGTCGACCACCAGCCCCATCACTCTCAACTCCCTTCGTCCTTGCCTTCTCCTCTCCGTTATCTCTGCCACCAGTGCCGCACCTTCCCCATGATCTCCATCTCCTTCCCCCAGCCCCTAGTCGCCTGAACGACCACGACGACCAACCCGCGACCGCTCTGAACACCGTCGAGACGCTGACCGCCTGAGAGCGTCCCACAGTCTTCTCCCCCTCCTCCTCGACGAAGTCGACGCAGCGGCCATGACCCCGCTGCACGTCCTGACCTTGCCTGAGTCGACCTTCCATCGACTTCACCTACACCACTGGCCGTCGAGTCCCCCCCCACTGGCCAGATTCCGACAGCACCTAGTTGTCGTCATCACGATCACTTTCACCATCATCAACGCTATCATCGTTGTCGTCATCGCCTAAATCATCGTCATCAACATTCATTCTCAAACACATAAAACCTAAATATCGTCATCACCCTTAGTCGTCGTCCTCCTTATCATCGTCATTAATATCACCATCACCTTTACCATGAACATCACCATCGTCCCAGTCATCATCCACGTCGCCTCCATTATCATAAATACCCTCATTATTCTATGATCATCAATGTCATAACTCTCGTCACCATCGATATCACAGACCCATCACCCTCGCCAGACAAACCGCAGCAGTTACCCCTAATTCCCGTACCTGTGCACGCTGACCCCGAAGATCTGTTGGATTTATCTGCACGACTTCCGGAGCTGGTTATTGGGACTACACAGCCACTTGCCAGGCAAGTATACCTTGCCTTTGTTGTACTATTTAAAATTCTGCATTATATAGCTGCATGTTATTATTATAATTGTGCGCGTCCGAGAGAGACTCGGGTGCAGTCAACGAATGCGTTGACGTTAGGATAGTGTCTGACCTAGTGTCTAGTGGACCCACCTAAAGTCGTGGAGTTATTGGTATGACTCCCAGGCCTTGACACATCTCTTACACGTATTGTGAGTCTCATGTAGAGCATGGTCCTGCGTATGTGGTTAGCCACTTGTACGTGTAGGCGTGCGACAGATAGGGAATAACTGCTAATAGTGATGCATGTTAGAAGACTTAGCAGTTATTGATAGGCGGAGCATAGACTGTCGTGGTACGATGGCCCAATCCTTGTCCTTGTTTGTTTGTAAGGTTGGGCTACTGTTCTAGTGATAGACCATGAGGCAGGGTTACGACGCCAAGGCGTAGTAGCTGACGCATGTTGTGGCTACTACATGCTTAGATCATTGGGCGGGGAGGACGACTAGTAGACATATGGGACACCCCACTCCTTTACACTGGCACTGCACTCGACGGAGTGCTACGGACGTATATATATATTACTGATACCACGTTCTGTAGAGCGTTGGACGTTACTGTATTCCTGCGCCCGTGTTATAGGGGGCATGTGTGGCATATACTAGCCGGTTGTCACGACTGGTGAATTACGTCAGCATATGTCTAGCCTACACCTTCCCATATACTCACAGTTGTCCTCAAATTGCATTTCACTTAGATGGTTAGGTCACCCTGGAGTTTTTACAGTATTTACTTTATAGCATGCATTTTTGTATCTTGTTACGTCCCTCTGAGGACCTGGACCATTTCCAGGTGTATTGTTCATGAGTATTCGCAGGAGCACGGATTCCGGACTGGTTGCGTACGTTTCGAGGAGATTTCTCTTCGAGCCACGGGATTGTTAGATATGGTACTTATATTGTACTCATCTTGTTTATTCTATATTCTAGTTCGGTAGTGGATTTGTTTCCATCCGACTACCACCTTTAGACACTTCATATTGATATCTAGCTCGTTGATATTAGACATTTTATTTATATTAATTTTAAGGATGAGATCTAGATTTTACCATGTGACTTGTGTTGGATTTATACCACTTATGGATATTGCTATTCATATAAAGCATACGTGTGTTATGGTTTCCATATATTGGAGTGCCATATTCATACGGCTGGCATGCTCACATGTCCTAGTCCTACGTATTTTGGGACTGGGGCATGACATGTTTTTAGTGGTAGCTCATGCAAGTCAGAGCATATTGTCTCGATTACGTTACTGTACCGAGCAAGCCTGCACATAGGATTAGATTATAGGATATCATCCACATCTGACTATGACTCATCTTCTTTCCAATCCATTCTATTTGAACAAATGCATCCTGCTTGATTCATGTGCATCCCTGATAGTTCCTTGAGTGTAGCCTTCTCCTAGAATATAGAAGTCCTTGTTGTTAATAAGTAGGGTAACCTTCCTAGTAAGAGTAACTAGAACCCTGACACGTCACTAAGTTTAGAATATTTAAGTAAACCCTAGTGTCCTTATCTAAAGAATGGCTTACCCTTATTCCTTAACGCAATTATGAATGACCAAAGAGTAGTATAGGTACTACTAGAGATAGTTAGAGATTTGACCCTAGTGTTTGACCCTAGTATTGAGGAACCAATAGGAAATCCGAGATCGAATGTTAGGACTGAACCTAAATTGCACAGTGAGATAGTGTTAGGATATAAATCCTTGTCTCGATATTAGCAGACAGTACCTCAGGAAGCCCAGAGCAACGAGTATGACATCCCCCTTGATCATACCTCAAACACAGAGATTTGCTCGCCACCTTCCCCTTAGAAAACCATGATATTATCTTGAGTCCCTCTATTATAATTTTATATCTTGTTCCCCTGCAACCTTAACGTTCGCCAATTGTGCAACGATTTAAACTGTGTTTTTCCTCCTTCATCCTTCAACTCGTGCCACTTGACTCCTCTGATTGAAGGCCAAGTGATCTTCTTCTATGTCAGGATATATAGTTTGTTAGGGTTATAGTTGGTAATTTGAACTTTGAAGTATGTGCTCGGTAGTTAGAGCTTGATAGTTGAGTTGTTCCTTTAGATTGTGATCTGATTATTCTTAGTTTGAATTCGTGTAATTTGTATCCGTAACTCGATACGAGTTATACTTCTCTTTTTCTTAAAGGTCATAAACGCTTCTATTCTTACTATTGACACATATATTCTATGAGCTATATGATTAAGATTTAAGATGACCGTGAACTACATGATACCATAGGAGACCCAAATAAGTACTAAGATCCGTTCTTCGTATAGCCAATAAGAATTTGTACGTTATTTATAAGAACTTTATTAAATTATAGGATCCCCGTAAGACTATAACAGTATTGGTTATATTTCTAAGTTGGGTAGAATGCCTCACAACCTAGTAACACATAGTCCTCCTGACTCATTAATGTAGTATAACTGAATGACATTAACTGTATGCTAGCATAAGAAGATATTGTTTATCCAATTGTAAGAACTTAGAGGCCCATACCCTATCTGGTCGACTAGCGACTTAGACAAGGAGTGAGTATGACAATTGTAGAGATTGTAGAATCTTAATTTTGTATCTTGTTGGTCTTGTGAACTTAAATTATTTTGTAATTTCTCTCATCATAATCTAGCGTGCTTATATTTTTGTACTACCTCGACTTATGCTGTTGTTACAGCCTAGTTTTTGCAAGCTCGTCCTTTTATCAAGCTTGTTCACAACATATGTATTATTGGACGCGTACACTAATACATTTCAGAATCAGTATACTACGGTCTGATCAGCCATAGTGCGCTTGGTTCGCTCTTCATATAATTCCTTTACGTGGAATAAGATATATAGTAATTAGTAGACAAATGTACTTACTCTCTAGATATGTCTGAGCATATCGTATTCGTTACATGACTGTATCGATGCGAGCATGTGAATAAGAATTATCCAAAATATGATTTCAATCCACAACTGCCTTGACAATTCCCATTGAATTCTTTAAACGCCTTGATCCCCATACTCCTAATCTATTACCTCCCCCTTGAACTCCTTATTATTGTTTTTCGTCTTCTCTTATTTCGGAAAGACGAAACCTCGTGCTTAGCATAAGTTGATACACAGATAATATTAGATATACCCTATAGGCCAAGTTACCTTATTTGATGATTGTTTTATAACCAAGGGCATATCACATGTAATATATTTGGCGTTAAAATTTTGAGGAATGAGTAACATGATTAATTAAAATTGAGGAATAAATTTTGGAAGAGCCTTATGTGATTGATGGGTAAATTCTAAGTTGGGTAGCAGTTGCATTATCAGCTTGAAAGGAATTTCGTTAGATTGTGATCGAACAAATTTGATTGAAAGGTTCAAGTCATTTTAAATTTTAAAATTTTTGGACGAATAAGTAAGATGATGAGGATCAATGAATTTCAAATTTTCAGCACGTGAATTAAACTTTGAGAATTGGGGACTGAATCATCGATCTAAATCTTGAGGAAAATAAAATAGAACTCTAAATATGAACTTAGTCGAACTGAATTCCAAATGCGATGATTGAATCAAGAATTAAATTTTTGAGTGCTGGATCACCTATTAGAAATATTGAGGATGTAAATTGAAAGTGAAATCGGAAGAGTATGGAATTCATAGGTTGAAAATGAAAATAATATTTGATTATAATTGCTTCTAGAGGATATTATGATAGTTGAGATTGCGAGATAAATTTTGAATCGGGGTGTCATATAAATTTCAATTAGATTGGATGGGAATTAATTAATTGGAAAATCGAGAAGATAGTGTAATATGTTGAAGTTGATCTAAGCAATGGTTAATCAAATTTAAAGGTAATTGCAATGGAGTTGAATAAATCTTAAAATTTTGGAAGAGATCACGATTGACTTTCCTGATGTACACATGTGAAGGATTTAAACCAAATTATGCCATATTTTAATTTCGAGGACGAAATTATTTTTAAGTTGGGTAGGTTGTAAACCCCCTCACCCAAAATTAGGTTTACTTGGCATAAATAAAGAGATTAGGGCTAGTTTGAACCCAATTTCGAATTTAGAACACGGCATTTGATATAACTGTACATTATTTTTATCGTGTAGCGAACCTTACCATTGCCTCGTTAATTGGAGTAGTACACTAGCCGTTGCCTTCCTACAAATTTCACAACCTTGTCCTAGACATGCCTACCATCTATTCTGACCTCTGTATAAATTATAATCATGCTTCCTGGTGCGATATTATAGTCGCACAATAAACGTCGCGGACGTTATTTCATAATTCTAAATAAAATCACATCTTCGTACCCATGTGCGTCCCAATCGAAATTGGGAACCCAATCTTGACCGTTTTGTGTGACCCAAATTTTATTAATATTCTATACTGTGCCCTCTACGTCCCTGAAACTTGTGTCCGACCCAATTCTATTCCCAGGTACTCCTAATTAAATTCCGGAATATCGTGCGCATTCAATTTTATAAATTAAATCTAATTTTCGCCTTTGTATAATTTTCTCGATTATTGGGGGCTTTTATGCAAAAACGTATTGAGGTGCCCCCTCATTGGACAATACATGAAGAAACCCAATTTTTCCTTCACGTAGATTTTTCCCTAATTTCTCGGGATGTGCAAACGTGCGCACATCGCCCTGTTATTTTAAATCTACCCTTGCATTTAAATTAATGCAAATTCTATCCCTCCCAAAATCCCCAGGAGAGCCCAAGCCCAAGCCCAAGGAGCATTGACCCAGCCCAAATCACCGGTCAAACCCAAGCCCAAATCCTACATGTATAAATATACAATTATATTTCTTTTTCCTTTTTCTAGGTTAAACCAAAAATCCCAAATCAAAACCTAAACTAGCATAGCCGACCTTTCCCTCATCAATACTGTACACCTTCCCCCTTCCCCGCCCAGTCCTGCCGGAAAGCTCGCCAGACCCCTCCCCGACCGGAGCACGTAACACTCCCCGCCGGCCTCCTCTGCACCGCCCTCTCCTTCCTGCTCGACTCGACCTCATCGGAGTCGACCAGCAGCCCCCGACTCGACAACCTCCACTAAGGGGAGTCATCCTCTGGAGCAGACCCAGCAGCGTCCCCCGCTGTACCTCCCAGTCCTCCCGTGCCGCCTGAACGTCGCTGCACCGACGTCGGTCATTGTCCCCGACCCGCCATCAATCACCCGACTGAACGCCATTCTCCTCCTCCCCTTGTCTGAGAGACACACCCCAACCAACATCATCCTCGTCTCCTTCCTCCAGCCGAGCTCGACTCACTGGAGCCGACTTCCCCCCCGTCTCTGCGCGACCCGGCCAGATCCCCTCCTCATCTTCCTCGGACGACCACGAAGCCTCGCTTGAGCCTCCTCCGGCCACCTCGTTCTCCCCCTTACCTGTCGGCATCTCCTTCTCTCCCTTGACACTCGCCGGACTCGACATCACCATCACCATGGCCCCCTTGGCTGGAGACCCATCTCTATCCTCCTCCCTGCTCGACTCGATATTGCCGGAGTCGAGCAGCAGCACCACTCCTCGAGTTCATCTCGACTCGCAGTAGCATCTCCACCTCCCTGTCATCTCCCCGTCGTGCGACCTCGACACCTCCGATCACCTCCACCGACTTCTCGTCGGCTTTCTCCCGCTGGACGATTTCACAGCGCCGGAGAAGCCGCTGAGCCACCATCTCCGCCTGCACGACGTCTAACCCAACTCCTCCACGATGTCTCGACCATTGCTCGACTGAACCTCGCCGAGCCCCGTTCGCCTGAAGCACGTCGACCACCAGCCCCATCACTCTCGACTCCCTTCGTCCTTGCCTTCTCCTCTCCGTTATCTCCGCCACCAGAGCCGCACCTTCCCCAAGATCTTCATCTCCTTCCCCCAGCCCCCGATCGCCTGAACGACCACGACGACCAACCCGCGACCGCCCTGAACACCGTCGAGCCGCTGACCGCCTGAGAGCGTCCCGCAGCCTTCTCCCCCTCCTCCTCGACGGAGTCGACGCAGCGGCCACGACCCCGCTGCACGTCCTGACCTTTCCTGAGGCGACCTTCCGTCGACTTCACCTACACCACTGGCCGTCGAGTCCCCCCCCACTGGCCGGATTCCGACAGCACCTAGTCGTCGTCATCACGATCACTTTCACCATCATCAACGCTATCATCATTGTCGTCATCGCCTAAACCATCGTCATCAACATTCATTCTCAAACACATAAAACCTGAACATCGTCATCACCCTTAGTCGTCATCCTCCTTATCATCGTCATTAATATCACCATCACCTTCACTATGAACATCACCATCGTCCCAGTCATCATCCACGTCGCCTCCATTATCATAAATCCCCTCATCATTCTATGATCATCAAAATTATCATCCTTCCTATCAATCGTCCCAGCATGGTCATCATCATTATCTCATCATTGTCGTCGTCCATAATCACCCTCGTCAGTATCACCCTTAACCATCACCATCATCCCAGTCACCATCACCAGCATCCTTCTCACCTCATCACCTAATCACCCTCGTCAGTATCACCCTTAACCATCACCCTTCGCAACCTCAATCAATGTCATAACTCTCGTCACCATCGATATCACAGACCCGTCACCCTCACCAGACAAACCGCAGCAGTTACCCCCGATTCCCGTACCTGTGCACGCTGACCCCGGAGATCTGTTGGATTTATCTATGCGACTTTTGGAGCTGGTTATTGGGACTACACAGCCACTTGCCAAGCAAGTATAGCTTGCCTTTGTTGTATTGTTTAAAATTCTGTATTATTTAGCTGCATGTTATTATTATAATTGTGCGCGTTCGAGAGAAACTCGGGTGCAGTCAACGAATGCGTTGACGTTAGGATAGTGTCTGACCTAGTGTCTAGTGGACCCATCTAAAGTCGTGGAGTTATTGGTATGACTCCCAGGCCTTGACACATCTCTTACACGTGTTGTGAGTCTCATGTAGGGCACGGTCCTGCGTATGTGGTTGGCCACCTATACGTGTAGGCGTGCGACAAATAGGGAATAACTGCTAATAGTGATGCATGTTAGAAGACTTAGCAGTTTGATAGGCGGAGCATAGACTATCGTGGTACGATGGCCCATTCCTTGTCCTTGTTTGTTTGTAAGGTTGGGCTACTGTTCTAGTGATAGACCATGAGCCAGGGTTACGACGTCGAGGCATAGTAGCTGACGCATGTTGTGGCTACTACATGCTTAGATCATTGGGCGGGGAGGACGACTAGTAGGCATATGGGACACCCCACTCCTTTACACTGGCACCGCACTCGACGGAGTGATACGGACGTATATATATATTACTGATACCACGTTCTGTAGAGCGTTGGACGTTACTGTATTCCTGCGCCCGTGTTATAGGGGGCATGTGTGGCATATACTAGCCGGTTGTCACGACTGGTGAATTACGTCAGCATATATCTAGCCTACACCTTCCCATATACTCACAGTTGTCCTCAAATTGCATTTCACTTAGATGGTTAGGTCACCCTGGAGTTTTTACAGTATTTACTTTATGGCATGCATTTTTGTATCTTGTTACGTCCCTCTGAGGACCTGGACCATTTCCAGGTGTATTGTTCATGAGTATTCGCAGAAGCACGGATTCCGGACTGGTTGCATACGTTTCGAGAAGATTTCTCTTCGAGCCACGGGATTGTTAGATATGGTACTTATATTGTACTCATCTTGTTTATTCTATATTCTAGTTCGGTATTGGATTTGTTTCCATCCGACTACCACCTTTAGACACTTCATATTGATATCTAGCTCGTAGATACTAGACATTTTATTTATATTAATTTTAAGGATGAGATCTAGATTTTACCATGTGACTTGTGTTGGATTTATACCACTTGTGGATATTGCTATTCATATACAGCGTACGTGTGTTATGGTTTCCATATATTGGAGTGCCATATTCATACGGCTGGCATGCTCATGTGTCCTAGTCCTACGTATTTTGGGACTGGGGCATGACAGTCACTAAACGACAACCTGGGTCTCTGTGCAAAATTATCATCACAGCCGCCCTCTCGATCATCGTGCGGAACTTTTGTCATATGTCAGGTTCACTGATTTGACTGACAAACTCATCCGAGAAAACGAAGAGTTACTCGTCCAACTTTACGCTGCAAGGTATGCTATACTTGACGCAGACAAAAATTTTACGCAAATTCTACGCACGAGTAAATTTTTCGTGCAGACTTTGCACAGCATAACTTTAAGCAACCAATCTTTTTCTGCGTAGAACTTTTATACAGATTTACGCGGACAAACTTTTACGCAGACTTTTCCAAGAACCATGATTTACGCTGACAGCGTTGAATCTATGTTTTTCGCGGACAAATTCCTCAGCGTATTCCATGCTACTACACCCTATTTAATATTCACATCCTGTTTGATTCCCGTACCCTTCTAAACGTTGTATACATCACCTGTAGAAAGATGGATATGCAGAAGGGATGTACTATCACCAATAATGACACAACTCCTGGAGTCAATGGTCAGACTCAAGGAAGGACCTCAACCACTCCTAGACTTCCAGAAACAGATGGACAGACTCACAATCTAGTTCCATCCGATCTTTCCGTTCCACCTAATGGGAACCTTCTAGCCTCATCGACACCGCAGGATGGCCAGGCAAAACTGTTCCAATTCTTCCAGATAATGATATAGGAACAGAGACAGCAAGCAGTAGAACAGAGACAAGAGTTCCTAGCAGCACTTGAAATGATGGCTTCAAAGACTACTGTACCAACTCAAGCACTAGCTCCAGCCAGAGTTGGTTCAGTAAAGGACTTTGTACAAATGGGTCCAAAGCCGTACAAAGGCATTGAGAGCCCAGAGAAAACTATCAACTGGATCACTCACACTCGGAAGCTATTAGAGGCATCACAGCTACCTTCAGACCTATGGATGACAGGTGTAAGGACACTCCTAGATGGTAATGCTCACCACTGGTGGGAATCCATGGAATTCCAGCTGGGTACATACCAGACATGGAAGCAGTTCCTGGAATGCTTCGAAAGGAAGAACTTCCCGGACACCGTTAGAGATGCATTGTACGATCAGTTTCTTCACCTGGTGTAGGGGAACAGAACAGTTGACGAGTACGATGCCGAGTTTAGTCGCCTTAGCAAATATGGCGCTGCCCTGATACCAGATGACTTGGCCAGATCTAAGAGATTTCATCGCGGACTAACTCAGGAGCTACAACACTATACTATCTCCCAATCCCGCATCTCTTATGCCGAGGTACTAACAGAAGCCAGATTGCAAGAAACCATCAGCCGATGAAAACGAGTTCAGCTGGGGACGCAACAAGGACCAGCAAGGACACATACAGGACCGACAAGGACACAACAAGGAGGACCTATCAGACGTCCTCTAGCTCAGCAACAGCAGTACCAGCACAGAGCAGGACCGTACCAGATCCCAGAGAAGCCCCACTGTAATTATTGTAGGAAACGCGGACATATTATGAGGGACTGTCGATCTCGCCTAGGACAATATATGAGATGTGGTTCCGGACAGCATATGTTGAAGGACTGCCCTATGCAACAAACAACGACACTTCCATCGCCAACACAGATGCTAACACTTCCAGCACCAAGGCCAGCTCAACAGATGGCTAGACCAGGAGCACCTCGACCTCCAGTAGCAGGAGGATTTCAGCGAGGACCACCACTACCTACCCAGGAGGATCAGTACCTGAGGGCTAGTAATGGACAACCACAGAAGAATGGGCAAGCTTTTGCAATGGAAATAGATGACATGGATCAGGAGATTGATGTCGTAGCAGGTATCACTCTTGCTTGTACTTTTCCTGCTATGACATTGTTTGATACGGGAGCCACCCACTCATTCATATCATCTAGTTTTATTGCCAAACACAACATTACCTCTACAACATTACCTAGTTATATTAGAATTCTTACCGGAGGAGGAGTTGTACCTATTAGTAGAATTTGTAGATCGTGTCCTATAGTGATACATGGCAGAGAAATGAATGCCCGACTCTTAGTCCTTCCTATGCCAACTTTTGATGTTGTACTTGGAATAGACTGGCTAAGCAAGTATCCCGCTTTCTTCAATTGCTTTGGAGGAAGCATTCTTTTTAAGGTACCCGGCCAGCCTGAACTTGAGTTTGTACGAGGATCCACATGAATCCTTGATGATATGCAGCTCACAGTGGACAATGTTGTCTATCATCCCCTTATTTCAGAATTCCAAGACGTCTTTCCAGAAGAATTGCCAGGACTACCCCCAGATAGAGACATAGAGTTTTCAATTAAATTGACACCAGGAGCAGCACCCATAGCATCACATGTTTACAGACTAGCAAAGAAGGAGATGGATGAACTAAAGACACAATTAAAGGAATTAGAAGATAGAGGTTTCATCCGACCAAGTACATCACCGTGGGGAGCACCAGTGTTGTTTGTACCAAAGAAGGATGGGTCAGTGCGTATGTGCATTGACTATAGAGCATTAAATGTAGTGACTGTGAAGAACAAATATCCACTACCACGTATTGATGACTTATTTGATCAACTCAGTGGAGCCAAGGTGTTCTCAAAGATAGATTTGAGATCAGGGTATCACCAGGTAAAGGTACGAAAAGAGGATATCCCGAAGACCGCATTTCGGACAAGATATGGCCATTATGAGTTTCTGGTCATGCCATTTGGAATGACCAATGCTCCAGCTATCTTTATGGACTTGATGAATCGAGTTTTCCATCAGTATTTGGACCAACTCGTGGTCGTCTTCATAGATGATATACTTGTCTATTCAAAGAGCCATAAGGAGCACGAGAAGTACCTACGGATTATTCTAGAGACATTAAGGAGAGAGTAGTTATATGCAAAACTCAGTAAATGTGAGTTCTTCTTGGACAAGGTTTTATTTTTTGGGTATGTCGTTACAGGAAATGGTATTTCTGTTGATCCAGAAAAGATTTCAGCGGTTGAGACATGGCCTATTCCTAAATCAGCAGCGGAAGTGAGAAGTTTCCTTGGACTTGCTGGATATTACCGACGGTTCGTGGAGAACTTCTCAAGGATATCAACGTCTATGATTCGGTTGACTTGCAAGGATCAAGAGTTCATATGGACCAACGAATGTCAACCCGCTTTCAAGGAATTGAAGAAGCGACTGAATACAGCACCAGTATTGACTATTCCATCAGGATCAGAAGTCTATGTAATCTACAGTGACGCATCAGGGAAAGGCCTGGGATACGTATTGATGCAGCATGGCAAGGTAATTGCATATGCATCTAGGCAATTACGAGTACATGAGAAGAATCATCCAACTCATGACTTGGAGCTTGCAGCCGTTGTATTTGCTCTGAAGTTATGGAGACATTACTTATATGTGGAACGAGTGGAAATATATACAGACCACAAAAGTCTCAAGTATGTCTTCACACAGAAGGAGTTAAATATGAGGCAACGTAGATGGCTTGAGTTGATGAAAGATTTCGAGATAGAGCTACATTATCACCCAGGCAAGGCTAACGTTGTAGCAGACGCATTAAGCCAGAAGCCAACAGTTTACTTCTTGACAACACAGAAAGAATTATTGAAAGACTTGCAATATCTTGGCATTAAAGTGATATTACCCGGAGCAGACGGGATACTAGCCAATTTACAAGTACAATCATCACTAGTAGAGAGGATCAAGGCAGCTTTGCCTACAAACGCCAGATTCAGAAGATTAAAGGAAAGGACAGAGGCCGGAGAACAGACATGACTGCACATTCATGATGACGGGATACTACGATGTGGCAATCGTCTTTATGTTCCAAATAGAGAAATTCGACAGGAGCTGATGACAGAAGCTCATAGTTCAATATATTCTATTCATCCGAGAGGCACCAAGATGTATCATGATTTGCGACAACACTTTTGGTGGCATGGAATGAAAAGAGAGATAGCTCGCTTTGTAGCTAAATGCTTAGTATGTCAACAAGTAAAGGCGGAGCACCAAAGAACAGCAGGGTTATTGCAACCACTCCCGATTCCAGAATGGAAGTGGGAACACATCACTATGGACTTTGTCACGGGCTTTCCCAAAGGTCAAAATGGAAGAGATGCAGTATGGGTAATAGTGGACCGACTCACCAAGTCAGCCCATTTCTTGCCTTTTAGAGTTGGCCAATCAACAGAAGCTTTGGCTGACTTATATATGAGGCAAATCGTGAGACTACACGGCATACCAGTAAGCATTGTATCAGACAGGGATTCACGTTTTATATCACACTTTTGGAGGAGCATGCAAAAGAGCCTTGGAACTTGTCTGAAGTTCAGTACATCTTATCACCCGCAAACAGATGGACAGTCAGAACGTACTATTCAGACATTGGAAGATATGTTAAGGGCTTGTATGTTAGACTTTGGAGGATCCTGGGAGGACCATCTATATCTTATAGAATTTTCTTACAACAATAGCTATCAGGCAAGCATCAAGATGGCTCCGTTTGAAGCATTGTATGGAAGAAATTGTAGATCTCCTGTATGTTGGAGTGACGTGGGAGAACGTCAAATTTTGGGACCAGAGTTAGTAATCAACACCGTTGAGACAGTTAAGAAGATACAAAGACACTTGCGGGCAGCACAAGACAGGCAGAAACTGGGCAGATCTTCATCGTCATCCCTTGGAATTCAAAGAGGGCGATCATGTCTTTTTAAGGATATCACCTACCAGAGGCACTATTCGATTCGGAGGATGCGACAAGTTAAGTCCAAGATATATTGGACCATTTGACGTGCTAGAAAAGTGGGAGAAGTAGCATATCGACTTGCGCTACCACCCTCACTTGAGGGAGTACATGACGTATTTTATGTGTCGCAGCTCAGAAGATATGTGGAAGACATAAGTCATGTTCTTGACCATTCAGAAATCACCATTGGGCCAAGCTTGTCATATCAAGAGCAACCCGTGGGAATCCTTGATCGTCGAGAAAAAGTATTGAGAAACCCGTCTATTTCCTTGGTCCGTGTGGCATGGAAGCATGGCTCGCCAGGAGAATCTACCTGGGAACGCGAGGATAACATGCGCGAACGTTTTCCGGACCTATTCACAAATCAAGGTATAAATTTACTTTGATTAATTATATACCCTTCTTGACCTTCTACAGTGACTTAGTTTTAATTTCGAGGACAAAATTTTTATAAGTTGGGTAGAATGTAAGATCCCTAATCCTAAAAACCCTATTTTTATTCATTTATTAAAAATATCTATTATTGTAATTTTTCCCAAATTATTTTATGTAGGAAACCCTTTGGACAGATGCCAGTTTAAACCATATGCACCAATATATTTTTCAGAATTTTCTATGTATAAATATGTAGATATATATATATATATATAGATATTATTAATAAGAGAAAGAAAAGAAATAGAAAATAATTTCCTAGTGGTGGTAAACCAAAACCCAAAATCGCGTATACTACTTTTTTGCGTAAAATCCACAATAGCAACAACAGCCGCGTAAAACTTTGCCTCTCTTCTCCGTGCGTAATTATAATAGCAGCAGTAGCAAACCTACGCGTATAACTCATACGCGTAAATACTTTCTTTCACTGCGCGTAATACCAACTCCTGCGTAAGATTCCTTTACCACGCGTAAAACCATACCCTTTAGAAAATATCAGCAGCAGAAGCAAAACTCAACTTTGCTTTGCTTTCCTTTCCTACACGTGTAAGTCTCTCATTGCACCACTATTTAACACTATTACTAAATAACCCTCAACCGAAACCAAAACCAATAAAAAGAAAGAAAACAGCAGCGGCAGTAGTTTCAGTTTCTTAACCACTAAGCTTCCTCTACCGCCTCATATTCTCTATATATATCCATGCAATGCACCCCAAACCAAAAACCTCACTTATTCAACTAAAAATACTGTTTGGACGTGCACTACCCAGAACTTTTGCTCGACAAGTATACCTTGCTATTTTACTGCTATTTACATTCCACATGATACTCTTATTCTGTTTTAATTGTGTATTTGCATTAGACCTATTTTATGAGACTACCTCTATATCATGAGTCATTGGTCAGGACACAATATTATACAAATTGTGAGTCACATATAGATCCCGGACTGCATGATAGGTCTGGCCTCCTGTACGTATGGGCCGTACGACAGGAATAACTTCTGATAGAAACTTTGTATGCTAGTAGACCTGGCAACTATTTAGAGGTTTATCGTGTCATGGATGTGGCATGCTTAGAGCATGGGATGAGGAGAACAACAAGCAAGACATTTGGGCTCCTTTACACTTTTCTTATATATAACCCGTACGCTCCACCGGAGATACGCGAGATAAACCCTATACTACTTGGCGGCCTCTGGCGTTCAAAAGACGATATGCTTTGTAGGCCTCTGATTCTCCGAGAAAATTATGTCAATCCCATTTATGGCCAGATAGCCCACAGGTTGGAAAGTTGTTCTCAAACTGCATTCACATAGAAGGTTAGGTGACCCAGTGGATGTCTATATTTCAGTACTTATTGGCATGTTATTATGTATCTTGTTATGTCCCTCTGAGGACCTGGTCCATTTCCAGATATGGACGAGCAGGAGTACCCACAGGAGTATGGATCTGGACCAGATACTACGTACCTGGCTGAGGAGGCCTTACCCTCGGAGTATCTGTGATTTTTTTACCGTTGTTTATATATGTTGCTACTTCAGTATAGTCATTTTGTAGTGGATTTGTTTTCACCTGACTATCAGACTTGATACTATCTTTGATATTCAATTATTATTCAGCTCTTTATTCCTACTGATTATATTGTGCTGTGGATGAGATCTAGATTGCATGTGACTTGTTGAGACAGTATATTACCACTAGTGGATTACATATTCATTTACAGCGTACGTGTGTATATGATTTCCATATATTGGAGTTCGTGTACATACGGCTGAGCGTGTTACGTATTCCTAGTCCTACTTATTTTGGGACTGGGGCGTGAACAAATAAAAAAAAGTACAGAGTGGTCCTAGATTACTATCTAAGTACAAATTTGTTTTCTCTGGGTGGCGATGGAGGGTTAGGAGTGTAGCAAATCTCTTTACTCCGTGGATGATACGAAGCAGAATCTCTTCTCTCTCGCTTGAGTGTAGGTTCGCAGATAGCCAGCCAGCCTCTTGTATGGGTGTGGTACCTTGCTATTTATAGTCATCCCTGGGCGCTCATATGTTGGGCCGTATGGATGTTGGAGGGTGCCACGTGCCCCTTTTTAAAATGGTACAGTTTTAACCGTGAGCAGGTCGAGCTGCCACGTGGGCGCTCATTGAGATTTTCTGTTGCTCAAGATCTGGGTGGTTTTCGTCTTTTGTGGGCGTGACTTTGTCTGCTTGGCACATAGTCCACAATTTGTTGGAGAGAATCACTCTTGTCGTAACAACAAGATTTATTCTTCATGGTGTTTGAAACACATTATGGCCAGAGACGCATGGGACGCATGGAGTCAGGGACGCATGGAGCCAGAGACGCATGGGCTGCATAGAGTCTGGGACACATGGGACTAGAGATACACTAGACCGCATGGAGCCTGGGACGCATGGGGCTAGAGATACATGGGATGCATAGAGTCTGGGACTTGTGGAGCCAGAGACGCATGGACCGCATGGGGCCAGATACGCACGGGACCACATGGAGTCTGGGATGCATGTGGCCAGAGACGCATATGACGCATGGAGTCTTGGATGCATGGGGACAGACATGCAGGGGATCACATAGAGCCTGGAATGCATGGAGCTGCATAAGGCTAGTTGTGTTGTACACATGGCTTTGCACATCCATCGAGAGTAAAGTTTTGTGCTGACGTGAGACTTCTGTCATTTAGTATGTTTACGTTGTTTGAGAAAATCAGAAAATTCTTTTTATCGGGATTCTGTGTCAGAGACGATCCTGCTGATGGGACGCCATGTTAGGTCCTTCTGCGGCCAACCTACTTTGGCTGATTAGGACGCATGGATGTCGTCTTTTTGGGTTGCAGGGTGACTCTGCTACCTGATTTGAGCCTTCTTTTGGGGGCGCATGGCTGTTGGACACATGAACGCGTGGTGCCAAGCTGACATTTTTTAGGCTTGGCTCAACCATTTTGGGGAGCTTAACCGCCTTCTTACAGACTTCTTGGAAACTTAACCATTGGTTGCATGCAGACTTTTCGGAAGCCAAACCGTCGGATTCGCCCTTTCTAGGTTCATCATTGCAATTATTGCCGCCACACAAACCGTCGCTTTCTTTTATAAATACAACTGCCATGGTCCGTCGTGTTCTACTTCGTGAAACATGTCTTCCAAAGGAAATTATAGGTAGGAACCCTAGCCACCCGCCTCTCTTCCTCGTCGTCTCCTTCCTGCTACGTCTCAGTGCCCGGGTATTAGAGAGTCCAGACTTGGAGGGTCTTGTGAGGGACGAGCTTTTGGGTCTCCGTCGGTTATCATGGCATTTCCATCTGGACGGAGGGCACGTAATGAGGGTAAGTTGTCTGATGCTGAAAGCTTTCTGTCCTCGTTGGGGTTGTCTTTGGAGGCTCTTACTCGGCCTCTAGAGTCCACTCCAAATTTTGCCTTGCTGCCCGTAAATCCAGAGGAGAGGGAGACATTAGAATGGAGGAAAAGAGTGCGCCACCATTATCATCGTGCAGACATATGTTCGCACCCGAATGTTGCGGATTTGCTTCATGAGGTTTGCGGCTCCTTTGACTGATCGCATCTTCCTCTTCTTGTTTTTTATATTTTATGGGCCTGGATGGCTACATGTTGTAACCCCCCTTCTGCAAATGAACTTTTTATTTTCTTTTGATCAATATTTCTTTTATGCGGCCCCCTTATTCTGAGAATGATCAGGCCATATGAGGGCCACATATACGGTTAGTTGTTCTGGTCGCATAGGTCATGTGCGGCTCCTATGAGGTTTGCTTTTATATTGCGGTTGCACGAGCTCTTATGCGGCCTTCATAATTTTTATACTTCTATACGACCCCCTTCAAAGTTTTCAGAACTGGCCAGTTTGGAATACTTTGAATAAGAAGCATGATTGAGTTTTGGCCTCATATGAGAGACATGCCACGTAGCCGGTCCTGCCAGACTGTCGGATCATTAACTGAGTGGATTTGCTCAATATTTGACCGATCTCTTCGGATTTGTAGTCGTCTCTTGACACGTGGCTCGAGTCATTAATTTTTAAGGATATTAAGGTAGATCACAGGAATCGAGGTGCCAGATTCATCCTTATTAACCGTTGGGTCTTGATCTTCCCACGTAGTTGCTAAAGACTATAAATAGGCGTCCAAGAGAGGCAAGAGAGAACTCTTATCCTTTTGCTTCATTCCCTTTTCTTTGTGAGGGATGCCGAAGGTTGTGACTCTCCTCGTCGAAGGGTTGATCTAGGCCGGACTCGATCTGTGGCCCCCTGATCCGGGTATTTTTATTAGAGGTAGGGCAATACTACACTTCTTATGCTGGGATGTGAAGGATATAGAGGCACCAATATACCGTCCTACTGCAAGGATGTGCACAGACCCTTTACGAGATTCTGTCGCCTTGATGGAGACTCATCTTGGACATGCGCAGACCTCTTTCACAGAGTTCTGTAGTGTGGACGAGCACTCCTTTGTAATATGCCCGCCAAGATTTGGCGTGGCTGCATGGGTGGGGGTCATCTGCGCGCAGAGATTTATCTCTGGCTCGATCGCATGGATGAGATCTCCTCTTGCTTGTACGCGATGGCTCGGTCGTACGTCGCTGCGGCCGAAACAGCCGTATGTGGCAGTTTGGGCCTTTATGCGATCTTTACTAAGACTGATGTGTGGCTTATTTTTATAGGTTTTGCCCTCACTCGTGATGCTCATGATGGAGCAAAGAAGGATATCATAACATCCGTCATTCAAAGAGAATGTTACCCTTATGCGGCAGTTCCTCGTCAAGAACTAATCCAGAAGACGAGGACGGTTTGTCAAGAACTGATCCCAGGGACGAGGACCGTTCAACAAGGATTGATCCAGAAGACGAGGATGAACATCCTGCGTCACGCACGGAGTCATACTTACTCATGTAGCGTGCTAGCTATGTTTTTTCCCTTTATGCGGCTTGCCACCGGCTGGGGGCTTGTGGCGGTAATGACAGGATTTGGATTAATTGCCATTCCTGTTGTCGGTCTTTCTGCCTGGTTATAGAGCCTCTGCTCCGACTCTTCCCTTGCTACCCATTAGTATGGATTCTTTAAGATATACTGAGGTTTGTACTATGGATTGGTGAGCCAGAAAAATATTGAGCTTTGCTGTTGGGCTCACTTATGTCCGTAGTAGAAACAACACGGGGATGCCTTTTAATGGAAGAGGTTCTTGTTGGCGAGAACTGATAGAAACTCTTACAAGAAATTTCCATCATATGTACTCAAGACCTTGAATATTAATGAAAACCTTTAAAATGTAACATATTTCCATCAAATGTACTCATGATCTTGAATAAAATTTTCTCCTTTTTCGGAACTTCTTCCTGTATTTGTCGTATTGTATATTGTGATTTTTGGATATCGTACCATAAGAAATATGGATGTAGTACGATACCACAGTTTGTTGAGGATATCTTGCTATGGGACTTTTGGTAGACTTATTACTTGTTGCACACGTTGAGTGTAAATAATAAGTTCAAAAATAATCTCCATCAAAGGTAATGTAGATGTGATAGGTTTTGTGGACCCATTACTTTTTGTGCACCAAAATGCAAGAAATAGATTTGGAACAAATCCTTGCCAGAGGAGATATGGACATGGCTGATTTTGTAGACTTAACACCGCTGGTGTACCTTGGTGAGTACGGGTAATAAGTAGGGATGCCAATCGATATCAGAGGTAATACGGATGTGATGATCAATAGCCAAGACTCATAGATTTTGCTCAAAGGTAATATGGACATGGAAAACTCGATCAAGGAGAAATGTTAGGACAGTAGTTCATAAGTAAAATAAATGTGAACTGATATCCGAGCAACTCGCTGATAAGTAATTTATTGAGTGTGGTCTATCCAAAAATGAAGATAGACCTGAGGATTGCCCCGGTGGGGAGATTGGTGGGACGATAGCTCAAAGGCAATATGAACATGTCTAGCATCCAAAGAGATTGGAGTGAGTGGTCACTGCGGGAGTGTGCAAGTGGACCAGAGGACTGCTCCGCTGGGGAGACTTTGAGAATAAATCGTCTGTTGTGTATCCAGGGCTCCTGGATACCTACGATGGCTTTTACAAGAATTTATAAAGAAGGGGAAAATGTTGCACATAGGCACTTGCTGGGGATGAAGAACCAAGATTGTAGAGATGTACATCTGGGTTGTCCCGCTGGTGATGTGGGGAGTACAAGTCTAGCTTAGACATAGTAATTTTTAGGAACTTGATGTTGATAGGCATCATGATCAAGCCGCATTTAAGTTTCGCGAGCCGGTAGGCGCCATTCTAGAATATCGATTCTACAACGAACGAGCCCTCCCATTTGGGCTGGAATTGTCGGCCGTCTTGTGGGTCATAACCATCGGTCTTCTTACGGTTAGGAAAAGATCGCCCACTTGGAACGTTCTTTCTTTGACCCTCTTGTTGAAGGCTCCAGAGAGATGCGCCTGGTATAACTCAATGCGCTGTTAAGCTAAGAGTTATTTTTCATCGAGTGCTTCCAACTCTTGTAGTCTTCGGCGATGGTTGTCATCCACGGTTAGTTGATTGGAGAGAGATACTCGACGTTAAGGGATTTGGATCTCGAGGGGGAGTACCACTTCCTGCCGTACACTAAAGAGAATGGCGTACTTCCTGTAGTTGTTCGGACCATTGTACGGTAAGCCCTGAGACATTCGTCCAGCTTCTCGTTCCAGTCGCGCTTGTTGGATGACACAAATTTCTTGAGAAGCTTGATAATAGTTTTGTTGAATGCCTCAGCCAACCCATTTGCCGCTGGGTTGTAGGCAGGCGAAGCCACATTCTAAATCCAGCTTTTATTGCAGAACCGGTAGAATGCATGTCTTGCAAACTGTGGACCATTGTCATGAATGATCCTTCGTGGCAAGCCAAAGTGATATATGACGTGATGCTTAACAAAGTTGATCACGTTGGATGTCTTGACTTTCGCGAGTGGTATTTCTTCTGCCCACTTGGAGAAGTAGTTGATGATGGCCAGGATAAACCGGTGCCCTTAGATGAAGGTGGACTTATTGGTCCGATGATATCCATTCTCTATGCCTCGAATGGCCAGGATGCTACCGTTATGCGTAGGAATTCAGATGGCTGGTGGATGAAGTATGTGTGGATTTTGCACGCTCAACACTTCCTTGCATAGTCAACGGCATCTGCTACCATTGTGGGCCAGTAGTAACCCATTCTCCAAAGGCGGTCCTGTAGTTTTTGGTCGGGTTCGTGTGCACCACAGATGCCATCGTGAGCTTCCTGAAGCGCTTGTTTGGCTTATGCATTCGATAGACATCTCAACAGAAGACCGTCATATGAGCGATGATACATTATTTTAGTAGAAATATCGTAGTAAAACCAGAGGGAACGTCTCCTGAAAGACGTGGATTCCTTTGGGTTCTCGGAAAGAATTCCATATACAGCATACTCAATAAATGAAAGCCTCCAATCTTGGACATTTGTATGTACTTCCAATGCGTAGCTCAGACATAGACAGAGGTTATTTTTGGGGTAGACCAGCACTTGATCGATCACCATGATTAGCTGATCGATGTTGTCTGGAACAGCCAAGGAGGAAGCGAGACCGGCGAGGGCATCAGCCTCGACGTTCTGCAGCCGAGGAACGTGCTCAATGAAGAATCCTTCGAAGGTTGAGATAATGCCGAGAGCAGCTTGGTTGTACGAAATTAGGTCTTTATTTCGGACTTCATATTCGCTTCAGACTTGGTTAACTATCAGCATGGAGTCACTGTATCCCTCTAAATAGTCTACCCCCACTTGTTTAGCAAGTTGGAGTCCAATAATGAGAGCATTGTATTCTGCCACTGTCACTACCACATTTCTAGAATAGGGGCTTTATTGTCTTTTACCATATTTATTTTATTGTGTTAATATATTGTATGATATATATTATACATGTTATATTATGTTAATTAATGCATGGGTTAGTGGACTAGACCTAGAAAACCACTAGATAAACTCCTGACCAAAATATAGGATTATGAATTAAATTAATATTATTCGGGATTAATTATTGGGGTTATATTTCACTACTATGTTTTTTATTCAATTGTTGTACCTTACCATTGCTTCGATATTTGGAGTACTATACTAGCTTTTGCCTTCCATCAAATTTTATACCTTTGTCCTAGACGTGCCAGTCTTCCATTCTGACCTTTGTGTAACTCATAAATACCCTCTCTTGTATTTTATTTTAGTCGTACAATATTCGTTACAAACGTTTATTTTTAAATCCAAATAAATCCAACTTTGCATCTTTTTCCGTTCCAATCGAAATTGGAGACACAACCTCGACCCATTTTGTGTAACCCAAATTATGATAATATTCTATTCTGAGTCTTCTACGTCCGTGACAGTTGTGTCCCACCCAATTTTAACCCTATGCACTTCCAATTAATTTAAGAACACCATTTACAATAATTTTAATTTAATTGGTGTAAGGACCCAACCTAACCCAAAACTAGACCCAACACCAACCCATATCTCCACTCACACCCTAAAGGTTCATACTAAACACCACACACCATTTTAACCCACTATATCACACCAAACATGGTATTTTTTCTCATCCAATCACAAACCCCATTGTTTGTGCATTTATCAATTGTTAGGGGCTTTTGACAAAAATACAATGGGGTGTCCACCTCCCATTGGAGCCAAGCCATGAAGAATCCCCCTCATTGTTGACCATTCACATGGATTTTTCCCTCTATTTTGAGTGTACTACACTCTAACTTTTCCTCCACCATCATCCTAGCCCTCCATTCAAAACCTACATCATCTCTACCCTCCATTCCTTCATGTAAAACCTTCTCCCATCCTTAGGAAGCTTGTAGCCGGCCCTAATCCCAAGGCCATCGTCCCCTCTCTCTCTCCTACATAAACTATTCTCATCTCTCTATTTTTTCACAGCCATCTTCTTCACTCCAAACCGAACCCTAGAATCAACCATCACCTTTCTTCATCTTCTTCCTCTTTACCCGACTTCAGCATCTCCAACGAGCACCACCACAGAATCGCCTCTCCCTCACAGCGACCTTCCACCGCCGGACGACCACCGCCATCACCTCATAGCAGCCACCACAGTCGCCTCTCTCGTCATGACCACCTTTCTTCATCTCCTTCCTCGACTTCCCGACGACCACCGCAACCGACCTCACAGACAACCACTATCACTTTCTTTCCCGACTTCACACCATCTCCGGCCATCTCACTATCTCGCCACGACCACCACCACCATCATCATCCCTGACCCTTCTCCTCCGAGCTACGACCACCAATAGTGAGCACATCTTCTTCCCCGACCTTCCTTCTCCTTATGACCACCTTCTCTGATCAAACACAGCCACCGTCACCTTTACTCCTCCGCCGGATCAACACACCACCACCTCCATCACCATCACCACCATCATCATTGTAGAAGCATGAAAAATACGCTGTAGAGTTATACGCAGTGTTTCAGTGCTGTGTGGCGTAAAATATAACTTCAGAGCCATCGGCGTACAATAGAGCTTTCTCGCTAAGTACAGCGTAAAATATAAGCTCAAGGACAATCCGCGTAATTCAGTATTTCCAGGCTGCTTCAACGTAAAAAGGGTATTATACCGCCTTTATGGCGTAAAACTCATCCGCTTTTAATGCAGCATGGAAGTTTACGAGGAACGCTTCGTGTTTCTCGAATGAATCTGTCAGATCATAAAGTGAACCTGACTCCTGATAATGAGTACTGCACAGCTATCCAGACGACGACTGTAATGGTGGTGCGGCACAGAGACCCAAACCGTCGTTTAGTGACGTTTTCATATAAAGTACTTTTACGCATACACGGGAATATGCTGCCTAGTTTTACACAGGCAGATGTGAGCTTTTACGCTCAGCAGAAGACAAAATGAACTGCCACGTCAAAAACTGCTCTTCGTACAGAGCTCGAGGCACATCTCTACATTTAATGCTCAGAATGGTGGCAGCTCTTCGTATAGAGCTCGAGACACGCCTCTGCATTTAATGCTCAGAATGGTGGTAGATCTCTACATTTAATGTATGAGATTTGATTATATCTCCAAAGACTGGGCATGCCATAATTACGGCTAATACGTCTACATCATCACCCCTGCACATTACGCCATCAGGCTATTTTCAGCTATAGAAGCACGCTGTACGCTATCTCCTTTGAATATGCCACCGGGCTATTTTCAGCTATAAGGAGCACGCTGTACGCTATCTCCTTGAAATATGCCAACTCAGACTATATTTGCATTTGTACGTGAGAAGGCTATTTGGTCCAGAATACGCTCAAAGCCTCAGTCAAGGAAGGAGGATCAGCTATCTTTTACGCTAGCTACCTATCCATGCAGTATCAGGCTTCTACGCCTACAAGGTTTCTACGCCTATTTGGCTTCTATGCCAACCTGACAACTATTTGGCTTCTACGCCATGGTGACAGTTATTGGTTTCTACTCCAACCTTTTCTACGCAAGGGGCAGTTACCTACGTGGCATGCACGCCATGATCTTTGCAGCAGTTATACGCATTATCTCTTAATGGGACACGCGTCACATGCTTATTCAGAAGATCATCTATACGTGGGTGGTAGTTATTGTAACCGCCGCGTAAAAAGTGCCATACTCTCCACTATCCGTCTTATACGCCGATTGGACGGTTACTGTCACTAAAATACTATAAATAGAAACCTCTATTGACAGAGGTCCGGGGTCAAAGAGTAAGGTAGGAAAGGTCGAAAACTCGGAGAATAGAAGTCAAAAATTGAAGAACAGAGAGAAAAGAGCTCAGACAGAGAGTAGTGATTGACGATTTTGGCATCGAGCATCCACTCCCTCTTGCAATCTTTGAAGCATCTCCTTCTTCTACAGTACTTCTTCATCATCATGTGGTCCAAGGGATAAAGTGATCGACTGCAGACCAGACTCCTATAGCAATATTTACCCAGATTAAAATTTGTACTTAACATCCTCGTATAGGATTAATAGTACTTCTTGTTTGTAAACCTAAGAAAGGGTTTGTATAAACCTAGTTTTATTTCTTCCATTTATTATCAAAGATATGATGGCGACTCTGCTGGGGACCTCTTTCTCATCTGACGAGAAAGCAATTGGTCAACACGATGCAATATCAGTAGGATCCATGAAGAAGACCTTGGTCGTCCAGTTCGACCAGTCTGCCTACGAAGATATGCTTCGAGCAGGGGGTAGCTCTCACTCTCTTTCTGTCCAAGACAACAGGAAGCTGCGTAAGGTCTGGATGCCCAGGACATCCTCTACCGTTCTTGCTTACTCTCAGGTTTCTCCGACCAGCCAGGTTGTAGCTACGCAACCTTCGCGCTCCGCGCGTAAAGCTCTGTCTCCCGTCTGTGATGTGGCAGACGAAACTTCTGACAATGCCTTAGTGCTAGTCCAGAAGTCTACCTCGCGCTCTGTGCGTAAAACTCTGTCTCCCATCTGTGACATGGTAGACAAAACTTCTGGTTATGCCTCAGTGCTAGTCCAGAAGTCTACTCCGCGCTCTGCGCGTAAAATTCAGTCTCCCGTCTGTGACGTGGCAGACAAGATTTCTGATAATGCCTCAGCGCCAAATCAGAAATTCCAAACGCGATCTGCGCGTAAGAATGCATCTGCCCTCCGCGGAAAAGCAGATGGTCCCTGCAATCTACGCAAGGGAAAATAAGTGGCGGACTACCCGACTTCTCAGATTGTACACAATCAAGAGTGTAGTCTGCCCGCTCTTCAGATTACGCGGAACGCTGACAGCCGATTGAAGACTTCCTCATTTTTATGCCAACCTGAGCAGAGTTCCAAAGTATGCCAGGTTAAACCCCTCAGCGTAAAGAAACCCCGATTGGCGGAGAAACACGCTCCTCGGGGATTATCTGCTACTCAAATGGCTAACCTATTGTATACGGATGACAGGGAAAAAGTTATGGTTCCCAATATCCGCATACCAACTAATGTAAACAGAAGAAATAAGCGTTCTTTTTCTTCTGTTAATCTCTCTGACTTGCATGAATATCTGATCCAAAAACGCAAAGACAGGAGTCATAAACAGGCTTCAGTTCCCCTAACTGTCAAACGTGGGAAGATCATGTGGGAAGATGCGTCAACATCTAAGGTCATTATGACATATGGACCACATGAAGATTCTATCATTATTGTTCCTCCAACTCGCGACGACCAACATCCAATAGTCTTCGATTGCATGCGGAGCAGACCGATTGTACAAGAAAAATTTTGTGAGTCTGAGGGTGGCAAAATGCAAATCCACAGTTATAGCCCACAAGCTTTAAAGATTATACAAAGCATGGGTTATGATTTGAAGCTGAAACATTGCCTCAACTATGGAAAAGGCAGACGAACACCGTTGCATGGTAATTCTTACTGTCAATAAGCTCGTTTTGGGTTGGGGTATACTGCATCTCTTGCAAACTCCAAATCTTCAGAGTCTGATCCGGTACAACCAGAGGCGGGTCCTTCTAAATCTACTTCTGTGGACAAACGCCATGACATGTCTGGGGGTAGTCTACCTTGACAAAATAAGCCAGCATCCAAAACTGGAGGTAGAATTCTCTCAGAATCTGAAGATGATGCAACGATGACGATCTTCCCGAAAGACCGTAAAACTCAAGCATCGGGAGCCAGAAGGCCAAAAGGGACTTTTTTATTCAATGAAGATGACATCATTGAAATCTTCAATATGTTGATGAAGGAACATAAACTTCAGCTACCCAACATCAGATATCCTGAGAGGGCTGGCAAAGTTGATGACCAAGATTATTGTCTCTTTCATCGGTACATTCATCATCCTACAAAGGCGTGCTATGTACTGAAAAGGAGAATCCAGGAGTTGATCGACGCCAAAGTCATCACTTTGCATCTGTAAACGAAGGGACGATCATTGCAAATTGGTTTTTCTCTAAAATGACAATTTGCTCCCCTCAGGAATATACCTGATGATGAGTCCCTAAAATTTCCCCAGTGGATTCTTCAGGACTATCCTCACTCAGGAAAATCACTCCACAGTGAATTGTTCAGACATAAGTTCATGTCTATATTACCTCTGAGCAGATATGTACCTCCATTCCCAATGGAGTCATAATCCAAAAGTTTGTCATGTTCATATTATCTTTGAATAAATTTTCTAAGTTTTCGGCTATCGATTATCATGTCCATATTACCTCTGATATCGGTTGTCATCTCACCTGAACGCCCGTACTTAACTCTAAGTACGCTAGTGGTGTTGAGTCCACAAAAACTGCCATGTCCATATTACCTCTGGCAGGGCTTGTCCTAAACCTATTATTTGCACTCTCGTGCGCAACAAATGATAGGTCCACAAAAACTGCCATGTCCATATTACCTCTGGCAGGGCTTGTCCCAAACCTATTATTTGCACTCTCGTGCGCAACAAATGATAGGTCCACAAAAACTGCCATGTCCATATTACCTCTGGCAGGGCTTGTCCCAAACCTATTATTTGCACTCTCGTGCACAACAAATTATAGGTCCACAAAAAATTCCCCTGTGGAATGCCTGCAATGGAAAACGAAATGTTCACGTCTATATTACCTCTGAACTATCCTCATTTTCCAGAGCAGAGAAAAAGTCAGTTCATGTCCATATTACCTCTGAACTACGTCTCTCCACAATCCCCACAGAGTCCATATTACCTCTGTCAAGATTTGTCTCAAAACTATTACTTGCACTAATGTGTGCAAAAAATAATAGGTCCACTAAAAATCCCCCAGTGGGATGTCCTCAACAAATACGGTATCATACTACGTCCATATTATCTCTAGTATGATGTCCAAAATTCGCACAAATAATCTAGCAAAGCCTAATAGAAATTTGGTAATGGCTACTATCAACTGCAAATTCTCGAAGAAGTACTATACTTGATCTCCTTCGTTTAATGGAGTATAACAAAGATCTTATTCTGACAATACCATGCACAAAGGTTAGCTGGATCATATTCTATCAGGTTCATGTGACCTCCGAATAGATATCCTTAACTAATTTGTAAACCTATCATGTTAATGATACCTCTGATAGTGTTTAGTATACAAATTTAGTTGGATTATATTCTTTCAGGTTCATGTTAACTCTGAATAGATTTACATTCAGCAAAACCTCAACAAAAGAATGTCATATTAATGATACCTCTGATATCACTTTCACCCTAGCCTGTCATTTATATTCGAAAATGATGGGTCCACAAAGTCAGATAAAGCCTCTTTATTATTCCCAGAAAGAGCAAAATTGCATAGAAAAGCAAAAAAGTACATCATTTGGGAGGAGCAGTTAAGTCGCGAATCTGTTGCGCCAGAGTAACCATTCTTTCATCCCTGGAGTTCAAGACGTCGGTGTCACGCCCCAGTCATAAAATAAGTAGGACTAGGAATACGTAACACACCCAGCCATATGTACACGAACACCAATATATGGAAATCATATACACACGTACGCTGTAAATGAATATACAATCCACCAGTGGTAATATACTGTCTCAACAAGTCATATGCAATCTAGATCTCATCCACAACACAATATAATTAGTAGGAATAAAGAGCTGAATAATAACTGAATATCAAAGATAGTATCAAGTCTGATAGTCAGGTGGAAACAAATCCACTACAAAATGACTATACTGAAGTAGCAACATATATAAACAGCGGTAATAAAATCACAGATACTCCGAGGGTAAGGCCTCCTCAGCCAGGTACGTAGTATCTGGTCCACATCCGTACTCCTATGGGTACTCCTGCTCGTCCATATCTGGAAAGGGACCAGGTCCTCAGAGGGACATAACAAGATACATAATAATATGCCAATAAGTACTGAAATATAGACATCCACTGGTTCACCTAAACGTCTATGTGAATGCAGTTTGAGAACAACTTTCTAACCTGTGGGCTATCTAGCGATAAATGGGATTGACATGATTTTCTCGGAGAATCAGAGGCTTACAAAGCATGTCGTCTTTTGAATGCCAGAGGCCGCCAAGTAGTATAGGGTTTATCTCGCGTATCTCCGGTGGAGCGTACGGGTTATATATAAGAAAAGTGTAAAGGATCCCAAATGTCTTGCTTGTTGTTCTCCCCATCCTATGCTCTAAGCATGCCACATCCATGACACGATAAACCTCTAAATAACTGCCAGGTCTACTAGCATACAAAGTTTCTATCAGCAGTTATTTCTGTCGTACTGCCCATACGTACAAAAGGCCAGACCTGTCATGCAGTCCAGGATCTATATGAGACTCACAATTTGTATAATACTGTGTCCTGACCAATGACTCATGATAAAGGGGAAGTCTAATAAAATAGGTCTAATGCAAATACACAATTAAAATAGAATAAGAGTATCATGTGGAATGTAAATAGCAGTAAAATAGCAAGGTATACTTGCCGAGCAAAAGTTCTGGGTAGTGCACGTCCAAACAGTATTTTTGTTGAATAAGTGAGGTTTTTGGTTTGGGGTGCATTGCATGGATATATATAGAGAATAAGAGGCGGTGGAGGAAGCTTAGTGGTTAAGTAACTGAAACTACTGCCGCTGCTATTTTCTTTCTTTTCATTGGTTTTGGTTTTGGTTGAGGGTTATTTAGTAAAAGTGTTAAGGAGTGGTGCAATAAGAGACTTACACATGTAGGAAAGGAAAGCAAAGCAAAGTTGAGTTTTGCTTCTGCTGCTGATATTTTCTAAAGGGTGTGGTTTTACGCGTGGTGAAGGAATCTTACGCAGGAGTTGGTATTACGCGCAGTGAAAGGAAGTGTTTACGCGTATGAGTTATACGCGTAGGTTTTCTACTGCTGCTATTATAATTACGCGTGGAGAAGAGAGGCAAAGTTTTACGCGGCTGTTGCTGCTATTGTGGATTTTACGCAAGAAAGTAGTATACGCGGTTTTGGGTTTTGGTTTACCACCACTAGGAAATTATTTTCTATTTCTTTTCTTTCTCTTATTAATAATATCTATATCTATATATATATATCTATATATTTATCCATAGAAAATTCTAAAAAATATATTGGTGCATATGGTTTAAAATGGCATCTGTCCAAAGGGTTTCCTACATGAAATAATTTAATAAAAATTACAATAATGGATATTTTTAATAAATGAATAAAAATAGGGTTTCAGGATTAGGGATCTTATATCTTGTGAGTAATAATCATTGGCCTTCTCACAGCTAAAACTAGCTCGCCAACTTTGAACACTCTTTCCTTCACTTTTTGATTAAAAGCTTTGGAAATGCGTGCCTGGTAGAACGCGATGCGCTGTTGAGCCTGAAGACGTTTCTCGTCTAATCCTTCTAGATCTTGAAGCTTTAATAAGTCATTCTTTTCCTGTGTCAATTCATTAGCCACTGCTATCCTGAGTGACGGAATTTAAATTTCGATGGGGAGAATGGGGACAACCCGTCGGTGCTTGTACCGTTGTGCGGTATGCCTAGAGACATTCTCCTAGCTTCTCGTTCCAATCTCTTTTGTTCGAAGAGATAAACTTTTTCAAGAGTTTGATAATAGTTTTGTTGAAAGCTTCCGCCGAACCATTAGCAGCAAGATTGTATACCGTAGAGGCCACATTTTGTATCCAATTTTTATCGCAAAATAGATAAAACACTTGGCTGATGAATTGAGGCCCATTGTCATGAATTATCCTTCGGGGTATCCCAAAGTGATAAATAACATGATGCTTGATGAAGCTGATCACATTAGATGTCTTCACCTCAGCAAGAGGGATCGCCTCTGCACATTTGGAGAAATAATCCGTGATAGCCAATATGAACCGATGACCTCTGGAAGAAGACGGGTGAATAGGACCAATGATATCCATACCCCATGCTTCGAAAGGCCAGGATGCAACTGTAGGATGTAAATGTTCAGAAGGTTGATGTATAAAATCTGCATGAACCTGACAGGCTTTTCATTGTCTTGCATATTTTATTGCATCTGTGATCATAGTAGGCCAGTAATAGCCCATTCTCCTGATACGATCCTGTTGCTTAGGAACGGGTTGATGCGCTCTGCATACACCATCGTGAGCTTCACAGATAATCCGCTGTGCCTCATCATCGGAGAGACATCTTAATAGCAGTCTGTCATAGGTCCAGCGGTATAGACATTGTGAAGACGCATCAAAATAGAAGTGTAATGATCATCTTTTGACGGATACTGCTTCTTTAGGGTCCTCCGATAAGATTTCGTATGCCACAAAATCTATAAAAGGGATTCTCCAGTCTCGCCTGGGAGGATCTGTGTTCACAGCGTAGCTGCATTTTATGTGGAAGTTATTTTTCACACAAAATAAATCTCTGTTAAGAAGGATCACCGAATTCTGCCTTCTTATAGAAATAGCTAAATCTGCAGCTAGACTGGCTAGGACATCAGCTTCCAGATTCTGAGATCGAGGTACATGCTCTAGGAAGAACCCTTTGAACGTCATGGCTATCTCGGCCGTTGCTTGGTGATAGGGAATAAGATCTGCATTACGGACTTCATATATTCTCCTGACTTGATTGACAATCAGCAGAGAATCACCGAAAGCTTCCAGAGATTCGACGTCAAATTGTTTAGTGACTTGGAGCCCGATTAGTAGAGCGTTATACTCTGCCACATTATTAGAATAGGGCTCGCTAAGAGAATATGCTCAATAGATGATGAGTTTATCGAGAGTAACCAGGACAATTTCTACTCCTGAAACCACGTTTCCCCTTGGACCAGTCCTGGAGGCACCATCGAAGAATAGCTGCCATGTATCACTTTCCATTGCGGAATTACATTCTGCAACTTCATCGGGAATGTCCTCGTATAGTTTGGAGGTCTCCGGGATCGAATGAGCAGCTAGGAAATCAGCCAACGCTTGGCCTTTGATGGACTTCTGAGGGACGTATACCATGTCATACGGTGTTAATAACATCGCCCAAGTCACGAGTCGGGAGTTAAGGACGCTTGGCTTGTTCATCAATACCCGAAGAGGATTGATCCTGGAGATGATATGAATAGTCTGGCCTGTGACATAGTGTCGTATTTTCTGAATGGCGAACATCAGGGCCAAGCATTCTTTTTCCACTGGATTGTACCGGTGTTGAGCTCCGACCATCATCCTGCTTAGGTAGTAGATAGCCTGTTCATGACCCACATCATTCTTCTATGCGAGGAGAGCTCCCAGAGAATGATCCATTACTCGAACATACAACAAGAATGGTCTTCCTATGACGGGAGGCACCAGAACTGGAGGATTAGTGAAGTAGCGTTTGATATCATTAAACGCTTGCTGACAGGCTTCGTCCCATACGAAGGATACACCTTTCTTCATGAGGCAAGAAAAAGGCTGACATCTCCCAGAGAGGTTGGATATGAATCTCCGGATATAAGTCAGACGACCTTGAAATCCCCTGAGTTCCCTCAAATTATGGGGGAGTCGCATATCTAGGATGGCCTTAACTTTATCATGGTCCACTTGAATGCCTTTAGCGGTAATGACAAACCCCAAGAATTTGCCACTAGATACACCCAGAAAGGACTTTGTATGATTCATTTTGAGTTGATGTTGGCGCATCAACTCGAATACTGTCTTCAAGTCTTGGATGTGGTTATCCTTCAGGCGGCTCTTGACAGCTATATCATCTACGTAACATTCCACTGTTTTATGTAAATGCTCATGGAATATGTTACTCATAGCCCGTTGGTATGTAGCCCCGGCATTCTTCAATCCGAAGGGCATGACCGTATAGCAATATACGCCCAATGGTGTCTGGAAGGCAGTATGCTTCTCGTCTTCATGATGCATCTTGATTTGGTTGTATCCTGAAAATTTGTCCATAAAAGACATGCGTTCAAATCCGCAGGTACTATCGATCATGACGTCTGTAATGGGAAGAGGAAACTCATCCTTGGGGCAAGCCGCATTCAGATCTTGGTAATCGATGCAGACACGTACTTTCCCACTTTTCTTCATGACTGGGACAACATTGGCGACCCAGTCAGGATATTGTTCTTCCCGGATGAAGCCGTAGGCTATCAACTTCTTGATTTCAGCTTCAATGGCATCCATCATATCCGGAGGAAACCGGCGTTGATGTTGCTTCACAGGCTTCGAATTGGAAAATATATGGAGCTTATGAGTAGCTAATTTTGGATCAAGACCTGGCATATCCTCATAATTCCACGCAAAGACGTCGATATATTCTTTTATCAGCTGGATTATTTCTTCCCTTTCTTCTTCGGAAAGTTTGTTACTGATAAATATCGGCTTTGGCGAAAGTTCATCTCCAACACCAATCTGGATAACTTTATCTTCAGTGGGAGGTTCTCTATGCTCGAACCGGAGTTCCCATTGTGTATCCATTTGCTGAGTCCAAGAGTCATTCTCAAAAGGTTCAGATTCTTGTTCGTCTGCTTCGAAGGAATCTGTCAATACCATATTTACTGATAATGCTCGTTCGAGAGCATCATATGAGCCGGAGGGCGATAAGTCATCTTGAGAAGAGGAAAAGATATCCTCATTTAACTCAGAAGTTGCAAGGGAGGTGGTATATCCTAACCCGAAATGAGTTCGTTGATAGTAGGGATCACCGTACAATGACATTCGTCTGCCTTTCCCGTAGTTGAGGCCTAGTTCCAG
Organism: Iris macrosiphon; assembly: GCA_036927795.1. NCBI lineage: Eukaryota > Viridiplantae > Streptophyta > Magnoliopsida > Asparagales > Iridaceae > Iris > Iris macrosiphon. The sequence continues at coordinate 45,496,717 of JAYESA010000002.1, forward strand.
CTTAAAGTCATAACCTATACTTTGCATAATCTTCAAAGCTTGCGGGCTGTATCTGTGAACCTGCATTTTACCAGTATCGTCATCGGGAGAATCTTCTTGTATAGTCAGTTCATTGCGCATGCGACCGAAGACTATTGGACGTTGACCGCTGCGAGTAGGCGGGACAATAAAGATAGAATCCTCATGTGGCCCATATGTCGTGATGACATTAGATGATGACGCTACTTCCCACACATACGTATGATAGGAATCTATAGGTTCCAAGAATTTTTGTGCTATAGGTTCTATATCGTCATGCGGAGAGGATTCCTGATTTGGAATTTGAGCGTCAATATACTGGAAAAGAGGATCTTTATTATCATCAGAAATCACGTTCCTGGTTATATTTACATCAGCCAGCTGTTTGCCGCGCCGAAGGTTGATGACCAAGGGTGGAGGCTTCTGGTTCAAGGTGATCACTAGAGGATCACCTCCTTTTCCTTACCTGGTTTTGTTCAGGTGGATAGCCATGGGTTCCATGACTTTCGGACGAGTAATTCGGCCTTTCACCTTGATTGACAGAGGTTGTTTGGCAGAGGGTTCTTCTGGCTCCCGATGGGATTCCTCTTCTGTCTCGCCTGACACCTCCTCCATGTAGTCTTAAGTGTACAACATGGCATCGGAGTAGTAGGATTCTACTCCTTTAAACGGGTTCAGGTCAGCAAACTCCGTTTGTATTATTCCTTGGGCATCTACATATTTAAAGCATTGATGTAGAGTCGAAGGAACGATGTTATGATCATGGATCCAAGGTCTACCCAGCAGAATGTTGTAGGACACCTCTGAATCAATGACATAGCATGTAGCCACTGATCTAAGGTCGCCAATCTGGATCCTTAGGCGAATTTTTCCTAACGGCTTACTTTTTCTGGCGTTGAAACCCACGATTGTAGTGGTGGTGTAAGTCAATTCGCTGGTAGGAATCCTCAGCGGTCTGAGCAGACTATGAGGAATGATCTGATCGATGATCCCGGATCTATGTGAATCCGGTCAACCTCTATAGAACCGACGTATCCGGTGTAATAGAGGGGTCTGTCATGTCTGTTATGTTTTAACAACATGTCATCTTGGGTGAAAGTGATATTTGGGACCACCTCCATCACACTATGGCATTGAGGACATGCCACAGGTTCTTCATCAAGGGACTTGAGCTGGGTCAAGTATGCATCCGCCTGCATTAATACTTTACTCAAGGCTTGACGAGTGTCTTTAGAGAGCCTGAGTAGTACAAAAATGGATAACCTGGTTGGTGTATTAGCCAATTGGGCCAGGATATCGAAGTTATATGGCTTCTCTAAACCTTTGTTTTGAATGTTTTTCAAAGGTTTATCAAAATGCACTTCGTTTTGCTTCCCCTTGTCCGCCGAAGTTGGTCTCGAAGGACCAGCCTCTGGTATGGCGGGTTCTGGTTCTGAAGGCTTGGCAGCTGAAGCGTCTGCCGATGCATCTTCCGGACTTGCTCCATAGTCCTTGAGGTAAGCTTTTCCTGAACGGGTTCCAGTAGCCAAAACCTCTTCTTCTGATGACGAGGATACCGTAACCATGTGACATAGTTTACGCTTCGAGTTCTTCTTAGACTTAGCCTTAGCAGCTTGAGTCTCTTCCTCGATATCTGACACCAGATCTGGATGAACCCACATAATCTTGCCCCGCTGGGTAGTTAGGGGTACCAGGTCATAATTTTGACCCCTAGCTGGAGGGAGATTAACGATGTTCATCGTTGTCCGGGAAATAGGTATAACACCATTCGGGACTTCTTGGGGAGGCAGATTACCAAATTGCAGAGAGATCATATTGGCTGTGACCGTCTTCTCGCTGTTGTGCAGAGTGATGGCCTTAGCATCGATCAGCTCCTGGATCTTCCTCTTTAGTACATAACACGCCTTTGTGGGGTGGTGTATGTACCTATGAAAGATGCAGTACTTGGGATTATTGGTACTACCGACTTCATTAGGCCGCTTTACCTCTGGGAGGGTAATCTTGCCGCTTTTGACTAGACACTCGAATATGTTCAGAATGTCGTTATCGTCAAAAGAGTACACTTCAATGGGCCTGGAAGTCCCAGGTTTCGTTTGTGTGGTTGCCGCAGTCTTTTGCCTGGACGTATTGATCGCCTGAGCTTCTTTTCCTTTAGAACCACGAGGATGGTCGCTGTTGGATGATGACCTCTTGCCTCTATTGGAGGCAAAGATCATGATGCCATTATCACGCGCCTTCCGACTGTTGTCCTCAGCGGCCACCGCGGAGATGATGAACGAGGGCCAATCATGGAACTGATATGGTCCTGTGAACACCGAGATCACCGGAAGAATATTCTTCCTACAAATATCCACCAATGCCGAGTCTGGAACTCTGGAAGGCATTTGCAAAGTGGCTCGACGAAAACGTTCGATGAAAGTGCGAACGTTCTCTTTTTCCTTCTGCTTTACTTCGATGAGAGAGGACATAGACATGTCCATCCCTCCTTCATCGAATCGTGTGAAGAACAAAGTCTTGAAATCTTGAAAGAAAGTAATGTAGTTGTCCGCAAGACTACGGTACCACTGATAAGCCACTCCCGAGAGAGAACCCTTGAACACCCGAGTGAGGAGGGCATCATTTTCTTGTAATAACACCGTCATCATACTGAAGTAGTTAATGTACTGACTCGGTGATGTCTTTTCCTCAAACAAAGCCATAGTCTGTGGTTTGTACTTTGGAGGGAAAGGAACCTCATCCCAAATAGCTGGGTAAGGCTAGTTGATTCCCAATATCTTGAGGTGCTATTTGTGCTTCAAGGCATCAAATTGGGCTTTCAACTCCCGTACTGCCTGCATTGGATCTTCAGCCGGTAGCGGGACCGCGGAGTGATGATAGATCGGTTGTACTGCAACTCCAACAGGAGGCAATACATTCTCCGAGTTAGGAAGTGGGGGAGCTGCTGACTCTTGATCTAGAGCAGGCTCCTGATTCACGTTGGATGGTGGTAAATCCACCCCCACACGTATTTGAGTCGGAGGGACCGATGCTTGAGCCATAGCAGCTATGTGTTGAGTCAGCATCATTTGGTACATATTGTCCATCATGGACTGTATCTCTTTCAGAGATGTCTCCAACACAGCGATGCGTTGCTCAGTGCTTCCTGATGGGGAAGCATCTTCGCGTTCATCTCCAATGGCATAGACTCCCATCTCCGATCGGGAAACTGGCGACCCCCAGTATCGGAATCAGAAGGGTACGAAGCCGGTTGTCGCGACCTTGAACGGGTGTTTCAGAATACCCCAGCTTCAGTGTTCTTAAGGAGCTTGTCGAATCTCCTTTGGCTTGGAGTTCTAGAGGGATGACGTCTTGAGTTCGACCTTCCTCTAGGTATGTGTGAAGCCATGTTCACTGATGCTTGTGCAGGCTCTTCTTCCTAGAAAGACAGAGAGTAGTTCAACCGGTCGAAAACCGACCATTTTGCTTCAGAACAGAAATAATTAACTACAATTCTATGACTATTACAATAGTGCTCCCTAGGAGGCGTAATAGACAAGCTGGAAGATCCCCTATCCTTGCGCTTCTGGATCAGATATTCACGCAAGTCAGGAGTTTTAACAGAAGAAGAAAAAGAAGGCTTGTTCCTCCTGTTCACATCAGTTGGCATGCGGATGTTGGGAACCATAACTTTTCCCCTGCCACCAGTATACAGCAAGTTAGCCATATGAGTAGCAGAAGATCCTCGAGGAGTGTGCCTTTCCACAAACTGAGCCTTGTTTACGCTGAGGGGCTTCACCTGGCATATTTTGGAGTTCTGCTCAAGCTGGCGTAAAACTGAGGAGGTCCTCAATAGGCCATCAGCTTCTCGCATAATCCGGAGGGCGGGCAGATTCTTCTCTTGCCACTTGTTGAGAATTCTGCCACTTGTTTTCCCTTGCGTACATTACAGGGACCATCTGCTTTTCCAAGGAGGGCAGATGTATTTTTACGCGCGGAGCACGTAGGGAATTTCTGATTTGGAGCTGAGGCACTGTCAGAAATTCTGTCTGCCACGTCACGGATGGGAGACAGAGTTTTATGTGCAGAGCACGGAGTAGACTTCTGGATTAGCACTGAGGCATCAACAGAAGCTTTGTCTGCCATGTCATTGACGGGAGATAGAGTTTTACGCGCGGAGCGCGATGGTTGGGCAGCTACAACCTTGTTGGTCGGAGAAACCGGAGAGTCGGCGGGAATGGTAGGGGATGTCCGGGGAATGCAGACCTTACGTAGTTTCCTGTTGTCTTGGACAGAGAGAGAGTGAGAGCTACCCCCTGCTCGAAGCATATCTTCGTAGGTGGACTGGTCGAACTAGACAACCAAGGTCTTCTTCATGGATCCTACTGATACCGTATCGTGTTGAGCAATTACTTTCTCGTCAGATGAGAAAGAGGTCCCCAGCAGAGTCGCCATCTTGTGTTTTATAATAAATAAAAGAAATAAAACAAGGTTTATACGCAACCCTCTCTTTGGTTTACAAATAAGAAGTATAATTAATCCTATACGAGGATGTCAAGTACAAATTTTAATCTGGGTAAATATTACTATAGGAGTCTGATCTGCAGTTGATCACTTTGTCCCTTGGACCACACGATGATGAAGAAGTGCTATAGAAGACGGAGAAGCTTCAAAGATTGCAAAGGAGAGTGGATGCTCGATGCCAAAATCGTCGATCACTACTCTCTATCTGTGCTCTGGATTCTTCTCTCTACGTTCTCCAAGTTTTTTGACCTTTTTTCGACCCTTCGACCTTGGAGTTTTTGACCTTGGACCTCTGTCAATAGAGGTCTCTATTTATAGGGTTTTAGTGACAGTAACCATCCAGTCGACGTAGAAGCCGGACAATGGAGAGTGTGGCACTTTTTACACGACGGTTATAATAACTGCCACCCACGTATAAATTATCTTCTGAATAAGCGTGTGATGCATGTCCCATTAAGAGAGAATGCACATAACTGCTGCGAAGATCACGGCATGCAAGCCACGTAGGTCGCTGTCCATCGCGTAGAAAAGGTTGGCATAGAAGCCAATAACTGTCACCATGGCGTAGATGCCAAATTGTTGTCAAACTGGCATAGAAGCCAGGTAGGCATAGAAGCCTAGTAGGCGTAGAAGCCTGATGCTGTATGGATAGGTAGCTAGCGTAGAAGATAGTCGATCCTCCTTCCTTGACTGAGGTCTTCAGCTAATTCTGGACCAAATAGCCCTATTACGCACTAATGCAAATATAGCCTGAGTTGGCATATTCCGAGGAGATAGCATACGGCGTACTCCTTATAATTAAAAATATCCAGGTCAACGTATTTCAAGGAGATAGCGTACAACGTGCTCCCATAGCTGAAAATAGCCTGATGGCGTAATGTGCAAAGGTGATGATGTGGACGTATTAGCCGTAATCATAGCTCGCCCAGTCTTTGAAAATATAACCAAATCTCGTGCATTAAATACAGAGATCTGCCCCCATCCTGTACATTAACTGCAGAGACGTGCCTCGAGCTCTATACGAAGAGCAGCTTTTAATGTGGCAGTCTGTTTGTCTTCTGCGGAGCGTAAAGCTCACATCTGCCTGTGTAAAACTAGGCAGCGTATTCCCTTGTATGCGTAGAAGCAGTTTATACCAAGGAAATGTCACTAAACGATGGTTTGGATCTCTGTGCCGCACCATCATTATAGCCGTCGTCTGGATAGTCGTTGTTTGTGGTATTAAACGAAAGAATAATGATGTATTCAATATGGGGTTTACATAGAACCCGCCTTCTTTGGTTTACAAACAAACTTGTACAATTTGATCCTATACGAGGATATGGGAGTACAATTTATTTAATCTGGGTAGATATTGCTATAGGTGTCTGATCTGCAGTCGATCACTTTAGCCCTTGGACCACACGATGTTGAAGAAGTGCCGTACAAGACAGGAAGCAGCTTCGAAGGTTACAGAAGAGGGTGGATGCACGATGCCAAAGTCGGCGATCCCTGTTCTTTGCCTGAGCTCCGGATGCTCTCTCTCTCTTGACCAATTTTCCGACCTTGATCTGGTATTGGTATTCTTGACCAATTTTTCGACCTTGTTCCTCATTGATAGAGGTCTCTATTTATAGAGTTTTAGTGACAATGACCACTCCGTCGGTATAAAAATCGAGGAGTGGAAAGTACAGCACCCTTTTACACAACGGTTAAAGTAACCAATTCCTGCGTATAGATGATCTTTTGAATGGGCGTGTGACGCGGGTCCAACTAAGGGACACAATGCGTATAATCGCTACGAAGATCACGGCGTAAAAGCCACGTAGGTAGGTATCTATTGTGTAGAAGAGGTTGGCATAGGAGCCAAATGTCTGTCACCATGGCATAGAAGCCAAATAGTTATCAAACCAGCATAGAAGCCGAACAGGCGTAGAAGCCGAACAGGCGTAGAAGCCGAGTGGTCGTAGAGGCCGAACAGGCGTAGAAGCCGAATGGGCACAGAGGCCGAGCAGGCGTGGAAGCCGAATGGGCCCAGAGGCCGAGCAGGCATGGAAGCCGAATGGGCCTAGAGGTCGAGCAGGCGTGGAAGCCGAATGGGCCCAAACGCTGGATGGGCGTAGTTGCCGAACAGGCATAGAAGCCGAGTGGTCATAGAGACCGACCAGGCGTAGAAGCTGAGTGGTCATAGAGACCGGGTGAGCACAGGAGCTGGATGGGAGTAGAAGCCGCTGCGTACCGTGCCAGAGTGCTGATGTGGACGTCTTAGCCGGAATTATGGCTTTTGAAGATATAATCAAATCTCCTGCATTAAATGCCAAGATTTTCCATCATCCTGTGTATTAAATGTGGAGGCGTGTCTTTGACGGCCTGCAACCCCTTTCTGCGCATCAGTCGCAGAGACGTGCCTTAAGAAACTGTCACTGCTCTGTGCATTAGACCAAGAGACGTGCCTTGAACCCCGTACGGAGTGCAGCTTTTGGCATGGCAGGCGGTTTGTCTATTGCAGAACGTAAATAGCTCGCGTTTTGCCTGTGTACAAGGCAGCGTATCCCTCCGTGCTTGTAAAAGCAGTTTTACGCAAAGGGGATGGCGGTATTTGACAGCCTGGGTCGCAGTGCTGTGCCATCATTATAGCCGTCGTCTGGGTAGTCGAGTCGTATCCTTTTGTCAGAAGTCCAGACGTCAGGTTCATTGCAGGCTCTGACAGGTTCATCGCAGGATCTGACAGGTTCACTTCGGAGAATACGAAGCGTCTCTTGTACACCTCAATGTTGCGTATGAAAGGGGATGAGTTTTACGCCCTGGAGGCGATGAAGCACCCTGTTTACGCTGAAGCGGTTTGGGCGTACTGCCTTACACGGATGGTCCTTCGAGCTTTTTATTTTTCACGCTGCGTTTTAGCGGAAAAGGCTCTGTTGCACGCTTGATGGCTCTGAAGGCCTCTGCTTACGCTGCTCTGCACCAATATGCTGCGTATAGTCATCCGGCATATTTTTCATGCTTCTACAAGACCCCCTTCAAAGCTTTCAAATTCCTCAGAATTTGGAACGCTTTGAATGAAGCATGAACCGCTCCTCGTGACTCGAAACATTTCTGAATGGAGCGTTGAAACGGTCAATGCTGACTTTATGGCAGATTTATTGGGGACCGGTGTGACCTCTTCCGCCTATAAAAAGGCTGGGGGAGTTAGCCTGTTCTCCCCACATTCCCATCACCACGCAGAGATGATCGCCGGAGTTCGCCGGGTCGACTTGAGGAAGAAGGAGATCATGTTCTTCCAGCGCGTAAGGAGCCAAAAAAGACGGCATCTTCGAGTAAGTGTCCACTGCAACGATGGATCATGGAAGGATATCTTAGCCTCCCTTGCTCGGGATAATCAGCAACTTTATGTGGTGGTTCTTCGGGAGAGACGAAGAATCATATTTCACCATGCTGCTTGCAAGTGGCGCCCTCTCTAGTTACCTCTGGTGACAAGAGGCAGACAGACCGGCTGGAGTGCGGTGGTCTATAGGAAAGCAGAATTGCCCTGCTTTCCTTCTTTTGGAGGATGGGTCATCTGTCCAGTTTTGTATCCTCCTGCCACTGATCATCTTCTTGGAAGAAGAGGAATACCATCACCAGCGCGAGACCCTGTCAGAGCGGCTTTTCGGTGTGATCTTCGGACGATGATGGGAAATCTCTCCTGTCGACGGAGTTTCCCTCAGATGTAATCATAAAAATAAAAAGAAAACCCTTGTAGATTGGATTTCCCTCATATGTAATCATGACTTTAATCTTTTAATAAAATTGTCTTTCTTCTTCATATGATCATGTTGCCATTTGCTGTTGAAGTCTGAATATGTGTAGCTTTGACACGTCTGATTCTTTACGCCGACTCTCTTTAGAAAGAGTGCTAGGTCCTGTCCTTTATGCATAGCGAATAGTCCATAGAACGCTGTTGAGCACTTAGAACTGTCCCGTTGCTAGGACTGAGGAACCGCGTAGAGCTCTGAACTTCTGATGAACATAATTTTTTGTTCGAACTTCGTCTTCAAGAATGACTTCTCAAAAATCCCTTGGAACAGGGTCGAGAAATGGCTGTCAAACTTAGTTGCCACCTTGATAGACGAGATATTCAGACTGGGGTCTGCATGAACCTCCATTTGACCCGAGAAGAGTAATTTCTTAATGTTTGAACTCTGTATGCTTCGGGTACTTGGGATATGTTGAGGCCAAGATGGAGTATCTTCTGTATGAACTCCTGTAATTGACCGCCTTGCTATTCGGATATGTGGAAAGTCAGAGATCCGTAGTGTAGATGTGCTGAAAATCTTGAGTTCGTAGGCCTATTGAGCGTAGAAAGCCACCGAGCGTGAGATCATCGATTTGGTATCTGCTAAGCGTGAAGTCGTAGGTTTGTAGCCTCTCGAGCGTAAAAGCTACCGAGCACAAAGGCCTCCGGGCATAAAACCATAGACTGATAGCTTGCGAGCGTAAAACCGTAGATCTGTTGCTGTCGAGCGTAAAAAGCCCCTTAGTGTAGAACTGTAGATTCGTAGCCTGTGAAAAAGAAAAAGATCTTCCGTGCGTAAGGTCTTGGATCTGTTGCCTCCGAGCGTAAACTAAGCGCCACAGAGCGTGAGATCATCGATTTGGTATCTGCTGAGCGTAAAAGTCGTAGGTTTGTGGCCTCTCGAGCATAAAAGCTACCGAGCACAAAGGCATCCGGGCATAAAACCATAGACTGATAGCTTGCGAGCGTAAAACCATAGATCTGTTGCTGTCGAGCGTAGAAAACTCTTTAGCATAGGAACCGCTGACCTACACGAAAAACTCTTCGAATTTGCTGACTGTCCGTCTTTCGAGAGTAGTGGGCTGACGTAGTACCCAATTATAACCAAATATTTAATTTGTGAGATTTGGTTGGGGTTTCGAGGAGCCGCCTGAGGATTCGAGGAGTCGACCCGAACTCTATATATATCCCGAGCTTTGGAGAGAAAAAAAAACTTTTTATCCGTCTTCTGCGAGAGAGAGCTTTGATTGTTTGAGTTTTTCCCCTTGTTCTTTCTTCGAGAATTCCAAGTTTCCAGAAATGGCGCCGAAACAAACCCTCTCCACCAAGGGAAAGAGCATAGGCCCTTCTTCTCGTTCTTCTGCCCCGGCGAGAGAGTCTTCGGTCGGGCGAGGCGAACTTCCTTCTGAGCGAAGCATCCCGCCGACGAGTAGCGCACCCGGCCTTAGAGGTATGGCCATTGGGAATGACAAAGAACGACGAAAAATCCTTCGCACACGTTGAACGTGACCGCGCTAGGTCGTCTTCTGTGCTAATAGCCTCTTTGAGGAAGATGACGCACGGAGACGTTTTCATCTTTTACGCCCACATTTCTAATGTGTCAGCGTAAAAACTCCATGTCTTCGCAGTTATGAGCGTAAAAGCTCTGGCTGCTGAAAACTTGGTGTATACTATAAAATTTTAGTTTTACGTTTCGGATGGGACCTCCGACGTAATAACTAGAATTTTGGCAGTCTGGCGCAAAGCACGAACAGTATACCACCAATTACGCTTCAGGATGTGGCTTCCGGCGTAAAATGACCAAATTTTATACAGTCTTGGCGTAAAGCACAGACTGTCGTTTCTTGGTCTTTATGTTGCAAGGTTCGTAATGACGTATTTTCCTTGTATTTTTTTGCAGTCGACTTGCATGAGTCTCCACTGGCCGAGGTGATGGGATCCGCTGCTGGGATGCTGCACTCGAACTATTTGGAGGATCTGTCGCATGTGACATTTTCTATCTCCGGACCCTAGTACCCCGAAGGAAGGGGGATCTTCATATCGGCTCAGGGCGAGCGAATGCTGCTGAGTATGATCAACGGGGAGCCCCTAACGTACGTAGATGGGGAGCAGTACATCAAGCCGGCCTTCCTCTTTGGGGACATGATAGACAAGCAGTCCCAGACGAAGCCCAAGAGAGAACCCTGGGTTTTTCTTGCCGAGAGCGTGGTCTTGTATCTTCCTACGATGCAGAAAGATTATCCGATCTCGGCTTTCTTCTATGCCATACATCGCAGGAGGATGTCGTGGATGCTGACTCCTGATCTTCACGGGAAGCCGGGGAAGATCTTTCATCTGAAAAGAGCCGACCGGGGGTCGTTTGTCAGCCGCCCTTCTGGCGTCGTGACGTTGTTCAGGGGACTGTGCCCGGGCAGCGTCCCGAGTGAAGACAGTTCAGTGATCTAGCCGGTGCAATTGCCAACTTTTTGTAATGACTTCATGGTGCGAGGGGGGGTATACCCCAAGGAGAATCCTCGGTGTAATGGGTGGATCACCCCAACAAACCTCCGATGGTCCTGCCTAGTTGACTGGGCTTTGAAGCATTTTCGGAGAGAGCTGGAAGTCATTGAACTGTATGCCGCCATGAGCATGACGAGTGTTGGGTTGCCTCCCAACCCTAACCTGTTTCTGGCACTGATGGAGCGATACATTTCGCTCACCGGGACCTTCGCCACTCTACTGGGGGAGTTAGGGTTGGCCCTCCACGAAATGGCAGCGATCTCGAGACTGCCGATGGGAGATACCCCGTATGAAGAGTACGTTCCTACCAACCGGGAGTTGGAGGACTCGGACCCTCGGGTTGTGGAGGTGTATCAGGAGCTGATGTGCCACTACCTCGTGTGTACTGCCTTTTATAATGATCCTTCTGACTTGGCTCACACCACTAAGTGGATGTCCTACCTCTTCTTCCACCGGGCCAGGGCCGTCAAGTCGGTGAAGGTTTCGGGGGACAAGCATGAGGCCGTGAACTGCTTGGGCGTGCTCAGTGCCGAGGTCGTTGAGGATCTTACGGAGGAGGCTAAAGCTCCAGATCAGTTCCTCGCTGACGGGGTAGGAAAGTACCCTGAAGGAACTAAGGCCTATAGCTACTTGAGGTGCTGCCGTAGGCCTTTGTTTGAGGAAGCCAAGCTGGCTGGCTTTCTCTCCCTATGGCTGCGTCGAGTAGTGGTGCCTGGCATCGCGTCCGTGGACCGCATTCATCGGAACATCCTGTGGCCTGCCATCCGTCTGGTGTTCGGGGCAAGGCTGGGCTTGCTCCCTGCCATGGTGTACCGTATACAGGCTGGACTGAGAGCTATGACTGACGGACTGCTCGTCGATGAAGCTCGACGTGATAGCTTTCCCCGGGTAGAGTTACCATACCTGTACTTGATGGGATGGTTAATTCTCCACAACCCCCGGGTGATGTCTCCCGGTCCTGGTAGCAGCGCGGGGGGTAGTTTCTTGCTGAACTACAAGGACTCCTACTGGAACGTGACCACAGTCGTGGACTGTCGGCTGGCGCTGAGCCTCGGTCATTGCTGGAAGCTCCTCTGTACTGTCCCTTCTGTACATCGTAATCAGTCGGGAATTAGTCTTGAGGATTTAGGCGAAAAAAGACCAATCTTTCTCCGAAAGCTTTTAATTGGTTGGTCTGCATGAGACCCTCCCATTTGCTGTACAGAAGCGAAGATTATTGCTTCTTCGAGCCTTACTTTCCCAGTCGGTTCGCCAGGCAGTTTGGGTATGATCAGCTGTACGTGGGCAATGCCATCACCAGCTTTAGGTCCAGGGGCGGACTCATTGATGGAGCCAGGGGATGGCGGTACTTCATCATGGGCTGCACGGGAGCAATCTTTATCGTGCCGGTCGCCACCCTCTCCACGGAGCTGCGGATCCTCCATTCGTACGCTAAGTTTTACGTGGCGATCAACACCCTCCATCGCAATTTTAACACGCGTGGAAGCTTCAGGGTGCCTTATTCCAAGCCTGGGGGAAGAGTCGAAGTTCCCTCGGTTTCATCTGACGAGGGTGAGGAGTCCGTCACTCCGGATGAGCCTCTGGTGTCGGTGCCGAGGTGCGAAGTGCCTCCGCCTGCGGGGGCTTTGGCAGTCTCTGGGAAGCGAAGGGCCCCTGCTTCGAAGCAGACTTCCCCTCGCAAGAGGAAGAAGAAGACGGTCGATCGCCCTCTCCGGATTCCTGGGGTCGAGGATCCTAGAGAGGAACCTGCTATCTCTCCTATTGGGGATGTCTCTTTGATTGGAGACTCCCGGCCTCTTGGAGAGGGACCTTCAGTTTTGGCTGGCGGTGTCGGAGAACTCTTGCTTGAGGCTGCCATTGCTGCCACTGCCTCCGGTAGTGGAATGAAATCGCCCGCGTGGCTGAGGCAAATGGGAGAATCTTCCTCTAGACCAGCAACAGAGGAAACCCCTGCTGCGTCCGTGAGCATGACCAGCGAGGTTCCAGCTGACGAACCTCGAACACGTCTCGGTGGAGGCCTGGTGGAGCTCCTGGCGATGTCGGTTGGCCCACCTCCTTCTCCAGGTATGACAGTTCGTATTGCGTCATTAAGGCGTGATATAGCTACATCGGCTGCAGACGCAGCATATATACTGTTGGCTACGGGTAAAGGTCATCTTTATGTCTCCTCTTAGAATGATTACTATCATATTGATGTCAACTTTCTTGTCCTCTTCTCAGGGGATGGCGTCCACGGGGAGTATAGCGTTGAAACGCCTTCTGGCTCTGCTCGGGCTCCTGGCGATGATACAGAGGCATTTGAATTCGAGGAGGAAATACCCTCGGGGGCCAGTTCGCCCGGAGTAGTTTCGTTACTTCAAGAGAAGGACGAACCCGTCATCGTGACCTCGTCTCTTGCGGGTATGCTGATGACTTCGACCGTCGTTGCCGCACCTTCTTCGGTCGCACCACCTGTCGAGGCGGCGGCTGTGGCCACCTCGTTTGCAATCGTTCTTGGAGGAGAACTCGCCAATATCGCGGCCACTCCTGGCGTCCAACCAGATCTGGTTGCGCTGACCGAGCTGTATACCAGCACCTTCTACACCAATTTGAACACGCTGATATCAATGGTGTTGGCAAAGAATCTGGATTTTGAGCGTCTGAAGAAGGCTTCCCAGTTTTCGATTGGGGCTGTCAGAGAGTTTGGCAATTCTGGGGTAGCTGACGCCCTGGAGGCGATGGTTAATGGGTTGAAGCAACCTATTAACGAATACTTGCAGCTGACTCGGGGCAGTTTTGAAGCCGAAGCCCAGGCCAGATACGACTCTATGACTGCGCAGCTTACCAAACAGCTGGAGAGCCTAAACAACTCCATCAAAGCACATAAGCTGGAGATGGATAAAAGAAAAGCTGTCGTGGAGGAGGCTCTTGCTCTCGAGACGAAGTGCCAATCCGAACACGAAGGGAACGCAGCGAGGGTTCGCAAGTTGAAGGAGAAACTCGCTCTGGCAGAGGAGTGGGCTTCTCAGTCGCTGGCAGGTCTAGGCGTAGCGACTGGTCGACTGAGCACCGCGCGACGGGACCTGGAGCGTGCAGAAGCTGCCCGAGCTGGCTCTCTCCAGGCAAGGGCCGAGCTGTCCTTTACGAACAATCCCGAGGCACGGCTGGAACAGGCCCGCGCTGATGCCTTGGTTTCCAGGGGCGAGAGGGTAGCTGCACTGGCGAAGCTGATTCGTGATCTGACTGCTCCCCCGCAATGATGTACCCTTTCTTGCTTTTAGCTTCCCCAATGTAAGCATGCTCTTTTCAGAAATAAAGCGAATCTTTTCTGACTTTGTGGACCCATCATTTCGGAATATAAATGACAGGTTTAGGTGAGAGTGATATCAGAGGTAGTATGGACGTGATAAACTCTCGATAAACTTCTAGCAGGACATACCTATTCAGAGGTCATACGGACATGATAGAATTATGACCTAACTAGCTTCGTTGTGGAAGTAGTTTTGTCAGAATTGAGATTCTCGCTATATTCCACTTTTGGGGTAGAGGAGGTTAAGCATAGTACCTCTTCAGGAATTTACCGTTGATAGAAGCCATTAACAAATCTCCATTAGGCTGGGCTAACCTGTAAGCGCCGTTCTAGAACGTTGTCTCGATCACATAAGGGCCTTCCCACTTGGGCTAAAATTTCCCTTTACTCCTGTGAGTGAGAATTATCGGCCTTCTTACGGCTAAAACTAGCTCGCCGACCTTGAACACTCTTTCCTTTACTTTATGATTGAAAGCTCTGGAAATGCGTGCTTGGTAGAGCGCGATGCGCTGTTGAGCTTGGAGGCATTTCTCGTCTAATCCTTCGAGCTCCTGAAGCCTTAACAGGTTATTCTTTTCTTGGGTCAGCTCATTAGTCACGGCTATCCTGAGCGACGGGATCTGGATTTCGATGGGAAGAACTGCTTCGCTCCCGTAGACCAGTAAAAAGGGGGTACAACCTGTCGATGTCTGTACCGTTGTGCGGTATGCCCAGAGACATTTGCCCAGCTTCTCATTCCAGTCTCTTTTGTTTGAAGAGACGAACTTCTTCAGGAGTTTGATAATGGTTTTGTTGAAAGCTTCTGCCAAACCATTAGCAGCTGGATAATATGCCGTAGAGGCAATATTATGTATCCATTTTTTATTGCAAAATCGATGAAACGCTTGGCTGATAAACTGAGGCCCATTGTCATGGATTATCCTTCGGGGAATCCCAAAGCGATAAATGACGTGATGCTTGATGAAGCTGATTACGTCAGACGCCTTTACCTCAGCAAGAGGGATCGCCTCTGCCTATTTGGAGAAGTAATCCGTGATGGCCAGTATGAACCGGTGAGCTCTGGAAGAAGACGGGTGAATAGGACCAACGATATCCATACCCCACGCTTCGAAGGGCCAGGATGTCGAAGTTGTACGGCTTCTCAAAACTTTTGTTTGGAATGTTTTTTCACAGGTTTATCAAAGCGCACTTCTCTTTGCTTCCCCTTGTCCGTCGGCGTCGGTTTTGAAGGGCTGGCATCTGGTACGACGGGGCCTGGTCCTAATGGTTTGGCAGTTGAAGCGTTCGCCGGTGCATCCTCCTGACTTGCTCCGTAGTCGTTGAGGTAGGCTTTTCCTGAACGGGTTGCAGCAAGTACCCCGTCTTCGTCTGATGGCGAAGAAGTTGCGACCATATGGCATGGTTTGCATTTGGAGCTTCTTCTAGACATAGCTTTGGTAGCTTTAGTCTGCTCCTTGAGCTCTGACACCAAATCCGGATGAACCCACATAATCTCGCCCTGCCGGGTGGTCAGGGGTACCAGGTCATGATTTTGATCCCTAGCTAGAGGGAGATTGACGATGTCCATCGTAGTCCGGGAAATGGGCGTGACACCGTCCATGACTTCTTGGGAAGGCAGATCCCCGAACCGCAGAGAGATCATGTTGGCCGTGACCGTCTTCTCGGTGTTGTGCAGAGTGATCGCCTTAGCATCGATTAACCCCTGGATCTTCCTTTTCAGTATGTAACACGCCTTTGTTGGGTGGTGTACGTATCTGTGGAAGATGCAGTATTTGGGGTCGTCGGTACTGCCGACTTCTTGGGGCCGCCTTAGCTCCGGAAGGGTGATCTTGCCACTTTTGACGAGACACTCGAATATACTAGGGATATCGTCGTCGTCGAAAGAGTAGACTTCGACGGGCCTGGAAGTCCCGGGCTTCGTCTGCGTGGTCGCCACCGTCTTTTGTCTGGACGTATTGACCGTCAGAGCTTCTTTTCCCTTGGAGCTGCGAGGATGGTCGCTGCTGGGAGATGACCTTTTGCCTTTATCGGACGCGAAGATCATGATGCCATTGCCGCGCGCCTTGCGACTGTTGTCTTCGGCGGCCACTGCCGAGACGATGAACGAAGGCCACTCATGGAACTGATATGGTCCTGTAAACACCGAGACTACGGGAAAGAGGTTCTTCCTGCAAATGTCTACTAACGCCGAGTCTGGAACTCCTGGAGGCATCTGTAAGGTGGCCTGACGAAAATGTTCCACGAAGGTGCGAACGTCCTCCTTTTCCCTTTGCTTGACTTCGATGAGAGAGGACATAGACATGTCCATTCCACCCTCGTAGAATCACGTGAAGAATAAAGCTTTGAAGTCTTCGAAGGAAGTAATGCAGTTGTCCGCCAAGCTACGGTACCACTGATAGGCTACTCCTGAGAGGCAGCCTTTGAACACCCGAGTGAGGAGGGCGTCGTTCCCTTGTAGCAACACCGTCATCATACTGAAATAGTTCATTTACTGACTTGGTGATGTTTTTCCCTCGAACAGAGCCATAGTCTGAGGTTTGTACTTCGGAGGAAAAGGGACTTCTTCCCAGATAGCTGGGTAAGGCTGGTTGATTCTCAGTTTCTTGAGCTGATCTTTGTGCTTCAAGGTGTCAAACTGGGCTTTCAACTCCTGTACTGCCTGCATCGAATTTTCAGTTGGAAGCGGGGCTACGGTGTAGTACGGAGTTGGTTGTATCGCGACTCCAACGGGAGGTAATATATTCACCGAGTGAGGAAGCGGAGGAACTGCTGACTCTTGATCGAGAGCAGGCTCTTGGCTCGGGTTAGATGGTGGTAAGTCCACCCCCACACGTATCTGAGTTGGCAGGACCGACGCTTGAGCCATGGTAGTTGCGTGCTGAGTTAGCATCATCTGGTGCATGTTCTCCATTATGGATTGCATTTGTTTCAGAGACGTCTCCAATACAGTGATGCGTTGTTCCGCGTTTCCTGACGGCGAAGCTTCCTCGCGTTCATCTTCAATGGCGTAAACTCCCATTTCCCTGGGCGTCCTCGAAGGATAAGTATAGGTCGCTGCAGAAGTCGACTCTATACTCTCAGCATCTGATCCGGGAGATTGGCGACCCCCAGCGTCGGAATCAAACGAGTACGGAGCTGGTTGCTGTGACCTTGCACGGGTGTTTTGGAACACCCCAGCTTCAGTGTTCCTGAGGAGGTCTTCGAATCTTCTTCGGCTTGGAGGCCCAGAGGGACGACGTCTTGCGCTCGACCCTCCTCTAGGTATGTGTGAAGCCATGTTCACGGATGCATGCACGGGCTCTTCTTCCTGGAAAGACCGAGAGTAGCTCAATCGATCGAAAACTGACCGTTTTGCTTTAGAACAGCAGCAGTCAATCACAATTTTATGACTATTATAACATTGCTCGCTAGGGGGCATAATAGACATGTTGGAAGGTCCCCTCTCCTTACGCTTCTGGATTAGGTATTCGCGCAGGTCAGGAGGAGCAGACGGCTTGTTTCTTCTGTTCCCCTCAGTGGGTGCGCGGAGATTGGGCATCGTGGTTCTCCCTGTGCCACCTGTGAAAAATAGGTTGGCCATCTGGGTAGCGGATAATCCCTGGGGAGGGTGCCTCCCCGCAACCTGAGCTTGCTTTACGTCGTGGGACTTCGCCTGGCGTAATTTGGAGATTTGCTCAGACTGGCGTAAAGTTGAAGAGGTCCTCAGTCGACCGTCGGCTTCCCACATAATCCGGAGGATAGGCAGATTGCTTCTTCGCTGGCGTAACTGCCGAGGAGTTGAGTACTCTGCTGCTTGTTTACCCTCGTAGAAATCACGGCGCTCATCCGGTTCTTCGTAGAGGTCAGAAGTTGTCTTGTGCCTGGAGCGTGATTTGTACTTCTGACCTGGCGCTGAGGTATCACCAGAAGTTTGGTCTGTACCGCGCGTAGCGGGAGACTGGTTTCTACGCGTAGAGCACAGTGGATACTTCTGGGTAAGCGTTGAGGCTTTGCTCGAAATTTTGTCTGTACCGCACGTAGCGGGAGACTGGTTCCTACGCGTAGAGCGCAGTGGATACTTCTGGGTCAGCACTGTGGCTTTGCCCGAAGTTTTGTCTGTACCGCGCGTAGCGGGAGACTGGATTTTACGTGCAGGGCACGGAGGGAGCAATGCTACAACCTTATTAGTCGAAGAGGTCGGAGAGATCGGAGAGTCCACAGGAACGGTAGAGGATGTGTTGGGCATCCAGACCTTGCGCAGCTTCCTGTTGTCTTAGACGGAGAGAGAGTGAGAGCTACCCCCGGTTCGAAGCATGTCTTCGTAGGCAGACTGGTCGAATTGGACGACCAGTGTCTTCTTCACGGATCCCAAGGATACCGCATCATGTTGAGCAATTGCTTCCTCGTCAGAAGAGAAAGATGTCCCCAATAGAGTCGCCATCTTGTTTGTGGTATTAAACGAAAGAATAAAGATGTATTCAATATGGGGTTTACACAGAACCCGCCTTCTTTGGTTTACAAACAAACTTGTATAATTTGATCCTATACGAGGATATGGGAGTACAATTTATTTAATCTGGGTAGATATTGCTATAGGTGTCTGATCTGCAGTCTATCACTTTAGCCCTTGGACCACACGATATTGAAGAAGTGCCGTAGAAGACAGGAAGCAGCTTCGAAGGTTGCAGAAGAGGGTGGATCACGATGTCAAAGTCGTCGATCCCTGCTCTTTGCCTGAGCTCCGGATGCTCTCTCTCTCTTGACCAATTTTCCGACCTTGATCTGGTATTGGTATTCTTGACCAATTTTCCGACCTTGATCTGGTATTGGTATTCTTGACCAATTTTCCCACCTTGATCTGGTATTGGTATTCTTGACCAATTTTTTGACCCTGTTCCTCATTGATAGAGGTCTCTATTTATAGAGTTTTAGTGACAGTGACCACTCCGTCGGTATAAAAATCGAGGAGTGGAAAGTACAGCACCCTTTTATACAACGGTTAAAGTAACCAATGCCTGCATATAGATGATCTTTTGAATGAGCGTGTGACGCAGGTCCAACTAAGGGACACAATGCGTATAATCGCTACGAAGATCATGACGTAAAAGCCACGTAGGTAGGTATCCATTGTGTAGAAGAGGTTGGCATAGAAGCTAAATGTCTGTCACCATGGCATAGAAGCCAAATAGTTATCAAACCGGCATAGAAGCCGAACAGGCGTAGAAGCCGAACAGGTGTAGAAGCCAAGTGGTCGTAGAGGCCGAACAGGCATAGAAGCCGAATGGGCACAGAGGCCGAGCAGGTGTGGAAGCCGTATGGGCCCAGAGGCCAAGCAGGCGTGGAAGTCGAATGGGCCCAGAGTCCGAGCAGGCGTGGAAGCCGAATGGGCCCAAACGCTAGATGGGCGTAGAAGCCGAACAGGCGTAGAAGCCGAGTGGTCATAGAGACCGAGCAGGCATAGAAGCCGAGTGGTCATAGAGACCGGGCAGGCGTAGAAGCCGAGTGGTCATAGAGATCGGGTGAGCACAGGAGCTGGATGGGCGTAGAAGCCGCTACGTACCGTGCCAGAGTGCTGATGTGGACGTCTTAGCCGGAATTACGGCTTTTGAAGATATAATCAAATCTCCTGCATTAAATGCCAAGATTTGCCACCATCCTGTGCATTAAATGTGGAGGCGTATCTTTGACGGCCTATAACCCCTTTCGGCGCATCAGTCGCAGAGACGTGCCTTGAGAAACTGTCACCGCTCTGTGCATTAGACGAAGAGACGTGCCTCGAACCCCGTACGGAGTACAGCTTTTGGCATGGCAGGCGGTTTATCTACTGCAGAACGTAAACAGCTCACGTTTTGCCTGTGTAAAATAAGGCAGCGTATCCCTCCGTGCTTGTAAAGCAGTTTTACGCAAAGGGGATGGCGGTATTTGACAGCCTGGGTCGCAGTGCTGTGCCATCATTATAGCCGTCACCTGGGTAGTCGAACCGTATCCTTTTGTCAGAAGTCCAGACGTCAGGTTCATTGCAGGCTCTGACAGGTTCATCGCTGGATCTGACAGGTTCACTTCGGAGAATACGAAGTGTCTCTTGTACACCTCAATGCTGCGTATGAAAGGGGATGAGTTTTACGCCCTGGAGGCGATGAAGCACCCTGTTTACGCTGAAGCGGTTTGGGCGTACTACCTTACGCGGATGGTCCTTCAAGCTTTTCATTTTTCATGCTACGTTTTAGCGGAAAAGGCTCTATTGCACGCTTGATGGCTCTGAAGGCCTCTGCTTACGCTGCTCTGCACCAATATGCCGCGTATAGTCATCCGGTATATTTTTTATGCTTCTACAGTCGTGCAGTACTCTTTGTGGTTCACTGGATGATCTGACAGGTTCATTCGAGGATTACGAAGTGTTCCTCGTACACTTCCATGCTGCATTAAAAGCGGATGAATTTTACGCCATAAAAGCGATGTAACAACCTTTTTACGCTGAAGCAGTCTGAACACACTGTATTACGCGGGTTGTTTTAGAGCTATGTTTTACGCTGTGCTAGCGATAAAGCTCTGTTTGTACGCCGATGGCTCTGAAGTCACATATTACGCCACACAGCACCGAAATACTGCGTATAGCTCTGCAGCGTATTTTTCATGCTTCTACAAATATAAGTTCCGTACACCAACTATTAAGTTGTCTTTCTAGTTGCCTTTGGATCAGTTTCATGCAAACATTGAATAGCCTAATTCGTGTGGCAGTGCGCCGTGCGACATGAGAGAAAATACGGCAAGACTTACCCACTTACCAATTGTCCTTCCCTGTCCAAGGCAAACATTATTAATTCAAGCACGGCAAGTATAAATATTCAGGGGCTATAGCATATGCAACACGAGAGTCGTTATATCCAGATCGTTCAGGTGTTTAGTTGATGCAATACAATGACTCGCACCTGGGTAGCCGCTAAGCGAGGATGACTTATCTATATGAACAGTTGTCGCTGACATAGCCATAAAGGACCATTTTGTAGTCTCAAGGTCGAGGATGAAGTGCAAGCAATAGAAACGATGGGCATTGCACTTATCTCGCTGATACAGACGACTATCGTTTGTAGTCTCAAGGTCGAGGATGAAGTGCAAGCAATAAAAACGATGGGCATTGCACTTATCCCATCGAAATTGACGACTACCAGAAGTTCCGTCTAGACCTGGTCGGCCCCAGTGCCCCGGTGACCGCTCACGAAACGAGATCCAAAAATCACCTTTTACAAGTTGTCCGTGACATACAGGTCAGAATCTCAGTCAAGTACAAGAAAAAGTTCGAGGCAGAATATATATATATTGAACAAGTCCGGTATGGAACGAGTTCGCGGCAGAATATATATATAGAACTTGTTGAGGCAGGATTCAGTAGTTTGCTCCACGAGCTGTGATTCATTCATTCATGGTGCAAATTTTCTGGTTCGAGAAATGCCTTAGTGACCCAACGGTCCTGGATACTTGCAGGTTCATTCAGGCACAGAATGACTACTTAGTAGTCTCCCGGGATTTGGATGAAAACAAGGCAACACACAAGCAGACAAGCATGCATTGTATAAACACAACATTCATATTAGCTCGGGCCCGAAGGTAAGCCGATGAGCGAGATCGTAAGGGACTTCCCGAGCGACATGTTCTAGGATAGCATGCGAGGGTCTGAACATATATAAGCAATGTTTTATTTCCATGTTCTAGCATAAGCAATACAAGTTGGGATTATTCCTTTAGCTAGGTGCGTTGGATTCTTATTAGCATGCAGGAGTGATTCACCTAGCGACTAGCATGAAACATTCCAGATTTTATGTGTGCTGGCTAAGCAAAGAGAAGTTTACCGTAGCCACCCACCTTAGCGATGATTCGCCTCGGTAGAGCGATATGTCAAGCGAGCCTCTGAAAGCCTAAGCTGAATTCCTGTAGGGACAAGTCTGGATATCCTTTGCTTCTCGTTTGAGGCAAAGCGGGTCGGGACAGTTGCACTTTTGCTATTTCAAAATGGCAGTCCACTTGAGCGGAATGGGGTGTTACACTCGTCATGCCACTTTCGGGATCCGATATTGTACTCAGGATGGACTGGTTGAGTAGGCACCATGCTACTATTAATTGTCATAGAGGCAGAGTGATATTTCGACCGCCAGGAGAGCCAGAGTTCGAGGTCGCCAGAGGAGTAGCAGAACAGAGCAGAGGCACTTTTTGTGGAGCCATGATGGAAGAAGAGGAGTTGCCACATCCTATGATAGCGGATTTCCTGGATGTATTTCTAGAGGAGTTGCCAAGCTTGCCGCCATACAGAGATGTTGAATTCTCTATAGACTTGGTACTAGGAGCGGAGCGCATTTCACAACACGTCTATAGAGTCAACAACAGTGAGATAGCAGAACTGAAGAAGCAAGTTGAGGAGCTGCACGACAAAGGCTTCATCAAATTCAGTTCATCACCATGGGGAGCACCAGTATTGTTCGTACCAAAGAAGGACGACATGGTGCACATATGTATCGATTATAGAGGTCTGAACAATCTCACTATCAAGAAAAAATACCCGCTGCCGAGGATAGATGATCTTTTTGATCAGTTGAGCAGAGCGAAGGTGTTTTCAAAGATAGACTTAAGGTCAGGCTATCACAAGGTGAAGGTGAAGAGAGAAGACATACCGAAGACAGCTTTTCGGACCAGATATAGCCAGTTTGAGTTTATGGTAATGCCGTTTGGTTTAACCAATGCACCGGTAGTATTCATGAACTTGATGAACAAGGTATTCCACCAGTACCTTGACAAGTTTATGGTGGTGTTCATCGACGACATTCTTGTGTATTCGAAAACCCCAGAGGAGCATGAAAAGCACCTGAGGTTGGTCTTGGAGACTCTCAGGAAGGAGGAGCTGTACGGGAAGCTTTCAAAGTGCGAGTTCTTCCTTGACAAGGTTGAATTCCTTGGGCATATAGTGACGGGTGGCGGAATCTCAGTTAACCCAAAGAAGATCGAGGCAGTGGAGTCATGGGCTACTCCTAGTTCGGTAGATGAGATCAGGAGTTTTCTCGGGCTAACAGGATACTAGAGGAGATTTGTACAAGAATTCTCCAGAATTATAGAGCCAATAACTAGGCTAACCAGGAAAGATATAGATTTTGTCTAGATAGAGGATTATCAGGTCGCTTTGATGAGATAAAGAAGAGATTGATGACAGATCCAGTATTGGCATTGTTATCGGGGACAGGTGGATTCACTATCTACAGTGATGCTTCAGAGAAGGGTTTGGGTTGCGTTCTTCAGCAGCACGGGAAGGTAATTGCCTATGCTTTCAGGCAATTATGCCCTTATGAAAAGAACTACCCTACCCATGATTTGGAGTTGGCAGTGGTTATCTTTGATCTAAAGTTGTAGAAATACTACCTGTACAGAAAGCGTGTGGAGATCTTCACGGACCACAAGAGCTTGAAGTACGTATTTATACAGAAAGAGCTGAACATGAGGCAGAGGAGGTGGTTGGAGTTGATGAAAGACTTTGACATCTTATTATAGTACCACCTAGGAAAGGCCAACGTAGTCGTCGATGCCTTGATCAGATATCCGATGGCTATGTACTTGACGACAGATAGACATTTATTGGCTGACCTGGAGTGCTTGGGAATTGAGGTGCTAGTTCCTGGTATTAAGATTCTGATATGGGGATTGCAGATAAGTCCAAGCTGATAAACAAAATCAGAGCTGCGTAGTATGATGATGAGGCTCTGAGCAGTATCAGGGCACAGGTTCGAACATGATTGTCAGACGATTACACTATCGCTGACGATGGGTCTTTACGGCACATCACGAGGATGTGTGTGCCGAGCAGGGAGCTGCACGAGGAGGTTTTGCAGGAGGCATATTGCTCTCAGTACTCGATGCATCCAGGTGCCACCAAGATGTATCAAGATATGAGGAAGCACGTATGGTGGTATGGTATGAAGCGCGAGGTAGCACGCTTCGTATCCCGATATTTAGTGTGCCAGCAGGTAAAGGCGGATCGACAGAGGCCAGGTGGATTGTTTCAGCCTTTACCTATCCCAGAGTGGAAGTCGGAGCACGTGAATATGGATTTTATTTCAGGGCTTTCACGATCTCCAGGAGGAAAGGACGCGATTTGGGTCATCGTGGATAGGTTGACCAAATCAGCCCACTTCTTACCATTCAAAGTTGGTACATCGACGGAGAAGCTAGCAGAGATATACGTATGGCAGATTGTCAGATTATATGCAGTTCCTGTGAGCATCGTCTCAGATTGGGATAGCTATTTTACTTTCCACTTCTGGAGGAGTTTGCAGGCTAGCTTGGGCACATAGCGCAAGTTCAGTACCGCATATTACCCCCAGACAAACGGGCAGTCTGAAAGGACTATTCAGACTCTCGAGGATATGCTACGTACTTGTGTTCTAGATCTCGAAGGTTCTTGGGAGGATCATGTACACCTGGTAGAGTTTGCTTACAACAATAGTTGTCAGGCCAGCATTGAGATATCACCATTTGAGGCTCTATATGGACAGAGGTGTCGCACACTGTTAACTTAGGATGATGTCGGAGAGAGAGCCTTGTTAGGACCAAAAATAGTCGTAGATGCAGCAAAAAAGGTAAAAATTTTCAGAGACAGACTTCGAGTGGCGCAGGACAAACAGCGGCATTGGGCCGATAGCCACCATAGACCCCTAGAGTTTCAGGTATAGGTTTTATTATTTTTTGGCTTGTAATTGTTTTTTTAGATTGCGTATTAAGACTATTTTATTCTAGGTTGGCGATCTGGTGTTCCTACGGATTTCTCTGACATGGAGCACGATTCGTTTTGGTGGAGGCGGGAAGCTTAGTCCACGTTACATCGGACCTTTCGGTATTCTTGTGAGGGTTGGTGCAGTGGCCTATAGACTAGACTTACCGCCTGCACTAGAGGGAGTACATGACGTGTTCTATATGTCTCAGCTGAGACGGTATATGGCAGATCCTAGTCACATACTAGATCACTCGAAGATCGAGGTTGGACCGACTCTTACCTATCCCGAGCAACTCGTAGAGATCTTGGATCGTAGAGACAAGGTATTACGGAATCAGACTATTTCCTTGGTTCGTGTTGCATGGAGACATCACTTTCCAAGCGAGTCAACCTGGGAGAGAGGACAAAATGTGCGAGCAGTACCCGTATCTCTTCGAGACTTGAGGTATAATTCTTTGTCTGATTGTATATTCTTGTGCTAGTTTAATTCAATTTTAAGGACAATTTTTTTAGGAGGGTAGACTTGTCACTAACACATTTCTATAATAGGGGCTTTATTGTCTTTTACCATATTTATTTTATTGTGTTAATATATTGCATAATATATATTATACATATTATATTGTGTTCATTAATGTATGGGTTAGTAGACTAGACCTAGAAAACCACTAGATAAACCCCTGACCAAAATATAGGATTATGGATTAAATTAGTATTATTCGGGATTAATTATTGGAGTTATATTTTACTACTGTATTTTTTATTCAATTGTTGTACCTTACCGTTGCTTCGATATTTGGAGAGCTACACTAGCTTTTGCCTTCCAACAAAATTTTCACCCTTGTACTAGACGTGCCAGTCTTCCATTTTGACCTTTGTGTAACTCATAAATACCCTCTCTTGTGTTTCATTTTAGTCGCATAATATTCGTTACAAACGTTTATTTTTAAATCTAAATAAATCCAACTTTTTATCTTTGTCCGTTCCAATCGAAATTGGAGACACAATCTTGACCTATTTTATGCAACCCAAATTATGACAATATTTTATTCTGAGTCTTCTACGTTTATGACACTTGTGTCCCACTCAATTTTAATCCTATGCACTTCCAATTAATTTATGAACACCATTTACACTAATTTTAATTAAATTGGTGTAAGGACCCAACCTAACCCAAAACTAGACCCAACACCAACCCAAACCCCACTCACACCCTCAAGGTTCGTACTAAATACCACACACCCTTTTAACCTACTACATCACACCAAATATGGTAATTTTCCTCATCCAATCCTAAATCCCATTGTTTGTGCAATTTACCAATTTTTAGGAGCTTTTGTGCAAAAATATAATGAGGTGTCCATCTCCCATTGGAGCCAAGCCATGAAGAAATCCCCCCTCATTGTTGACTGGTCACATGGATTTTTCCCTCTATTTTGAGTGTACTACACTCTAACTTTTCTCCCACCATCATCCTAGCCCTCCATTCAAAACCTACACCATCTCCACCCTCCATTCCTTCATGTAGAACCTTCCCCCATCCCTAGAAAGCTTGTAGCTGGCCCTAATCCCAAGGCCATTACCCCCTCTCTCTCTCCTACATAAACCATTCTCCTCTCTCCATTTTTTTATAACCATCTTCTTCACTCCAAACCGAACCCTAGAATCAACCATCACCTTTTTTTATCTTCTTCCTCTTCACCCGACTTCAGCATCTCCACCGAGCACCACCACAGAACCGCCTCTCCCTCACAACAACCTTCCACCGCTGGACGACCACTGCCATCACATCCCAGCAGCCACCACAGTCGCCTCTCTCGTCATGACCACCTTTCTTCATCTCCTTCCTCGACTTCCCGACGACCACCGCAGCCGACCTCATAAACAACCACCATCACTTTCTTCCCCGACTTTACACCATCTCCGGCCATCTCACCATCTTGCCATGACAACCACCATCATCATCATCATCCCCGACCCTTCTCCTCCGAGCTACGACCACCAACAGTGAGCACATCTTCTTCCCCGACCTTCCTCCTCCCTACTACCACCTTCTTCGATCAACCACAGCCACCGTCACCTTCAATCCTCCGCCGGATCAACACACCACCGCCTCCATCACCATCACCACCACCATCATCCTCACGACCACTGCAGCCAGTCGACCATACCCCGTTCACTTTGATCACCACTACAACTACCATTCTCCTCCTGCCATCACCACTATACCCCGGCCATTACCCGATCACCACCATCAGCATTTCTACCACAACGACCCCCTATTACTGCTGACACTGTTGCTGCTGCCACCGCTGTCCACCCGCCAGAGCACCACCTCCGGAGACTGACCTCCACGGGCCACAGACGAGCGTCACCCCCTCATCGGTTACGAGCATACCGAGGTTTGTACTTTTCCTTCATGTTGTGTTGTTGCATGATACTGTGTATTCGTGAACCCTAATAACTAGTGTATATGTATGCATGCATGAAATAGTATTTAGTGTTAGTATACTTTATAGAAATTTGGTTGTTAGTTGTGGGTATCACATATTCCTATATGTTTGTAGAGATCCTGGATATCCTAGCTAGTTTTAGTTTTTTGGGTAATGTTGAGTATCCTGGGGTTTCAGTGTGAGGTAGGTGTGTATTAGTATAAATATAAGCAGTGGGTAATACTAAGTAAAATATTAAGGTACTATATATATATTAAAGTATTTTGGTAACTCATTGTCTGGTTATGCACGGTAATTGAGGACATGACACTTGTATATTTTAACTACGCGCACACTCGACCCGGCTAGTTGACCAGTTATAACCCCTACTTGCGTTAGTTTCTAAGTGCAGTATAGTTGTATTTATGTGCGTACTAGTGTAACGACTGATGTTATTATTATTATATTTTATATAGGACCGTTGGATCGTTCGTACGAGACTTCGGGAGCAGGTTATTGGTATTGGCAGCTCAGGACCACATGTGAGTACATTCTCTGATAGTTTTCATTATGTTGGTCATTTATATGATTCTAGTTGTATAGTGTACTTGATTCTGACATTGTGGATACACGGGTTAGCATCATTGATACCTGTCATGAGGAGTCATGATTGGAATCCATCGTGCTAGCTGGGGATGGGAGAAATATTAGCAGATTATGTGATCATACCCCACTTTACATGCATCATAGCTCACCCCACATATCACGTTGGGTGTAACCTGACCATTAACATGCCTCATATCCTATTATATATGATTAGTCTGACTATTGCTCACATCATAGCTAACCAGATGGTTAGCCTGACCTCACATGTATCATAGCCAATCATATATAACAAGCCTGATCTCGTCCCAAGCGGATCACATAATAGACTGATATCTCAAACACTTAGCTATATATTCTATTTTTTTATTCCAATTCACTTGTTCTAGCTTTCAATTATATATGTTCATTGCTAGTTGTACTATTGCTGATTAAATTTCTCCAGTATTTCTTCATCTTGTATTTTCTTACACTATATTATAGTTTTTGTCAATAAAAATGAAAATACTGTTTAGTGCTTGTTCTTCGCTCCAATCCTGACTGGATAACATTTTTCCAGAGGACCTTGAGGATTTCTGTCCTTCTCACTATGGCCCAAGTGTATAGGGAGACTACATACCAGAGATCCTAGAGGAGTCCCTCTCCTTAGATGAGACACCACCTGCAGTCATTTAGTTAGTTATATCTATGCATTTTTTGTTCTAAAACTTGAGACTTGAACTGTACTTATGTTGAGACTGTTGTTGAGACTATTTATGTTGGACAGCTAGCCTCTAGATTATTGTTGTATTTTTGTGTTGTTGTGCTTGACTTATGTCAGTACTTTCTTATCTTTATATCTCATCGTGCCATTTATTCCTATAGTTATTGTGATTGAGTATATTATGAATTGTTGATCAATGTATTATTCATTATCCTCCTTATGGAGTTGAGATCATTGACAGGTTATGAGTTATGTTTGGTAGTCTTGAGACCTAGACAACGTTCTACCGCCGATGCTGCAGCGTAGGCTGGACGTACCCACGGCTTATGCCCAATTTTTGGGTGCGGGTCGTGACAGCCATATTGTTGGAGCACGGCTCTGTGAGGGAATAAGCTCGTTTAATAACCAGATTGTAGGGGAAGATTAATACTATCCCAACTTCGGCGACGTTATTGCCCTTGGGCCCTTCTCTCGAAGCGTCGTCGAAGAACATCCTCTATACAACTTTGTACAAAGTCACGTTTGAGTTAGCCACTTTGTCTGGAATCTCTTCGTAAATTTTTGAGGTTTCTGGCACTAGATGTGCTGCCAGAAAGTCGGCCAGTGCATGGACCTTGATAAATTTTTGAGGGACAAACACCATGTTGTATGGAGACAATAGTATCGCCTAGGTAGCCAGATAGAAACTAAGCGCCCCTGGTTTAGTCATGAGAACCCTGAGAGGGTTGACTCATAAGATCACATTAATGGTTTATCCTATCATGTAATGTCGAGTCTTCTGGATAGCGAATTTTAGAGCAAGGTATTCCTTTTCGACGGGTTGTACCTATGCTCCGCATCAACCATCATTCGGCTGAGATAGTAGATGGCTTATTCGTGACATGCTTCACTATTCTGGGCTAATAGAGCGCCGATGGAGTGATCCATTGCGCGCACATAAAGTAGGAAGGGTTTCCCATGACCGGGGCTACCAGGACTGGAGGATTTGATAGGTACCCCTTGATGTCGTTGAACGTGTATTGGCATTCTTTATTCCAAACAAAAGAGATACCTTTCATCATGAGCTAGGTGAATTGCCGACAACGTCCAGAGTGGTTTGATATAAACCTTATATTGTATGCCAACCTTCCTTGCAAGCCAAGGAGTTCCCGGAGGTTCTTTGGTGGCTTCATCTCTATGATTACTCTGGTTTTGTCGGGGTCTACGTGAATACCTCTATAAGTGATAATAAGCCCAGGAATTTGCCGCTGGAGACTCCCAATAAGGATTTGGTAGGGTTCATCTTGATCTGGTACGTACGCATGAGGTCGACAACAGTCTTAAAGTTTTTGAGATGATCATCTTTGGAGCGGCTCTTGACAACGATGTCATCAACATAATATTCCACCATCTTGTACAAATATTCACGAAAAATAGTTATCAAAGCTCGTTGGTATGTAGCACCTACATTCTTTAGATCGGAGGGCATGACGGTGTAACAGTATACTCCTATCGGTGTTCTGAATGACGTATGCTTCTCTTCTTCATGAGACATCTTGATTTGATTGTAGCCAGAGAATTCGTCCATGAAGGTCATGTGCTTAAAGCCAGAAGTGTTGTCGATCATAATATCGGTGATCGAAAGAGGAAACTCGTCCTTAGGACCCGCCAAATTTAGAACACGGAAGTCGATGTAGATCCAGATCTTTTTATTCTTTTTGACGACGGACATGATGTTGGCCACCCAATCTGGATGCTGTTCCTCGTGAATGAAACACTAGCGATCAATTTATTGAATTCAGCTTCGATGGCGTTCATGATATTCGGACGGAACCGCCGTTGCTGCTGTTTGACAAGCTTGGCCTCCGGCAAGATATTGAGATTATGGACCACAATTTGGGTGTCCAGTCCTAGCATGTCTTCGTAGCTCCAAGAAAAGATATTAATGTATTCCCTGACGAGTTGTAGCAGGGATTCCCGGTCTTCTTCAGACAGACTTTTGCTGATGAAGATAGGTTTGGGGGAGGATTCATCGCCCAGATTGACCTGTACGACTTCGGCGTCGATAGGAGGTTCTTGTTGTTCAAACCGCATCTCTCATTGTGCGTCTAGATATTGGGCCCACTATTCTACTTCAAGGAGTTTATGTGGATATTCGTCGTCTTCCTCAGGGTCAGCTGGCACCATATTGGCAGACAATGTTTGCTTGAGCATCTCCCCGATACTAACGTCGGAGTCCTAAGCGAAAGATTGCGAAGAGTGGTAGTGAACCTCATCTTTTTTATCTGAACCTTCGGGGTTGTGGGAGGCATTACTTACCCTAAGCCATGTTTGGTTTTATGGTAGTAATCCTTGGACTTGCCGTGGGAGCAGGTAGACGCAGGGGTAGCCGTTGGCCCTTGCCATAGTTTAAACCTCAGTTATTTTTAAGATTATAACCCATCTTCTGGATGATATGTCTGGCTTGACCACTGAACTAGAAGAGTTGTATTTTATCGGTGTCGAATTCTGGATCTTGTTCTTCCGGGGTGAAGAACCGGGGGCATTCAACCCTGCCAAAGATGATAGGTTTGTCTTCCCTTCTCCTTGCTGGAACCGCGAGGTAAGAACCTTGACTAGGGAGATCTAGTTTATAGCGTAGGTGGTAGTCTCCTGTGTTTGCAAATGAAGGTCCGGACTATGCTCCATGGAATATAAGGTGCGTATATGAGCAAGTTCGGAGTAGTTCAAAGATAACCCTTTATTAATAAAATAGGGTAACTTCTCTTCGAGGATTATATCATCGAGAGAAGGGATGTTAGCATGAGCAGCCACGCACTCCCCTAGTTCATCTTTTTCGAGGGCTACCTCCAGTGCGAGCGAAGGCTTCTGTGGATCCCTTTGTAGTTTTACCACCAGGGGTTCAAAATTTGTAGGAGGTGCCAGAGCTTCCCTTCGTGGTCTTCGAAGGCGAACCACCATTGGCATAGACAACAACGGATATTCCCTCTGTGGTTGATTCGTCCTATAAAGGTGAACGACCAGAGGTTCCAATGTTGTAGATGGTGCCGGATCATTCTTTGATAGTCGATTCGGCCTGTGAAGGTGGACGACCAAAGATTCAGGTACCTTTCTGTTCAGTTTTACGATAAGGGGAGCGATTGTGTCGGGAGCACGTGCCTTTAAACGAACTCTCAAAGGTTCATCTGATGTAGTCCTGGCCTCTACCTCAACGTCAGCATCACTGCCACCTTTATCTCGGTGGACTTTCTTGTAGAGGACTGAATCAGAGTCGGAGGCCTCGACCCCTTTAAGCGGGTCTACGTCCGTGAATTCTGTCTTCACCGTGACATGGTCGTCCATATACTTTAGACATTGGTGTAGAGTTGATGGCACAATCATGTATTAGTGTATCCAAGGTCGTCCCAGCAGGACATTATAGGATACATCCACGTCAATGATGTAGCAAGTGACCTTCATCTTCAAGTCGCCGATCTGGCATTTCAGGCGAATCTTGCCCAGAGGGTAGCTTCTTCCTGCGTTGAAGCCACTGATGGCGGTATTAGTGGCTGCCAACCGATGCATCAGGATGCCCAAGGTCTGAAGCAGACTCCACAAGGTGATGCTGATTGATGAATCGGGATCGATGTGCATTCGGTCAACCTTAATGGCACCGATGTACCAGGTGTAATATAGGGGGCGTTCATGGCGGTTATTCTTTTACAACATATCCAGTTACGAGAATATGATATTGGGTATTGCCTCCACGATATTATTGTAGTGGGGGCAAGCAGCCGGATCTTCAGCTGGTGGTTTGACCTTCGCCAGGTAGGTGTCGGCATTTCACAATGTCTCGCTAAGAGCATCCCGAGTGTCTCTAGAAAGCCGTAGAAGCTCAAATAATGATAACTTTTCCTGGGTATTAGCGAGTTGAGCCACGACATCAAAGTTGTAGGGCTTTCCCAGTCCCTGAGCTATTTTCTTATGCAACGGCTTGTCGAAGTGTCCCTCTTGTTTGGACTTGTCCGCTGGTAGGGGTTGAGATAGACCCAGATCAGACATGATAGGTGCAGTAGTTGGAGGTGCATTGACGTCGGGAGCTTCATAATCTCCCTAGTAAGCAAGGCCTGACCTGGTTGCCCCTGCCCTGGCCTCCTCAGCGGTGGGAGAAACCATATGGCAGGACATGATTTTTCGTATTTTAGGCTTTACGGCGGATGGCGCTGCTTTCTGCGTCAAGTCTGGGACCAGATCCGGTTGGACGCATATGATCTTGCCCTGAGGCGTAGTAAGAGGTGTCAGCCCATCTGCTCGATTGCGAACTAGGGTAAGATTGACTACCTCCATTGTTGCCCTTGGGATCGATGTGACTTCATCCTGGGCTTCCGTTGTGGGAAAGTTGCTGAACTGGAAGGATACCATATTGGCGGTAACTGTTACGTTGTCAAAGTCCAAGAAGAGAGCTTTGGTATAGACCAGACACTGGGTCTACTACTTCAAGGTGTAGCAGTCTAGCATCGGGTGGTAGACGTAGTGGTGGAAGTGACAATACTTTAGGTTATTTAAGTCTATCACTTTCGGTTGGCGATTAACATCGGGGAGCCAAAGTGTCACGCCCCAGTCCCAAAATACATACGATTAGGGATTTTACACAAAGGCATCTTGGTTACGTTGGCGACCAAAGCATGTTTCCCTTTTTTGTCGCCATTGCTGTTGCCGCCCTTGTTGTTGTTGTTGGGATATCTCTCCTAGTCATCGGCAACAGGCATCTGTATTCCCAAGAGTTGGGTGTCCTTGACCTTTTTCTCGGTATCGACAACGTTTATAATTAACGTCGTCCAGTCTTTAAGCTAGCTATCACCCATCCAGAGGCTGACTATTAGAAGTAGGTTTCTCTGGCATATCTCCATCAACGTCGTCTCGGGATTGCTAGGAGGCAGCCACCACGTAGCTTGTCAGAACCGTTTGACATGCAAGCTCCCTTTCCCCCTGGATGACATCCATTAGGGAGGATATCGTCATATCATTTCCTGCCTCATAGAATATTTTTGAGGAAGAGATTCTTGAGATCATCGAACGATGAGATGCAGTTATCAGAGGTTGCAGAACCAATCGATGGCTACCCTGAACAATGCCCCGATGAAAAGCCTAGTGAGAATAGCATTATTGCGGGATATATGCCCCATTGCGGTCTCGAAGTAGCTCATGTATCGGTGGGGGGAGGACTTCCCATCGAATGTATCAATATTGAAGGGTTTGTACTTGGGTGGATATGGTACATCCCTCCATTCTAGCGGATATGGTTGTCGCACTCCAAGATCGCGGAGTGAGTCCCGATTGCCAATGGAATTCAGGCGGCTTATAGTTCACGAACCTTCCTTATTGCTTCCTGAACTTTATCTGTCGTGGGAGGAGCAGACAACCTTGGTAGAGCATGACGGTCGCCAACAAGGGGAGTGGTTGTATTCGAATCTGCAATAGTCCCAAGGTCTTGGCCTGAGGCCTATGGTGGTTGGGAGGCTGCAATCGCCTAGATGTCTAGCACTGCTTTGGTCTAGTCTTGCATTAACTTGCTTATATTGTGCATCATGGCTTCGAGGGTCTCATGGTGCTGCCGGTCACCGGGGCTTCGTGGTCGTCCTCTGCCATATGTGTCGTTCTATCATGAGGGGAGTAGGAAGGGACAGTTGAGTAGCACTGTCCATCTCAGACTCTTGCGGTAAATAATTATCGGGGAGAGCTAGTAGTGCTGCATTCTGCTCGGACTCTGATGGAACACTACCCCTAGCGTAGGAGGTTGTGTCTCTTTGGTGAGTGTGGCTATCCTCGGTGTCTGTTCCTTAAGAATTGCTAGCTTCTCAGAATGCCGGATTATTGTATAGGTACGGGGGATTACCACCCCTAACTTGTGCAACCCCCAGTAGTTCTGAGGAAGAACTACCCCCAGCGGCTGGGAGCTTCTTCTTCGAGCGGGTGCTCTGAAAAACACCTTCTACAGGTCCCGCTGCTGGTCCTTCTGGTAGTAATCTCCCCTAATTTTCTAGGATTTTTACTTTTAATAATAATAGTAATAATAGCACGTATATCGACGACATACCAAAATTTAGTAATAATAATAAATAAAATAATTTTTTCTTTTAGAAATAATGGCAATAATAAAAATAGTAATGATAATAATCATAAGAATGTATTTTATAATATTAATAATAATGATAATAATGATAATAAGGGAAATAATAGTAAAGATACACACACGCACACACACACACACACACACACACACACACACATATATATATATATATATATATATATATATATATATGATAAGTAAAGAAAACAACAAAATAAGCAATCGAAGCAACTAACAAACCATCCATCTTAGCATGCAACAACCGAATAGGCAACATCACCAGAAGCAAAACCATTCCCAACCCGGCCTTCACCCCGCAGATGAAACCCGACCGCATAACCCATCTCTCCCTATATATATATATATATATATATATATATATATATATATATATATATATATATATGTATATATATATATATACATATATCACACCCTAACCCTAACCTAAATTTCCCTTTCTCCTTCTACCCTATCTGCCCCCTGTACCGCCGCTATAGAGCCACCCGCCGCCGCCGCCACTGACCCGTACCCGTGCGCGCTAGAATAACAAACCCATGTACCCTTTTTCCCCGTTGAATTTCTTCTTGTATACGGGACCGAATTTAGGTCCAGTTGTTTAGATTCAATCACAACCTGAACACCTAATGCCTTCAAGTAGTTTTATTTGAACTACCTTAATTCTGTTTAAAATTCTTCCGAAACTTTCCGAAAAACCTATTTTTATTACAATCCAGGACACTCGAAAGATCGAGTCAGAAGCACATATTGGAAGGCAATTTTCTCCCAAACCAATAAACCAAAACCTAATTTTCTCTTTCCTAGTTAAAGACAACATATACCAGAATAATTTTTTTCTTTTAGTTTTTATTTAGTTGCTTTAATCGCTGAATTAAATCTGCTCAAACTCGACCAAACACCATCTTTTTTAAACTTGAAAATTTGTGATACGGAGTACGTCGTGACAAACCGGACCCCCACATCATGTACCAATTATTCCAAAAGGAGCGTATGGTATATCCTGACGTGCAAACTTTTATGGAAGTTGATTCGGATGTGTCTGTGTGTCAAAATTAACACGTATCCGTAAAATGTTTTCGTATCGTAACTTTTGCAAATAACCATCCTACTTTGTGTACGTACGTCGGAATGTGACAAATCTTGCACCATTGGATTTATGGTTTCACGCTGGTCATATAACCCAAGTTTAATGCGATTCCGAGACTGTTGACCGAACATCCTATTTACGGGCCCCACGGTTTGACTTGGAGAGTGAATTTGTGATCGGCTCCCCAGAATCAAAAATTGGACATACCGTTGAGTTCATATCGTCGTTTAGAATTTGATTGACCTATGAATTATCTTATTTAGAGACCTTTTCCCCCTGGCACGTATTTTGGTAAAAAATGGCGCACACGTGGACCCCATTTTGACCAAAAATTACTGTTTTGCCCTTGTATCCAAATTGGACAAAAGGGTAGATTTTGATCACTATCTCGCTGATTTCGGAGACATTGCTAATGTTTATTTCAGCCTCCGAAGACGTTCATTCGGAGGCAGTGGTTCTTGATCCCTTGTGCTTGACGTATGGACGCTTAAATTACACAGATTGCTTGCTAGGCAAGTATACCTTGCCATAGTACTGTTTAGTTATATTCCTTTATTGCATATTCATTTTCTGTTATTTATTTTCATTTATTTTATTGTATAAAACTGTGCTTCCGAGAATAACTTGGGTGGAACGACGGTTGCGTCATCTTTTGTCTTTATTTATATTATGCATATTGACCTAGAGTTAAGTGACCATCCCATAATTTTGAGGCATCTTATGTTTCATTGGACATAGACTTGCGTGATGGGTTATCCACCTGTACGTATGGGATGTGTGATAGGAAATAACTGATAATAAATTTGCATGCAAGAAGATTTAGCAGTTATTAGAGGTATTATCATGTCATAGATGTGACACGAATAGAGCATGGGGTGGGGAGAACAACAAGTAAGGCGTTTGGGCTCCTTTATATTTTTTCTTTTGTAACCCGTATGCTCCGTCGGAGATGCGTGGCCAGATGACCCTTGTATTATTTATAGGTGGCCTCTGACGTCTGAGAGACGATACATTTTTTTAGGCCCTTAATTCTCCGAGAGAGTCACGGCAATCCTATTTTTAGCTAGATATCCCACGTGTTGGAAAGTTTTTCTCAAAAGTGCATTCACATAGACGGTTAGGTGACCATTTGGATATTTATTTTCAGTACTTTATTGGCAAGCTTCTATGTATCTTGTTACATCTCTCTGAAGACCTGGTCCCTTTTCAGGTATAGAGGAGTATCCGTAGGAGTATGGACCCCGGCTTGACGCATCATCCACTGTTGAGGAGGTCTTACTGTAAACCCCCTAATTCAAATATTTTAATTCAAGTTTCTATTTATTAAACAGTTGGATATTTTTCCTAGGTTTTTATTTTTGGTTAACTTTAATTCCTTCATGTATTTACTTATGTAAATAATTTATTTAAAAGTGTTTCATAAAACTAATTATTTTAATTTTACAATCATTTGTCATGGTAAGATATTTTCTCTTATAATTTATTATATACAAATATATATATATATATTTATGTGTTTTCTTATATATTTATAAAAAAAGTATTTATTAGAAAAAGAAAAAGTAAAGAAAGAAAGAAAAAAAAAGAAGAGAAAAGCAAAAGCAAAAGCAAAAGCAAAAGCAAAAGCAAAAGCAAAAAAAAATTAAAAAAACAGTAGCAACAACAAAACAAAACGACAACAACAACAACAACAACAACACAACTAAGAAACAATTCTAAAGCCTAACAACTACCTTCCCTTTTCACAGACCCAAACAACCCCTTGTACCCGTCCATCTCTCCCTTTATGTATACATATACAACCCTAACTCTAATACAACACCACCCGCCTCCATCACCCTCATCCAGCCCTTGCTGATGAAGCCCAGCCAAGATGATAGCCCCGCCACTGGACAACCGCACACTGCTGCCGTCGACCTTCCAACTCGGTCGATCCGCCCCCGTGCGATAGTTCAACCATTCCACGATTCCAACTTCTAGGTACAATAACTTCCTTATCTCTCGTTCATTTTGGAACAGTTTCTTCGTACACGCTCACAACATAACCCTTTAGGAATCCCTTCAAGTAGAATGATTTAGGTTCCTGGATTGAGAGAAAAATCCACCCAAAGTGGGACAAAAAACTGTCAAAAATAGTTCAGAAAGAATAGTTCAACCACCCTTGATTACGACCAGTTTGTGACTAACTCATTTAGAATTTCTAAAATCTATTTGAAGGCATTTATAAGCAACATGTAGGACAAACAAATCTTTCTTTTAGTTTTAATTAGTATACATTAATTGTCTCGTTATTTCTGTTAGAAGTTGACCAAAAAAAATTTGCTTTCTAAAACCCAAAAACTTGTGATACGAAGTGCGTCCTACCAAACGGGACCACCACATCGCTTACCAATTGTACCGCATTGGGTGTATGGTATAACCAGATGTGTGGGCTTTCACGAAAGTTGATTCGAACGTGTATGTGCGCCGAAATTAACCCATATCCGTAAAAAAATCTCAAATTATAACTTTTGCAAATAACCACCCTACTTTGTGTACGCTCGTCGGAACGCAACAAAACTTACGTCATTGGATTCGTGGTATCACGCTAGTTCTGCGACCCAAGTTTTACGCGATTCCGAGAATGTTGACCGAGCTACCTATTTGCGGGCCCCACGGTTTGACTTGAAGGATGAATTTGTGAGCGGCTCACCGGAATCCAAAATTGGACATACCGTTGAGTTCGTAACGTGGTTTAGAATTTTTTTTAACCTATAATTTGTCTCATTTATAGACCTTTATTCCCTGACACGTATTTCGGTGCAAAGTAGCCCACAGGTGGACCCTACTTTGACCCAAAATTATTATTTTGCCCCTGTGTCCAAATTAGACGAAAGGGTAGAGTTTGTTGACTATTTTACTTATTCTGGGAATGTTGGTGATATTTGTTTCAGCATCCGAAGACGTTCGTACATCTTTCTCTCATTGTGCTACTGTGACTTGATGTGTTTGCAGCTAGAACATTTTCTAAACTTTGCTCGGACACCAGCCAAGTATACCTTGCCAAATTGCTTACAGTAGTTTGCAATCGTGTTATAATTTTATATATTCATTATATATATTTTATATGTGTTTTCTTTCAGTTATAATTATATATTATATCTTTTGACACACACTTGACACATAGTATCATGGGAGGGGAGGACAGTCAGTAGGCTTATGGGCTACCCATTTTGATAAACCCTAGTAACTGGATGCGCTACAGTATTTGTGTCACGATGGTCGCTACCCTCGAGGTATATCGATTTGGTGTTACGATGGTCGCTACCCTCGAGGTATGTCGATTACTGGTACATGTACGTTTGTGTATTCATGAGTTATGAGATATTGTATGTATTATAGTAGCCTACACTTGCCCATACGTTATAAAGTTATCCTTATTATGCATTTTCATATAGATTATCTAGAACAACGAACTTGTATATTTTCTGTCTATTATGCTTGTTTTACTGTATTAAATTGGCTCGTATTTTGTATCTTGTTACGTCCCTCTAGGGACTTGATCCCTTTGTCAGGTATAGAAGATCAGGAGTATCCGTATGAGTACGAGCCAGGACCTGACGTATTATTTTTTGCCTAGGAGGTCTTACCTTCTGAGCATTTTTTATTATCTCTAGTGATGGATCTTATAGTTGATACTCTTCTATCATCATCTTATTTTATATTAGAGTTCCGTCCTCCTCTCTCATTTTAGTTTTTGATATAGTCATTGGTAGTGGATTTGTCTCCACCCGACTATAACTTTTGGATTATTCAGACTCATTATTTTGGTTTAGTTATTTCTTTACTATGACTTATTATGTGGATGAGATTAGTATTGCCCGTGACTTGTGACAATATATTTACCACCTGTGAATTCATATTCATATTACAGCGTACATGTGTATTATGGTATCCATATATTGGAGTTACTATATACATACGGTTGGCATGCTAACGTATTCCAAGTCCTACGTATTTTAGGATTAGAGCATGACATATTATTTTGGTGGCCTATGCAGGTCGAGAGTATGTTGTCTCGGTCACGATAGTGTACCGAACAAGCCTACAAATAAGATTAGAGTATAGGTTCTCATCCACACTTGACTATAACTCACCTTCCTTCCAATCTGTCCTATTTCAGTGCTTGTATCCTGCTTGATTCCTGTACTCTTCCTAATCCTTCATCCGTCTCTTATAGAGATATGAATTTGCGTAGAGGATATGCCGCCATCGGGAACAATACGTCTTAGGGGTCAACGACCAATTACCAGGAGAGGCCTCAACGACTCCTCTTCTTCTAGGACCGGATGGACAACCTAACAATCCGTTCCACTATCTCCTTCTACGGTGCCTAATGGAACTTTTCCAGCTCCACCAGCACCGTACGACAGCCAGCCGCAACTATTCTAATTATTCCAGATGATGATGCAGGAACAGGGATAGCAGGCCGCCGTACTGGCTATCGAGCAGTGGCAGCAAGTGACAGAGAAGAGGCAAAAAGTCGCCAAAATAAGGCAGGGATTCCTAGCAGCACTTGAGAGGTTGGCTGCACCAGCAACCGTACCAACTCAGGCACTAGTTCCAGTACCATAAGTGCGTATTGGTTCATTAAAGGATTTTGTACAGATAGGCCCCAACCCATATAAAGGCAATGAGATCCGAGAGGAAACCATAACCTGGATAACCAGTACCAAGAAGCTATTAGAGGCATCGTACCTGCCTATGGATTTATGGATGACAAGCGTAAGGACCCAGCTAGAAGAAAATGCTCATTACTGGTGGGAATCAATGGAGAGACAATTGGGTACACGCCCGACTTGGGAGCAGTTCTTGGAGAAATTTGAGAAGAACTACTTTTTGGCCAATGTGAAGGATGTATTGTACGATCTGTTCCTCCATCTAGAGCAAAGGAACATGACGGTCGATGGGTATGATGCAGAGTTCAGTCGCCTTAGTAGATATGGCACCATTTTGATACCCAATGACTTGGAGAAAGCTAAAAGATTTTATCATGGGCTGACTTAAGAGCACTAGCATTATTCCAGTGCACAGTCCCAGATCTCTTATGTCGAGTTATTGATAGAGGCCAGGATCCCGAAGGTCATCAGCAAGGGAAAAAAAAATCAATTGTCATACCCCAGTCCCAAAATACGTAGGATTAGAAATACGTAACACGCTAGCCGTATGTATACGAACTCCAATATATAGAAATCATACACACACGTACACTGTATAATGAATATCAAATCCACAAGTGGTAATATACTGTCAACAAGTCACACGCAATCTATATCTCATCCACAACACAAATAAATAAACAAATAGGAATAAATAACTGAATATCAAATAGGAAGACTCAAAGTATGATAGTCGGATGGAAACAAATCCACTGCAAATCGACTATACTAAAAACTACTAAAAGAGAGAAGATATCAACTCTAATATAAGATAAATGTCAATAAAAGAAAATAGCAACTAGAATATCCATCAGCTGCGATTAATCAAAGATACTCTGAAGGTAAGACCTCCTCAGTCTGGAATGAATCGTCAGGTCCGGGTCCATACTCCTGTGGATACTCCTGCCCGTCTATATCTGGAAAGGTACTAGGTCCTCAGAGGGACATAACAAGATACATATAAATATGTCAATAAAGTACTGAAAATAAACATCCAATGGGTCGACTAACCATCTAGTGAATGCAGTTTGAGAACAAATTTCCAACAAGTGGGCTATCTGGTCAAAAATAGGATTGGCATGATTCTCTCGGAGATTCAGGGGCCTACAAAGCATGACATCTTTTGAATGCCAGAGGCCGCCAGTAATATATAGGGGTCATCACCGTCGCGTATCTCCGACTTACCGTACGGGTTACACAAGGAAAGTGCAAAGGAGCCCAAACGCCTTACTTGTTGTTCTCTCCACCCTATGCTCTACGCATGTCACATCCATGACACAATGATACATCTAAATAACTTCCAGGTTTTCTATCATGCAATTTCTATTAGCAGTTATCCCTATTCATCGCACATTCTATACGTACCAATGGCTAGCTGAGTACGCAAGTCTATATCCTACATGAGACTCACACTCATGTAATAACAGTGTCATGGACAATGAAACATAAGAAAGCCTCATGATAATGGGGTAGTCTCATAAACTAGGTTCACATGCATATATATGATAAAAACAGAATACGACGTCACTGTCGTTGCACCCAAGTTATTCTTGGACGCGCAGTTTATATAACAGTTTAAAATATATGAACAAAATAAGCAGGAATAAGATGCATGTAACATATGGAATATAAATCACAGTACAATGGCAAGGTATACTTGCTTGTAAAGCAATCTGTATAGTGTATGCGTCCAGATGTCAGGTACACATGATCAGAAACTAAGACCTCCGAATAAACGTCTCCAGATGCTGAAATAGACATCACCAACATTTTCGGAATCAGCGAGATAGTTAGAAAATACTACCCTTTCGTCCAATTTGGATACAGGGGCAAAACAGTAATTTTAGGTCAAAGCGGGGTCCACTTGTGGCCCACTTTGCACCGAAAAGCGTACCAGAGCTAAATATCTCTAATTAGAACAAATTATTGGTCAAACAAATTCTAAACATCAATACAAACTCAAAGGTATGTCCAATTTTGGATTTCGGTGAGCCAAAGACAAATTTGCCCAAAAAGTCAACCGTAGGGCCCGCAAATTGGCGGCTTGGTCAACTGTCTTAGAATTACGTAAAACTTGAGTCACAGGACTAGCGTGATACCACGAATCCAATGGCATAAGTTTCATCGTATTCTGACGAGTGTACACTAAATGGTGCGGTATTTTGCAAAAGTCGCGATATAGCATCTTTTTACGGATACGGGTTAATTTTGATGCGCACACACGTCCAAATCAGTTTTCATGAAAGCCCACACGTCTGAACATACCATATGCGCCTTTCGGTGTAATTAGTATGCGACGTCGAGGTCCCGTTTGGCGGGGCGCGCTCCGTATCAAAAATTTTGAAGTTCCGAAAATAAGTTTTTTATGATTTTTAACCCAGTTTAGTTCTGCATATAACACCAAATAAATTAATCTAATTAACAAGAAATAATCTCGGTTACACGATCTTCACATAGCAAAAAGAATTTTTAAGTTTGGATCTTTGTGGTGGGAGATATGAGTCCTTAAATATGGGTCATCACAATAATTTTCTGAAGTTAAAAGTTGTGGTTTTTCTCCAACTTGGTCTCGATTTTTACATAGGGTTTAGCGCTGTTCAATGGAAACTAATACGCAGAGTTGAAAGAGGGATAGGTCATGAATATACCGGTGAAGACGAATCAGAATTTAGTCGCGAGATGGAATGGGAATCAGCGCTAGAAGTTGGGGTCGTCTCAGTCAGATTTCTGTGCGGCGCTCGAGGTTGTGCGGATGCGACGCGGCTGGTCTGGCCGTTTCTGGTGGTCGTGGCGGTTGCTCCGGCGGTGGACGGAAGTCGATGGTAGGTTTAGGGTTAGGGTTTTACAATGTAAAATATATATATATAT
This sequence comes from Iris macrosiphon, assembly GCA_036927795.1. Taxonomy (NCBI): domain Eukaryota; kingdom Viridiplantae; phylum Streptophyta; class Magnoliopsida; order Asparagales; family Iridaceae; genus Iris; species Iris macrosiphon. Next base: position 45,540,008 of record JAYESA010000002.1, read on the forward strand.
ATATATATATATATATATATATATAAGAAAAGTAGAGGGAGCGGTGGGTTTCCGCCGAGGTCGGGGTACAGCGGGTTGGGAGGTTTAGGCTTAGGCTGGTTTCTCAACACTTTCTCTCGACGATCAAGGATCCCCACGGGTTGCTCTTGGTATGGCAAGCTCGGCCCAATGATAATCTCAGAGTGGTCGAGAACTTAACTGCTATCAGCCACATATCGCCTAAGTTACTACACGTGGAATACATCATGTACTCCCTCAAGTGAAGGTGGTAGCGCAAGTCGATATGCCACTTCTCCCACTCAATCTAGCACGTCAAATGGTCCAATATACCTTGGGCTCAACTTGCCACGCCCTCCGAATCGAATGGTGCCTCTAGTAGGTGATATCCTCAAGAAAACATGATCGCCATCTTTAAACTTCAAGGGACGACGATGAAGGTCTGCCCACTGCTTCTACCTGTCTTGCGCTGCTCGCAAGTGCCCTTGTATATTCTTCACTGTCTCAACGATGTTGACTACCAACTCTGGTCCCAAAATATGACGTTCTCCTACGTCACTCCAACACACAGGAGACCTACACTTTCTTCCATACAATGCTTCAAACGGAACCATCTGGATGCTCGCTTGATAGCTATTGTTATAAGAAAACTCCACAAGATGTGGGTGGTCCTCCCATGATCCTCCAAAGTCTAACATACAAGCCCTCAATATGTCCTCCAGTGTCTGAATAGTACGCTCGGATTGCCCATCTGTCTGCGGGTGATAAGATGTACTAAACTTCAGACGAGTCCCAAGACTCTCTTGCATACTTCTCCAAAGTGTGATATAAAATATGAATCCCTGTCTAACACAATGCTGACCGAAATGCCGTACAACCTCACGATTTGCCTCATGTATAAGTCAGCCAAAGCTTTTATAGTCTGACCAACTCTAAAAGGCAAGAAATGGGCTGACTTGGTGAGTCGATCCACTATTACACATACTGCATCTCTTCCACTTGGACTCTTTGGAAAACCCATGACAAAATCTATAGTGATGTGCTCCCACTTCCACTCAGGAATCTAAAGTGGTTGCAGTAACCCTACTGTTCTCTGATGCTCCACTTTTTCCTGCTGACATACTAGATATTTGGCTATAAAGCGAGCTCTCTTTTTCTCATCCCATGCTACCAAAAGTGTTGTCGTAAGTCACGGTACATCTTGGTGCCTCCAGGATGAATAGAATACATCGAACTATGAGCTTCTGCCATCAGCTCCTGTCGAATCTCTCTATTGGGAACATATAGACGATCACCACATCGTAATGTCTCGTCATCATGAATGCGCAATCCCGTCTGCTCTCCGGCCTGTCCTTTCTTTCAATCTCCTGAATCTGGCGTCCGTAGGCAAGGCTGCCTTGATCCTCTCTACTAGTGATGATTGTACTTGCAAGTTGGATAATGTCCCATCTGTTCTGGGTAATATCACTTCTATGCCAAGCTCTTGTAAGTCCTCCAATAATTCCCTCTGTATCGTCAAGAAGTAAGCTGCTGGTTTCTGGCTTAACGCATCTGCTACAACGTTAGCCTTGCCTGGGTGTTAATGTAGCTCTATCTTAAAATCCTTCATCAACTCAAGCCATCGACGTTGTCTCATATTTAACTCCTTTTACGTGAAGACATACTTAAGGCTTTTGTGGTCTATATAGATCTCCACTCGTTCCCCATATAAGTAATGTCTCCATAGGTTCAGAGCAAAAACAACGGCTGCAAGCTCCAAGTCATGAGTTGGATAATTCTTCTCATGCACTCGTAACTGCCTAGATGCATATGCAATCACTTTGCCATGCTGTATTAACACGCATCCTAAGCCTTTCCCTGATGCGTCATTATAAATCACATAACCTCCTGATCCTGATAGAATAGTCAATATTGGTGCTGTGGTTATTCGCTTCTTCAACTCCTCAAAAGCGGCTTGACACTCGTCGGTCCATACTAACTCTTGATTCTTGCATGTCAACCGAGTCATAGGTGCTGCTATCCTTGAGAAGTTCTCCATGAACCGTCGGTAATATCCTACAAGTCCAACGAAACTTCTCACCTCTGATGCTGATTTAGGAACGGACCATATCTCGACTGCCGAAATTTTCTCTGGATCAACAAAAATACTGTCTCTCGTAACGACATGCCCAAGAAACGAGACTCTGTCCAAGAAAAACTCACATTTACTGAGCTTCTTATATAAATGCTCTCTCCTCAAGGTCTCTAAGATGATCCGTAGGTGCTTCTCATGCTCCTCGTGGCTCTTTGAATAGACAAGTATGTCATCTATGAAGACGACCACGAACTGGTCCAAATACTGATGGAAGACTCGATTTATTAAGTCCATAAAGATAGCTGGAGCATTGGTCAATCCAAATGGCATGACCAGAAACTCATAGTATCCATATCTTGTTCTGAATGCGGTCTTCGGGATGTCCTATTTTCGTACCTTTACCTGGTGATATCCCGATCTTAAGTCTATCTTTGAGAACACCTTGGCTCCACTAAGATGATCAAATAAGTCATCAATGCGTGGCAAAAGGTATTTATTCTTCACGGTCACTGCATTTAAGGCTCGGTAGTCGATATAAATACGCACTGACCCATCCTTCTTTGGTACAAACAATACTGGTGCTCCCCAGGGTGATGCACTTGGTCGGATGAAACATTTCTCCTCTAATTCTTTCAACTGTGCCTTCAGCTCATCCATCTCCCTTCTTTGCCAATCTATAAACATGCTACGCTATTGGTGCTGCTCTTGGTGTCAATTCTATCGAGAACTCTACATCTCTGTCCGGGGGTAGTCCTAGCAATTCCTCTGGAAAGACGTCTTGAAACTCAAAAATAATGGGGTGATAAATAACGTTGTCTATTGCAAGCTGCACACCATCAAGGGCTTCTGTGGATCCTCGTGCAAACTCAAGTTTCGGCTGGCCTGGTACCTTAAAATAAATGCTTCCTCCAAAACAGTTGAAGAAAGTATGGTACTTGCTTAGCCAGTCCATTCCAAGCACAATATCAAAAGTTGGCATAAGAAGGACTAAGAGTCGGGAATTCATCTCTCTGCCATGAATCACTATGGGACACGATCTACAAATCCGACTAACAGGTATAACTCCTCCTATGGTGAGAATTCTAACACAACTAGGTAAAGGTGTAGGGGAAATATTATGTTTGGAAATAAAACTAGAAGATATGAACGAGTGGGTGGCTCCCATATCAAATAATGTCACCGCAGGAAAAGTAAAAGCAAGAGTAATACCTGCTATAACATCAATCTCCTGCTCTATGTCATCCACTTCTAGTTCAAAAGCTTGCCAATTCCTCTGTGGTTGTCCGTGTCTGGCCCTCATGAACTTATCCTCCTGAGTAGGTAGCGGTGGTCCTCGCTGAAATCATTCGGCTGCTGGGGGTCGAGGTGCTCCAGGTCTAGTCATCTGCTGAACTAGCTTCGGTGCTAAAAGTGCTAGCCTCTGTATTGGCGGTGGAAGCGCCAATATCTGCTGTATTGGACAGCCTCTTACCATATGCTGTCTGTAACCACACCACATACATTGTCCTAAGCGATTCCGACAGTCTCTCATAATATGTCCGCGTCTCCCACAATAATTACATTAGGGCTTCTCCGGAATCTGGTACGGTCTTGCTCTGTGCTGTTGTTGTTGCTGCTGTGCCAAAGGATGTCAGATAGGCCCTCCTTGCTGTGTCCTTGCTAGTCCTTGCTGTGTCTTCAGTTGACCTCCCTTTTCCTTGCTGATGGAATCTTGAAATCTTGCTTCTATCAATAATTCGGCATAAGAGATCCGGGACTGTGAGCTAGTGTAATGTTGGAGCTTCTGAGTTAGCCCACGGTAGAATCTCTTAGCCTTCTACAAGTCATTCAGTATCAGGGCAGCGCCATATTTACTAAGGTAACTAAACTCTGCATCATACTCATCAACTGTCTTGTTCCTCTGCTCCAGGTGAAGGAATTGATCATACAACGCATCCCTTGCAGTGTCCGAGAAGTACTTCCTCTCAAAGCACTCCAAGAATTATTCCCAAGTCTGATACGTACCCAACTGGCGCTCTATTGATTCCCACCAATGATGAGCGTTACCATCTAGCAGCGTCCATACGCTTGTCATCCACAGATCTGTAGGTAGATGCGATGCTTCTAATAACTTCTGAGTGTGGGCAATCCAGTTTCTAGTCTCCTCTGGGCTCTCAGTGCCTTTATATGGCTTGGGACCCATCTGTATAAAGTCCTTGACTGAACCAACTCTATCTCGCGGTACTGGAACTAGTGTCTGAGCTGGTATAGTTGCCTGTACAGCCATTCTCTCAAGTGGTGCAAGAAATTCTCTCCTCTGTTCTGCCGCTTGCTGCCTCTGCTCTACAGCTAGTGCGGCCGCCTATTGTCTCTGTTCCTGTATCATCATTTGGAAGAATTAGAACAGCTGTGTCTGGCCATCATATGGTGCTGATGAAGCCAAAAAAGTCCTATTAGGTGAAGCGGAAGGATTAGATGGAACTAGATTGTAAGTCTGTCCATCCATCCCCGAAAGTCTAGGAATCGTCGAGGTCCCTCCTCGAGTTTGACCATTGAATCCTGAAGGTGTGTCGCTATTGGCGATAGTACATCCACTATGCATATCCATCTCTCTGCAGGTGGTGGACGAAAAAATTAGAAGAAGTACATAAATCAAACAAGATGCAAGCATTTAAAATAGGATAGTTGAAAGGGAAGATAAGTTTTAGTCAAGCGTGGATGAGATCCTATAGTCTATTCCTATACGCAGGCTTGTTCGGTATAGTAATATAACCGAGACAATATATTCTTGACCTGCATGGGCCACCACAAAAATATGTCACGCCCCAGTCCCAAAATACGTAGGACTAGGAATACGTAACACGCCAGCCGTATGTATACGAACTCGAATATATGGAAATCATACACACACGTACGCTGTATAATGAATATCAAATCCACAAGTGGTAATATACTGTCAACAAGTCACACACAATCTATATCTCATCCACAGCACAAATAAATAAACAAATGGGAATAAATAACTGAATATCAAATAGGAAGACACAAAGTATGATAGTCGGATGGAAACAAATCCACTACAAATCGACTATACTAAAAACTACTAAAAGAGAGACGAGATCAACTCTAATATAAGATAAATGTTAATAAAAGAAAATAACAACTAGAATATCCATCAGCTGCGATGAATCAAAGATACTCTGAAGATAAGACCTCCTCAGTCTGGAATGAAGCGTCAGGTCTGGGTCCATACTCCTGTGGATACTCCTGCCCGACTATATCTGGAAAGGTACCAGGTCCTCAGAGGGACATAACAAGATACATATAAACATGCCAATAAAGTACTAAAAATAAACATCCAATGGATCGCCTAACCATCTAATGAATGCAGTTTGAGAACAACTTTCCAACAAGTGGGCTATCTGGCCAAAAATGGGATTGGCATGATTCTCTCGGAGATTCAGGGGCCTACAATATATAGGGGTCATCACCGCCGCGTATCTTCGGCGGAGCTTACGGGTTACATAAGAAAAGTGCAAAGGAGCCCAAATGCCTTACTTTTTGTTCTCCCCACCCCATGCTCTAATCATGTCACATCCATGATACGATGATACATCTAAATAACTGCCAGGTTTTCTACCATGAAATTTCTATCAACAGTTATCCCTATCCGTCATACGTCCTATCCGTACCAGTGGCCAGCCGAGTACGCAAGTCCGTGTCTTATATGAGACTCATACTCGTGTAATAACAGTGTCATGGCCAATGAAACATAAGAATAGCTCATGATAATGGGGTAGTCTCATAAACTAGGTTCACATGCATATATATAATAAAAATATAATACGACGTAACCGTCGTTGCACCCAAGTTATTCTTGGACGCGCAGTTTATATAGCAGTTTAAAATATATGAACTAAATAAGAAGAAATAAGATGCATGCAATATATGGAATATAAATCAAAGTATAATGGCAAGGTATACTTGCCTGGCAAGCAATCTGCATAGTGTAAGCGTCCAGATGTCAGGTACACAGGATCAGAAACTAAGGCCTCCGAATAAACGTCTCCTGATGCTGAAATAGACATCACCAACGTTTCTGGAATCAAAGAGATAGCTAAAAAATACTACCCTTTCGTCCAATTTGGACACAAGGGCAAAACGATAATTTTGGGTCAAAGCGGGTCCACATGTGGTCCACTTTGCATCGAAAAGCGTGCCAGGGGTAAAGGTCACTAAATGGGATAAATTATAGGTCAAACAAATTCTAAACGTTAATACGAACTCAACGGTATGTCCAATTTTGGATTCCGGTGAGCCAAACACAAATTCACCCAAAAAGTCAACCATGGAGGCCACAAATAGGTGGCTTGGTCAACTGTCTCAGAATTATGTGAAACTTGGGTCGCAGGACCAGGGTGATACCACGAATCCAATAATGTAAGTTTTGCCAAATTTTGACGAGCGTACACTAAATGGTGCGATATTTTGCAAAAGTCGCGATACGGGATCTTTTCACGGATACGGGTTAATTCCGATGCGCACACACGTCCAAATCAGTTTCTATAAAAGCCTACACGTCTGTACAAACCATACACGCCTTTTGGTATAATTGGTACGTGACGGGACAGTCCCGTTTGGTGGGGCGTACTCCGTATCGCAAATTTTGAAGTTCCGAAACAAGTTTTTCATAATTTTTAACCCAGTTTAATTCTGCATATAACACCAAATAAATTAATCTAATTAAAAGGAAATAATCTCGGTTACATGGTTTTCACATAGCAAAAAGAATTTTTAAGTTTGGATCTCTATGGTGGGAGATATGAGTTCTTAAACATGGGTCATCGCAATAATTTTCTAAAGTTAAAAGTTGTGGTTTTTCTCCAACTTGGTCTCGATTTTAACCTAGGGTTTAGCGCTGTTCAATGGAAACTAATACACAGAGTTGGAAGAGGGATAGGTCATGAACATACCGGTGAAGACGAATCGGAATTTGGTCGCGAGATGGAACGGGAATCAGTGCTAGAAGTTGGGGTCGTCGCAGTAAGATTTTTGTGGGGCGCTCGCGGTTGTGCGAACGCGACGCGACGGGTCTGGCCGTTTCCGGTGGACGGGGCGGTTGCTCCGGCGGTGGACGAGAGTCGTGGTCGGCGCAGGGTTGGTGGATGGTAGGTTTAGGGTTAGGGTTTTACAATATATATATATATATATATATATATATATATATATATATATATATATATATATAAGAGTAGAGGGAACGGGGGGTTTCCGCGAGGGTCGGGGTACAGCGGGTTGGGGGGTTTAGGCTTCGGCGGTTTGGTTTTAGTTTAGAGATTTTCTTTTCTTTTCAATTACTTACTTATATATATATATATATATATATATATATATATATATATATATATATAATTCCAGAAATTTTTTATTAGCACATCTAAAATAATCTTTCGTCCTTCTATAAGTCGTCCTCAAATAAATTAAAATAAAATAATAGTTTTGCTCCATAAATTCTAAATGCATATTTACCTAATAATTAAATTTAATAAATTATAATTATTAATTTACTAGGAATTAATAAAATTAGTTTAAGTGATTAATTAAATACTTATAATATGTTTTTAAAAATTAGGGGTTTTACATCAATAGAGAATTCACCAAGGACCAGCAAAGACGCAACAATGAGGGCCCAATCAGACGCCCTTTGGCACACCAACAACCATATAGGGCCACACCATATCCAACCAAGGATCTCCAAACTTGTCACTTTTGTGGTAGGATAGGTCATATTCAAAGAGATTATCTTCGTCGACTAGGGCAGTGCATGTTATGTGGCTCAAGTCACCACCAAACCCGAGAATATTCTCAATAGATCTATAGGTCAATAATATTAGAATCAGGGATACCGTATACACCCTCAAATATAGGATACCAAAGGGGCCCATCACTCCTTCCACAGTCTGCCCAAATTGAGAACGCTAGACCCCAACTGAACAACCAAGGACAAGGACAAGCATTCATTATGACGAATATGGGAGCGCAGGCACATGAAGTCGTAGATACATGTATGATCTTATAGTTATAATTGCCATTGCATAATCATGACCCCATTATAAAATGAGATCTTAGGAGTATAAATAGATGTAGTATTATATATATAGGGTAGTTTAGCAGTTATGAGGATATGTTGATATTTTAACTAGATGGCATACCCACGACACTAGTGGATGACATGAGTAGCAGTAGTTGTATTCTCTTTCCTATCACCATCTCGTCCCCTTGGGTTACTCATCTTCTCTTCCATATCCATTCCTTATCCCATGCTTAATTCTTCCTATCATAGTTGCATCTTTTTGTGCCATCATGAATTGTTTGATTTACTTCAACCTCACCCTTTATTTTGTTAGTTAAAACATAAATTGGTTAGTAATAATAAATAACTAAAAGATTACTTCATAACGATAACCCTTATGTATATTTACTATAGCAATATCTGTATTCTATTATTAATTTTAACCCATTAGTAGCATCCTTTAGTCTAACAAGTATTAGTTGGATTGTTTAAATGGTTCATACTTCTAAATAGTTTTATAAAGTTAGTCATGACCTTAATTGTTGCCCTAAACCTTAGAATGAGCTTAGGAAAGAATTGAAGACACTTGGTACGAACTAATAACTATGACTAATCGCTGGCGGGGTAGCGATAGCTGCAGCTAGACGATCATGGTAGAGTAGTCGAACTATTTATAGCCATATTGGCCAGGTGGCGTGGTAGTATTAGACTACGATACTTGACGGTTAAAAAAAAATATGGTTACGAGATTCGAGACAAGTATTCCAAAATTCTCGACCTTTTGATAACTAGTAGATCGGTGCAATAAAAAATGTTCCACAAGCCTACGCAAGGACTACCACTCAACACCTTGTAGATATGATCATATGATGAGTGTGTTGATGGAACAAACCTAAGGAATAAATAGTTCGGCGACCTAGAAGGTAGCTTTAAGATTTTAACTACTATTGGAATCCTTGTAAGTTGGGTAGTGTAGTTGAGTTTAGGGGATAGAAACATAGTGTATAAACGATAAGAAAGAGAAATGTTAGGATGGCTGATCATAACCTTTTAGGAAGGACTGCTAGCTAGCAAGGAAGTGTTGATAACTATAGTAATTTATTACAAATATGGGTTAGTATTAATTTCGAGGACGAAATTATTGTAAGTTGGGTAGAATATAAACCCCATAATTCTAATTTTTAATTTTAGTTTTTATTTATTAAACAGTTGGATATTTTTTCTAGATTATTATTTTTGATTATTCAATTCCTTGATGTATTTATTTATTTTTACAAAACTATTTATTTGTTTTGGTTTGGGTAGAATATAAACCCCATTATTTATGGTTTCACAAAACTAATTATTTTTATTTTAAAATTATTTGTCAAGTTTAGATATTTTCTCTTAAAATTTATTATATACAAAAATATATATATTTATGTGTTTTCTTATATATTTATAAAAAAAGTATCTATTAGAAAAAGAAAAGAAAGAAAAAGAAAAAAAAGAAAAGCAAAAGCAAAAAAAAAAAAACACATCAACAAAAAATAAAACGACAACAACAACATAAAAAAAACGACAACAACAACACAACTAAGAAACAACTCTAAAGCCTAACAACTACCTCCCCTCTTCACAAACCCGAACAACCCCTTATACCCGACCCACTCTCCCCTAATATATACATACACAATCCTAACTCTAATACAACACCACCCGCCTCAATCACCCTCATCCATCCCTTGTTGACGAAGCCTCGCCCTTGACGACAGCCCCGCCGCCGGAACGCCGCACGCCGCCGTCGTCGTACACACAACTCGGCCGATCTACCCCGTGCGATAGTTCAACCAATCCATGACCCCAACTTCTAGGTACAATAACTTCCTCATCTCTCGTTATTTTTTGAACATTTTCTTCGTACACGCTCACAACATAACCCTTTAGGAATTCTTTCAAGTAGAATGATTTAGGTTACCTGGATTGAGACAAAAATCCACCCAAAGTTGGGCGAAAAACTGTCAAAAATAGTTCAGAAAGAATAGTTCAACCACCCCTGTTCACGACCAGTTTGCGACTAACTCATTTAGAATTTCTAAAATCTATTTGAAGTCATTTATAGCAATATTTAGGCGATAAAAAAATTTATTTTAGTTTTAATTAATTTGCATTAGTTGTCTAGTTATTTCTGTTAGAAGTTGACCAAAAAAACTGCTTTCTAAAATCCCAAACCTTATGATACGGAGTGCACCCTGCCAAACGGGACCACTACATTGCGTACCAATTATACCACAAGTGTAGTAATTTATAACCGGACGTGTGGACTTTCACAGAAGTTGATTCAGACATGTATGCGCGCCAGAATCAACCCGTATCCGTAATAAGTTTTCGTTCGCAACTTTTGTAAATAACCACCCTACTTTGTGTACACTCGTCAGAATATAAAAAAACTTACGCCATTGGATTCGTGGTATCATGTTGGTCCTGTGACCCAAATTTCATGCGATTATGAGACAATTGATCGAGCCGCCTATTCGTGGTCCCTACGGTTTGACTTTAAGGGCAATTTTGTGATCGGCTCACCGAAATCCAAAATTGGACATACCCTTGTGTTCATATCGTCATTTAGAATTTGTTTGACCTATAATTTATCCCATTTAGAGACCTTTACCCCTGGCACACATTTTGGAACAAAGTGGCCAACTTGTGGACCCCACTTTGACCCAAAATTACCGTTTTACTCTTGTGTCCAAATTAGACGAAAGGGTAGAGTTTTCTGACTATCTCGCTTATTTCAGGAATGCTGGTGATGTTTGTTTCAGCATCCAGTAACGTTCATACATTTTTCTCTCTTTGTGCTACTGTGACTTGACGTATTTGTAGCCAGAACATTTTTTAAATTAGCTCGGACACCAGACAAGTATACCTTGCCAAATTATTTACAGTACTTTGCATACTTGCTATTTTTTCATATATTCATTATATGTGTTTTATATGTATTTTATTTCAGTCATAATTATATATTATATCTTTTGACACACACTTAACACATAGTATCAAGGGTGGGAAGGACAGTTAGTAGGCGTATGGGCTACCCACTTTGGTAAACCGTACTAACTGGATGAACTATGGTATTTGTGTAACGATGGTCGCTACCCTCGAGGTATATCGATTTGGTGTTACGATGGTCGCTACCCTCGAGGTATATCGATTATTGGTACATGTATGTTTGTGTATTCATGAGTTATGAGATAGTTTGTGTATTGGAGTAGCCTACACCTGCCCATACGTTGAAAAGTTATTCTCATTATGTAATTTCATATAGATTATTTAACACATTGTACTTGTATATTTTCTTTCTATTATGCATATTTTACTAAATTAAATTGGCTCGCATGTTGTATTTTGTTACGTCCCTCTGAGGACTTTGTCCTCTTGCCAGGTATAGACGATCAGGAAAAATTTACCGGAGTACGGGCCAGGGCCTGACGTATTATTTTCTGTCGAGGAGGTCTTACCTTCTAAGCATCTTTGATTATCTCTAGCGATGGATCTCTTAGTTGATATACTCTTCTATTGTCATCTTATTTTATATTGGAGTTCCATCCTCCTCTCTCATTTTAGTTTTTGATATAGTCATCGATAGTGAATTTATCTCCACCCGACTATTATTTTTGGATTATTCATACTCATTATTTCGGTTTAGTTATTTCTTTACTATGACTTGTTCTGTGGATGAGATTAGTATTGCCTGTAACTTGTGACAATATATTTACCACCTATGAATTAATATTCATATTACAGCGTATGTGTGTATTATGGTATCCATATATTGGAGTTGCTATATACATACGGCTGGCATACTTATATATTTCTAGTCCTACGTATTTTTGGATTGGGGCGTGACACTTACCTTCGGAGTAACAGTGATCACTTTATTCCTGATGGATATCTTAGTTATAGTTTTTTTATATGACATTATTTCATATTGGGATTTTGATCACCTCTATCATTTTATTTTTGATATAGTCGATGGGCAGTGGATTTGTCTCCATCCGACTATTATACTTTCGATACTTCGTACCTGAGACTTCTTTAGCTATTTATTTTCATATTTCTTTACTGTGTTGTGGATGAAATATAGATGCCTGTGACTTGTGTTGACAATATATCTACTACATATGAATTAATATTCATATTATAGCGTACGTGTGTATTATGGTTTTCATATATTAGTGTTGCCATATACATAAGGCTGGTATGTACGTATTCTTAGTCCTACGTATTTTGGAACTGGGGCATGACATATTTTTGTGGTAGCCCATGTAGGTCAAAGAGTATATTATTTCGGTTATGTTACTGTACCGAGCAAGCCTGTAAATAGGAATAGAAATAAGATCTCATCCACACTTGACTATAACTCACCTTCCTTCCAACCTGTCCTATTTTCATTCTCGCATCCTGCTTGATTCATGTACTCGCATCCTGCTTGATTCATGACATATTTTTGTGGTAGCCCTTGCCGGTCAAAGAGTATATTATTTTGGTTATGTTACTGCACCGAGCAAGCCTGCAAATTGGATTAGAAATAGGATCTCATCCACACTTGACTATAACTCACCTTCCTTCCAACCTGTCCTATTTTCATGCTCGCATCCTGCTTGATTCATGTACTCGCATCCTGCTTGATTCATGACATATTTTTGTGGTAGCCCTTGCCGGTCAAAGAGTATATTATTTTGGTTATGTTACTGCACCGAGCAAGCCTGCAAATTGGATTAGAAATAGGATCTCATCCACACTTGACTATAACTCACCTTCCTTCCAACCTGTCTTATTTTCATGCTCGCATTCTGCTTGATTCATGTACTCTTCCTAATATTTCGTCCGTCTTTTGCAGAAAGATGAATTTGTGTAACAGACGTGCCACAATCGGGGATGACACGTCTTGAGGGATCAATTACCAATCACTAGGAGAGGCCTCAACGACTCCTCGACTTTCAGGATCGGATGGATAGACTAACAATTCAGATCCATCAGTTCCTCCCGTAGTACCTAATGGAGCTTCCACCAGCACCCCAGGACGGCTAGACGTATTTTTTCCAATTCTTCCAGATGATAATGCAGGAACAAAGGCAGCGGGCCACCGCACTGGCTGCCGAGCAGAGAAAGCAAGTGGCAGAGCAGATGCAGGAAGCCATCGAGATAAGACAGGGATTTCTGGCATCACTTGAGAGGATGGCTGTACCAGCACCCGCACCATCTCAGGCATTAGTTCTAATGCCACAAGCTCGTATTGGTTCAGTCAAGGCTTTTCTACATATCAGCCCCAAGCCGTATAAAGGAAATGAGAGCCTAGAGGAGACCACAACCTGGTAAACCAGCACCAAGAAACTATTGGAGGCATCACACTTGCCTATGAATTTATGGATAACATGCATGAGGACCCAACTAGAAGAAAATGCTCATTACTTGAGGGAATCAATGGAGCAGTTTTTCCTTGACAAGGTTGAATTTCTTGGACATATGGTGACGGGTGACGAAATTTCAGTTAATCCAAAGAAGATAGACGCAGTGGAGTCATGGGCTACCCCCAGTTCGGTAGCTGAGGTCAGGAGCTTTCACGGACTAGCAGGATACTACAGGAGATTTGTATAAGACTTCTCCAAGATTATAGAACCAATGACTAGGATGACCAAGAAAGTTGTAGATTTTCTCTGGATAGAGGAATGTCAGGCCGCATTTGATAAGTTGAAGAAGAGATTGACGACAGCTCCAGTTTTGACATTGCCGTCAGGAACATGAGGATTCACTATCTACAGTGATGCTTCAGGAAAGGGTTTGGGATGTGTTCTTCAACAGCATGGAAAAGTAATTGCCTATGCTTCAAGACAATTATGTCCTCATGAAAAGAACTACCCCACCCATAATTTAGAGTTAGCAGCAGTTATCTTTGCTCTAAAGCTGTGGAAACACTATCTGTACGGAGAGCGTGTAGAAATCTTCACGGACCACAAGAGCTTGAAGTACGTGTTTACACAGAAGAAGTTGAATATAAGGCAGAGGAGGTGGTTAGAGTTGATGAAAGACTTTGACATCTTATTACAGTACCACCTAGGAAAGGCCAACGTAGTCCCCGATTCCTTGAGCAGGTATCCGATGGCTATGTACTTGACTACAGATAGACATTTATTGGCCGATCTTGAGAGCTTGGGAATTGAAGTGTTAGTTCCAGGTGTTGAGATTCAGATGTGGGTATTGCAGATACAATCAGAGCTGTTGGATAGAATTAGAGCTGCATAGTATGATGATGAGACTCTGAGGAATATCAGGGCACAAGTTCAGACATGATTGACAAATGACTTCACTATTGTGGAAGATGGATCTTTACGACCTGGCACGAGGATGTGTGTGCCAAGTGGAGAGCTGCGCGAAGAGGTTTTACAAGAGCCACATCACTCTCAGTACTCGATGCATTCCGATGCTAACAAGATGTATCAAGATCTGAGGGAGCACGTATGGTGGTATGGTATGAAGCGCGAGGTAGCATGATTTGTATCCCAATGTTTAGTGTGCCAGCAGGTAAATACAGATCGACAGAGGCCAGGTGGATTGCTTCAACCTTTACCCATTCCAGAGTGGAAGTGGGAGCACGTGACTATGGACTTCGTTTCAGGGCTTCCACATTCTCCAGGAGGAAAGGACGCGATTTGGGCCATCGTGGATAGGTTGACCAAATCAGCCCACTTCTTACCATTCAAAGTGGGTAAATCGACAAAGAGGCTAGCAGAGATGTACATGCGGCAGATTGTCAGATTACATGGGGTTCCTGTAAGCATCGTCTCAGATCGGGATAGTCATTTCACTTTCCATTTCTGGAGGAGTTTACAGGCTAGCTTGGACACTCAGCTCAAATTTAGTACCACGTATCACCCCTAGACAGACGGGCAGTCTGAAAGGACTATTCAGACACTTGAAGATATGCTACACACTTATGTTTTGGATCTTGGAGGTTCTTTGGAGGATCATCTACACATAGTAGAGTTTGCTTACAACAACAGTTACCAGGCCAACATTGAGATGCCACCATTCGAGGCTTTATATGGACGAAGGTTTCTTATACCGTTATCTTGGGATGATGTCGGAGAGAGAGCTTTGTAAGGACCAGAAATGGTCGTGGATGAAGCAGAAAAGGTAAAACTCATCAGAGACAGACTACGAGTGGCGCAAGAAAGATAGCGGCATTGGGCCGATAGCCACCGTAGACCCCTAAAGTTTTAGGTATAGGTTCTGTTATTTTGGTTTGTGATTGTTTTGTTTTAGATTGCGTATTAAGACTATTTGTTCTAGGTTGGCGATTTGGTGTTCCTACGGATTTCTCCGACATAGGGCACGATTCATTTTGGTAGAGGTGAAAAGCTTAGTCTACGATACATCGGACCTTCCAGTATTCTTGCAAGGTTCGGTGCAGTGTCCTATAAACTGGACTTGCCGCCTGCTCTAGAAGGAGTGCATGACTTGTTCCACGTATCGCAGCTAAGACGGTACGTGGCAGATCCTAGTCACGTACTAGATCACTCAAAGATCGAGGTTGGAACGACTCTCAGCTATCCTGAACAGCCCGTAGAGATCTTGGATCATAGAAAGAAGGTATTACAGAACCAGACCATTCTCTTGGTTCGTGTTGCATGGATACATCACTCTCCAGGCAAGTCAACCTGGGAGAGAGAGGATGAAATACGCGAGCAATATCCGTATCTCTTCGATACTTGAGGTATAATTCTTTGTTTGATTGTTTGTTCTTGTGCTAGTTTATTTTAATTTCGAGGAAAAAATTCTTTTAAGGAGGGTAGACTTG
Source organism: Iris macrosiphon (assembly GCA_036927795.1). NCBI lineage: Eukaryota > Viridiplantae > Streptophyta > Magnoliopsida > Asparagales > Iridaceae > Iris > Iris macrosiphon. Next base: position 45,555,968 of record JAYESA010000002.1, read on the forward strand.
TCACTACCACATTCCAGAATAGGGGTATTTTTGTCTTTTTATTTATTTAATTTAATGTGTTAATATATTGTATGATATATATGTATTATTTATAGTGTTCCTTAATTGCATGAGTTAGTGGACTGGACCTAGAAACCCACTAGATGAGTCGCTGACCAAATTATAGGGCTATGGATCATTAATTAACATTTTTAGGATTTTAATATTTAATTGTTGTGATTTTATTGATTGTTGTACCTTACCGTTGCTTCAATAATTGGAGCACTACACTAGCTTTTGTCTTTCAACAAATTTTACACCCTTGTGCTAGATGTGCCAGCCTTCTATTTTGATCCTTGTGTAACTCATAACTATGCCCTTTTGTGCTTAATTTTAGTCGCATAATATTCATTGCAGACAATTATATTTAATTCTAAATAAATCCAACTTTACATCTTTGTGCGTTCCAATCAAAATTGGAGACACAATCTCAACCCTTTTTGTGAACCCAAAATTATGATAATATTCTATTCTGAGTCTTCTATATCCATGACACCTGTGTCCCACCTAATTCTAGCCCTATGTATTTCCAATTAATTTTAGAACACCATTTACATTAATTTTAATTAAATTAACGTAAGGACCCAATTTAATCCAAAAACCCTACCTTGTGCAATTTTCCTATTTTTTGGGACTTATATGCAAAGTGCATTAAGGTGTCCATACCCCATTGGATACAACACATGAAGAAACCCCCATTTTCTTTTATTGACTGGTCATGTGATTTTTCTCCATAATTTTGGAGTGTAACACTCAACATCAACCCCTCATCGAACCTTAGCCATCCATTTTTGAAACAAATTATCCTAGCCTTTTAAATATCTACATGAAGCCAAACCCAATCCCAAGGAGGGGTTGACCGGCCCAACTACCTAGGTCAACACCCAACCCTACTTCTTTATATATATATATATAAATTTTCTTTATATTTTTCATTCACCCCAAACCTAAACCTAGCTGACACCCCTCCCCCTCTACTGTTCACCTTCATCACTTCCTCCCAACCAGCCGGAGCCCCGGCGAACTCGACCACACCGACAGCAGAACCACCATGCCCTTCCTCCTTGCATCACCGGAGCCCTGAACCCGACTGTCCCCGTTCTCCTTCGTTGACATCACCACAACCACAGCGACCCACTGAACATCATTCCCTCGACCCGATTGACGACCCAACCCGCCTTATCACTGCCGGACCCTGCCTGAACCCTCACCCGGCCACCCCGTTAACCTCCATCAACCTGCCTGATATTACCGGATCTGATCCCAACCGCTAATACCACTGCTACCATTAACGCCTGAGAACACCTGCGGCCATCTACCCTCCTCAACGACAGCAGCACCTCCTAGCCGCTGACTGCCTTCCCTCGATGCTGAACCAACGACTTCCCTCGATAACACGACTGAACTGCAGACACCGTCGTTCTCCTCGATGACTGAACGACAGCCCGCTGAACCACCTCGACGTCGAATACCCCCTCGTTCACGTGTATGCCGAGGCCAAGGTGCGAAGTATTTTCTCTTATGATTTTGTATGTATGTGAATGATGTTAGGATTTAGTGTGTTGTGTCATGATAAGATTTGTTAGACATTGATTTCAAGATACCATGCAAATAAACCAAACTCGTATGCGTATACGTACGCGTATGTGTATAATATTCAAGTTGGTATATATATATATAGTGTGCGAAAATTAAATGCTAATACTAGTTATGACTATATATATATTTTTACTGTATGACGCTAGGTTAACTGTGGATTTTCTGGTATAATTGCATGAGACCATAAGTGTTAATTATGGATATCCCGTATTTACATTGACCTTTTGACCCTGGATATTAGTGAGTTGACTGCCTTATGTACACTGACGTACTGGCTAGACATGTGTTAGTAATTGACTATCTAATTTTGCATATCAATTGTAACATAACACCCGTGCAATTAGACGTACGCTTGACCCTACTAGATGACCAGTATCACCCCTAGCGTAGTCTCTGAGTTCAGTGTATTTATCATTGTGTGTTAGTGTATCGACTGATGCAATACTATTATTAAATGATGTCTATAGGCTGTTGGATTATTCAGACAAGACATCGAAAATAGGACATTGGTATTGCCAACAGAGGACCACAAGCAAGTATATTCTCTGACAGTTTTCATTATGTTGATTATCTCTATGATTCTAGTTGTATAGCATACATAATTCTGACACTGTGTATACCTGAGTTGGCATCATCGAGACCTGTCATGAGGAGTCGTGATTGGGATCTATCGTGCTAGCTGAGGACAGGGAGATATTAGTAGATTATGTGATCATACCCAACTCTACATGAATCATAGCTCAGCCACACCTCACGTAGGTGCAGCCTGACCATTACATACCTCATAGCCTGTTATGTATGATTAGCCAGACTATTTCTTGCATCATAGCTATCAGATGGTTAGCCTGACCTTACATGAATCATAGCTAGTCATACATAGCAAGCATGATTAGTCCCAAGCCGATCACATGATATGCTGATGTTTTACACACTTAACTAGATACTCTCTACATATATTTCTAGTTTTTTGATCTATCATTTCCTTATATTCTAGTTATTGTTCTAGTATTGACTTATATTCCAGTTCATTGTTCTAGCATGCACTTGTATTTCTGTCATTGCTAGTATACCATTGATAATGACATATGCTCTAGTATTTCTATTTCCAGTATTTTATTATCTCCAGTATTTCTTATTGCCAGTATTTATATCCATCTTGTATTTCTTTACACTGTATTATAGTTTTTGTCAATATATATGGAACTGCTGTTAGGGTTTGTACTTCACTCCAATCCTGACTGGATATTTTTTCTAGAGGATCTTGAGGTCTTCTGTCCTACACACTATGGACCAGGTATAGATGCAGACTACACACCAGAGACCTTAGAGGAGCCCATTCCATTAGAGGAGACATCACCTGCAACTGTTTAGACAGCATTTATTTTATGCATTTTAGGTTATGTTAAGACTTATGTTGAGTTTATTGTAAGACTTGTTGAGACTATTTATGTTGGACAGCTAGACTGTGGTTTATCTCTATTGGAGTCATTGTGCTTGACTTGTGTTATTACTTCTTATCTTTTATCGTGCCATTTATATTCTTATAGTTATTGTGATTGAGTATACATTATGAGTTGTTGAGAGATTTTTATTTTATTGTCCTCCTTATGGAGTTGATATCATTGACAGGTTGTGAAGTTATGTTTAGTATTATTGAGACCTATATAGCGTTCTACCGCCGATGCTGCGGCGTAGGCTGGACGTACCCACGACTCATCCTCAAATTCTGGGTGCTGGTCATGACACATACTGTTGAGTTTATATCATTGTTTAAGATTTATTGACCTATAATTTGTCCTATTTAGAGACCTTTACCCCTGACACGTATTTCGATACAAAATGGCTCACATGTGGACCCTTCTTTGATCCGAAATTATTGTTTTGTCCCTGTATCCAAATTGGACAAAAGGGTAGAGTTTTTTACTATCTTACTAATTCTGATGATGTTGGTGATATTTATTTCAGCATCCGGAGATGTTCATTCCGAGACAGTGGTTCTTGATCCTTTGTGCTTAACGTTTGGATGCTTATATTACACAGATTGCTAGTCAGCTAAGTATACCTTGCCATAGTACTGTTTAATTATATTTCTTTATTACAAGTACATTTTTTGTTATTTATTTTTTATTTATTTTGCTATATAAAACCGTACGTCTGAGAATAACATGGATGCAACGACGGTTGCGTCGTCTTTTATCTTTATTTGTATTATGCATATTGACCTAATGTTAAGAGACCACCACATGATTTTGTGGTATCTTATGTTTTATTGGCCGTGACACATCTGTTATACGAGTGTTTGTCTCATGTAGGATACAGACTTCTGTGATGGGCTGGCCACCTGTATGTATGGGTGTGGGATAGGAAATAACTGCTAATAAATTTGTATACTAGAAGACTTTGTAGTTATTAGAGCTATCATTGTGTCATGGATGTGACACGAATCGAGCATGGGGTGGAAAGAACAACAAGTAAGATGTTTGGGTTCTTTTACACTTTTTCTTTTATAACCCGTACGCTCCGCCGGAGATGCGTGGTCAGATGACCCTTATATTTTTTATAGGCGGCATCTGACGTCTGAGAAATATTATATTTTTTTAGGCCCTGATTCTCTGGAGAGTCATGCTAATCCTATTTTTGGCTATATAGCCTACGTGTTGGAAAGTTGTTCTGAAAAGTGCATTCACATAGACGGTTAGGTGACCCTTTGGATGTTTATTTACAGTACTTTATTAGCAAGCACTATGTATCTTGTTACGTCCCTCTGAGGACCTGGTCCCTTTTCAGGTATAAAGGAGTATCCGTAGTAGAACAGACCTGGGCCAGACACATCATTCACTATTGAGGAGGTCTTACCTTCGGAGTACCAATGATTACTTCATTGCTGATGGATATCTTAGTTATAGTTTCTTTTATCTGACATTATTTCATATTGGGGTTCTGATCTCCGCTATCATTTTAGTTTTGATATAGTCGATGGGCAGTGGATTTGTCTCCACCCGACTATTATACTTTTGATACTTCGTACCTGAGACTTCTTCAGTTATTTATTTTGATATTTTTTACTGTGTTGTGGATGAGATATAGATGCATGTGACTGTGTTGACAATATATTTACCACTTGTGAATTAATATTCATATTACACCGTATGTGTGTATTATGGTTTTCATATATTGGTGTTACTATATACATACGGCTGGCATGCTACGTATTCCTAGTCCTACATATTTTAGGACTAGGGCGTGACACTGGTAGTCGCCTTCACAATGCACTGGTAGAAAGCAACGGAATGGAGGTACTAGACTTCTTTCCTTCCTTGGTGGCGGAAAGCCTCCGAGTCGAGTAGCATGAGGTGAAGGGTAGCTTATCCTCCTCTGGTACTTGCACCTGAACTCCAGGATTTTGCCGGATAGGTGCTTTCAGGTATAGTCGCTGGAAGGCCGACTGAGTAAACACCCTTACCCAAAATAAATATTTTGTGTGTATTTTATATTTATTATATTTATTTTATATTTTTTTAAAATTAGTTAAAATCAAATTATTTTATAAGGATACTTCACCGTAGTATGGACATTAGTGACATAGGACGACCACAAAATCAATATCGCCCTTCGTAGGAAGTAACCAACAAGGGAGACACAATCCGTAGGATCTTCGTGTGATACAAAATTCGATCATTTAATATTAGTATGACACTAGTGTAACAACCGTAGTTTCTTGTATTTAATATTTATATATATATATATAATTTATGGTTATTTTCCAATCCAAATACCCAACCCAAAGTCATGAATTAATTTATTGGACACTAGTGGCCAAAATAGTGTAATCAATTACATACATACATACATATATATATATATATATATATATATATATAATTTATTCTAGGAGGATAAAATTTGAAACCTTCTTGAGATAGGGTCAACCTTTGCACCTTATCTACTTTTAGAGCCTATCCAATTCTAATATTTCCATATTTGGAAATCCTCTACTTTAAATATTCCGTCCATCTATTTTTTGTAGCATCCACTTATTTAAGTTGATGACTCAAATCTTTGATTTATTCTTCCATAAATTAGGATCTTAATTAAATATGTAGTTTCCAAATTAGGAAAGACCCCTATGCAATCTTGTTGCCTATCAATTTAAATCTAAAATAAATCTTCTAAAATATAATTTAAAGATTCTAGAGCATCCTCTAACCCTATTTTAGCCTCTTTAAATTATATCCATATATGGAAACACTAAATCAAATCCAAACCACCCACCTATTTAAACTACTTATATTTATCAACCCCCAAAACCAAAACCTAATAGCCGACTTCCCCCTCACTCAAACCCATGACCAATAATCCTCTCCCCCTCCCTATCTTCTCTCTTTTTTATCTCCTTTCCTCCATCTTTCCCTTCAAGTCCGACCACCCAAAGCCCTTGGTCGTACCCTTAGGCCGACCAAATATATTTCTTGAGACCAGCTACTACTGTAGTTGATCTGGTTTATTTACAGTAGTAAAACCACTACAAAATTTTTATAATCTTCATCTGTTAGAATTCATATTTATCTCCATCAAGTTTCTTGGAGTTTGGAGTACGTTTGGCGCTCCAAAAGGTCGATGTCGCAAGAAGAAGCTCAGCCGTAATCACGATCTAGTAAGTTTTGGAATTTCTTTTAAATAATTATTATTTTCATATATAAACCCTTGTGAGAACTCATAAATATGTTAGATGACAAATTAGAAAACCCTCATGCATGTGACACCCTAATTTTTACATAAAAAATGCTCTTAGATGACACAAAACTAATTCTTGGCAATGTCGTTATCATATTAAATTAGTATTGTTGCATGTTGATATTTTATTAATAAAATATAATTTTCCAAAAATTAAATGTATAATTTTAAAATATAAAATACTATTTTTATTATTAAATAAAAATAATTTTGTTAGTAATTCAACTCCATCATTGATATACCATCCTTTGATATGTATACTAGCAAGTTTGATTGTCAATCCTAATAGGATCAACTTGTAGATGGTGAAACCTTAATTATTTTTATATAGATAAAAGAATTAGTATTTATTTTATTTATTACTAATTTTTATCAAATATATTTAGATTTATTTCTATTTATAAAAGTTTGAATTATTGGTGTTTTGTTTAGCAAGTTGACCTATTTTTGACAAAATTTGACCACGACAGTTTCAGACTTAAACCCCGACCAAAAACTATTATTTAAAATTATATTATTATGTTTTAATCCTAATTTATGAGTATTTATTCCAGATTTATTTATTTATCAAAAAATTGGATTTTGTGACTAGTAGGTTACCATCATGACATATTTTAGTTTCTACTTGGTTTTGGACTCATAGAATTTATAGGAAACGAACCTTTCACTAAAAATCCTATTTTTCCAATAAATTTTAGAATTAATAGTTTTTATTAAATAATATTTTAAAAATGGTTTTTGATCATGTTTGATGGTTAGTAATATTTTTGTGTGGAGTTACTTGCATGTGCAACCAACGTAGGAGTATTAAATAGATAATAACTTAATTTGACTAGAAGAATAAGAGTCTAATTAGTGTAATAATTAATTAGTAGGTGTTCGAGTCATTCCTGTGGAGAGCTCCAGACCAGATTTGTTGTGCTCGCAGCTTGGCTTGGAAGGCAAGTACACCTTGCTTGATTGTATTATTCATTTTACATATGCCTACTATTTATTTGTTTAGTTGTATGCACACATTTTAGAGTATTAGACTTACCCAGTATTGTGTGAAGATATGAGGTATCTTCTGAACTTACATATGCTATGGTGGTCCAACCCTTATCCTTGTCTGGTTGTGGGGTTAGATTATTGTGAAGGTATGAGGTATCTTCCGCATGATACCGTTTCAAACATGTTCACTGAATGAGTGAGTGCATGGATTGGCTTGTTGACTGGCCATCGGTACATGAGTTCGCGTCTTGTGTTAGCTGTTGGTGTTAGTTTGGGTTCTAGATTTTATTAACGTTATTGTATTCTGTCTGCACCACGTATACGGTTCAGATAGTTCATTGGAAGGGAAGAATCTGCTAATAAGCATATGGGATTTCTGTTTCTTACTTATTATGAAAATGGTGTAACTGTGTAACCCCTAAGTTCTACAGAATGCCTGGTGGGACGACTGTTCTTCTATTTTTTCTCTCTCATGCGCCACTAGAGATGTCTCAAGTGCATTTCACATAGATGGTTAGTTACCCTATTTATTGTTTCATGCATGTCGATTTCTTGTTTACTTATTATGTCCCTCTTAGGATCTGGCACCCTTTTCAGGTATAGAAGATCATGTTATTTATAGGAGCACGGATCAGGACTGGCTACTTCTTTCTCTTTCGAGGAGGTCTTCCCTTAGATTTTCTTGATCACTAGATGATGTACTTATTTTGTTGTCTTTCATATTCTAGTTTGGTAGTGGATTTGTCTTTACCCAACTATTAGTTCTTCTCGACTGTTTCCTACTTGGTACTTTTCCATATTGGGTTATATATTTTTATTTGGTTTTATGGATGAGATTAGTATTGCCTATGACTTATGAAGTTATATACCACTTGTGAATTATTATTATTCATAAAACAGCGTATGTATGTATATGGTTTCCATATATTGGAGTTGTCATGTACATATGGCTAGGATGCTTACGTATTCCTAGTCCTACGTATTTTGGGACTGGGATGTGACATGTTTTTAGTGGTGGCCCATGCAGGTAGAGAGTATATTGTCTCGGTTACGTTATTGTACAGAGCAAGCCTGCAAATAGGATTATAGTATAGGATCTCATCCACATATTTGACTTTTCTCTTTATTTCTGTTCCGAATTCTTGAACTCACCTACCTTTCTTAACCTTCAAAATTGTACTCGCTTAATTCTCTTGACACTGGTATCCTTGCTTCCTTAGTTCTTCCTATTTAATGTACTTCCCTAATAGTTCCTTGAGTATCGCGTCCTGCCAGAATATAGGAATCCTTATTGTTAGAAGATAATTATGATAGCATACCTACTAAGAAAAATAAATTGTAATATTTGCAGCTCCCAAAAGTTTAGCATAGCTAATGAACCTTAGCATCCAACACCTGTAAATTGATTGGCTATTATCCCTTGATATATTTAGGAATGACTTGAGAGTAGTACAGACACTGCTAGGATTAGTTAGAAATTTGACCATATTGTTTGACCCTAGTATTGATGAACCAATAGAAATCTACGGTTGAATATTATGACTAAACCTAACTTTCATAGTGAGATAATATAAGATGACTATAAATTTATATTCTTGTCTTGATATTAGCAGAGTAGTACCTTAGAAAACCAAGAGGAATGAACCAATACCTTAGTAAGAGAAATGGTACCCTACGTTCAGCTTAGTAGATCCCCTAGAATCTATGATCATCATTGAGTCATACTTGAGTCTCCTGGAGTCATCGACCATGCCATCTCCTCCAACTATCTATATACTTTTCCATGTTGAGTTAATCCCTTCCTCCATCACAGATTATTTGTCATAGAGCTTTACCCAATTAAAACCTATTGAATGGTTAGAATATTTTCCTTGATCATACCTCGAACACAGAGACTAGCATACTACCTTCCCTTAAGAAACCATGATATTATCAAGAGTCTCTCTATTTACTTTATATCTTGTTTCTACAAAACCTTAACGCTCGCTATTTGTGCAATGACTAAAATTTTCCTTCAACTTTCAAATCGTGACATCTTACCCTTTTAATGGTAGGCCTAGTGATTTCTTTTATGTTAGGATATATAGTTTGGTAGGATTATAGTTTGTTAACCTTAAATTTTTAAATTTTTGTGCTTAGTAGTTAGAACTTGATAGTTTAAGTTATTCATTTAGATTATGATTTATGATTATCCTTTAGTTTCAAATCAAGTAATATGTTCCACATATCTTAATACTGGTTATATCCACTTTTACTTGAGGGCTAATAATTTCTCCATTCTTAATATTAACACTTTTGTTCTATAAGCACTATGATTAAGACTTAAGATTACTATTACCTATGGAGTTTTATAATGCAATAGGATACCTAATAAGTACCAAGATTTTTCTCTCGTATACCCTAACAAGAGTTTCTACTTTATTTACAAGAACAAGGTTATTTTGTAGAATCCCCTTAAGACAGTTACAGTAGTAGTTGATTCTCGTAAGTTGGGTAGCATGACTCATAACCTAGTATCACATAGTCCTTTTGACCCATTAATGAAGTGTAATAGAATGACACATGAATATATGCTAGCATAAGAAGATATTGTTTATCCAGACTGTAGAACTTTAGAGGCCCATAACCCCATTTTGCTAACCAGAGACTTAGACATGAAGTTAGTATGACAACTATAGAGGAACAAACACCGGAAGAGTCTTAGATTCTTGATAAACTTAAATTATTTTACTTTCACTCATCATAATCCCACAAACTTATATTATTTGGACTATCTTAACTCATGTTGCTATTACAACCTAGTTTTGCAAGCTTATCCTTTTATCTAGCTTGTTCCTGACATATGTGTTAGTGGGGGCCTACACTAATATATTGTCTAAATCAGAATCAGTGTATTATGGTCTAGCTAACCTTAGTGCGCTTGGTTCTCTCTTTACATGACTACTTTATGTGGATTGAGATATAGTTGGCCTAGCTTGTTAGACAAATATACTTGCCCTCTAGACATGTTCGAGCATATCGTATCGGTTATGTAAGTGTACTGATCCGAGCATGTGAATAGGAACTTACCAAAAAAAAGGATTTTGATCCACAACTACCTTGACAACTCTCTTTTGAATTCTTTAATCGCCCTTGACCTCGTACTTGTATTCTATCACCTCCTCCTTGAACTCTTTATTGTTGTTTTCTGTCTTTTCCTCTTTCGGAAAGACAAACACCCGTGTTTGATATAAGTTTGATACACGGATAGTACTAGATATACACCACAGGCCAATCACATTACTATATGACTATCTTTTGTAATTAAGGACATATCACCTGTGATAGATTTTGTGATAAGATATTGAGGATTAGCAAGCACTATCGGATGAGTGAGGAAATTTTATCTTAAAGGTATAGTATTGTGTTTATGAAAGATTGTTAAATTCTAAATTGGGTAGAAGTTGCATTGTCAACTTGAGATAAATGTTATATGAAGGTAAAAATTTTAGATTGTGATCAAGTAAGATAAGATCTAGAGAATTTGAGAATTTTTAGAAGAATGATTAAGATGATGAGGATTTAACTTTAAAGAGAACAATACCTTATGGAATAAATTTTGAAATTTTGATATTGGACCAAATATTTATAAATTGAGAATATGATTTAAATTTTGAATATTGGAGTTGAATCATCGATTTAAATTTTGAGAGAAATATAGAATATTAAAACTTGAACATAGATGGATTGTATTTAAAATTTTACAATTTGATGATTTGAATTAAGAGTTATATTTTGATTGATTGATCACCTATTCGAAACATTGATGATGGAATTTGAATTTAAAATTTGAAGAGTACAAAATTATTAAGTTCGAAACTAGGAATAAGATTTTATTAGAGTTGTTAATATTTGAAAATTTAGAGTAGATTATGATAGTTGAAATCATGATTTAAATATGGATGTGGGTTATTTAAATTTGAAGATATCATATATATATTTGATTTCAATCTTGATTATTTAAATTCGAGAAGAGATTATGATAGGATAAATTTTGATTTAAATAACGGTTATTTTAATTTTGAAGAGATTGCAATGGATTTGAATAGATTTTGAGAAGATTGCGGTTGACTAGACTTAGATACGAATTTGAAGGATTTAACAAATTATACTTTATTTTTTTTAATTTTGAGGACAAAATTCTTGTAAGTTGGGTAGATTGTAAACCCTTTCACCCAAAATAGGTATTTTATGTGTATTTTATATTTATTGTATTTATTTTTGATTTTTTGAAAATTAATTAAAATCTAATCATTTTATTAGGATACTTTACCGTAGTTTGGACATTAATGACGTAGGATGACCCCAAAATCTATATCATCCTTCGTAGGAAGTAGCCTACATGGGAGACACAACTCGTAGGATCTTTGTGTGATACAAAATTTGATCATTTAAATTAGTATGACACTAGTGTAACAACCGTAGTTTCTTGTATTTAATATTTAGAGATTTATATATATATAATTTATTTATAGTTATTTTTCAATCCAAATACCCAACCCAAAGCCATTAATTAATTTATTGGACACCAGTAGCTTAAAATAGGGTAATTATATATATATATATATATATATATATATATATATATATATATATATATATATATATATATATATATATATATATATATATATTATGTATAATTTATTCTAGGAGGATAGAATTTGAAACCTTCTTGAGATTGGGTCAACCTTTACACCTTACCCACTTTTAAAGGCAATCTAATTCTAATGTTTTCATATTTGGAAACTCTATACAATCTTGTTGCATATCATTATAAATCTGAAACAAAATTTTTTAAATCTAATTTAAAGATTTTATAGCATCCTCTCACCCTATTTTAGCCTTTTTAAATTATATCCATAGATGGAATACGAAATCAAATACTAACCACCCACCCATTTAAACTACTTATATTTATCAATCCCCCAACACCTAAACCTAATAGCCGACCTCCCCCTCTCTCAAACCCATGACCAACAAGCCTCTACCCCTTCCTCTCTTGTCACGACCCGCACCCAAAAAATCGGGCATGAGTCATGGGTACGTCCAGCCTACGCCGCAGCAACGGCGGTAGAACGCTGTCTAGATCTACTATTTAGCTAACAATCTCACGCAATCAATATATAGGTACCTGTCAAGATCTCAACTCCAAACGGAGGAGCAATACAATAATGATAACACAAGTACTCAAATTACGAATCTAAGCACGATAAGATAACACAGAAGTCTAACAACTACAAAGTCTAATCAACTGCTACTAAAAACTACCACAATAATAATAATAATATAATAATATCCAGAATCATATATAATACAAAGTCTCAATCCAAAACCGGGGACAAATTCGGTACCAAAAGCTAATAAAAACAACAACTGAGGTCCTAGTGATCCCGGCTACCAACCCGGAAATTACTCATGAACTAGGGGGTCCCTGTCTGCACTATCGACAGGCTGAGGTCCATAAAACTTTGGACACCAATCTTCCGGATACTCTGGAAAAATATGTCTAGTCTGGACTGGAGCAAGTACACCTCTAATAGCAGTTCCAGTTAAATGATAAAAACTATAAAGCAGTTGTAGCAAGTAGCAAGGTGAAGGAAATAAAGTATGAACAAGAAATATATACATATCACGGGTGCATAAAGGTAAAGATGCATGAATATCAGAAGCAAGATAGTAATGACTGCAAGATAAAAGAAATCTAAACTAAGATCAAGTATGTGCACAAGAACGTGTAGTGAGTCCAGCATGAGTACATGTAATGAGTTAAGTCCAGAAACTATAAGTGGGACCAATCAAGAAATGCAAGTGAGTTCAGACTAGAAAGAATGAACTCGTGTCTTTGAAATACCTGTTTCGACATGTAAACGGCTAGGGGTAAGTATGGCTCACCGTACACTGGGTGTGCGGCTGCTATCATTCCAGATTAGACACGAAGGGGTAATTCTAGTAATTCCAGATAGGAATGTTTACATGTCTACTCGAGTATTTTCCCGCCCCGACTAGTAGAAGTGAATCCAAGAACCGACACATAAATTAAGTATGAGTCCATCTAGAAACATAAGTGATGCATGTAGTGATGCCTGTAGGTGATTCCAGAATAGAGGCCAGAAACATAAAATATACGTGTCACAAGTAAATGAATCCATAAATACTAGTCTGTGTCATGCCAGAAAATCAGATGATACTATACTAGAAGCTGGATCATAATAATCATCAGATAATGGAAACTATCAAAGAATGTACTCGCCTGACGTCCTGAGCAACTAGCGATCCGAACTGGTATCGCAAGGACCTATTACGAAAAGCAAGGTTAAACAGGGTTCTAATGAGTTAAACAGATATAAAATAACTAAAAATAAGCTTCTAGGGTCGTTCTAGGTCAAACGGGTCAAACCGGTAAAATCTGGATCAAAAAGTCAACTATTGGTCTAAAAAGTCAACTCTGAATCAAATCTAGGTCAAAAGTTGACTTTGGCAGTCAACCGGATCAACTACGGTCAACTATAGGTCAAACTAGGGTGCCCCTAAAATTATAGGTCAAAACTAGGTCATTAAGCTAATAAACACTCAAACTCGCCTCCTTGAGATACCGGGATACCCTCGGTATCCGATACCTCAACCTACGCTATACGCCCCGCCTATACCCTCTATAATATATACTAGCACGTATATATATATATATATATATATATATATATGTATATATATATATATATGTATATATATATATATATATATATATATATGTATATATATAAAAGCATCTCTAACCCCAATCCTAGGCAAAAACTCAATACCTTGCCCGGATGCTCAATACCTTGAGTATCTCAAGGTATTAAGATACTCAAGCCTTACCCGTCGCTAACAATACTTAACTAACTAACTATCTATATATATACACTACCATATACTAATATATATATATATATATATATATATATATATATATATATATATATATATATATAAGATATATCTAACTATATATATAACTTAGTATTAGGCTATACCTCAATACCTTACCTCACTTGCATCAATACCTTGGGTATCTCGAGGTATTGAGATACCCAACTATCTCCCCTCTCTAACACTAACCATATAGCTAACTATCTATATAAATATATACACCTAGCTATATATCTAAGCATATATATATATATACAAACACATATGCATCTACCTACATATATATATATATATATATATATATATATATATATATATATATATATATATATATATATATATATATATATATATATATATATATATCCATCTCACATATCATATATACGTATCTCTCTAACTATAGTATATATATCTACACTAATCTATATATCTATCTATATATACCTCTATTTATCTATATATATGACCATACATATATATATATATACATCTATATATACATACATATATAAATATATAAAAGAAGGGGGAGAAACTGGCTTGATTGCGCGCTCGCGCTGCTGAAACGCGCTTCTGCAACTGCTACGCAAGCTGCTGCTGCTGCCATTGCTGCCCTGCTGCTGCTGCTGCACGCTGCTGCCACGGCGCTGCGCGGCACTGCTGCTGCGCGTGCAGCTGCGCTAGCTGCTGCTGCGGCTAGCCCTCTCGCTCACTCTCCTCAATCTCTCTCCCTCTCACACCTCGACACACACTAACACACACACACAGACACATCTGTACACACACACAGAAACCTATACACGCACACACACTTACAAATATATAAACACACAAACACATTTATATGTATATATATACACAATATATAACTACACACACCTACACAAACACACACACAAACACACTACCCACACTCAACCATACTCAACCACACTCACCCCCACACACAAAAACACATACATATATATAAATATATACTAGAAAACTCTAATACACACTCCCCGAAGCTAAACTAACTCGTGCACAAGCTCGAAACCTAGAAACCAAGTCGAAATGGCCATTCGGTCATTTCGACGAACACGTGGAGTGCGGTTCGTGAAACCTCGTGAAACGCACACCAAACTTACTCAAAATTGGCCCAAAATTTACCCTCGAGTTCTAATCGAGGTCTAGAACCTAGAAAAAATACTAACTTGCCGATTCTAGGTCTGTGGCAAAAACGCGCACACAAGTAGAACCTACGACGATGAAAACCTCCGTTCGGACACGACCTCACGTGTCCGAACGGAGACACGTACTTATCCTCAAGACACCCAAGCATGTCTACCTAGGTCCGTCTGACCTAGGGCAACACCAAAAATTGGGCCAATCTCGAATTTCACCCAAAATTGACACAAAACCTAATGTCAAAGTCTCAAAACACGTCCAGACAAGCTCCAACTTCCTCCCACGGGTAGCCCTAAGGTCTTGGAAGGTTCTAAACTACTAATTACACTATATTAGAGTAATCATAAGGGAAAAAATCAGGGTTTATCTTTTGGGAGTTGGAATCCCAAGCCAAAGTCTCCAAAAAGCTCCAAATTCACCACACCAAGCTTCCAAGCTTCCAACCCAAGCTCCAACACCAAATCTAAGCTATAAACACCTAGGTTAGGGAAAAGCAAAGGGTTATGGTTTATATTAGATAGGAAAGCAAGTGAAGGAAGAGAAGAAAAAAATGGAAAAACTTACTTGATTGGAAAAAATTGGAAGAATGACAGAAGAAGAAAATGGAGAGGAGTGTGAAGAAGGAGAAGAAGAAGAAGTAAAGTGAATGAAAGGGAGGGGGGCTGCTGGTTGTATTCGGCCAAGTAGGAAAATAGGTTAGGGTTTGTGTTAGGGTTAGTCAAAATGACTAAAATGCCCTCCAAATCAAGTCATCCTAATGGGGTTTGGGTTTGGGGTTCCAAAAGCACTATAATAAATTCCTAGTCACTCCAACCAACTAATAAAAATATAAATAACTATTCTAAGTCAATAAATAAGTCTAACAAGGGTGTTGGTTGGGTCTGGCATGGGTCCACTAGGGTTTGACATGGCTCCAGGCTAGCCAAAACACTAAAATAACTAATAAAAAAATAATAGAACCAACAATTAAATATTAATACAAATATTTATGATAAATATATAATTAACCAAATTAAAAAAATACCCTACTCTGAAATGGGGTAGTGACAAGCCTATCCTCCTTAGAAAATTTTGTCCTCAAAATTTAAAGTCAATCGCTTTTCTTCTAGGTCAAACCCCCAACAATCACAGTCAAGAAAAATTCTACCTAAACAACATGCAAGATCATGGTCCTACTGGTCGTGTTATCACAGTCTCAATCAGGGTCACTACACTATCTACCACAGCACAAAAGAAAAGTCTAACATGTACTAATGAAACACACCACAAGGAATAGAAAAGGACAGAAAGAAGAACAAAGAGACAGACCTGCTAACCCGACACTCGTAGCATCAGCCTCCTCGACCGTCAACGCATAAGCCCTGCCCTACTGCGGTATATCCCTCTGCTGGTGCAGGGCATGATGCTGTGCCACAGGTGGCCTAGCTCCAACTCTTCGATCATGTGCTCCACTAAATGGAAGTGCATTGGGGCAATCTCGCATCTGGTGTGAAGCGGATCCATAGAACAAATACACCTTCAGTCTCCTCCTACAAACATCCCAAGTGTGTCCTGCCTTCCTGTAGTAGGCACAAGTGGGCACCCTCTGATCTAGACCCTGTTGTGTTGTCTTCTGCACATAGGGACGCTTAGCTGGTCCAGTACTACCACTTGCACTACCTGAATTATCCCTGCCTCTCTTGGACTTGAGCTCCAAGTCATCCTCTGCCCTCTGAGCGTCTCCTACTATCTGATCAAAAGTCGCCTCACGGTCGCTCCTAGTCAAAGACTTGACCGCCATGACCAAGCCCTTAAGAAACTTCCTCGCCTTTGCTGCCTCACTCAAGCCCTCTATGAATCTGCCCAGACGGCAGAACTCCGCTGCGTACTCGTCCACTAGCATGCTCCCTTGGACGAGTGCCTCGAACTGGTTCTCCAAAGCACTGAGCGCCACATCTGGGAAAAACTTCTCCTTAAAAAGCCTCTTGAAAGCCTCCCAAGTAAGCCCTGGTGCCGCAATCCTCGTATCAGTGCGATACCACGTCAAAGCAAGGTCGAACATCTGACTGCCCACTGCCTCTATCTGCATGCTGCCTGGAATCTGTGCCAGCCGAAAAATCTCCTCAATCTGCTCTATCCAGTCATCCGCGTACAGGATCCCTTCTGTACCTTGGAACTCTTTGGGCCACATCCTCTGGATATCAATGATACTGCCCAGCCTCGGATGCTGATTCTGATATGCCTGTGGCTGGATCTGAGCCACTCTGTCCATTGCCGTCATAGCCACCTAGTGAGCATTCTTAATGCCCATCCTCATCATGTCCACCTGACGGTGCTGCGCTTCCATCATCTCCCTGAAGAACGCAAGCAACTGCGCGGCGTCTACTGGTGCAAGAGGTGGTGGAGGCACCACCTGAACGACTGGGGTAATCCTCGGATCGATAGGTAGAGGAGGATCCCCATGAGAAGCAGATGCTCCCTCAACTGCAGGAGTGGTGAGTGGAGCGGTAGCAGCTGCCTGAATACGAGCTGGACGAGAGGTAGCAGACCTCTCGGTGGCTATTACTGGAACGGTACGATAGGATCGTGTCTTCGGAGGTATCCTGAACACAGATCAAAAGAAGTCAATACGGTGCAAGATACGATATCATCAAGGAAGGACAGTAATATTTCAAAAAAAGCAATTTCAGATTAATTAGATTGGAATTGTTCCTAGTCGTGATTGAGTACACTCTTATCATAGATCCTATATCCTAGAGCAGGCTCGCAGCAGTATAACTAAATCGTTGTACTACCACGACATTGTACTAATTGCGAATCGAGACCTGCATGAGGCTGCTGTCATGCCCCCATCCCAAAAATACGTAGGACTAGGACACGTAAGCATGCCAGCCGCATAGATATGGCAACTACAATATATGGAAACAATAACCCATACATATGCTGTAATATGAATATCAAATCCATAAGTGGTATAAATCTATCACAAGTCACAGGGTATAATCTAAATATCATCTACAGAAAATTAAATATAAATAAATACCCAGTATCTATGAAACTATATCTCAAAAAAAAGTATCTAAGGATGATAGTTGGATGGAAACAAATCTACTACCAACTCGAATGGAAAGTACAACACAATAAATACAATATAAGAATACCAGCTAACAAATACGGGCTCGAAGAGAAGACATCTTCGAACATATGTAGCCATCCGAATCTGCGCTCTTGCGAATACTCAAGAGCAGATACACCTGGAAGGGCCAGGTCCTCAGAGGGACATAACAAGATACATAAAAGCATGCCAATAAAGTACTGAAATAAATATCCAACGGTCGCCTAACCGTCTAAGTGAATGCAGTTAACAACTTTCCCCACAAGTGAGCTATCTGGCTGAAAACTGGGATTTGGCATGGTTCTCTATTGGAGATCCAGGGGCCTAAAAGGTACGTTATCTTTTGAACGGCAGAGGCCCACCTGATAATACATAATATATAGTGGTCATCACCACCCGTATCTCTAGCGGAGAATCCGGGCGCACAATAGAAAAAGTGCAAAGGAGCTCAAATGCACTACTTGTTGTTCTCTCCACCCCATGCTCTAAGCATGTCACATCCATGACACAATTTGGTTCATAGCCTATTCTTAGTACCCTAGCCCAATCCTGCAACCAAACAAGGACAAGGATGGGACCACCGTACTACAACAGGCTATGTCCATAGACCTCTAATAACTGCTAAGTCTTCTAGCATACAAAGTTTCTATTAGCAGTTATCCCTAATGCACGGCCCATACGTACAGGAGGCCAGACCGGTCACGCAGTCTGTGATCTATATGAGACTCACACTCGTGTAACAACTGTGTCACGGCCAATAAACCTAATGATGCTACATGATAATGGGGTAGT
Organism: Iris macrosiphon; assembly: GCA_036927795.1. Classification (NCBI taxonomy): domain Eukaryota; kingdom Viridiplantae; phylum Streptophyta; class Magnoliopsida; order Asparagales; family Iridaceae; genus Iris; species Iris macrosiphon. The sequence continues at coordinate 45,575,337 of JAYESA010000002.1, forward strand.
CTCATAACCAAGGTTAATATAAATACATAAATAAAAATATATCGCGACGACACCGTCACTGCATTTTATATAACAGTTAAAATATATGAACTAAAGATAGAAAATAAAGATGCATGCAACATATGAAATATGAATAACAGTACAATGGCAAGGTATACTTGCCTGGCAAGGAAGCTGCAATGTACCAATAACCTGCTCCAGAAGTTGTGTAGAACAAATCCAATATCCTATGTACATATAATATAATACAATAAAATTATTAGTCATTACACTAGCACATACACAACCATATTTACACTGGACTCAGGGTGTACACTAGGGATGGCACTAGTCATCTAACACAGTAAATTGCGCGACTACTTACGCGGGTGTCCTATATGAAATATTGTACCACAGTCAGTCAGTCAAAATAATATATGTCTAGGCCAGTATATAAATGTACACAAGACAGTCATCTAGCATGTTCTTAGGGTCAACATGGTCAAGGTAACCATGGGATAATCCACAGTATCCTAGGGTCGTACAATATAAATACACCTATAGTCATAAGCATATAATTACTTATATAATACAATCATCTATATATATATATATATATATATATATATATATATATATATATATATATATATATATATATATATATATATATATATATATCACTTAATTTTTAATACGCGTATGTGAATGCGTACAAGTTATTAGGTTTACCGACTCAGGGTTCGATATCAGCTAGCAGTCATAAGCAATACACATGTCCTAATAACATATACTCAAGCACACATACGAAATAAGAAGGTGGGACAGGTTCGAACCTTGGTGTACGCACACGGGATCGGCTGGATGACGACGAAGAGAGGTTGACGACGATGGTGACGATGATGAGATGACGATAAGGGTGATGACGATGATGAGATGAGGATGATGGTGTGATGATGATGCTAATGATGAGAAGTTAATGATGATGATGAATTGAGATGACGATGATACAAATGGTGGGTGATGAGGAGGAGAAGAGTAAGGAGGATGGTGATAACATGGATTATTGGATACTGATAATGAAGCGGTGTTCATGAGATGTTGATGGTGATGTGTCTATATTGATGGTGGTGGTGTTGATATGATGATGCTGATTGCGGCCTGTTGACCGGAGCCCGGCCAGGGGGAGAGGAGATTCGGCCAGGGGGAGAGGAGAGGTCCGACAATGGGGAGGAGGAGGACAGGAACTAAGGGAGGTGAGCATGGAGGCCAGGGAGGAAGATGGCAATGGGGGTGGTGGTTGTTGTGGATGATCGGGAAGAGGAAGTGGAGGTGTTCGTGGTGGTTTCCCGGAGAAGAAGAAGAGCAGGGAGAGGTGGATTCGGGGACGATGGTGGTGTTTCGAAGTCGACGGGAACAGCGGGCTCTGGTCGAGGGGAAGATGAGCAGGTGAACGATGGTGGTGGTGGTGGTGGTGTCTGCCGGTGATCGAGCTCACCGGGGAAGAAGGGTCGAGAGAAGACGATGGGAAAGTCGGGGAAGATGAAGGAAAACGGCGGGGATGGGTGTTTCGTGGTCATGTACGGGTCGTGGGGAGTCGAGGGAGCAGAGGGGGCGAGTGCAGCGGTGCTCGGCTTCGGCATCGGGTCGTCAACGGTGTGCAGGCGGGTGTTGCGGGTCATTGCACGGTCGGGGAAGATCACCAGAGGAAGAAGGGAAGAGCAGTGGCCTGTGGTGGCTGGGGGTACTAAGGCGGTGGTGGTTTGCTGGCGGTTTGTCGAGGTCCGGCGAGGTCTCCGATCGAGGGAGATCGAGGCGGGGAAGATGACGTGGTGGTTATTGAAGATGAGTCGACGATGGGGAATGATCAATGGCGATGTTGCATGAGGAAGTCCGCGCGAGGATGGCTAGGGGTAGTGGAATAGGTCAAGAAGAAGAAGAGAGGGAGAGGTGGAGATGGTCGTGGCTATCTCCGGCGAGGTGGTTCAGCGGAGAGCAGTGGCTCGGATTATTGTCGAGATGCTGGTGGAGTAGGCTCGGCTCAGGTCGGTCTGATGGTGCAGGTGGTTCGCCTCCGGCGTAGGCGGTCGAGGAGAGTCGAGGGAACGGGGGAGGATGCACTGGGGACGTTGACGAGGGAAGGGGACGCTGTTCCGGTGGTCGGGGCTACGGACAGGAAGGAGGAGGAAGAAGAAGAACAGTAATGTGAGGGAGAGGTCGGCTGAGATTTGGATAGGGTTTGGTGAATCAATGAAAGAAAGGAGAAAAAGTTGTATAAGTACATAAAATTTGGGTTTGGGGGTTTGACCTAGGATAATATGGGCTTGGTCAACTCTCCTTATAGTGGGCCTTGGTCTTACATGAGGATGCCGGGGCTATAATTTACATGGTTTAGAATACAAGGATGGGGTTTAAATGAGGGATCGATGTTGTGCGTTGCACACTCCAAAAAATTACGAAAAAATTCATGTGAAGGGGAAAACTGGGTTTCTTCATGAATGGTCCAATGGTGGGGATGCCTCAAAGCGCTTTTGCATAAAAATGCCCAATAATTAGAAAATTGCACAAAGACGGTAATTGGATTTTAATTAACTAAATCGAATGCGCACGATATTCTAGAATTAATTAGAAGTACATGGGAATGAAATTTGGTGGGACACAAGTGTCAGGGGCGTAGAAGGTACAGTATAGAATATTAATAAAATTTGGGTTGCATAAAACGGTCAAGATTGTGTCTCCAATTTCAATTGGGACGCACAAGGGTACAAAGTTGGAATTTATTTAGAATTAAGAAATAATGAACGCGATGTTTATTTTGTGGCTAAAATATAGCACTAGAGAGCATGATTATAAGTTACACAAAGGTCAGAAAGTTAGGCGGGCACGTCTCGGACAAGGGTATAAAGTTTGTAGAAAGGCATGGGCTAGTGTAGTGCTCCAATTATTGGGGGAACGATAAGGCGCACTATTTGTCATAATTATTTCATAATTAAATAAATAAAATATTCTATTTCTATTTGGGTTCAAACCAGCCCTAATTTTACTATCTAAACAAAGTAGGCCTAATTTTGGGTGAGGGAGTTTATAGCCGCCACCAAAAATATGTCACGACGCGCACCCAAAAAATTGGGCATGAGTCGTAGGTACGTCCAGCCTACGCCGCAGCATCGGCGGTAGAACGCTGTCTAGGTCTACTATCTAGCTAACAATCTCACGCAATCAATATATAGGTACCTGTCAAGATCTCACCTCCAAACGGAGGAGCAATATAATAATGATAACACAAGTACTCAAATCACGAATATAAGCACGATAAGAAAACACAGAAGTGTAACAACTACAAAGTTTAAACAACTGCTACTAAAAACTACCACAATAATAGTAATAATACAAAAATATCCAGAATCATATATAATACAAATTCTCAATCCAAAACCGGGGACAAATCCGGTACCAAAAGCTAATAAAAATAACAACTGAGGTCCTAGTGATTCCGGCTACCAACTCGGAAATTACTCCTGAACTAGGGGGTCCCTGTCTACACCATCGACAGGCTGAGGTCCATAAAATATCGGACACCAATCTTCCGGATACTCTGGAAAAATATGTCTAGTCCGTACTGGAGCAAGTACACCTCTAATAGCAGTTCTAGTTAAATAATAAAAACTATAAAGCAGTTGAAGCAAGTAGCAAGGTGAAGGAAATAAAGTATGAACAAGAAATATATACATATCACTGGTGCATAAAGGTAAAGATGCATGAATATCAGAAGCAAGATAGTAATGACTACAAGATACAAGAAATCCAAACTAAGATCAAGTATGTGCACATGAACGTGTAGTGAGTTCAGCAAGAGTACATGTAATGAGTCAAGTCCAGAAACTATAAGTGAGACCAGTCAAGAAATGCAAGTGAGTCCATACTAGAATGAATGAACTCGTGTCTTTGAAATACCTATTTCGACATGTAAACGGCTAGGGGTAAGTACGGCTCACCACACACTGGATGTGCGGCTGCTATCATTCCAAATTAGACACGAGGGGTTATTCCAGTGATTCTAGATGGGAATATTTACATGTCTACTCGAGTATTTCTCTGCCCCGACTAGTACAAGTAAATCCAAGACCCGACACGTAAATCAAGTATGAGTCCAGCCAGAAACATGAGTGATGCCTGTAGGTGATTCCAGAATAGAGGCCAGAAACATGAAATATACGTGTCGCAAGTAAATGAATCCAGATATACTAGTCCGGATCGTGCCAGAAAATCAGATGATACTATACTAGAAGATGAATCATAATAATCATCAGATAATAGAAACTATCAGAGAATGTACTCGCCTGACGTCTTGAGCAACTAACGACCCGAACTGGTGTCGCAAGGACCTAGTACGAAAAGCAAGATTAAATAGGATTCTAATGAGTTAAACAAATATAAAATAACTAAAAACAAGCTTCTAGGGTCGTTCTAGGTCAAACGGGTCAAACCGGTGAAATCTGGGTCAAAAAATCAACTCTAGGTCCAAAAAGTCAACTCTGGGTCAACTCTAGGTAAAAAGTTGACTTTGGTAGTCAACCGGTTCAACTACGGTCAACTCTAGGTCAAACTAGGGTGCCCCTAAAATTCTAGGTCAAAACTAGGTCATTAAGCTAATAAACCGTCAAACTCGCCTCCTTGAGATACCGTGATACCCTCGGTATCCAATACCGCAACCTACGCTATACGCCCTGCCTATACCCTCTATAATATATACTAAAACGTATATATATATATATATATATATATATATATGTATATATAAATATATATATAAAAGTATCTCTAACCCCAATCCTAGGCTAAAACTCAATACCTTGCCCCGATGCTCAATACCTTGAGAATCTTACTACCATATACTAATATATATATATATATATATATATATATATATATATATATATATATATATATATATATATATATATATAACATATACCTTGAGTATCTCTAACCCCTAACGCTACTTAACTAACTATCTATATATATACACTACCATATACTAATATATATATATATATATATATATATATATATATAACATATATTTAACTATATAGATATATATATAACCTAGTGTATTGGTAAACAACTCAATACCTTACCTCCGATATCCAACTTATCTCAATACCTTGGTATCCAAGGTATTGAGATACCTTATCCTCTAATTCTATCTATCTATCTATCTATCTATCTATCTATCTATCTATCTATCTACCTATATATATATATATATATATATATATATATATATATATATATCTTAGTATTAGGCTATACCTCAATACCTTACCTCACTTGCATCAATACCTTTGGTATCTCGAGGTATTGAGATACCCAACTATCTCCCCTCTCTAATACTATCCAAATAGCTAACTATCTATATAAATATATACACCTAGCTATATATCTAAGCATATATATATATATACAAACACATATGCATCAACCTACATATCTATATATATATATCCATACATACACATACACATATATGTATATATCCATCTCACATATCATATATATGTATCTCTCTAACTATATGTATATATATCTATACTTATCTATATATCTATCTATATATACCTCTATCTATCTATATATATGACCATACATATATATATATATATACATCTATATATACATACATATATAAATATATAAAAGAACGAAGAGAAACTGGCTCGATCGCGCGCGCGCGCTGCTGAAACGCGCTTCTGCAACTGCCACACAAGCTGCTCCTGCTGCCATTGTTGCCCTGCTGCTGCTGCTGCTGCTACTGCTACTACACGCTGGTATCGCGGCGTTGCTGCTGCGGCTCGCCCTCTCGCTCACTCTCCTCAATCTCTCTCCCTCTTACACCTCGACACACACTAACGCACACACACACAGACACATCTATACACACACACAAAAATCTATATACGCACACACACTTATATATATATAAATAGACAAACACATATATATGTATATATATACACACATATATAACTACACACACCTACACAAACACACACACAAACACACTACCCACACTGAACCATACTAAACGACACTCACCCCCACACACAAAAACACACACATATATATAAATATATACTCAAAAACTATAATACACACTTCCGGAAGCTAAACCAACGTGCGCACAAGCCCGAAACCTAGAAACCAAGTCGAAATGGCCATTCGGTTATTTCGACGAACACGTGGAGTACGGTTCGCAAAATCTCGTGAAATGCACACCAAACCTACTCGGAATTGGCCCAAAATTTACCCAAGAGTTTTAATCGAGGTCTAGAACCTAGAAAAAATTCTAACTCGCCGATTCTAGGTCCGTGACAAAAACTTGCACGCAAGTAGAACCTACGACGACGAAAACCTCCAAATCGCCCGAAACACCCAAATCTCTATGACACGACCTTACGTGTCCGAACGGAGACACTTACTTATCCTCAAGACACCCAAACACGTCTACCTAGGTCCGTCTAACCTAGGGTAACACCAAAAATTGGGCCAATCTCGGATTTCACCCAAAATTGACACAAAACCTAATGTCAAAGTCTCAAAACACATCCAAACAAGCTCCAACTTCCTCCCACAAGTATCCCTAAGGTCTAAGAAGGTTCTAAACTACTAATTACACTATATTAGAGTAATCACAAGGGAAAAAATCAGGGTTTATCTCTTAGGAGTTGGAATCCCAAGCCAAAGTCTCTAAAAAGCTCCAAATTCACCACACAAAGCTTTCAAGCTTCCAACCTAAGCTCCAACACCAAATCTAAGCTCTAAATACCTAGGTTAGGGAAAAACAAAAGGTTAGGGTTTATATTAGATAGGAAAGCAAGTGAAGGAAGAGAAGAAAAAAATGGAAAAACTTACTTGATTGGAAGAAATTGGAAGAAAGAAAGAAGAAGAAAATTGAGAGGAGTGTGAAGAAGGAGAAGAAGAAGAAATGAAGTGAATGAAAGAGAGGGGGGCTGCTGGTTGTATCCGGCAAAGTAGGAAAATAGGTTAGGGTTTGTGTTAGGGTTAGTCAAAATGACTAAAATGCCTTCCAAATCAAGTCATCCTAATGGAGTTTGGATTTGGGGTTCCAAAAGTACTCTAATAAATCCCTAATCACTCCAACTAACTAATAAAAATATAAATAACTATTATAAGACAATAAATAAGTCTAACAAGGGTGTTGGTTGGGTCTGGCATGGGTCCACTAGGGTCTGACATGGGTCCAGGCTAGCCAAAATACTAAAATAACTAATAAAAAAATAATACAACCAACAATTAAATATTAATAAAAATATTTCTGATAAATAAACAATTAACCAAATTAAAAAAAATACCCTGCTTTGGAAATGGGGTAGTGACAAGCTTATCCTCCTTAGAAAATTTTGTCCTCAAAATTTAAAGTCAATCGCTTTTCTTCTAGGTCAAACCCCCAACAATCAGAGTCAAAAAAAATTCTACCTAAACAACATGCAAGATCATGGTCCTACTGGTCGTGTTATCACAGTCTCAATCAGGGTCACTACACTATCTACCACAGCACAAAAGAAAAGTCTAACAGGTACTAATGAAACACACCACAAGGAATAGAAAAGGACAGGAAGAAGAACAAAGAGACAGACCGGCTAACCCGACACCCGTAGCATCGGCCTCCTAGACCGTCAACGCATAAGCCCTGCCCTGCTGGGGTATATCCCTCTGCTGGTGCGGGGCATGATGCTGTGCCACAGGTGGCCTAGCTCCAACTCTCCTATCCTGTGTTCCACCAAATGGAGGTGCAGTAGGGCAATCTCGCATCTTGTGAGCAGCGGATCCACAGAACAAACACACCTTCAGCCTCCTCCAACAAACATCCTAAGTGTGTCCTACCTTCCTGCAGTAGGCACAAGTGGGCACCCTCTGATCCTGACCCTGCTGCATTGCCTTCTACACATAGGGACGCTTAGCCGGTCCTGCACTACCACTTGCACTACCTGAATCATCCCTACCTCTCTTGGACTTGAGCTCCAAGTTATCCTCTGCCCTCTGAGCGTCTCCTACTATCTGATCGAAAGTCGCCTCGCGGTCGCTGTAAGCCAAAGACTTGACCGCCATGACTAAGCCCTTGCGAAACTTCCTCGCCTTTGCTGTCTCACTCAAGCCCTCCACGAATCTGCCCAGATGGCAGAACTCCGCTGCATACTTGTCCACTAGCATGCTCCCTTGGACGAGTGCCTCGAACTGGCACTCCAAAGCACTGAGCGCCATATTTGGGAAAAACTTCTCCTAAAAAAGCCTCTTGAAAGCCTCCCAAGTAAGCCCTGGTGCCACAATCCTCATATCAGTGCGATACCACGTCAAAGCGAGGTCGAACATCTAACTTCCCGCTGCCTCTATCTGCATGCTGCCTGGAATCTGTGCCAGCAAAAAAATCTCCTCAATCTGCTCTATCCAGTCATCCGCGTACAGGATCCCTTCTGTACCACAGAACTCCTTGGGCCGCATCCTCTGGAAGTCAATAATACTTCCCGACCTCGGATGCTGAGTCTGATCTGCCTGTGGCTGGATCTGAGCCACTCTGTCCACTGCCATCATAGCCACCTAGTGAGCATTCTCAATGCCCATCCTCATCACGTCCACTGACGGTGCTGTACGTCCACCATCTCCCTGAAGAACGCAAACAACTGCGTGACGTCTACTGGTGCAGGAGGTGGTGGAGGCACCACTAGAATGATTGGGGTAGTCCTCAGATCGACAGGTAGAGGAGGATCCCCAAGAGAAGCAGATGCTCCCTCAACCACAGGAGTGGTGAGTGGAGCGGTAGCAGCCGCCTGAATACGAGCTGGACGAGAGGTAGCAGACCTCTCAGTGGCAACTGCTAGAACGGTATGATAGGATCGTGTCTTCGGAGGCATCCTGAACACAGATCAAAAGAAGTTATTATGGTGCAAGATACGATATCATCAAGGAAGGACAATAATATTTCAAAAGAAGTAATTTTAGAATAATTAGATTGGAATTGTTCCTAGTCGTGATTGAGTACAATCTCATCCTACATCCTATATCCTAGAGCAGGCTCGCAGCAGTACAACTAAATTGTTATACTGCCACAATATTGCACTAATTGTGAATCGAGACCTGCATTGGGCCGCCACCAAAAATGTGTCATGACCCGCACCCGGAAAATCGGGCATGAGTCGTGGGTACGTCCAGCCTGCGCCGTAGCATCGACGGTAGAACGTTGTTTAGGTATACTATCTTGCTAACAATCTCACGCAATCAATATATTGGTACCTGTCAAAATCTCAACTCCAAACGGAGGATCAATATAATAATGATAACACAAGTACTCAAATCACGAATCTAAGCACGATAAGATAACACAAAAGTCTAACAACTACAAAGTCTAAACAACTGCTACTAAAAACTACCACAATAATAATAATAATACAATAATATCCAGAATCATATATAATACAAAGTCTCAATCCAAAATTGGGGACAAATGCTGTACCAAAAGCTAATAAAAACAACAACTGAGGTCCTAGTGATCCCGGCTACCAATCCAGAAATCACTCCTGAACTAGGGGGTCCCTATCTACACCATCGACAGGCTGAGGTCCATAAAACGTTGGACACCAATCTTCCGGATACTCTGGAAAAATATGTCCAGTCAGGACTGGAGCAAGTACACCTCTAATAGCAGTTCCAGTTAAATGATAAAAACTATAAAGCAGTTGTAGCAAGTATCAAGGTGAAGGAAATAATGTATGAACAAGAAATATATATATATATATCACTGGTGCATAAAGGTAAAAATTCATGAATATCAGAAGCAAGATAGTAATGACTGCAAGATACAAGAAATCTAAACTAAGATCAAGTATGTGCACAAGAACGTGTAGTGAGTCAAGCAAGAGTATATGTAATGAGTCAAGTCCAGAAACTATAAGTGAGACCAATCAAGAAATGCAAGTGAGTCCAGATTAGAAAGAATGAACTCGTGTCTTTAAAATACCTGTTTCGACATGTAAACGGCTAAGGGTAAGTACGGCCCACCGCACACTGGGTGTGCGGCGGCTATCATTCCAGATTAGACACGAGGGAGTGATTCCAGTAATTCTAGATAGAAATGTTTACATGTCTACTCGAGTATTTCCCCGCTCCGACTAGTACAAGTGAATCCAAGACCCGACACGTAAATCAAGTATGAGTCCAGCCAGAAATATGAGTGATGCCTGTAGATGGTTCCAGAATAGAGGCCAGAAAGATAAAATATACGTGTCGCAAGTAAATGACTCCATAAATACTTGCCCATGTCGTGCCAGAAAATCAGATGATACTATACTAGAAGCTGAATCATAATAATCATCAGATAATAGAAACTATCAGAGAATGTACTCGCCTGACGTCCTGAGCAACTAGCAATTCGAACTGGTGTCACAAGGACCTATTACGAAAAGCAAGGTTAAACATGGTTCTAATGAGTTAAACAGATATAAAATAACTAAAAACAAGCTTCTACGGTCGTTCAAGGTCAAACGGGTCAAACCGGTGAAATCTGGGTCCAAAAGTCAAATTTTTTTCCAAAAAGTCAACTCTGGGTCAAATCTAGGTCAAAAGTTGACTTTGGCAGTCAACCAGGTCACCTATGGTCAACTCTAGGTCAAACTAGGGTGCCCTTAAAATTCTAGGTCAAAACTAGGTCATTAAGCTAATAAACCCTCAAACTCGCCTCCTTAAGATACCGGGATACCCTCGGTATCGGATATCTCAACCTACGCTATACACCCCGCCTATACCCTCTATAATATATACTAGCACGTATATATATATATATAACTATATATATAAAAGTATCTCTAACCCCAATCCTAGGCTAAAACTCAATACCTTGCACCGATGCTCAATACTTTGAGTATCTCAAGGTATTGAGATACTCAAGCCTTACCCCTCGCTAACACTACTTAACTAACTAACTATCTATATATATACACTATCATATACTAATATATATATATATATATATATATATATATATATATATATATATATATATATATATATATATATATATAATATATCTAACTATATAGATATATATATAACCTAGTGTGTAGGTAAACACCTCAATACCTTACCTCCGATACCCAACTTATCTAAATACGTTGGTATCTCAAGGTATTGAGATACCTTACCCTCTAATTCTAACTAACTATCTATCTATCTATCTATCTATCTATCTATCTATCTATCTATCTATCTATATATAAATATATATATATATATATATATATACCTATATACATAAAATCAATATATATATATATATATATATATATATATATATATATATATATATATATATAAAACTTAGTATTAAGCTATATACCGCAATACCTTACCTCACTTGCATCAATACCTTGGGTATCTCGAGGTATTGAGATACCCAACTATCTTCCCTCTCTAACACTAACCATATAGCTAACTATCTATATAAATATATACACCTAGCTATATATCTAAGCATATATATATATATATATATATATATATATATATATATAAACACATATGCATCTCCCTACATATCTATATATATATATATATCCATACATACACATACACATATATATATATATATATATATATATATATATATATATATATATATATATATATATATATATATATATATCCATCTCACATATCATATATATGTATCTCTCTAACTATATGTATATATATCTATACTAATCTATATATGTATCTATATATATGACCATACATATATATATATATATATATATATATATATATATATATATATATATATATATATATGTATGTATATATATATATATATATATATATATATATATATATATATATATATATATATATATATATATATATATATATGTATATACATCTATATATACATACAGATATAAATATATAAAAGAAGGGGGAGAAACTGGCTCGAGCGTGCGCGCGCGCTGCTAAAACGCGCTTCTGCAACTGCCACGCAAGCTGCTGCGGCTGCCATTGCTGCCCTACTGCTGCTGCTGCTGCACGCTGCTGTTGCGCCTGCAGCTGCGCTAGCTGCTGCTGCAGCTCGTTCTCCCGCTCACTCTCCTCAATCTCTCTCCCTCTCACACCTCGAGACACACTAACATATACACACAGACACATCTATACACACACAGAAACCTATACACGCACACACACTTACATATATATAAACACACAAACACATATATATGTATATATATACACACATATATAACTACACACACCTACACAAACACACACACAAACACACTACCCACACTCGACCACACTCAACCACACTCACCCCCACCCACAAAAACACATATATATATAAATATATACTCGAAAACTCTAATACACACTCCCCGAAGCTAAACCAACGCGCGTACAAGCCCAAAACCTAGAAACCAAGTCGAAATGGCCATTCGGTCATTTCGACGAACACGTGGAGTGCTGTTCGTGAAACCATGTGAAACGCACACCAAACCTACTCGAAATCGGCCCAAAATTTACCCACGAGTTCTAATCGAGGTCTAGAACCTAGAAAAAAATGCTAACTCTCTAATTCTAGGTCCGTGGCAAAAACGCGCACGCAAGTAGAACCTACGACGATGAAAACCTCCAAATCGCCCGAAACGCCGAAATCTCTGCGACACGACCTCACGTGTTCGAACGGAGACACGTACTTATCCTCAAGACACCCAAGCACGTCTACCTAGGTCCGTCTAACCTAGGGCAACACCAAAAATTGGGCCAATCTCAGATTTCATCCAAAATTGACACAAAACCTAATGTCTAAGTCTCAAAACACATCCAAACAAGCTCCAACTTCCTCCCACGGGTAGTCCTATGGTCTAGTAAGGTTCTAAACTACTAATTACACTATGTTAGAGTAATTACAAGGAGAAAAAAATTAGGGTTTATCTCTTGGGAGTTGGAATCCCAAGCCAAAGTCTCCAAAAAGCTCCAAATTTACCACACCAAGCTTCCAAGCTTCCAACCCAAGCTCCAACACCAAATCTTAGCTCTAAACACCAAAGCAAAGGGTTAGGGTTTACATTAGATAGGAAAGCAAGTAAGGAAGAGAAGAAAAAATGGAAAAACTTACTTGATTGGAAGAAAATGGAAGAAAGAAAGAAGAAGAAAATGGAGAGGAGTGTGAACAAGGAGAAGAAGAAGAAGTGAAGTGAATGAAAGTGAGGGGGATACTGGTTGTATCCGGCCAAGTAGGAAAATGGGTTAGGCTTTGGGTTAGGGTTAGTCAAAATGACTAAAATGCCCTCCAAATCAAGTCATCCTAATGAGGTTTGGTTGGGTCTAGCATGGGTCCACTAGGGTCTGACATGGGTCCCGGCTAGCCAAAACACTAAAATAACTAATAAAAAATAATACAACCAACAATTAAATATTAATACACAATTAACCAAATTAAAAAAATATCCTGCTCTGAAATGGGGTAATGACATATCTACTCTATTTTTTGTCTCCTTCATTCCCTCCATCTTTTCCCTCAAGGCCGACCACCCAAAGCCCTTGGCTGAACCCCTTAGGCCGAGCAAAAACCTTCCTTGAGACCGGTTGCTGCTGTAGCAGATCTGGGATATTTATGGTAGTAAAACAATCCCCATAACTTTATATTCATCATCTATTATAAGTGATATAGAGCTCTCTTAAGTTTCGTGAAGTTTGGAGTCCATTTGGTACTCCAAAAGGTCCGTGTCGCAAGAAGAAGCTCCGTTGTAATCACGATCTAGTAAGTTTTGGAATTTCTTTTAAATAATTAAATTTTTGTGTATAAACCCTTGTGACAACTCATAAATATGTTATATGACAAATAAGGAAACCCCCATGCATGTGAAACCCTAAATTTTACATAAAAACTGCTCATAGATGACACAAAACCAATTATTGGCAATGTCGTGATCATATTAAATTAGTATTGTTGCATGTTGATATTTTATTATTAAAATATAATTTTTCAAAAATTAAAATTTTAATTTCACAATATAAAATACTTTTTTTTATTATTAACTAAAAAATAAGTTTGTTAGTAATTAAACTCCATCATTGATATACCATCATTTGACATTTATACTAGCAAGTTTGATTGCCAACCCTAATAGGATCAACTTGTAGATGATGAAACCCTAATTATTTTTGTATGGATAAAAGAAATAGTATTTATTGTATTTATTACTGATTTTTACAAAATATATTGATATTTATTTCTATTAATAAAAAATTGAATTCTTGGTATTTTGTGTAGCAACACTACCAGAAAAAGTCAAATTAGCGACGTCTAAAAATGTCGCTAAATAACCAAAAATTGTCGCTAATTTGGTTTAGCGACGTTTTAAAGTTGTCGAAAAAAACCAAGTCACAAAAAAAAAATGTCGCTAAACGTCGCTATTCCGACGTTTTTAGCGACTTTAATGTGTCGCAAACTTTAGCGACGTTTAGCGACGCCGAGTAACTAAATAGCTATGTTTATTAACGTCGCTAAACGTCGCTGATTAGCGACTTATATAGCGACGTTACACCGACGTCTTTAATGACCTGGCTATTCTGCCATGTCAGCAATTTAAGACGTACAGCGACGATTTTAGCGACGTCATCAGCGACGTATTTAGCGACTTGTTACAGCATCACTAATTAGCGACGTATTTAGCGACGTAAGTGAACGTCGCTAAACGTCGCTAAAAACGTCGCTAATTTTCAAAAAAGATAAAAAAAATATTGCATTTCTGGGTTTACCAACCCCCTTGGGTTCATTATCAGGTAGGTAGTAGAAAAAATTGAATAAGAACACAGTAGCAGCACCAAGGGGAAAATTTCTAGTGCACTGGGTAAATACAGGCCAAGTATCAGTCATCAGTTGTAATCCAAAATATGAATAATATAATAAAATTTGAAGAAAAGAAAGCATCCAGCAAATCTCATCGTAAACGTAAAGAATATGGCAAATTTATATCCATACAATCGCATCCTAAATAATAAAAAAAATATAAATATCCAGTAATTAATTATACTACTGCGGATCTGCCGGAGGATGACCACCGGCGCGCTTGAAGGATAAGAACTCCTCATACTCGTCCCGTGGAATCGACACCGATGTCGATAGAGAAGACAGTGACATCGGTGGAGTCTGTGTCGATGTAGGCGCACTAGGAGGTCGTGCCCGCTCCAAGTCTGCGAGTCGCTGGTTATAAGAATCCAGCGTAGATAACAGCCTCGTACTGCTATGAACCATTGAATCCTGCATTATCGTCAGCCTCTCGCCCATTGATACCTGTGACGCCTGCAGCTCCATGATGTTGCGGTCATTGGAGGCTCTAATATCATTTGTCAATTCCCGGAGCTCCGTCATGCTGCGGTCGAGCATATCGAATCGTGCGATGAGCATCGGATCGTCCACTTGCGGCTGGGACCGGGGCTGCTCCTCCATCCTTCGCAGCAACTCATCAAGGAGAGACGTAATCTGACGGTCAACGGCCTCCTGGACGGCCTCCCGGAAAGTCGTTGATGGTCCACATAAGTGCTGCCCTCATCTAAAAATTTTGCTTTCTAGAAACATCGTACGTGTTGGCACCTACTTCCCACAGCTGATTCAACTCATCTATCAAAGGTTGTAAATACACATCGATGTTCCTCTTCGGATTGTTCGAACCCGGGATAATAACGGTTAGGAATATATACGGAGTCTTCATGCACATCCAAGGCGGTAGATTGTACGGAGTGACGATCACAGGCCAACACGAATACTGGGAGCCCGAAAGTCCGAATGGGGTAAAACCGTTTGAGGAGAGCCCCAATCTGACATTACGCGCTTCCTCGGCAAAATGTGGATACTCTCGATCAAAGTGCTTCCATGCTTCTCCATCGGATGGATGATCCAATACTCCTTCGATCTGTTTTCGCCTGTGCCAACTCATATTTTCTGCAGTCTCCTTAACCATAAACAACCGCTGTAACCGCGGCGTCAAAGGCAAGTAGTGCGTCGAATCGGTAGGCTTCCTTGCACCGACATACTTTCCTCTAACAGTGGCCTTGTAGCGATCAGCACCACAGAATCTGCACGCATCTTCATCCTTGTCGTCTTTATAGTACAACATGCACCTGTTGCGACATGCATCGATTTTCTCGTATCCCATCCAAAGCGATCTCACCATCCTCTTAGATCGATAGAAGTCTTTAGGCAACTTTGCACCCTCGGGCAAGATCTCTATAATCAAATCGAGCAGTCGATTATAGCATTCTTGTGACATGTTAAAATCGGACTTGATGCTCAATAATCTTATAACCACCTCCAATGGTGAATGATCCTCATAACCAGGATATAGTGGAGTCCTTGCATTCTCCAGCAACTCCATAAACTTTGCAGCATCGGCATTCGATGCCTCCTCAGTTGCATCATAATTGTCCGGATTGAAACTAGGTCCCGCCGTATCATAATTATCCGGATTAAAACTAGGCCCCGCCGCATCATAAACCATGTTCACCAACCCGTCGTCGTAAGCATCGTGGTCGTGGACATCCATATACGGCTCCACATAGGGTTCCGACTCCGATGCTAGAGATACAAGTTCTCCATGCGCGGTCCACTGATAGTAATTCGGCGTGAAGCCCTTCGAGTATAAATGATATGTAACTTCCACTTCTGGATGATATTTCCTGTTGCGACATCTCACACACGGACACTTAATTTTTGTACCGTCCATGTACTGAGGGAAAGCCTTGGCGAACTGTAGGAACTGCTGTACACCCTCAATGAATTCATCCCGCACACCGCACATGTCATCAGGATAACGGTTGTACATCCACGAACGATGACGCAGATAGTAATTCATATCCATTTCTAGATACTTCTGCAAAAATGATAGTATGTATCATATAAATCATTACATACAGTGGTTTATCACCTAACTTTATAACTTAACCGTACTATAAAAATCATAACTGATATAATACAAACTTTCATTTATCAAAGTCTAAAATAAGCAATATTCAAAACAACTGACCATTTATCAAAGTCTAAAATAAGGAATACTTTCATTTCATAACTGATATAATACATACTTTCATTTATCAAAGTCCAAGAGCCCTTAAAATGATAAACAGGGTTAACTAGTTCATGGTGATATTTCTAAGCCACTTCTAGATCCATACTAGTTTATACTAGTCAATACTAGGTTAATACCTTGCTACACTATGTCTTCTAGGTCGTACTAGGATATTTTGCTTTGAAATTAAGTACTCTACTATCCACACTGAGAGCCTATAGCCGCCTTGGCCTGGAACCTTGCACTTCATCCTTATACTTGCTCACTGGACTACAACCCAGTTAAGGGTTATATTGGCATACAACAAGTGCTTGTTGCTGCCTTGCTATTGCTCAAGCATGCATGTGTTTGATGCTGCTCAAGTGTGCACCAACACTCTCCCACTGCAGAAGATGACAGGAACCAATCCCCTCCTCACAGTGCCAACCCGACACCACTGCAACACATTGCCAACTTGCCTAATGCACTAGGCCAAACTGAATTGAGTTCTGTTCCTGAAGCCTCATAGTTCAGTAGTGACACCCACACACAACTGGACTCTTCTATCCTCTCCCACATCAAGTACTGCTAGAAGACACTATGAACACCAATACAGATTAGAGTAGCTATATACATATATATATATATATATATATATATATATATATATATATATATATATATATATATATATCGAGATACACCTATATATGCATACACTCTCTCATATACAAATAGATAATACACCAATTTACATTTACATATCATATGGTACTCTAAGGCATAAATAGACACACACACACAACCACTAGTCCAATTCAGAAATATTTGGTGTGCAACACCAAGATACTCTAGGATACATCCTCCATACACCATACCACCATGATACCAACCCTCAATTCACATGGACACATCCAATAGATCAAATATATGTGTGTGTGTCTGCGTTTGTGTGTGTGTGTCGTGTATGTCGTGTGTGTCTGCATCTGTGTGTGTGTGTCGTATGTGTGTGTGTCTGCGTCCGTGTGTGTGTGTCGTGTGTGTCTGTCAGTGTCTGTGTGCGTGTGTCATGTCTGTGTGCGTGTGTCGTATCGTGTCATGTCGTGTCTGTCTAGTGTGTCTTGTGTTAGTGTCACATGAGAGAGGGAGAGAGAGAGAGAGAAAAAGAGAGAGAGAGAGAGATTACCTTGAGCTCGAGGAGGAGGAGGGGGATGCCGGAGTAGCTACAGCTGTGGAGAGCCGGTCGGTCGCCGGAGAGGGGGGGCGGGGGAAATCAAAAAGTTTTAAAAATTTTGACAGATGGGGAAAAAGAAAACTGAGCCCTAATTAACCAAAATTTAACGACGTTTAGCGACGTCAAATAAAAATGTCGCTAAAATAAAATTTAGCGCCGTCAAAGAAGTAACTAAATACGTTGCTAAATATTTTCGATATATACGTCGCTAATTACGACGCTAAACGTCGCTAAATCAAATATTTTAGCGATGTTTAGCGACCTTAATTGAACTTATAGCGACTAATCTTTTAAAATCTTAATAAAAGTCGCTAAACGTCGCTAAATGTCGCCATTTAGTGACGTCTAACGACGATTTTTACGGAGTCGCTAATTTAGCGACGTTTTTGACTGGAGTCGCTAAAATACGTCGCTAATCCCGCCTTTTTCTAGTTGTGCAAGTTGGCCTAGTTTTGACAAAACTTGACCCCGACAGTTTCAGACTGATACCCCAAAAAAAAATTATTTTATCATTTAAATTTATATTATTATGTTTGAATTCTGATTTATGAGTATTTATTATATGATTATTTATTTATCAAAAATTAGTTTTTGTGACTAGTAGGTAACCCGTCATGACCTAGTTTTGGTTTCTACTTGGTTTTGGACTCATAAAATTTATAGGAAACAAACCTATCACTGAAAACCCTATTGTTCTAATAAATTCTAGAATTAATAGTTTTTATTAAATTATTTTAAAAAATGGTTTTTGATAATGTTTGATGGTTAGTAATATTTTGGTGTGGAGTTATATGCATGTGCAACCAACGTAGAAGTATTAACTAGATAATAACATAATTTGACTAGAAGAATAAGAGTCTAATTAGTGTAATAATTAATTGGTAGGTGTTCGAGACATTCTTGTGGAGAGCTCTGGACCAGATTTTGTATGTTCGTAACTTGGCTTGGAAGGCATGTACACCTTGCTTGGTGGTATTATTCAGTTTACATATGCCTAATTTTTATTTGTTTAGTTGTGTGCACGCGTCTTAGAGTAGCAGGCTTACCCAGTATCTTTGGAAGATACGAGGTATCTTCTGACTTACACATGGTATGGTGGTCCAAGCCTTGTCCTTGTCTGATTGTGGGGTTGGATTATTGTAAAGCTACAAGGTATCTTTCGACATGATACTATTTCAAACACGTTCATAGAGTGAGTTAGTGCATGGACTGGCATGTTGACTGGCCATCGGTACGTGAGTTTCGTCTTGTGTTAGCTGTTGGTATTAGTTTGGGTTCTAGATTTTATTAACGTCGTTGCATTCCGTCTGCACCTCGTATACGATTCTGGTAGTTCATTGGGAGGAAAGAATCAGCTAGTGAGCGTATGAGATTTCTGTTTCTTACTGTACTGTGTAAATAGTGCATTTGTGTAACCCCCGAGTTCTACGAAATGCCTCGAGGGACGACTATTATTCTATTTCTCCTCCCTCATGCGCCACTAGAAATGTCTCAAGTGTATTTCACATAGATGGTTAATTACCCTATTTATTGTTTATTGTTTTACCTTTATGCATGTCGATTTCTTGTGTACTTGTTATGCCTCTCTGAGGACCTGCCACCCTTTTCAGGTATAGAAGATCATGATTATTTTTAGGAGCACGGATCAGGACTGGCTACTTCTTTCTCTTTCGAGAAGGTCTTCCTTTAGAGCTTCTTGATCACTAGATGATGTATTCATTTTGTTGTCTTTTATATTCTAGTTTGGTAGTGGATTTGTCTCCACCCAACTATTAGTTCTTCTCGACTGTTTTCTGCTCGGTACATTACCATATTGGGTTATATATTTCTATTTGGTTTTGTGGATGAGATTAGTATTTCCTGTGACTTGTGAAGTTATATACCACTTGGGAATTATTATTATTCATAAAACAATGTACGTATATGTATAGTTTCTATATATTGGAGTTTCCATATACATGCGGCTGACATACTTACGTATTCCTAGTCCTACGTATTTTGGTACTGGGCGTGACAAACTGTCTGCTTGTGGGTGTTGCCACTTTGTTATAGTAGCAATTGATAATGATCTTGGCAAAGTTATGCCCTGGAGAGGCTATTTTACCGGCCGTTGTTGTTTTCTTCGCTTTGTGCTTGTGATTGATCATATTACGCAAGTCAAGCAAGGGTTGTTCTACCTTTGTACCCTTTTTGTGGGCCCGGAAGGACTGAGCGCACGGGTGCATAGGTTTTGTATTTGCTCCCTGATCCAGGGTTCATACAAGAACTTCTTCCCTCGGATCGTCAGTGAAAGATTTTTGACACCGACATTGTCTGTTTGTTGCTGCTGGCTGGATGCATGAGGCAGTCTTATATAGCTTCCCATCAGGGGCCCGTATTAATTGTGCATGGTTTACCACAAAAACATGTCACGCCCCAGTCCCAAAATACGTAGGGACTCGGGGGTTACACAATTGTGCATGGTTAATTATGCATGGTCTGACTCGAATACGTATAAGCTATATAATATAAAGGCACTATCTAGATAATCCATAAATGTAAACCTCTATGTCTCAATCCACAATGTACAGCAATATACAAGAAGGAGCTATATGTGCTAAAGTCGGCCGCCCAATAACACACAAACTCGAATAGACTTGAGAAGAGATGAGTCTACAAAAACTAGGCTACAACAGCAGATAAATAATCAATACGAATAAAGTAACCATAATGCCGGTAGAAATGATATGAGTACCTGTTACAGTGCCCGCAAGACGTGCATCTCCATCAGCAACTCCAATGCTCCGTAATCGTCTATGCTGCATAATTGGCAGGGTTCATATAGTCGTACTATCTGCCTCATATATATGTCAGCTAATATCTCCGTGGACTGCCCAACTCTGAAGGGTAAGAAACGTGCAGACTTGGTGAGTCTGTCTACGGCAACCCAAACTGTATCCTTCCCACTAGGGCTCCGCGGGAATTCTATGACGAAGTCCATGGTAATGTGTTCCTACTTCCACTAGGGAATGGGAAGCGGCTGTAATAGTCCTGCAGTCCTCTGATGTTCAGCCTTGACTTGCTAACAAACTAAACATCTCGCCATGAATCTTACAATCTCTCTCTTCATCCCATGCCACCAGAAATATTGCCTCAAGTCTCGGTACATCTTCGTACCCCTGGGATGAATAGAATAAATTGAGCTATGAGCCTCGGTCATCAACTTTTGGCGTAGCTCGCCACTCAGAACGTATAGGCGATCTCCACACCTTAATGTTCCGTCCTCATGAATCTTGAGTCCCATCTGCATGCCGGCCTCTATCCGCTCTCGCAGTCATCAAAATCTCGTATTCGTAGGCAGGGCTGCCTTGATCCTCTCAATCAATGTAGACTGAATATCGAGACTGACCATCTGTCCATCCATGCCTGGCAATACGATCTTAATCCTGAAGATCCTCTAACAACCGGCGATGAGTCGTAAAAATATGCCATGGGCTTCATGCTTAAGGCATCTGCTACTACATTCGCCTTGCCAGGGTGGTACTGCAACTCGATATCATAATCTGTTATCAACTCTAGCCAGTGCCTCTGTCTCATGTTGAGCTCCTTCTTCGTGTAGGCATACTTCAGACTTTTATAATCTATATAAATCTCAACACGCTCTTCATAATGGTAGTGTCGCCATAGCTTTAGTACAATTATCACAGCAGCTAGCTCTAGATCATGCGTCGGATAGTTCTTCTCATGAACTCTCAGCTGTCTTGATGTGTATACTATCTATTCTATCCGAACATAACTCATATTTGCTGAGCTTGGCATACAACCTCTCATTTCTCAGTGTCTCTAACACGATCCTGAGATGTCTCTCGTGCTTCTCCTAATTCCTGGAATATACCAAGACGTCGATGAACACCACCATTAACTTATCTTAGTACTGGTGGAAAACTAAATACTGCTGGCGCGTTGGTTAAACCGAATGGCATGACTAAAAACTCCTAATGTCCATACTTTGTCCGAAAAGCCATCTTCAGAATGTTCTCTCTCCGTACCTTGATCTGATGATAGCCTGATCTGAGATCGATCTTCGAGAATACATATGCACCGCTAATCTAATCAAATAAATTATCGATGCACAGCATAGGGTACTTGTTCTTTATCATTACAGCCCTTAACGCCCTGTAATCGTTATGCAATGTACCGTCCCGTCCTTCTTTGGTACAATAAGATGGTTGCTTCCCATGGAAAAATACTAACCCGGTTGAAACCCTTGTCTAAGTGACCCTCTACTATGGACCTTCAACTCAACCAACTCTATCGGTGCTAGTCTGAAGACGAAAAAATAACCGGCTCGGCTCTTGGAGTCAACTCTATAGTAATCTTTATCTCTCTGCCAGGTAGCAGGCCCGAAAGGTTCTCTAGTAACACATCCTTAAACTCGATATAATGCGGGGGTACACTGGTTCACCCTTTGCATTGTGTATCGCTAAGGTTGGACAACATGCTCTCGGGCTCCCTGAAGAAACTCAACTCAGGGTAACCTGGTGGTCTAAAAATAATGCAACCACATCGACAATCTAGCGTCGCGTGGTATTGGCTCAACCAACCCGTGTCCAGGATAATGTCATAGTCTAGACTAAACCTCATAATAATTTCTCCCGTTCTGTTTTCAACATCAATCCTCAAAAGGAAATTTTCCTTGTCTAAGGTATAATTTCTCTTCTCCTCAAGGTTTTTCCTAAAATTTTATTCCTCAAATTTCTTCTTCCCGTTATTTATTATTCCGGGTCACATAGTGTGATTATAATAATGACGTCACCCAAGCACATACAAAAATTTTTGGTATTATATCATCATCTTCCTAGTGAGGTCCTAAAATTTTATCTCCTCTAGCTCATAATCATCGTTCC
Source organism: Iris macrosiphon (assembly GCA_036927795.1). Lineage (NCBI taxonomy): Eukaryota > Viridiplantae > Streptophyta > Magnoliopsida > Asparagales > Iridaceae > Iris > Iris macrosiphon. The sequence goes on from JAYESA010000002.1 coordinate 45,598,547, forward strand.
TAGTAATGCTATCATATACAACCACTAGTTTCCATCATCAGGCTATGTATTTCCATAAATTATTCTAGGTCATGATTAACAATCCTTCCAGCTCCTAGTACTTCCAAGATCACTGCTATCTCAAGCACAGGTAGGGTACTACTAGGTCCAATTCTCTTGCAACCCTTCCACACTAGTTCTAGAATCCAAAAGAACCTATATATCTATCCTACTTAGGGTAACAAGCTTCTCAACGATTAGTACACAGAATCTGCCTTCTGTCATCTGGACTACGATCTTCTTCTGGAGGGAATCTTCAGGCACAAGCGTTCGCCTTCCCGAACAATAGGGGATGAGAAACAATGATAACGATATTGAAGGAAATTGAACGAATACAAATTGGAAGTCCAAGGGCGATAATCACATACAAAATGAGTTTATAAAATCGGTTATGGATTAAGATCCTATTCAACAATCATAATATATATTCCTAATTTGTAGGCTCGCTTGGCACAATCAGGTAACCAAGACGATTTAAATCGGACCTGCATGGGCCACCACAAAAATATGTCACACCCCAGTCCCAAAATATGTAGGACCAGGAATAAGTGACACGCCAACTACGCATTCGACCAGACTCTTGTCTGACTCGAATACGTATAAGCTGTATTATATAAAGGGCACTATCTATATATCCCATAAATGTAAACCTCTATGTCTTAATCCCCAATGTACAACAGTATACAAGAAAGAGCCATATGTGCTAAAGTCGGCCGCCCAATAACACACAAACTCGAATAGACTCGAGAAGAGACGAGTCTACAAATACTAGGCTACATCAACAGATAAATAAACAACAAGAATAAAGTAACCATAATGCCGGTGGAAATGATATGAGTACCTGGTACAATGCCCGCAAGACGTGTAACTCCATCAGCAACTCCAATGCTCCGTAATCGTCTATGCAGCAAAACTGGCAGGACCAGGTCCTCTCAGAGGGACGTAACAAGGTACAAAAATACAGCATGCCAAGTAAACAGAAAGTACAAGTGCAACGACAGGGTACTCTATCATAACCAAACAAGTGAGACACAGTTTAAAGACAACGTTCGACGCGTGGGCTATCCAAAATAAAAACGTAGCTCCGGATATAGAAATACACGGGATGTACCGCAGCTCCGGGCAAGGAGTCACACGGGTGTTACAACTACACTAGATATAGGATCACTACAAATACAATACATATACATATATAAGCGTGTGCAGAGGAGCCCAAACGTCTATTAACTGTCTTCCCCTTCCCAAGCGGTCAACGATGGTGCGCTGAATCTGAACCTCTATCTAGCAGTCTCGTCACATAGAAATAACTCAACAGTCGCGACCCAAAGGTCGTCTCAGTCGCCGGTCATGATGTCAGTATCAGGATACAGGAAATCTGGCACGCTATCAGTGTATGAATGTGTCCTGGGGTGACATTATACTGAGGTACGTACATCGAGGTATTACGAACATCTAACATTCGTTACAAGATGTTACGACAAACGTCAACACTCGGTTGTGATCCGGACGAAAAGTATCGATCGTAAACAAATACGCGCACAATGTACATAATGAAACAACAAAATATCTGTAACTGAAATACAGGGTGGCAAGGTACACTTGCCTGCGTCCGGCTGCTGATGACGAGGATCCGGTACAACGCCCAAGTCCGAGGGTCCCGTAGTACCTCTTGAAATTTCAAAAAACTTTGAAGCTCTAAGCTGAAGGATAAGATTTCCAAACTAAAGGGTCCAAAACTGACTCCAAGCCCCCACTATTTTTGACCTTTGCGTCATTTCCAAATTTTGACCCCAAGTGCCCCCATTTAATTTAAAAGTGTGGGACACTTTAATTCTATTTAAATCGGGGATACTAATTTTGACTAATCCTATTTTAATCCCCAATTAATCCCAATGCCCATTTAATTAAGCCCAATCCAAATATACAATACCTCCTCACGCTACAAAACACAAACACCAATTCCCCCATAATTTTTCCATCATTTTATGTGTTTGTGCAATTACCCAAATTTAAGGGGCTTAGCTGCAATTATTGAATTAGGTGCCCTCACCTCATTGGCCAAGGCCAAATGGAGAGGCTACCCCTTCTTTGACCATAGTCAACCCTTTCTACCTTTCTTTGCATGAAAAAAACCTAATCCCTTCATGTAAAATCCCAAACCTCCATTTGAATTGGGAGCATCACAAACATCCATTATTGAATTAGGTGCCCTCACCTCATCCCCCTCTCTCTCTCCTCCCTCCTCTACATGAAAACCGAAACCCATTCCCATTTTCTTCTTCTTCTTCTATATGCTCTCTATCAATGGCGTCAAAGAACCTCGACTTTGCCGCCGACAAGTCTAGGGATTTCTTTACCAACTTCGCCAATTCCTTCGGCGAGCCGAAGTATCTAAAGATCCTGCAAGATGTTGCTAACCGCAAGATCCGTGCCGTTCAGATCGATATTGATGATCTCGTCGCCTACCAAGACTTGGATGAAGTGTTTTTGGTCCGAGTTACGGAGAACACCCGCAGATACATCAATATATTCGCTGAAGCTGTGGACGAGCTCATGCCAGATCCAACTGAAGTATTTTCTTTGGACGAAGACCATGACATCTTGATGACTCAGAGGGCAGAGGATGGGGCAGATAATGCTGACAACTCTGATCCCCTCCAAAAGATGCCACCTGAGATTAAGAGATTCTATGAAGTATACATACAGGCATTTTCCAAGGCGACTTTATTAACGATAAGGCAAGTCAAAGCATCCAATATTGGCCAGCTTGTGAAGACTTCTGGCATAGTAACACACGGCTCTGATGTGAAGCCACTGAAGCAAGTTGCTATTTATTCATGTGAAGATTATGGATTTAAAATCTACCAGAAAGTGACTGCTCGAGTATTTATGTCCTTGCTTGAGTGCCCAACTGCCCGCTGCAAAGGAAATCTTATCCTTCAACTAAGAGCTTCAAAGTTTTTTTGAAATTTTCAGAGGTACTACGGGACCCGCGGACTTGGACGTTGTACCAGATCCTCGTCCTCAGCAGCCGGACGCAGGCAAGTGTACCTTGCCACCCTGTATTTTAGATTATAGATATTTATTATTTCTTTATGTACATTGTGTACGTATTTTGGTTACGATCGATACTTCGTGTCCGGATCACAACCGGGTGCAGACGTTCGTCGTAACGTCATAGAATGAATGTTAGATGTTCGTAATACCTCGATGTACTTACCTGAGTATATCGACACCCCAGGACACACTCATACACTGTGATCATGCCAGATTCCTGTATCCTGATACTGACATCATGACCAGAGACTGGGATGACCTTAGGGTCGCGTCTGTTGAGTTATTTCTGTGTGTTGAGACTGTTAGATAGAGGTTCAGGTTCAGCGGACAATCGTTGACCGCTTGGGAAGGAGAAGACAGTTACTAGACGTTTGGGCTCCTCTGCACGCACTTATATATTTATGTAGTATTTATGTAGTGATCTAGTATCTAGTGTAGTGGTATCACCCGTGTGACTCTTTGCCCGGAGCTGCGGTACGTCTCGTGTATTTCAGTGTCCTGAGCTACAGTTTTATTTTGGACAGCCCACGCGTCGAATATTGTCCTTAAACTGTGTCACACTTATTTGGTTATGATAGAGTACCCTGTCGTTCACTTGTACTTTCTGTTTACTTGGCATGCTATAATTTTGTACCTTGTTACGTTCCTCTGAGGACCTGGTTCCCTGCCAGTTTTACAGCATAGATGATTACGGAGCATTTAAAGTTGCTGTTGGAGTTGCATGTCTTGCGGACATGGTACCAGGTACTCACATCTTATCTACCGGCATTATGGTTATTTTACATTGATTATTCATCTGCTGTTGTAGCCAAGTTTTTATAAACTCATACTTCTTCTCGAGTCTATTCGAGTTAGTGTGTTATTGGACGGCCGACTTTAGCACATATAGCTCTTTCTTGTATACTTATGTACATTGTGGATTGAGACATAGAGATTTATATTTATGGGATATCTAGATAGTGCCCTTTATATTATACAGCTTATACGTATTCGAGTCAGACCAGAGTCTGGTCGAATGCATAGCTGGTGTGTCACGTATTCCTTGTCTTACATATTATGGGACTGAGACGTGACATATTTTTGTGGTGGCCCATGCAGGTCCGACTTAAATCGTCTTGGTCACTCGACTGTGCCAAGCGAGCCTGCAAATTAGGAATAGAAATTATGATTGTTGAATAGGATCTCAATCCATAATCGATTTTTAAAAAACTCACTTTGTATGTGATTATCGCCCTTGGACTTCCAATTTGTATTCGTTCAACTTTTGTCGGTATCGTGATCATTGTTTCTCATCCCCTATTATTCGGAAGACGGACGTTTGTGCCTGATGATTTTCCTCCAGAAGAAGATCGAAGTCTGACGATAGAAGACAAAATTCATATAACATCCTCTAAGAAGATTGTTACCCTGGGTAGGATAGATTGATATATTCTTTTGGATTCTAGAACTAGTATGGAAGGGTAGCAAGAGAATTGGAACCAGTATGACCCTATTCGTACTTGAGATAGCAGTGATCTTGGAAGTACTGGGAGCTGGAAGGATTGTTGATTATAACCTAAAATAATTTATGGAAGTGCATAGCCCGATGCTAGAAATTAGTTGTTGTAAATGATAGCGATACCAAGAATGATATTATGGACTAGAGGAGATAAAATTTTAGGCTCTCACTTGAAAGATAATGATCTGATTCCAGGAATTCTAGTTTGTGCTTGAGTGATACCATTATTGTACTATGTGACTTGGAGAGAAAAATAACGAAAAAAAGAAATTTGAGATAATTGTACTATGTGACTTGGAGAGATAATTGTACTATTATGAGGTTTAGTCTAGACGATGGCATCGTCCTAGCATGAGTTGGTTGAGCCAATACCACGCGACGCTGGATTGTCGACGTGGTTGTATTATTTTTAGGCTACTAGATTACCAAGGGTTGAGTTTCTTCAGGGAGCCCAGGAGCATGGGGCCCATCTACCTTAGAGGCACACATTGCAGAAGGTGAACCAGTGTACCCCCATATTATATCAGAGTTTGAGGATGTAGTTATAGAGAATCTTTCCGGCCTGCCACCTGACAGAGAGATAGAATTTGCTATAGAGTTGATTCCAAGAGCCGGGCTAGTTATTTACTCGTCTTCAGACTAGCACCGATAGAGTTGGTTGAGTTAAAGGTCCATAGTAGAGGATCTCTTAGACAAGTTTTTCAGTCAGGCTAGTATTTTTCCAGGGGAAGGAACCATCTTATTAGTGCCGAAGAAGGATGAGACAATATACTTGTGTATCGATTACAGGGCATTAAATGCCGTAGCGATAAAGAGCAAGTACCCAATGACGCGCATCGATGATTATTTTTAAAATCAGCTAAGTGGCGCATATGTATTCTCGAAGACCGATCTCAGATCCGGTTATCATCAGATCAAGATACGAAAAGAGAACATTATGAAGATGACTTTTTGGACGAAGTATGGACACTATGCTTTTCTAGTCATGCCGTTTGGTTTAACCAACATGCCAGCAGTATTTATGAGCTTGAGGAACAATATTTCCCACCAGTACTTAGATAAGTTCATGGTGGTGTTCATCGACGTCTTGGTATATTCCGAGAATAAGGAGAAGCACGAGAGACATCTCAGGATCGTGTTGGAGACACTGAGAAATAAGAGGCTGTATGCCAAGCTCAGCAAATATGAGTTATGTTCAGATATAATAGATAGTCTACGCATCATGACAGCTGAGAGTTCATGAGAAGAACTATCCGACGCATGATCTAGAGCTAACTGCAGTGATAATTGCACTAAAAGCTATGGCTATACTATCTTTATAGAGAACGTGTTAAGATTTATAAAGATCATAAAAAGTCTGAAATATGTCTACATACAGAATGAGTTCAACATGAGACAGAGACACTGGCTAGAGTTGATGACGGACTATGATATCGAGTTGCAGTCCCACCCTGGCAAGGTGAATGTAGTTGCAGATGCCTTAAGCAGGAAGCCTATGGTATATTTTTATGACTCAGCGCCAGTTGTTAGAGGATTTTCAGGAACTCAGGATTGAGATTGTATTACTAGGCATGGATGGACAGATGGCCAGTCTCGAGGATTCAGTCCACATTTATTGAGAGGATCAAGGCAGCCTTGCCTACAGATACGAGATTTAGACGACTGCGAGAAAGGACAGAGGCCGACATACAGACGGAACGTTAAGGTATAGAGATCGCCTATACGTTCCGAGTGGCAAGCTACGCCAGGAGTTGATGACCGAGGCTCATAGCTCGATTTATTCTATTCATCCCAGGGGTACGAAGATGTACCAAGATTTGAGGCAACATTTCTGGTGGCATGGGATGAAGAGAGGGATTGCAAGATTCGTGGTGAGAGATTTAGTCTGTCCGCAAGTCAAGGCTGAACAACAGAGGACTGTAGGACTATTGCAGCCACTTTCCATTCTCGAGTGGAAGTGGGAACACATTACCATGGACTTCTTCATAGGATTCCCGCGGAGCCCTAGCGGAAAGGATGCAGTTTGGGTTGTCGTAGATGGACTCACCAATTCTACATATTTCTTGCCCTTCAGAGTTGGGCAGACCACGGAGATATTGGCTGACATGTATTTGAGGCAGATAGTACGACTACATGGAGTGCCTGTCAGCATTGTATCTTATCGTGATTCCAAATTCATGTCACATTTTTGGCAGAGTATGCAGGAGAGTCTAAGAATTTGTCTCAAGTTCAGTACTACATATCATCCACAGACTAATGGCCAGTCAGAGCGCACGATACAGATATTATAGGATATGTTGAGAGTGTGCATGATTGATTTTGGAGGATCTTAGGAGGACCATCTACACTTGGTGGAATTTTCCTACAATAACAGCTACCAGACTAGCATACAGATGGCACCATATGAGGTACTGTACGGCTGGAAATATAGGTCATTAGTATGTTGGAGTGACGTGGGAGAGCGTCAGATACTTAGTCCAGAGTTGGTGACACAGACAATGGAGAAAGTCAAGCAGATTCAGAGCCACCTGCGTGCAGTACAGGATAGACAGAAACATTGGACAGATGTGCACCGCAGACCATTGGAGTTCAAGAAAGGTGACCATGTATTTTTGAAGATATCTCCTACTCGTGGTAGCATCAGATTCGGAGGCAGAGGCAAGCTGAGTCCGAGGTACATCGGACCTTTTGACATCTTGGAACGAGTTGGCGTAGTGGCTTACCATCTTACATTGCCTCCATCATTAAAAGGAGTGCATAACGTATTTCACATATCGCAGTTGATGAGATACGTGGAAGGCCCTAGACACCTGCTTGATCATTCGGAGATTACAGTCGGACCCAGTCTATCTTACGTAGAGCAGCTAGTTGAGATCATCGATCACAGCGAGAAGACTTTGAGAGGGCAGACTATTCGACTGGACAGAGTTGCATGGAAGCATCATTCGCCAGGCGAGTCTACCTGGGAGAGCGAGGATTCCATTCGACAGCAGTTCCCGTATTTATTTGAGGAGCAAGGTACGAATTTACATACCGTATTTGATTACTAGCTTATTTTTAAATTCTCTTAGCTATTATCGTGCTTTACTTTTAATTTCGGGAACGAAATTTTTCTAAGTTGGGAAGGATGTAAACCCCCTCGATTAATTCTATAGATAGTCAGGTATGGATTGGAAATTTTTGGTTTAACAGCAGATGTTTGAGGTTTAGAGTAGAGTTGCATATGTCTATTATTTATTAATTAGACCCTTGGCGCGCCCAACCATTGTTGATTTATTCGGAGCCCAATATCAGCCCATAAATTCCATCGGACTATTGTACTTCTGACTTGACTCGCCAATTTAGGCACTGGATTTTTTTGTCACACAAATTCAAATTCGTTGTGCCCTAAATTAATTGTACAACTTCCCGTATCCAAAATCCCATATTTAAATTTCGTGTCGGACACCTGTGTCGTCACCTTCAATTTTGAGACACCGACTTAACCCGTTGAGCCGGACCAACTAAAGGGTCCAAGACTGACTCCAAGCCCCCACCATTTTTGACCTTTGCGTCATTTCCAAATTTTGACCCCAAGTGCCCCCATTTAATTTAAAAGCACGAAACACTTTAATTCTATTTAAATCGGGGATACCAATTTTGACTAATCCTATTTTAATCCGTAATTAATCCGAATGCCCATTTAATTAAGCCCATGCCAAACACACAACACCCCCTCACCCTACAAAACACAAACACTAATTCTTCCATAATTTTTTTTATCATTTCATGTGTTTGTGCAATTACGCAAATTTAAGGGGCTTAGTTGCAATTATTGAATTAGGTACCCTCACCTCATTGGCCAAGGCCAAATGGAGAGGCTACCCCTTCTTTGACCGTAGTCAACCCTTTCCCCTTCCTTTGCATGAAGAAAACCTAATTCCTTCATGTAAAATCCCCACCCTCCATTTGAATTGGGAGCATCACAACCATCCATCCTCCACCCAACTCCTTATAAAATATCCTTCCACCCCTTTCCCCAATGCAGGCCCTAATCCCCAAAAACTAAGAAACCTCATCCCCCTCTCTCTCTCCTCCCTCCTCTAAATGAAAACCGAAACCCATTCCCATTTTCTTCTTCTTCTTCTTTCTGCTCTCTATTAATGGCGTCAAAGAACCTCGACTTTGCCACCGACAAGTCTAGGGATTTCTTTACCAACTTCGCCAATTCCTTCGACGAGACGAAGTATCTAAAGATCCTGCAAGATTTTGCTAACCGCAAGATCTGTACCATTCAGATCGAGATTGACGATCTCGTCGCCTACCAAGACTTGGATGAAGAGTTTTTGGTCCGAGTTACGGAGAACACCCGCAGATACATCAACATATTCGCTGAAGCTGTGGACGAGCTCATGCCAGATCCAACTGAAGTGTTTTCTTTGGACGAAGACCATGACATCTTGATGACTCAGAGGGCAGAGGATGGGGCAGATAAAGCTGACAACTCTGATCCCCTCCAAAACATGCCACCTGAGATTAAGAGATTCTATGAAGTGTACATAAAGGCATTTTCCAAGGCAACTTCATTAACGATAAGGCAAGTCAAAGCATCCAATATTAGCCAGCTCGTGAAGACTTCGGGCATAGTAACACGCGGCTCTGATGTGAAGCCACTGAAGCAAGTTGTTGTTTATTCATGTGAAGATTGTGGATTTGAAATCTACCAGGAAGTGACTGATCGAGTATTTATGTCCTTGCTTGAGTGCCCATCTGCCCGCTGCAAAGTAAATAAGAGCAAAGGAAATCATATCCTTCATCTTAGAACTTCAAAGTTTTTTTAAAATTTTAATAGGTACTACAGGACCTGCAGACTTGGACGTTGTACCGGATCCTCGTCATCAGCAGCCGGACGCAGGCAAGTGTACCTTGCTACCCTGTATTTCAGATTACAGATATTTATTATTTCTTTATGTACATTGTGCACGTATTTTGGTTACGATCGATACTTTGCGTCCGGATCACAACCGGGTACAGACGTTCATCGTAACGTCTTAGAATGAATGTTAGATGTTCGTAACACCTCGATGTACGTACCTAAGTATATGGACACCCCAGGACACACTCATACACTGTGATCGTACCAGATTCCTGTATCCTGGTACTGATATCATGACCAGAGACTGGGACAACCTTAGGGTCGCGTCTGTTGAGTTATTTATGTGTGTTGAGACTGTTAGATAGACGTTCAGGTTCAGCACAGAATCGTTGACCGCTTGGGAAGGAGAAGACAGTTACTAGACGTTTGGGCTCCTCTGTACGCACTTATATATTTATGTAGTATTTATGTAGTGATCATGTATCTAGTGTAGTGGTATCACCTGTGTGACTCTTTGCCTGGAGCTGCGGTACGTTCCGTGTATTTCCATGTCCGAAGCTACGATTTTATTTTGGATAGCCCACGCGTCGAACATTGTCTTTAAACTGTGTCACACTTATTTGGTTATGATAGAGTACCCTGTCGTTGCACTTATACTTTCTGTTTACTTGGCATGCTGTATTTTTGTACCTTGTTACGTCCCTCTGAGGACCTGGTTCCCTGACAGTTTTACAGCATAGATGATTACGGAGCATTTGGAGTTGCTGTTGGAGTTGCATGTCTTACGGGCATGGTACCAGGTACTCACATCTTATCTACCGGCATTATGGTTATTTTATATTGATTACTCATCTGCTATTGTAGCCTAGTTTTTATAGACTTATACTTCTTCTCGAGTCTATTCGAGTTAGTATGTTATTCGGTGGCCGACTTTAGCACATATAGCTCTTTCTTGTATACTTCTGTACATTGTGGATTGAGACATAGAGGTTTACATTTATGGGATATCTAGATAGTGCCCTTTATATTATACAGCTTATACGTATTCGAGTCAGACCAGAGTCTGGTCGAATGCGTAGCTGGCGTGTCACGTATTCCTGGTCTGACGTATTTTGGGACTGGGGCGTGACACTTATATAGCTTCCCATCAGGGGCCCGTGCAATGGTTACCGGTGCCTACTGAAGGTCTGCTAACTGGATAGTTGCTTGAGCCTGATGAGCTCGTACTTCCCCAGGCTTCTTTGACTTAGCACTTACAGACGCGTAGTACAAAGGGTCCAAGTTTGGGCTTTTTCCATTCTCGATGAGCCGTATAGGATTTGCATCGCATGAGATGCGGTTGAAAATAGAAGTTCTATTATTGCCAGGGCCGTATGCGGCCGTCTGCCTGTGGCTGTGAGCTGGTGCCACTTGGTCAGTCTTATGCGACCTCCTTCTTGGCCGTATAGAACCATCCTCAGCACAATAAAGTTTGACATCGTAGTGCTTTCCTCTGCCAGATTTTGGGTGCTTAGCAGTTTCTACGTCAGACGGGGATGCCTTATAGACGTGGACATCCTGGGCGTTCACCTGACAACAATCATCAGCAACAAAGTGAGAGGCGGGAAGCATCTTCTTCGTAGTTGGGTTAGGCACAACGGCCTTTGTACCCACGTCCTGCTGATCTTCTTGGACTTGGCTAGCCTTGGCGAAGGACTAGGACTTCCTTCTCAGGGCATTTTTTTGAATGCTTGCCGGTCGAAGCGAACTACCCACATCTTTTGTATTGAGCTGGGCTTGGCCGCATCGGACTGCGTCACCAACTTCTTATCAGAGGAGAATGAGTTTCTCAGCAGAGTCGCCATCTTATTCGCCATTAAATTCGAAAGTCTTTAAGAAAGAACTTGATTTAATTAACAAACAAAAAAAAGTACAGAGAGGTCCTAGAAGATAATCTAAGTACAAATTTATTTTCTAGGGGGTGACGATAGAGGGTTAGGAGTGTAGCAAATCTTTTTAATCCGTGTATGATCTGATGCAGAAGCTCTTCTCTCTCGCTTGAGTGTAGGTTCGCAGATAGCCAGCTAGTATCTTGAATGGGTGTGGTATCCTGCTATTTATAGTCATCTCTTGGCACACATATGTTGGATGCTAGAGGGTGCCACTTTTCCCTTCTTAATAGGATGCAACTATAACCATGAGCAGGCCGAGATGCCATATTTAGGATTTTCGATTTCTGAATATCTGGGTGGTTCTCGTCCATTGTGGGCATGACTTGGTAAGCTTGGCACATAGTCCGCACTTGGTTGGAGAGAATCATTCTTGTCGTAATAGCAAGATTTGGTCTTGATGAAGTCTGAAATACATTGTGGCCAGAGACGCATGGGATGCCTAGAGTCTGAGATACGTGAAGACATAGATGCATGGACCGTGTGGAGTCTGGTGTCACCCTCAATTTTCCAACTAAGGGTAGTTTGGTTGTTGGGCATGAGTATTTTTATTTTTGGATTATTATATTAAATATTGTGCATGTTATAAATATTATTTATTGTATTAATTATATATTGTTAGATGTTAGATTTTATTTTGGACTTGTGTTAGTGGACCTAACTAGTTTAGATTAGATCCATGGACCAACATTTAATTCTTGTTAGAATTGAGCCAAATAGTAAGCCCATTCATTATGAGGATGAATTAATTAGTGAAACCAATCAGATTAGAATCTTTCCTCCTTAATTAATTTTTTATGACAAGCCCCAAGGGGTATTTTGGACTTTCCAAAGTAGCTTGGAGGAGGGGTAAGGGCCGACCATCATAGGGGTAGAGATAGACTCTCTCTCCTCATTTGTCATTCCAAATCTATAATTTTCTCTCTTCCAAATTTCTTTATTCCCATACCAATTCCTACTCAATTTTTTTTCCAATTCCTTCCTTATTCTTTATTGGAGGCTATTAGAACAAGGATCTACAAGAAGGAAGCAATAATATACAGGGAGGTGCAAGGATCTACAAGTTGGAGGCTCTTGACACCCAATTTGGGAATTTTATTGGAAATACATCTCCCAATAGGTACAATTCAGTTTTTCCTCTCTAATTATATTTTAAATCTATAATTTAATCATTAGAAACCACCTCATGTACTAAGTCTATCCATTGGAATTAAAATTAGGTTCGTAGGAGTCATATGGAGAAAGTTATGTGATATTTGTCAATTTTGGAAGAATTCTGAGATCGACACATCTTGTGTTTGTCAATGGGTCAATTAGACCAAATTGACATGTGTTTGATTGTGTGTCACTAGTATCGTGTCCATAATTGGATACGTGTAGGCCGTATCCCTATAATTTGGAGATACGGATTAATTTGGGAGTTTTCTTTCGACACGGGAGGTTTGAGCATGTCATATTTTGACTCGGACATGTAGTTGAGTAGCTAGCTCTTTGTGTTATTCATAATTATGATTTTAGACTTGCTCATGTCCTTCGGGATACGTTTGGTTTTGTGGTGGAGCCGTATCGCAAGCGTATCATAGAATAAGTGTGATACGGGTGCGGTGCACTCCACGTGTTTGTTTTCTTGCTTTTAGATTCAATATAATTTGGTAATAGCTATTAGAATATTATAATTATATTGTTATCTAATATATATGTATATGTATATTTATGTGTATGTCTATGTTTTATTTTGAGGTGTTGGTGGTCATGAGAGATAGGGAGTTCATATGCATTACTAGTGTGGTCATTGTATGTATATACATAGTGATATATATATATATATATATATATATATATATATATATATATATATATATATATTTATTTATTTATTTATATATTTGTGGTTATATATATATATGTGTATGTATAGATATATATTTATATTTATATGTGTGTGTGTGTGTGTCTAAGTGGAGTGCAACATTGGTTATGTAAGTGAGTTAGTGTAGAGTATCGAGTGTCAGTGAGAATAAGGGGTCGGGTAGCTGTACTGCAGCAGCAAGAGGAGCAACTGCAGCAGTAACAGTAAGAGCAATAGCAGTAAGAGGAGCAACTGTAGCAGCAACTGTAGCAGCAAGCATAATAGTAAGAGCAGCAGCTGCACCAGCAACAACAAGAGGAGCAACTGCAGCATTAAGCAACTGCATCTGCAATAGCAAATGCAACTACAACAGCAAGCGCAACAGCAAGAGCAGCAGCTACAGTAGCAACAACAAGAGCAGCAGCAACTAGCTGCAGCAGCAACAACAAAAGTAGCTAGATCAGCAACTACATGTGATGAGCACTTGAGAAAGGGGAAGTTAGCCTTGACTTATAGCTCATTAGTTAGTCATATTGATAATCTAGTTAGTTATGTATACATATTGTTAAACTAGTTATAGTTATATATATATATATATATATATATATATATATATATATATATATATATATATATATATATATATATATATATGGTTAAACTAGTTAGTTATATGTATATATATACGTATTGGTTATTAGTATATAGTTAGGTGTATGGGTAGTTAATTATATGTTAGAATTTGGATTACCTTGTGATACCAAGGTAATGTCATGGTATTGGTTTATGCTCAAGGTATTGAGTTAGTATATCAAGATGGGTTTGTAGGTGGAGTAATACCGCATTGGTTCAAAGCCAAGGTATCCACTTCGCATTAGTTAGATAAGAGTACTATATATATTATCTTGTATATATATATATATATATATATATATATATATATAAATATATATATTAGTATTTTTATATCTAATAACTTGCGTATCTTAGGATACGACATTTTTGTTGGTACTTAGTATCTTAGCATAGCTAGTATGGCCTAATTACCTAGTGTATGGACCTAATATCCTAGAGTTAGACTCATACAACCTAGAAATAGCTAGTTTGACCAAGTTTGACTAATTTGACTAGTTTGACCTAGAGTTTACCTAGTTTGACTATTTTGACTTAGAAATGGCTTTATGACCTAGAATTGAACTAGTTTAACTTATTTTTATTCCAAAATTATTTATTGATGCATATACCATATATAGGTCAGTGTGACACCAACTTAGGCATCGAGAGACAAACCTTGCTCAGGACCTAAGGGGAGTACTTTTCTCTGTTAGTTTTTATTTCATAATAGTATATATATCTCATGTTCTAGAACTGTATACTTGATTCCGACACATTGGTTTCACGGACTGGTACTACATGGATCCTGTCAGGAGATGTTATCTTCTACCGTGTTCAGCGGGTACTCTTTCACATATATTTTGTCGTATATATCGGGTATTGATTTAGTGTATTTTGTGTTCACACACTGCTCGTATTTAGTGTGCTTATATTCGTGTATACACACTGCTCATGTTCAGTGTGCCCATATTTGTGTTTGTAACGTGTCGTGATTGGATCTGTTAGTATTAGTTGGGATGGGTGAGTAGGAGTTGATTATATGATCAAGCCCCAGTATATTCGTGTATATGTCGATTACATACCACACTTGTAATCGAGTTACCTTATTGGATTCGTGTTCAACCTAAACCGATAACATAATGAACTTGTATTCCAAGGAAATTATTTAGATTTCAATTATTCTTTTTTATTGCAGATATTCTATTGTATGTTCTTCATTCCAGTATATTGCCTGTTCACTCTAGTTTATTTTATTCTGTTATTTAGTTGTCTTGTATTCTTTTCTATTATCTGTTTTATATGCTCGATTATGTATATAAAACTGCTTTCAGAGGTATATACTTCGCTCCAATCCTGACTGGATATATTTTTTAGATGATTGGCTCATAGATCAGTTTTCTAAATTCTGCGGACCGTGGGAGGGCATACCATTAGAGGATACTCCTATAGACTAGGAGGACTTAGTTGCAGAGCCTGAGGAGGTTTAGTTTATATTTTAGTAGATTTGTATTAGACTGTTATTGAGATTCATGGCATGTATATTATTTTAGACTTGTGGATTGTATCTTGATTATTTTCTTCGTTATTCCATTCGTGCTATTTCTTTCTTAGTTTGCATTATGATTGAGTATAGTTACATTGTGAGATACCATATTGTTCCTTATTTTGGAGTTGAGATGATTGATAGGTACCTTATATATATTATTGAGATATTTAGTTAGTTAGAGTTGACTTGACAGCGTTCTACCGCCGATAATGCAGAGTAGGCTGGACGTACCCACGTACTCGTGCCCGAATATCCGGGTGCGGGTCATGACACATTCTTAGTGGTGGCCCATGCATGTCAGGAGACACAATTAGAGCGATATCATAGTAGCGCTCGCTTAGAGTACTGCTACGAGCCTGCTTTAGGAAGTAGGATTTAGGCTGAGAGTATAATCAATCACAACTAGGAAACACTTTCAAATATCAATTTTGCTTTCCTTAACTATTGAATGTTTGCTTTACTTTGAATAAAATTTGTCCTTCTTTGATGATATCATATCATACTCAATATTGATTCCTTTGTTCAATCTATCTTCAGGATGCTGCCGAAGACGCGTCTCCAGCACTCAGGTGCCATATCAGCGCGGTCGGTCACTTCATCGCCTATGAGGCAGTACCAGCCGACGCTTTTCTAGCAGCTACATTCCAAAGGTCAGCTTCAACGATCGAGGTGGGCATTTTCGTAGCAGCTTTCGGAGGTGATCTACCTCCAGTACAAATGACAACGACGACAGTTTTAGGGGAACTTCCACCCCACCATCCGCAGTCGATCAGATGCAGATATTTGTGCTCTTTCAGAAGATGATGGAGGCACAACAGCGTCAGTCAAAGGTTATGTGGTAGAGCATTGAGAATGTTAATCAGATTACGCTCGCAGCAGTTGAGAGAGCCACCTTAGTCCAGCCACAAACGGTACCAGCTTCGTTTACCCTGCCGTAGCCAAGGCCAGGGACCATCATAGACTTCAAGAGGATGGGGCCGAAGGGCTTAAAGGCACTGAAGGAATCATTTATGATGATGATTGGATAGAAGACATTGAGCAGAACCTGCGGTTGGCACAAATTCTAGAGAGGTTGCAGATAGAGGCCGCTGGGAGCATGATGTTCTATATTGCGTTGACTTGGTTCAGGACGGAACCCAGGATCTCAGCACTAGGACTTACTTGGGAGGATTTCAAATAACTCTTCAAGGAAATGTTCTTTCCAGATGTGGCTCTGACATCTCTAGGGAGCCAGTTCCAGTACCTTATTCAGGGAGGTATGACGGTGGATGAGTATGCGGTAGAGTATTGCAGATTAGGCCACTTTGTGGAGGGCCAGAACCCCAAAGGAAGAGCCAAGAAGTTCAGGATGGGCCTGAACTGGGAGGTCCAATCATATACAAATGGAGATCCTACGGCTACTTTTGAGGAGATTCTGAGGCAGACACAGCGGACAGATGTTGATCTAGAGCTTGGCTCTGAGAGGTTGAGAGACACGGGAGGATCCAGTACCAATACGGGTCCAATAAAGTGGCCTCATTTTCAGTAGCAGCACCAGCAACAAAGGTACTTCCAGCATCCGAGGAAGTAGTATCATGGACCAACTAGATCGTCGGTACAACATATGCACCAGATCTAGAGGGCAGCTATTCCTTGCATTTTTTGTAAGAAGCAAGGACATGGATGGGATGCTTGCTGGATGAGATTGGGTTTGTTCTTATTCTGCGGATTTAGAGACCATCAATTGAGGCCTTATCCTAAAGTTCCAGCTCTTCCAACTCAGGGTAGAGCTCAGGCACAGAGAGCACCTGCGAGACCACCAGCGGGACAACAGAGAGGACCTCCTCTACTACCATAACAACTGCAGTTTGCTCAGCACCAACAGCAGCAGAGAGGTGCCCAAAGACAGGGGCGAGCTTTCACCTTAACCGTCGAGGAGGAGGAGCCAGTCGGTGATGTTATCTCAAGTTCAGTTTATCCTGATTCTTTTTTAGCTGATGCTTTATTTGATTTTGATGCTTTACATAGTTTTATAACTTTATCTTTTGCTCTGAAATATCATCTTAAGTCTGAACCGTTAGCGAAGACTTGCAAGATCACGACCGGGGTTGATATTATCCCGGTCAGTAATGTTTGTAAGGACCAAAAAGTTTCTTTGGGAGGCTAAGAGTTGAGCGTATGTATACTCGTAATGCCACTTTTGAGCTACGATATAGTAATCGAGATGGATTGGTTTAGTAGGCATCATGCTAGTATCGATTGTCGAGGAGGCAGAGTTTTATCCAGGCACCAGGAGAGCCGAAGTTTGAGTTCGTCAGAGGAGCATCAGAGCAGAGCGAAGGAGACTTCTGTGGAGCTTTGGTAGAAGAGTAGGAGCCGCCACATCTATTAATTGCAGAGTATATGGACGTCTTTTTGGAGGAGTTACCGGGGTTGCCACCAGACAGAGATGTGGAGTTCTCTATAGATTTGGTGCCAAGCGTAGAGCCAATATCACAACAAATCTATAGAGTGAACAACAACAAAATAACGAAGTTTAAGAAGTAGGTGGATGAGTTGCAGGACAAAGGTTTCATCCACTACAGTTCATTACCATAGGGTGCTCTGGTATTCTTTGTACCGAAAAAGGATGGGTCAGTATACATGTGTATCGACTACAGGGCACTCAACAACCTCACTATCAAGAACAAATACCCATTGCCGTGGATTGACGATTTGTTTGATTAGTTGAGTGGAGCAAAGGTATTCTCAAAAATAGACTTGAGGTTGGGGTACCACCAGGTGAAAGTGAAGAAGGAAGATATTTCGAAGACAGCCGTCAGGATTGGGTATAGGCAGTTTGAGTTCTTTATGATGCCATTTGGGTTGACCAATACCCCGGCGGTATTCTTGAACCAGATGAATAAGGTATTTCATCAGTACTTGGATCAGTTTGTGGTAGTATTCATTGATGATATACTGATATATTCGAAGACCCCGGAGGAGCATGAGAAGCACCTGAGGATAGTTCTGGATACCCTCAGGAAGGAGAAGCTATATGGCAAGCTTTCATAGTGTGAGTTCTTCCTAGATAAGGTTGAATTCCTCGGGTATGTGATTACAAGAGACAGGATCTCAGTGGACCCGAAGAAGATTTCAGCGGTTGAGTCGTGGTCTACCCCGAGTTCAGTAGAGGAGATCAGGAGTTTTCTTGGACTGGCAGGCTATTATCGGAGATTTCTTCAGGATTTTTCTAGGATTGCAGAGCCGATGACTAGACTAACCAGGAAGGACGTGGAGTTCGTCTGGACTGAGGATTGTCAGTCTGCTTTTGAGGAGCTAAAGATGAGGTTGACTACAGCTCCGATATTGACATTACCATCAGGGACAGGAGGATTTTCTATATAAAGTGATACATCATGTAAGGGTTTGGATTATGTATTGCAGCAGAATGGGAAGATGATTTCCTATGCTTCCAGGCAATTACACCCGCATGAGAAGAATTATCCTACCCATGACATGGAGTTGGCAGCAGTTATTTTTGCTCTTAAAATATGGAAGCACTACTTGTATGGAGAGCCGGTAAAGATCTTTATATATCACAAGAGCTTGAAGTATACGTTTACACAAAAAGATCTCAACATAAGGCATATGCGATGGTTGGAGTTGATGAAGGACTTTGAAATTTTCTCGCAGTACTATTCAGGGAAGGCCAACTAGTCGCAGATGCCTTGGGCAGGTATTTAGTGGCTATGTATTTGATGAGGGACATATATTTATTGGCTGATCTTGATAGCTTGGGCATTAAGGTATTAGTTCCTGGAGTTGAAGTACATATGTGGGGACTTCAGGTACAGTTTGAGTTGATGGACTAGATCAGAGATGTACAGTTTGAGGATGAGTCTCTGAGGAGCATCAGAGCATAGGTCCAGATAGGGTTGGTAGAGGACATCAGTATTGCAAATGATGGATCATTGCGATAAGGTACCAGATTGTGTGTGCCGAGTGGAGCATTATGCAAGAAGATTCTTCAGGAGGCACATCAATCTCAGTACTATATTCATCCTGGTACTAACAAGATGTATAGGGATATGAGAGAGCATGTTTGGTGATATAGTATGAAGTGGGAGGCAGTGTAACCTCCGTATCCTGAAATTCGTGCTTAAATATTATTTTTAGGTTAATTTGGGGCTAGTGGGTTTATTCCATAATTTTTGTTAATTAAAAACTAGTAATCCTAATTTTCTAGGACTTTCAAGAATTTATTTTAGGGACAAATATATTTAAAAATATCCCAAAACTTTTATTTTAGGTTCTAAATAATAAAATATATTTTCTAGAATTTTTTGGGAATTTTCTAATTATTTTTAGCATTTATTTTGAGTTAATTATAAAAAACTGAATTAAAAACTATTTTCTGAAAAAGAAAACCCAAAAAAAAATTATTTTTGCCCAGTCAGCAAACAGGGGGGCCCACCTGTCAGCCTCCCGCAGCAAATAGTGTCGGGCCCGCCTGTCAGTGACTGCGGGGCGGGCAGCGTTGGATGGCTGCCACGTGTCAAGATCTGAGCCGCGACTGCTTTCTCTCTCCTCTATATATATATTAGTTTAAGTTTATTTCTAGGGTTTTTCTTCAGCCGAATTTTGGAGAATTGCCATCTAGGGTTCCTTCATCTTCCAGAAGCCATTGCGCATAGCTCCGGACTCCAAATGAGGCCTAGTTTTTTGTGTTAGAAAGATATTGAGGTTAGCTTTCTGATTATATAATTTGTTTAACGAAATTGTTATTATTAAATTCTGGAAAATTCGTAGAACACAGCATGTCTGAAAATAGACGTGTTTCGATGTTTTCGTGATTTCGGTAGAACCAGGAATCAGAATCATGAACCGTTTAAAGTTTCGGAAAGCTAATGTCGAGATCATTGACATATGTTGTTCCCAGAATTTATTTCGAAGTATTTTTATATTGTTAATTCTGTAGAACTTCTAGGGTAAAATTTAACCATCGGTGCACGATACGAAACTTGTATGTGCCATAATTCTCAAACAAATTTGAATTTGGACGAGCCATAAATTCCAGCATATTTTTGACACTGAAATCTACAGGAAATCATGCATGAAAGTCGAGTTTGTGTCGGTTGACTTTTTGGTCAACAGATCGCCTCGATTTGCGTGCCATGAGTCTCGAGTTGATAAAATTCAGTTCCTTTGGACAAAATTTAGGAATTAACCTAAAAATTAGAATAATAAGATTAAAATAAGATTTTAGAGTAATTATTCCATAATTAAATAAATTAAAATAAATTATCTTTTGACGTGGTAAGTTTGTAATACATAGGCTATTTGGATTGTGACTTGGACTCTGATTCATACCAGCAGCAGGACCCCAGGCGAGTACATTCTCTGAAAGTTTCCATTATGTTGATTATCTCTATAACTCTTGTTGTATAGCATACATGACTCTGACACTGTTCTTTACACGAGTTGGCATCATCGAGACCTGTCACAAGGAGTCGTGATTGGGATCCATCGTGCTAGCTGGAGAAAATGGGGAAATGTTAGTAGCTTATATGATCATACCCAACCTTACATGCATCATAGCTCACCCACACCTCACGTCGGTGCAGCCTGACCATTACATGCCTCATAGCCTGTTACATGTGATTAGCCTAACTATTGCTCGCATCATAGCTATCCGGATGGTTAGCCTGACCCTACATGAATCATAACTAATCATATGTAACAAGCCTGATCAGTCCCAAGCCGATCACATGATATACTAATGTTTCACACACTTAGATGATTCTTGACATGCATCTTTAGTATATTGATCTAGCATCTCTACATGTACTAGTTATTGATCTTGTACACACTTATATACCAGTTCATTGTTCTTGCGTGTACTTGGATTCCTATTTTATTGCTAGATGTACATTGATGATGACATGCTCCAGTACTTCATTATTCCAGTATTTCTCTATTCCAGTATTTCTTATTGTCAGTATTTCCAATCTGT
Source organism: Iris macrosiphon (assembly GCA_036927795.1). NCBI lineage: Eukaryota > Viridiplantae > Streptophyta > Magnoliopsida > Asparagales > Iridaceae > Iris > Iris macrosiphon. The sequence goes on from JAYESA010000002.1 coordinate 45,619,908, forward strand.
CTTGTATTTCTTTACACTGTGTTATAGTTTTTGTTAATATGCATGGAACTGCTGTTAGAGGTATATTTCGTTCCAATCCTGACTGGATATTTTTCCAGACTTTGACTTAGAGGACTTGTTTCCGACTTACTTGGAGACTGGATGTTATTGATTGCAGGTTAGACTGTTTATTGTTGTTTAGACTTGTCTTGTATTTTATTTATTTTTTTCGATATCTCATCGTGCTCTAGTTTATGTGATTGAGTATATTCCATATTATATTATGATATCTGTGTCTTCTTATGGAGTTAGATATTCATGTGAGAGTGATTAGCTAGTATTGTGACCTAGACAGCGTTCTACCGCCGATGCTGCGGCTTAGGCTGGACGTACCCATGCTCTCGTGCACCTATACCGGGTGCGGGTCGTGACACGTTTTTAGTGGTGGCCCATGCAGGTCAGACTTTTTAAGTTGTGTGATGTCGTGGTAGTACGACGTCTTAGTTGTACTACTGCGTGCCTGCTATAGAATATAGGACATAGGATACTAGGATGAGAGAGGATACTCAATCACAAAAAAATTCTTGAGAGATTCCTGGGACTACCCCTTGAGAATCTTATTATAATTTATAATTTAAATCTGTCCTTGTTTCCGTCCGCTCTCGCTTGTTGAACTTGATTCTTGTTGATCAGTTATTAAATTAAAATCTTGGTATCATTGTTGAGTTTGATTCTTGTTGACCAGTTATTAAATTTAATTCTTGGTATCGTTGTTGAGTTGATTTCATATCGAGATGAATTTTACAGGCTAAAATTTACGGTATCATCTGATGACATATGTTGATGAGGACAGTGAGAAAGGTAAAACGTCTACTTTGGTTATGGACCCTAGAGTTTATCGTAGCCATATTAGCTGTCGTGACGAGAACGTAGGAACCTGACTTGGATGTACATACTATAGTTATGAAACTTAGAGTCTCTCGCAGCCATACCGGTTGGCGTGGCAAAGATTCTAGATGACATGATTATAGAGTTGCATACCTTAGTTACGAAACCTATCGTTTATCGCATCTATGCTTACTGGCGTGGCGAGGATTCTGAGTGTCATGATTTCAGACAGACGTGTATGATTATCAGGTTGTATCTTAAATTGGTTCTTAAAGTATTATCTCAAGACTTATCTATTTTTGTTATTCCAGGACTTTGTTCCATCGCTTATTTTCTTTACTAGCAGTAAAGATACCTTCAGTCCTTAACCCAGTTCTTTTGAGCCTTATTTCTTTAAGGATCCTTGTTAGTGTGATAATTAGTGACTTGCAATTTTGGTTGTGTCTTGTATTAGTTTGACTGAGTGTGAGTTGTGAGTTGTAAGTATTTCTTAGTTGGACATGTGAGCAGTAGGCATTAATCTAGAGATACCCATAGCATAGTACCTTGTAGCAATAGTTCTATGATAGGTGTTATTATAGTTAATATTGGTACTATAGGTAGAAGAAGGAGTAAGAGTATCAATGATGGTTCCAAGAGTTAGTATCAGAGTCAGCATACCCGTCCTGGATAGTTATGAATTTATGTAATGGGATGATCTATGTAAACAATTAAGTATCAAGGAATTGTGTTAAAGATTAATGGAGCATGATGTTCAATTTGATGATTGATTACTTGGGTGTGTCAAGAGTAAATAAATGTATATGCATAAAGGGTATTAATGAGATGTCATGAGTAGAGAAATATCAGGATTGGTAATGAAAGTTGTGAAGTGTATCACAGATTAGTATAACAGTCTGTAAAAGATTTAAGAGAAGATACATATACATAAATCAAGATATGGAACCATATGCCTGCCCTTGAGATTGAAGTAAAGCATGGATATTATAGAAAGTGCAAGTAATCGTGAGTTGTAATAAGTTTGATGAGATAATCTAATGATGAAGCTAGTGTTACCATACCAATAGTGCTAGTGATTCTATATCAAAGATTTGTTGAGCAAGGTGCTAATGACAGTAAGTACTTCGTGTGATGATAATTAGATTGGTGTACCAGTAATATAGATAGAAAATTATTGGAGAAATACGTGTGATGATAACTTTGATCACTTAAAAGTAATAGTGCAAGTAATTTAGGCAGTACAAGTTTCAGTATACAGTTGAGAGTTGTAGACAATGGGTGTATTTGAGTGCACCTTTAGTATTAGAGACTGTGAGCATATATGTGTACTTAGATGCTTGTGGATTAAATTATAATTTGAAGAGTGGAAATGAATTTCAATTTAAAAAAAAATGAGGAGTTGAGTTTTTATGTTATTAAATTTTGAGGTTTCAAAGTCAATTCAATAAACATAGTCAAAGCTATAAAGATTTTTGGAAGTGATTAAAATTTTATTTCGATATTGGAATATTTGACTTTTGAGGAAAGTATATGCATTTTATTGTAAATTTTTAAAAAGTTAAATTTGATAATTTTATTTTGAGAATAAAATTTTATGGTGGGTAAGAAATGTATAACAGTATATGAGTGGCTGATGTACATGTGTGAGGATCTATTGGCTTGAGCATACTTGAGATGGCACTGCAAACTGACTTGGGGGTCCATCTAGAGTTGTATTTGAGGGAGTAGTACTTAGTATGGTGTGTTATACTTGGTGTACACTTGAGTGATAAGAACAACTAGTATGAACAATTGTAGTAGGTAAGAGAGCTAGCAGTGGATGTGCTTGTAGTAGAAACAGTAGTACCAAGGGATAGAGGTATCAAACTTTGGATGCATTATTAAACTATGGTTGTGTTAGAGATCCTTGGTATCATATTTTAGTATCAATAGACAGATGTGTGTAATATGGATGTATCCATGGATATCTTGTGGACTAGAGATTAGTTGATATGGGTAACAGTATATAGGGACAGGAATTTGTAAATAAATGTGCCAGAGTTAAGTGTACGATAGAAGTTGAAGATGTCCAAGTAATGGGTTAGAAGGCTATGTTCTGTTCTTTCCTTCTGTTCATTTTTCGTCTGTTTGATTGATTAATTGATTTCTTAGTATCGTTGTTTGTATCAATAATTCTCTTGCTAGAAGTAGCTGGTAGTACACCCCGACAGATACTGCAATACCATGACAAAAGTGACCATAACCATATATGTTTTCTCTAGATTGCATGTTGTGTGACTGTAGGTAGAATTTTCTTAGACCTTAATTGTTGGGGGTTTGACCGTAGTAAAGATTTATAAAGAGGATATGACTTGACAAAGAGAGATAATGTGCCTTAAATTTTGAGGATAAATATTTATTTAAATGAAGAGAGTTGAGAATTTAATATGGCGGAATTGACGATTTCGTTAAATCATTGAATTTTATGAAGATTTGGTATGATTGAATGTCACTAACATTTGAGGAAATTAAGGAGATTATCATTATATTCATTGGCCTGCAAGTTATGAATTTATGTTTTGAATATTGCATTTGAAGATTTCGTAAGTACTACATTGTTGAGTATTGTGTGGAAAAAGAAATCAAGGATTAAGATCACTAATGGATTATTGTTGAATTCAAATTTTGGGATAAGATTTTTTAAAATATTATAAATATGCATTGGTGGGATTTCAATTAAAGGATCGATAGTAAATTTTGTATTCAGTGATTTACTCAAAATTTGAGGAGTAAGATGATTAATGGATTAGTGTGTGAAATTCAAACTTTTTGGACGAGATTTTAAATTTTATAAATATACATTGAGTGGATTTAAAATTAGAGGATTGAATATTAAGTTTTGTATTTAGTGATTAGCATAAAGTTTTTGAGGAGATTATGATACGAATAGAATTCGATTTTAAATTTGAAGATTTTAGGAATATGATATCTATAGAATTTTGGAAGTTTTATAGCAATATGAATTTACTTCATGATTATATGGTTTGATGAATTTAATTTTGATTGTAAAATAATATAAATGAATACATACAACTATTGAGGATTTTAAATTTCGAGAACGAAATTTTTTTAAGGTGGGTAGACTTGTAACCTCCGTATCCTGAAATTCGTGCTTAAAAATTATTTTTAGGTTAATTTGGGGCTAGTGGGTTTTTTCCATAATTTTTGTTAATTAAAAACTAGTAATCCTAATTTTCTAGGACTTTCAAGAATTTATTTTAGGGACAAATATATTTAAAAATATCCCAAAACTTTTATTTTAGGTTCTAAATAATAAAATATATTTTTTAGAATTTTTTGGGAATTTTCAGATTATTTTTAGCATTTATTTTGAGTTAATTATAAAAAACTGAATTAAAAACTATTTTCTGAAAAAGAAAACCCAAAAAGAAATTATTTCTGCCCAGTCAGCAAACAGGGGGGCCCACCTGTCAGCCTCCCGCAGCAAACAGTGTCGGGCCCGCCTGTCAGTGACTGCGGGGCGGGCAGCGTTGGATGGCTGCCACGTGTCAAGATCTGAGCCGCGACTGCTTTCTCTCTCCTCTATATATATATTAGTTTAAGTTTATTTCTAGGGTTTTTCTTCAGCCGAATTTTGGAGAATTGCCATCTAGGGTTCCTTCATCTTCCAGAAGCCATTGCGCATAGCTCCGGACTCCAAATGAGGCCTAGTTTTTTGTGTTAGAAAGATATTGAGGTTAGATTTCTGATTATATAATTTGTTTTACGAAATTATTATTATTAAATTCTGGAAAATTCGTAGAACACAGCATGTCCAAAAATAGACGTGTTTCGATGTTTTCGTGATTCCGGTAGAACCAGGAATCAGAATCACGAACCGTTTAAAGTTTCGGAAAGCTAATGTCGAGATCATTGACATATGTTGTTCCCAGAATTTATTTCGAAGTATTTTTATATTGTTAATTTTGTAGAACTTCTAGGGTAAAATTTAACCATCGGTGCACGATACGAAACATGTATGTGCCATAATTCTCAAAAGAATTTGAATTTGGACGAGCCATAAATTCCAGTGTGTTTTTGACGCTGAAATCTACAGAAAATCATGCATGAAAGTCGAGTTTGTGTCGGGTGACTTTTTGGTCAACAGATTGCCTCGATTTGCGTGCCATGAGTCTCGAGTTGATAAAATTCAGTTCCTTTAGACAAAATTTAGGAATTAACCTAAAAATCAGAATAATAAGATTAAAATAAGATTTTAGAGTAATTATTCCAGAATTAAATAAATTAAAATAAATTATCTTTTGACGTGGTAAGTTTGTAATACATAGGCTATTTGGACTGTGACTTGGACTCTGATTCATACCAGCAGCAAGACCCCAGGCGAGTATATTCTCTGACAGTTTCCATTATGTTGATTATTGTATAGCGTACATGACTCTGACACTGTTCTTTACACGAGTTGGCATCATCGAGACCTGTCACGAGGAGTCGTGATTGGGATCCATCGTGCTAGCTGGGGAAAATAGGGAAATGTTAGTAGCTTATGTGATCATACCCAACCTTACATGCATCATAGCTCACCCACACCTCACGTCGGTGCAGCCTATCCATTACATGCCTCATAGCCTGTTACATGTGATTAGCCTAACTATTGCTCGCATCATAGCTATCCGGATGGTTAGCCTGACCCTACATGAATCATAGCTAATCATATGTAACAAGCCTGATCAGTCCCAAGCCGATCACATGATATACTAATGTTTCACACACTTAGATGATTCTTGACATGCATCTTTAGTATATTGATCTAGCATCTCTACATGTTCTAGTTATTGATCTTGTACACACTTATATACCAGTTCATTGTTCTTGCGTGTACTTGGATTCCTATTTTATTGCTAGATGTACATTGATGATGACATGCTCCAGTACTTTATTATTCCAGTATTTCTCTATTCCAGTATTTCTTATTGTCAGTATTTTCTATCTGTCTTGTATTTCTTTACACTGTGTTATACTTTTTGTCAATATGCATGAAACTGCTGTTAGAGGTGTATTTCGTTCCAATCCTGACTGGATATTTTTCCAGACTTCGACTTAGAGGACTTGTTTCCGACTTACTTGGAGACTGGATGTTATTGATTGCAGGTTAGACTGTTTATTATTGTTTAGACTTGTCTTGTATTTCATTTATTTTCTTCGATATCTCATCGTGCTCTAGTTTATGTGATTGAGTATATTCCATATTATATTGTGATATCTGTGTCTTCTTATGGAGTTAGATATTCATGTGAGAGTGATTAGCTAGTATTGTAACCTAGACAGCGTTCTACTGCCGATGCTGCGGCGTAGGCTGGACGTACCCACGCTCTCGTGCCCCTATACCGGGTGCGGGTCGTGACAGGCAGCTAGCTTCATACCCAGATGTTTGGTTTGCCAACAGGTAAATATGGAGAGACAGTGGCCAGGTTGATTGCTTCAGCCTTTACCTATTCCAGAGTGGAAATGGGAGCATGTGACAATGAATTTTATTTCAGGGCTTCCACATTCTCCATGAGGAAAAGATACGATTTGGGTTATCGTAGACAGGTTGACCAAATTATCCCACTTTCTGCCATTCAACGTGGGTACGTTTACGGAGAAGCTCACAAAGATATATGTGCGTTAGATAGTCATATTGCATGGTATCTCTGTGAGCATATTCTCGGATCGGGATAGTCGCTTCATGTCACACTTCTGGAGGATTTTGCAGGTTAGCTTGGACACTCAGCTCAAGTTCAGTACCGCATATCACCCTCAGACAAATGGGTTGTCGGAGAGGACTATTCAGACTCTCGAGGACATATTACGCCCCTGTATTTTAGATTTTGGAGGTTCTTGGGAGGATCATCTTCACTTGGTGTAGTTTTCTTATAACAACAGCTACCAAGCCAGTATCGAGATGTCACCATTTGAGGTATTATATGGACAAAGATGTCACACTTCGTTATCATGGGATGATGTTGGTGAGAGAGCCTTATTGGGACTAGAGATGGTTGTGGATGTAGCTAAGAAGGTAAAGCTCATCAGGGATACACTTCGGGTGGTACAGGACAGACAGCGACATTGGACCGATAGCCATCGGAGACCATTGGAGTTTGAGGTAAAGATTTTGTTTTGCATTACTTGTGATTATTTGTTTTTGTTAGAGTGCTAAGGTTATGTTTCGTGCTAGGTTGGCGGTCTGGTTTTCTTGAGAATTTCTCTGACACTTGGCATAATTCGCTTCGGTGGAGGCAGGAAGCATAGTCTGTGATTCATCGGACCTTTCAGTATTCTCGAGAGGGTTGGTGCAGTTGCTTACAGACTAGACTAGCCACTTGTATTAGAGGGAGTGCACAATATATTTTATGTGTCACAGCTGACATGGTACGTGATAGATCCTAGTCATGTGTTGGATCACTCGGAGATCGAGGTTGGCCCTACTCTTAGCTATCCAGAGTAGCCAGTTGAGATTCTGGATCGGAGGAAGAAGGTGCTGAGGAACCAGACAATTTCTTTGGTGCATGTCGCGTGGAGGCATCACTCGCCAGGAGAGAGTACCTGGGAGCGAGAGGCCGAGATGCGCGAACGATATCCATATCTATTTGAGCCGTGAGGTATAATTCTTCTTTGCTTTTATTAATGTCTTTTGGTTGTTAGTTCTTCTTTAATTTTGAGGGAAAATTTTTTCTAAGGTGGTTAGGATTGTCACCATAACTTTTCCAACTAAGGGTAGTCTGATAATTGGACTTGAGTATTTTTATTTTAGGATTATTATATTAAATATTATGCATGTTATAAATATTATTTATTATATTTATTATTTATTGTTAGATGTTATATTTTATTTTAGACTTATGTTAGTGGACCTAACTAGTTTACATTAGATCCATAGACCAATATTTAATTCTAGTTAGAATTGAGCCCAATAGTAAGCCCATTCATTAGGAGGATGAATTAATTAGTGAAACCAATTAGACTAGAACCTTCCCTCCTTAATTATTTATTCATGACAAGCTCCAAGGGATATTTTGGACTATCCATAGTAGCTTGGAGGAGTGGTAAGGGCCGACTACCATAGGTGTGGAGAGAGACTCTCTCTCATCATTTGTCATTCCAAATCTAGATCTATAGTTTTTTCTCTTCCAAATTTTTTCATTCCTACACTAATTCCTACTCAAATTTCTTTCCAATTCCTTCCATATTCTTTATTGGAGGCTATTAGAATAAAGATCTATAAGGAGGAAGCAATGATCTACAAGGAGGAGCAAGGATCTATAAGTTGGAGGCTCTTGATACCCAATTTAGGAATTTCAATGGGAATTTATCTTCCAATAGCTACAATTCAGGTTTTCCTCTCTATTTATGTTCTAAATCTATAATTTAATTATTAGGAACCACCCCATGTACTAAGGCTACCCATAGGAATTGGAATTAGGTTCAAAGGAGGCCTATGGAGAAAGTTATGTGGTATTTTATGTTAATTTTGGGAGAATTTCGAGATTGGCACATCTTGTATTTATCAATAGGTCAATTCGACTAAATTGACATATGTTTGATTGTGTGTGACTAGTGTCATGTCTATAATTTGATACGTGTAGGCCGTATCCCGATAATTGGGAGATACGGGTTAATTTTAGGGTTTTCTTCCGACACGGGGGTTTGAGCATGTCACATTTTGACAATGACACATAGTTGAGTAGCTAGCTCTTCGTGTTGTTCATAATTATGATTTTAGACTTGGTTGTATCCTTCGGAATACGTTTGGTTCTGTGGTGGAGCCGTATCGCAAGCGTATCATAGAATGAGTGTGATACGGGTATGGTGCACTCCAAGTGTTTATTTTCTTGCTTTTAGATTCAATATAACTTAGTAATAGCTATCAGAATATTATAATTATATTGTCATATGATATATATATATATGTATATTTATGTGTATGTGTATGTTTTATTTTGAGGTGTTGGTGGTCATGAGAGATAGGGGGTTCATATGCATTACTCGTGTGGTAATTGAATGTATATACATATCGATATATATATATATATATATATATATATATATATATATATATATATATATATATATATATATATATATATATATAGACATAGATATATGTATGTGGTTTTATATATATATATATATATATATATATGTATATATATATATATATGTATATATATATATATATGTGTGTGTGTGTGTGTGTGTGTGTGTGTGTGTGTGTATAGTTATTTATTTATATTTATATGTGTGAGTGTAGAGTGTCGAGTGTCAGTGAGAAGAGGGGTCGGGTAGCAGTACTACAACAACAAGAGGAGCAACTGCAGCAGCAACAGCAAAAGAAACAGCATGATGAGGGGCAATTGCAGCCGCAACATCAAATGCTACTACAACAGCAAGCACAACAACAAGAGCAGCAGCTGCAGCAGCAACAACAAGAGGAGCAACTGTACAGCAAGCAACTGCTTCAGCAACAGCAAATGCAACTGCAGCAGCAAGCACAACAACAACAGCAGCAACAGCAGCAGCAACAACAAGAGCAGCTGCAACTAGCTGCAGCAACAACTGCAATAGCAAGGGCAGCAACAACAACAAGAGTAGTTAGAGCAACAACTACATATGATAAGCACTTGAGAAAGGGGAAGTTAGCCTTGACTTATAACTCAAGTTAGTTAGTTATATTGATAATCTAGTTAGTTATGTATAAATATTGTTAAACTAGTTAGTTATTTATATATACATATTGTTAAACTAGTTAGTTATATGTATATATATATACGTATTGGTTGTTAGTATATAGGTATGTATATGGGTAGTTAATTACATGTTAGAATTTGGATTACCTTGTGATACCAAGGTAATGTCAAGGTATTGGTTTATGCTCAAGGTATTGAGTTTGTATATCAAGATGGGTGTATAGGTGGTATGATACCAGTTTGGTTCAAAGCCAATGTATCAACTTAGCATTAGTTAGCTAAGAGTACTATATATATTGTCTTGTATATATATATATTAGTATTTTCATATCTAATAACTTGCGTATCTTAGGATACGATATTTTTGTTGGTATCCTAGTATCTTAACATAGCTAGTATGGCCTAATTACCTAGTGTATTGACCTAATATCCTAGAGTTGGACGCATACAACCTAGAAATAGCTAGTTTGACCAAGTTTGACTAGTTTGAACTAGAGTTGACCTAGTTGACTATTTTGACTTAAAAATGGCTTTATGACCTAGAATTGAACTAGTTTAACTTATTTTCATTCTAAAACCATATATTGATGCATATACCATATATAGATCTGTGTGACACCAGCTTGGACATCGAGAGACACACCTTGCTCAGGACCTCAGGCGAGTATATTTCTCTGTTAGTTTTTATTTCACATTAGTGTATATATCTCATGTTGTATAACTGTATACTTGATTCTAACATAGTGGTTTCATGGACTGGTACTACATGGATCCTGTCAAGAGATGTTATCTCCTACCGTGTTCAGCGGATACTCCTTCACATTTATTTTATCGTATATATCGGGTATTATTTATTGTATTTCGTGTTCATACACTGCTCGTATTCAGTATGTTTATATTCGTGTATACACACTGCTTATGTTCAGTGTGCCCATATCCGTGTTAGTAACGTGTCATGATTGGATCCATTTGTATTAGTTGGGGATGGGGGAGTAGGAGTTGATTATGTGATCAAGCCCCAGTGTATTCGTGTACATGTCGATTATATACCACACTTGTAATCGAGTTACCTTATTTTATTCGTGTTCAACCTAAACCGATCACATAATGAACTTGTATTCCAAGGCACATTGGTTAGATTTTAATTATTTCTTTTTATTACAGATATTCTATTGCATGTTCTTCATTCCAGGACATTGCTTGTTCACTCTAGTTCATTTTATTCTGTTGTTTAGTTATCTTGTATTCCTTTCTATTATTTGTTTTATATGCTCGATTATGTATTTGAAACTACTTTCATAGGTATGTATTTGGCTCCAATCTTGACTGGATATATTTTTTCAGATGATTGGCTCATAGATCAGGGTCGTATATTCTACGGACCGCAGGAGGGCATACCATTAGAGGATACTCCTATAGACCAGGATGACTTAGTTGCAGAGCCTGAGGAGGTCTAGTTTATAGTTTGGTAGATTTGTATTAGACTTTATTGAGATTTATGGGACGTATATTATTTTAGACTTGTGGATTGTATCTTGATTCTTTTCTTTGTTATTCCATTCGTGCTCTATTTTCCTTAATTTGCATTATGATTGAGTATAGTTATATTTGTGAGATACCATATTATTTCTCCTTTTGGAGTTGAGATAATTGACAGGTACCACATATATATTGTTAAAATGTTTAGTTAGTTAGAGTTGACAAGACAACATTCTACCGTCGATGTTACGGTGTAGGCTGGACATACCCACGAACTCGTGCCCAAATATTCGGGTGCGGGTCATGACATCTGGGACACATGAGGCCAGACACTCACAGGACCACATAGAGCCTGGGACGTAAGGGGACAGAGACACATAGGACGCATGGAGTCTGGGACGCATGGAGCCAGAGACGCTTAGACCGCATGGAGTCTAGGATGCATGAGGCCAGAGACATACGAGACCGCATGGAGTCTGGGATGCATAGGGCCAGAGACGCAAGTGACGCATAGAGTTTAGGACGCATAGGGCCAGAGATGGATGGAGCCGCATGAGGCAAGTTGTGGTATACATACGATGCTGCACATCCATCGAGAGTAAGGTTTTGTGCTGACGTGAGACTTTTATCGTTTAGTGTGTTCACGTCTTTTGAGAAAATCAAAAAACTTTTTCGTCAAGATTCTGTGTTAGAGAGGATCCTGATGACGGGATGCCACAATAGGTCCTTCTGCGACCAAGATGCTTTGACTGATTGGGACGCATGGATGTCATATTTTTGGGCTGCATGGTGACTCTGCGGCCTGATTTGAGCCTCCTTTTGGAGACGCATGGCTGTTGGATGCATGAATGCGTGCTGCCAAGATGGCATTTTTTAGGCTTAGCTCAACCATTTTATGGAGCTTAACCACCTTCTTGTTGACTTCTTGGAAACTTAACCGTTGGTTGCATGCAGACTTTTCGGAAGCGAAACCGTCAGATTCGCCCTTTCTAGGTTCATCATTACAATTATTACCATCATGCGAACTGTCACTTTCTTTTATAAATACCACTGTCTTGGTCCTTCGTATTCTACTTCGTGGAATATGTCATCCAAGGGAGATTCTAGTTGGGAACCCTGGCCACCCGCCTAGCTTCCACGTCGTCTTCTCCCTGCTACGTCTCAGTGATCGGGTATCGGAGGGTCCGGACTTGGAGGGTCTCTTCCTCGATAGAGGGCACGAGATAAGGGATGAGCTTTCTTTTCTTCACCGGTTGTCATGGCGTTTCTGCCTCGATAGAGGGCACGAGATGAGGGTGAGTTGTTTATTGTTGAAAGCTTTTTATTTTCGTTAGGGTTATCTTTGGAGGCTCTTGCTCGGCCTCTAGAGTCCATTCCAAATTTTTCCTTGCTGCCCATAACTCCAAAGGAGACTGAAACATTAGAATGGAGGAAAGGAGTGCACCGCCAATTTTATCGTGGGGGCATACGTTCGATCCCGGATGTTGCAGATGTGATTCGTGAGGTTTGCGACTCCTTTGACTGATCGCGTCTTCCTCTTCTTGTTTTTTATTTTGTATGGGCCTTGATGGCTACATGTTGTTACCTCCCTTTTTGCAAATGAATTTGTTATTTTATTTTGATCAATATTTCTTTTATGCAGCCCCTGTATTCTAAGGATGATCAAGTCGTATGAGGGCCACCTATGCGGTTGGCTGTTCTGGTCGCATAGGTCCCGTGCGGCTCCTATACGGTTTTTTTTTATATTTGGGGTGCATGATCTCTTATGAGGCCTGCATAATTTTTATGCTTCTACAGGTACTTAATCACATTGAAATATGTCTGGAATGACCCTTGAGAATCTTTCATTTGAACCATATTTTTAATCTATTTTCACTTTCTTTCGTTAACCTTCACATGTTCGTTGTTGAATTTAATCCTTGTATCGAGATAAATTTTATAGACTATATTGAGGTATATTATGATGATATATTTAGATGAGATAATAAGAACTATAATCGTCAGTCCTAATTACGAGTGTAGAGTTTATCGAAACCATACTAGCTGGCGTGACAAAAATGTAGAGACCTGATTTTGGATATACATATCTTAGTTATGAAATTTAGAATTTCTCGCAGCCATACCAGTTGGCATGAATGAAATTCTAGATAACATTATTATAGATGTACATATCTTAGTTATTGACTCTATAGTTTATCGTAACTATGCTTATTGGCGTGGCAAAAGTTTTGGGTAATATGATTTCGGATAGACGTATGCAATTATCAGAATTTATCTTAAAATTGGTTCTTATCATATCATCGCTATCATCCTCAATTATTCAAATCTTTAATTATGTTCCATCACCCTAGCTGGCTGAGGATAGGGAAACCTTTAGTTCCTCTAGTTCTGTTTTCTATAGAGCTTTACCCTCATTAGTTCCTAAGTCAGAATCATTGGGTAGTAAGTAAGTTATATATGTTATATTGATACCAAGATACACGTGAGTATCCTAGAGTGATTGTTAGGTATTAGTGTATGGGTTTCTATCTAGATACCAAGATATAAGGAGTATTTTAGTGTCAAAGATACAAGGTATCTCAAGTGTCATAGATATTTAGGATACGAGTATCCTAGTATCTAGTGTACTAGAAATGGATGAGATATTGGAGTATCTTGGCACGAGAGTATCACATGAGTGTTATGTGTAGGAGTTACTGTCTTGTGTAGATAGTGTCAAGACTTTGGATAGGTATCCTATATATAGTATCCTAGAGTGGTGAGTATGTATCAATATGATAAATGAGTGTGAGATATTTTGATGTCATGAGTATATGAATACTGTCAGTGCCAAGTATAGTATCCACGTCAAGTGTCATAGAGTATTAGAGTATGAAATACATATATATATATATATATATATATATATATATATATATATATATATATATATATATATATGACTACATGAGAGATAAGTTAAGGTAAAGATAAGTTATTCATAAAGGGTATAGAGGTAGGTATGTGGTATCTCTAAACATAGGTAATACTTGGGTATAGGTTGAGATCATTAAGTATATAATACAAATAGGTATTTTCCCACCTCTAGGAGGTTCAATATATTTAAGTACTTCTTAATCCTTCTCCTAGAACCTATGATAGGGATGGTTATAGGCTTCATGTTCATATTCCGGAGGATGTATATGAAATTATTTTCTTAACTTTTGCAGTTAATTATATTTTCTAGTTATCTCCAATCATTCTGGTCTTCGTTATATTTTTCTGATATAAAGGAATTTATGGATTCTGTTTACCTTGAGAGGAAACATATAATCTATCGATAATCTATCTTCTTCATGTGCTAGTGTCTACCTTGAGTTTTGTAACTTTTATAGGATTCAAAGCCAAGCCATGTGTCATGCTCTATTTTCCAAAATACTGTGAGTTGGGTACGTAACTACATCTCCAGGCTACGTACCATACGAATATACCCATACCCGTATCAACGATTGTCACCTGTAATATTCTAGGATGGAAATGCAAGTCATACTAAATATACTTTTATTACCACAAACTATAACTATTATACATAAACTGGTTAAAGTACAACTATACTAGTCATTACATCAAAACCATTAATTTACATAAACTTTCCAACTACAAAATGCTATTGATGCATCCTTGAAGGCCCCTCGATGATCTTTTCTCAACCTCGTCTATGCTGTAGAAAGGCAATGTCTCGCCTGGAACTTTAGTTTTTTCTAGTGAACAATACTAAGTCGTTAAAATGACATGCAAGTCCTCGGTCAAGAACGATACAAGAACTGAAGATATGATATGATCAAATGTGGAATAGTTGAAAGACATTCGTTATACTTGGATAAGAGTTTGGTAATATTAAACTCTATAGAAGTATTATAGTTTAAACTTGAAATATAACTCGAAATAAGAACTATTCTAGTGATCTCTTAGTGTCTAATCAAACATTCAATACAACCTTAATTCAGTACCACAATCACAAACAAGTTTCCTATATGATGATGTAATTTAGAAAATATATTTGAATCACATGCATCCTATTTCTCGACAATAATTTTGCGTCCAGGGATCAAGTTGTGTCTCAGTGGCATGGTTCTTAGAATCCGGCCGCTCGCACGGGGAGTAAAACTTGTAAATTTTAAACTCTTAAATTCTTATTTTAATACAAAAAATTTGGAATCTGAAATCTCTTTTGGTAAGCTAATCCTCACCACCAACATCGTATGACCTTACAATACAAAAAACTCTGTTGATCATTTTTTATTTGTTTATTATATTGTAGATATTTTGGGTGTGATCCAACTGTTCTCTTCCGTCCAATGCACTAACAATCATATTCTATTATCTTGTATTATATTTATGCTGGGTACTAGTTTAAATCTTGAATCTTGATTCGTGTATTTAAATACCCCGAATAATGAGAGTATAATTCAATATTTTGCCACTTTCCACAAGGATTAAATTATCATACTGGAATAAGGATTTTGATACTTGTCCTTTCTTTGAATGAATCAAAATAGAAATACTGGATTTAAATTTTATTCTCTTTCCAATTGAAACACATAATATCATAATCTCAAAATCTTATTCTATTCTCAAATGAACACATGATAGGATAAATAAAATTATTTAGTTTGATAATTAAATTTTCCTCCAGCAGAAACACATAATATACAAAATTAAGTTTGGCTTACGTGAGTCATGTCAGTCTCCTACGGATCCTAGAATCCTACTAATCGTCCCTTAAGCATGATTTATTTAAGGTTTGTGGAGGGTCCATCGCTACTTAAGAAATTATACCCTATAAGTTAGGGATTTAATATAAGTGTTAACCTCTGGATTTCGAAAATTTAGCTTAACTCCCAAAATTCTTAAAAATTTTGGTAGAGTCTCCTTTGTATTTCGTGCTCCAAAAAATTTGACAGTTTATAATTTCATACCCGGAGCAACTCTCCGTAGCATTTTTTCTGGGTACGCCGACCCCATCGGTGGAACAACTCAACTTCGAAACACATGCAAGTAATATATGTATAAAGAACTCAAGTAGAAACTTTACCTTCGCAAGTTTGCTAATTTATACTTGGCTACTCATACTTTAGTTATATAGATTTCTTACTATACCTTGCTAAATCAAAGATAGCATCAAATTTTAGAACATAGAGACTATATTTTTAATATGGAGGAATAAAGCTTTTAGATAAAAGTAGCCTAGTTGAGTCGAGCACTAAGGTATAGTATACTAACATGAAAACGAGATTACGTAGATAACCAAAATTTAAAACAATCCAAGTTAATCAATTTGATGTCATAGTGAAATTGATTATTCTGGTCAGCATAAAAATATTTTAAATTGGAACAATAATTTCCTTACTTTGAGGACCTTTAGAATTTTTAAAGGATGTTTTGAACTTACATGATATATAGTTATTGGACACAAGAAAATTTAGTTATCTTTTTGAATTGCTAATCTTGATAATCTAGCCAGTAAATACATCACATCAAATATTCATAATTAAAATGACAATACAAACTTAAATTTATATTTTCTTCCCTTTTATTGGGTTGATGTGATTTTCTAAAGAATAAAGGATCAAAGGAGCTTTGGCTAGACTGCTATAGGTGTACCAAAACTTGTTTCTCTTAATTCTACTTTTAAATTGTTAGGCTTAAAGGGAGTCGTTATATATATATATGTGTGCGTGTGTGTGTGTGTTTATCGATCCATGTAGGTAGTCATAAAAAGTTTAATTTTATACTATAGCCTAACCAATTTCCAGAATTCACTTGTATTTAATTTAATTCATTGGTTCTAGTTCCACTGTTTGTTTTCAACCGATATTCTTAGTTCCTAAGAACAAAATCATTAACCGTTATTTTTTCTAGCTTGGATAAGTTACAAATACTATCACGACCCTTACCCGATATAGAGGTACGAGTATGTGGGTACATCCAGCCTACGCCGCAACATCGGAGGTAGAACGCTGTTTAGATCATCAATATCTAGCTATCATTTATACTAATACAACTAGTTCTATCGTGTACTCAATCAAAATAATCTAAAGGAAGAATGAATAAGAAAGATAAACCAAATAACATTTAAAAAAAATAAAACTAGACATGATATAGAATAAGAAGCACTAGCCTAGATATCTATAGTTGTCACCTCAATTCCATAGTGTAAGACCAGTCATGCCTATAATATCACTTAAAAATTTCAGAATGGGGAGCACAATAATTATCGAAAATATTATCCAATTAGGACTGGAGCAAAGCACACCTATAACAGCAGTTCCAAAAAATGATAAATTTATGAAACAGTAAATAGTAAAGATATACAGGATAATAAAATAAGAGCAGGAACAAAAATAGGAACTGATAATGGAAATACAAGAATATAAATAAGCAGGGTAATGTAATCTTATACAGGAATTAGGAAATAGTAAACTAGATAAGTGTGTGAGTACTAGCTTTGACATAAGATCAGCTTGGGAACATGAATAGGGATCATGTACTAGTTAATCATACGTGAAGTGTATAATTAACACTAATAGGATACTTGTACATGAATACTTGTACATGAATACATGTACATGAATACTTGTACAGGGATAGGTATGATCACATATCTAACTAACACTCTCCAGCCTTCAACTGGTATAGTGGATCCAACCATGACACGTTATAACACATGATTCAAATAGCAGGGGCCATCCTTCTCAGGAATCAGTGTTTATACATGTACATGAATCCCATGGCACGTACAGGGACCAACAGAAAATAACATCTTATGACGGGATCCTGAATATTCTAATTCGTGTAACATCGTGTCAGAAATCATGTATAACTACACTAGATACATATAACATAGAAACTATAAATTATAGAAAACTATTAAAGAATGTACTAGCCTGTGATCCTGAGAAAATGGTGCAACTCGGTATCCGAACTGGTGTCACACTGACCTATATATAAATTTTCTATGTCATTTGGTGTATTAGAATGATAAAAACATGCTTAAATAAGTTAAAATATGATTTCTAGGTCAAAACTAGGCCATACTAGTCAAACTAGTCAATTCTAGGTAATACTAGTCTATACCTAGGTTTCTAGGTCATACCTTGTTATACTAGATTATACTTGCTAATATTAGACACTAGGATACCATATACTGAGTATCAATATATATATATATATATATATATATATATATATATATATATATATATATATATATATATACTAGTTATCTACTATTTACTATTACCTTATTTATTATCTATACCTTGACATCTAAATCTCCCCTGATAACTTGGTGTTCACTTATACCTCACACTAGTCCCTATGCATCAATATCCTCACCTTGGTATTACCTCATTACCTTGTGATACTCCATATCTTAATATCACCACCTCGGTATTTACCCATATCTTAGCTATACTTAATACCTTAATTTTAATCCTTAACTTATTTGTATACCTTAGCTATAAAACTGACAAACTTTGGATATCCCAACCCTTGGTACAATGGTATCACAACCCTCAATGTGTGATACTAATCACACCAACACCATTAACTGATACTCACTTGATATCTCATAGATTTCTAAAAGTTATATAACTCACTTAATCTATTACTCTTTTCCTAGTATATAATCTATACCCAAAACTTAGTCCAAAACTTGGACACTTACCCCCTCTTAAATACCTACACACAAAACACACCTTGGTACCAATACACTGTCACTCTTGCAACACCCATACTCTCACATACACCAACACTGCAAAACAGCAGCAGCATAAAAACATCCTACTCGACCTTGCATTGCCAAGTCACCCCCATTGCTTCATACTTGCATCCTTCAACCTCTATAAATAGACCCTCCTCTAACCTACTGCCACACACAGCGTAAACACCATTATTACTAGTCTCCTTGTTGTTCAAAATTGTGCACAACACACCCGAAACTGCAACCTTCTACTACCCGATACCTGCCTCCAAAAATTCACACATAGAAGCTAGATACAAGGCAATAGTAGCTGCTACAAACATCAGTTGCAATTGCTGCAATAACAACAATTACAGGCCTACACTCTTCACAAGAAACCCGACCACATATCCAAATGCAGCAGCAACTTCACCGAATCCCATTTAACAACAGCTAACACATCTCCAACCACAGACCTGTACTTGCACCATCTACCTTCAATCCTCCTAATCACCTGCAATAGTTGATACAATTCATTAGAAGCCCACACCCAATGCTTTGTGCACAGACAAGTTTGATTCACATATGTAAACAAGCTGTGCACTACTACATAACCCATAATACTTACACCTAATGACACACACTAATACACATAACACTACTACTCCTCGCCCATTATTTTTAATGTATTGTCAACAGAGGTACTGGCCTATAAGAAAGTCTATTCAGACTTCACCCTCATCCAAACCACCTTACTATCATGCACTTCTCCAATCCTCACCACAGTGCCTACAGGCTTCATTTGCAGTGAACTATGTTGTAGGTCCCTCTCTAAGCAGTACACAAATGCACCCAACAAACACACCACAACGCCCCCAATCTAATAGTAACACATATAATAACTCATATATAATGCCATTAGAGCTAAAAATAACTATTCTAATACAATTAAAGGAAATTGACATGTTAGGATCCAATATACATGAAAATACCCTTCCTACGACTCCTTATCACGATGTAACATGATACGCAGAATTTATATCGAATTGTGGATATGTACATGTTAGCAAATAATGAATCACACTATAAAATGACTATGGAGCCATTCTTAAAAACAAATAATGGACCAAATTCGGATTCTCCCCAATTTGGCCACAAAAGTCAATGTAACTATCACAATAGGCCTCATAAGAACCTAGTTCTTCTTCCTATGGATAGTCCTTAGCCATGAAAAATTTTCTATAGGTCTAAAACATCTATTAGAATAGATATTGAAGGGAAAACATAAGTTTTACCTATTGGGGGTGGATTCCCAATGTATCACCACCAAATGGACACGGATGAAGGTTGAACACAATCCCTAGCTAATGCTTTCCTCCAAAGCTTCTTCTAGCAACACCATGCTTCTTAGCCTCCTTTGAAATAAAATGTGATGAGATTTAAAATAAAAAATTTAGGGTTTGCTCTCAAATTTGGGGATGAACTAATTAGGAAGGATGGAGGCTATAATGAACAAAGAGGGATTAAATACCCCATGCTAGGGCCGGCCATACACTCTCCCCCTATTTCCAATGCAAAAGGTCCAAAATACCCCTATTAATTATCATGAAATGATATTTACCTATGGGGAACAATCTATTCCTAAATAAAAAAATATTTTATTGATTCTCTTAACTAATGAGTCAAACTTTGACTAACTAATTAATTAAACCAATAGTCATGTCAAGCCTAGTTGGGTCCACTTGGGCTCACTAGTACTAAGTCCAACTAATGGGATAACTCACTAACAATTCTAACTAACTAACTAACTAACTATATATATATATATATATATATATATATATATATAATTTAAAATGACGAAAATATTTCTCTCCCGGAATTAGGTAGTTACAATCATACCCCACTTCGAAAAAATTTATCCTCAAAATTTAAAGACATCTCGCCCTCTATCTTCTGGAAAGTCATAACCTATTCATCGCAATCCTTACTATAGTCACTATCCCTATCTAGTTATGGTCTCAAGAAGTTTTTTATAAAACATACAACATACAATTCTTATTGAAAAAAACCTCCAAGATTACCAAACATGCATGGCTATAGTTTCTGTCTGTCATGATAGTGCAGTCTCAGACATAAATATAACTATTCTAACTATATAGCATAAATTACTAATGCAACTATAAGATTCTAAGGAATCAATCAATTCAATGGATGAAAGAACATAATGGAAGAATAGAACTTGCTAACCCATGACCTGTAGCATCGGCCTCCTTGGTCGTTAACGCAAATGCCCTGCCTCGTTGGGGTGTCTCACTCTATTAGTGTGGAGCAATTTGTTGTGCCACAGGTAGCCTAGTTGGACCTCTGACCTATCTCGGATACTTATACCAGTTAATCACTGCCTATTAATCTAGCCAAAATACTTAATATGAAGGGTTACCATTTCTAATACTAATGATATACTAGGGTTATAGGCCATGGACGCACTTAACTCTCTAGCACATACTATCCAGGATACTATACTAACATTCCTAGGATACTATATTCTGCCAATAGAAGGGTACTCTACCAAAACTCAGATTTCCTCTACGTCCCTGTGAGACACATGAACACATTCACTAATATGTCAACCAGACGATTCCTTTGGTACGCGTCGCGTGGAGGCATCACTCGCTAGTAGAGAGTACCTGGGAGCGAGAAGCCGAGATGCGTGAGCGATATCCTTATCATTTTGAGCCGTAAGGTATAATTCTTTCTTGCTTGTATTGATTGCTATTGGTAGTTAGTTTCTTCCTTAATTTCGAGAACAAAATTTTCTAAGGTGGGTAGGATTGCCACCCCCACTTTTTCTGCCAGGGATAGTTTAATAATTTGGCATGGGTAAATAATTTTAGGAATAAATATTTATATTGGTGTGTTATAGAAATTATTTGATGATTGTATTAATTATTTAATTATTAGTGAGTTATAGATTAAATATGACTTATATTAATTATTTTGTTAGACGCTAGGCCAATAATTAGACTTGTCATGACAACTAGTGAGCCTAGCTTGGATCCAAACTCAATAGACCCATTCTCATTAATTAATTAGGATGGATCAGCCTAATTAGAATTAGTATAGGACTTCCCAAAATGTTCACCCTTAAATATTTCTCATAATTCACCATTTAAGGGCACATAGAACATTTATATGCATGATATGAGCCTCTCATCTCTCTCCTCTTTATTTGTTTCTTCATTGTAGATCTAGAATTTATATCCCCAATTTTTATTCTTTTTCTCCATCAATTTCCTTCTCATTTTACTTCTATTCACACTCACTTTCACCATTAGAGGAGCATTAGAGCTTGGATTGGCAAGAAGAACTAGGAAGAGGGACTTGTGGTAAGGAGATCGTGTCTGAATCGTGTCAACTTTAATTTTTATTGGAAATCCATCTCCCAATTGGTAATTTATGAATTCCTTCTTATTCTAGCTTCTAAATCACACACGAGACCTCTAAGAACCACCCCATTGGCATAGGCTACATATAGGGACAAGTTTACGGCTATTTGGACACCAAATATGGATTATACACTGGTTTTTGTATGTGGTTTGGGGAAATTACAAGATTGACACATCAATTATGTGCCATAAGACCAATTAGATCAAATTAGACTTAGATTGGGATTATGGGACAAGGTACGTGTCCACAAGTGGATACATGTTGGTAGTTTATGATACGGTACGATACGGGGCTCTATTTTGGGCATTTTGTGTAATTATTCTTTTTTTAACTTTATAACAAGTTCTAATAGTTATATTATAACATATTTGGTAGGTAAGAAGGATATTTATAGTGTAATTGGGTTTTAGCATCTTTATTGGGAGTGTATCATAGTGTATGACCTATTGCACATCTAGTGTTTGATCTAATGGTTATAGTGTGTATGTGTATGTGTATATATATGTATATATATATATATATATATATATATATATATATATATATTGATGAATATAACTATACTTATATGTTTGTATTCCTATTATGTGTATTTGTTATTGTGTGGTATGCTTACTGCTGATCAAAGAGGAATAATGATCGGGTTTGGTCAGATATAGCAGGACCTAGGAGGATGGGGACTGTGATGGATGTGTCAGTGTAGGTGTAAGTGCAGTGAGGGGATTCGAGCAGTTTGGTGTCAGCAAGGTATTGGGGTGTGAAGGCCTTGGGTGAAGGCTTGGTTGCAGAAATGTGCAGGTGACTGCACATTAGCTTGTGCAAACACTAGTTACCTGCATATTTGTGTCAACTCAACTCCAATAGGATTTAATCAACAAACTAAATATTCATACATAACAAGGATTATGTGTATCTAAACATCCCAAGCTTGCTTTATGTACTCTGTACGATAAAATAAAGTAGTGTCAGGTAGTTACAAAAACTGAGGACAATTGGGGAGAAATATGTGTGTGAGTTCAGTAGTTGAATTATGTGTAGTGTACAAGTGGTGTTCTTACAGGGAAGGTTCAACAGCACAGGCAGTCGGTTTGGGGAGCACTAGAGTGTAGGTTGGGTAGATTGACGTGGGGAGGAGATCGGGCAAGAACTATGGCAGTAGATTTCAGTTGCTTTGGCAACTAAGGCCAAGTGGACCATAGCAGCAGCAACTTAAAGTGCCACACGTATCAATGTGTATCTTAAGTCCAGAGAAGAGAGGTTCATGGCTGTGTAGGTGATTTATTAAAGGGGGGAAACACTATGTTCAGTTGAAGACTGAACTATGAAATCAGACCTCATTTATATATATATATATTTGACCTTACTTATAGGTAGCAATTGAGTGGTATGAACTACTTCACATGTGCATGTATCAGATTCATACATTTATGTATCAGAATTTATATATATGAGTTTCAGTAGCAGAGAGTTGTGTGGTGTTAGGATTGTAAATACTTGGGTACAGCTAGTACCAAGGGATATTGAACCCTGTGTTTAGGTAATGGATGTGATTACTTAGTGTAGTTAGTAATGTCAGCTATCATTTAGAGTAATAGAGTTATTATTATCAGTAGTAGTTATCAGTTGCTAGTATAGTGTATTATGATACAAATATCTATATATACAATTGAGGATTATAATAAGTATCAGTTAGTCAGTTAGTGAGGAATTTGGATAATTCAGTATGTGAATATCAACTGTTAATAGGTAGTAGCTAGTATCAGTATTGGTATCAGTTAGACTTAACTCTTAGGTAGTATATAGTGTAAGTTAGCTAGATATCAATTAGCTTAGTTATTGTGTTATTACTTAAGTTATCAGTAGTATTATAATGTTAGCTTAGTTAGCTTATATGTGATGCATGTCAGTATCAAGGTTAGCTAGTATTTAGTGTTAGTAATTAGTAGTGTATATATATAAGGAAGGTTAATGTTATGTATGACTTGGAAACCAAGTATAACCTTAGTTGGACCTATAAATAGCCTAGAAGCATGCATTTTACTCATTTAGCCCTTATTACACCAATTAACTTGATATTCATCTATAGGGTTGTCACGCCTCAGTCCCAAAATACGTAGGACTAGGAATACGTAAGCATGCCAGCCGTATGTATATGGCAACTCCATTATATGGATACCATAATACACACGTACGCTGGAATATGAATAATAACTCACATGTGGTATAAATATTATCACAAGTCACAGGGCATAACTAAATCTCATCCGCAGAATCAAATAGAAATAAATAACCAATCTACTATATAACTGAATCTCAATATGAAGTATCAGAGAATGATAGTCGGGTGGAAACAAATCCACTGCCAAACTAGAATATAAGAGAGACCACATAAGAACATCTAATGAACAATGAGACTCGAAGAGAGACCTCCTCGAAAGAGATAAGTTGTAAGTCATGATCCGTGCTCCTACGAATAGTCATGATCGTCTACACCTGAAAAGGGACCAGGTCCTTAGAGGGACGTAACAAGATACATAGAAGCATGCCAATTTGAGTACAGTAAATATGCATAATAGGTAGAAAATATATAAGTACGTTGTACAAGAAAATCTATATGAATGCATAATTAGGACAACTTTTCAACGTATAGGCATGGGTAGGCTACTCGATCTAAATCTCACAACTAACACACACGGCAGGGACATCAGAAATTGACATACCGCGAGGTTAGCGACCAGTGTGACTCCAGAAATTGACATACCACGAGGGTAGCGACCAGTGTGACATACTACCGTAGTACGTGCTAGATATTACTGTCACTACCACATTTTCATATAAGGGCATTTGTGTAAATTCACCATTTTGAAGAATTATGTATTAAATTATTTTTGCTGAGTTTTTATAAACTATTTATATGTTGTTAATTTGTGTTGATTTAGGTAAAACCCTAGAATCTTCCATTAGGACTAACCCTAGAATGAAACCCTAATTCATGAACTAGCCTTAGTGAAACCCTAAAAATTTCAAATTGGGTTTAGAATAAAACCCTAGAGGAGACTAAACCCTAGTTAATTAATTCTCCATGACTTAACATAAAGGTTTAACCTAAAACTAAGCTTTGAAACCCTAACCTAGTTGTTAATATAAAAGGGAACCCTCTCTTCCTTCATGTAGAAAGGAGAAACCCTAGCCTCCATCAAGGAAATCAATTCCCCCTCCAGATTTCAGAATCCAGACCTAGGAGATCCCTTTTCCTCCTCCAAAGCAAAGAGAAACAGGGAGTTTGGGTCAAGGAACCTTGGGGAAGAAGAACTTTCATAGGGAAACCATCTCCCTATAGGTAAAATCCCAACTTCTATCCTATTAATTTCTGTTTTTCTGTTGTAAATTGCCATTAGGAAACCCCCTACTGTGTAGTTTTCAATTTAGGGTTTTGATTTGGGTTTTGGTGACCTACGGTTGATTTTTCCCAATTTCGTGAACCCTAACCCTAGGGGTTGCTAGTATACATGATTACCTTCCCTACGTGTGGTTTAGATCTCGTTTCTTAGGGTTTTGATTGGGAATTCATGGGTTCTCATGTGAAACCCGATCCCAGCACTACCTGTGTTTGATAAAATGTTTCTTAGGGTTTTTGCCTATCCCTGTGTTTTAATTCCTGCATTTAGATATACTAATCTATATACATATACATAATGGTACTGTGAACAGGTTGTGTACAGTTGGGGATAGTCTGTGCACAGTTGGGATCTTTCTGTGCAGTGCAGTCGAGTGTTTTAGGACTGTGTACTGTGCAGTCGGGTATTTGAACACTGTGTGTTATTGAGTGCAGTGTATTTTGTGTACTGTGCATTCATTGTATCCCAGTGTGCCAACCTGGGAAGTATTACCTATGTGTGTCTGTGTGTGTGTTCCTACCAGTGTAGTGTGTATCAGTATCCTGAGATCTGTGAGAGTGAGATAGAGTAGTGTATCAGTGTATGAGAGTGTGTGTAGGTGCTTGTGCAGTGAGCATCAGTGAGGTCTATGTTTGGGTTGTGTGCAGTCAGGTCATGTGAATTCAGTTCACATGTATCAGGTATCAGGTATTGGAGTTTTGATTTGATTTGTAGTAGTTAGTTCTGTGTATTTTGTACCAGTAAATTGCATCGTGTGTGTGTGAGTGAGCAGGAACTATGTAGATGTTACAGTGAGTGTGTGACTTGCCTATGTACCAATATGTGTATTAATACCTGTGTACCTGTAAGTGAGTTAGGTGTGAGTATCCTAGATTTCAGTACAGGTGTGTGCAGTTGGGTAGCAGCTAGGTAACTTCAGTGGGTGTCTCTGAGACACAGTCTGTATGTGTATTTGTAGGTCTCAGTGTCTGTGTTAGACTACCTATACCTGTGTATTCCTCTATGTGGATCAGTGAAGAGTTGGTGTAAACTGTGTGGGTATACCTGTGTCAGTATGCCTTAGTGTGTCTAGGTGACTGTGTGCATCCTAAAACCTAGAAACTGTGTGTATGCGTCAGTTAAATCTATTAATTTCTGTGGGTACAGTGAGAATCCTGTGTGTAGCTGTGCAAAGCTAGTGTGTGTATATGTGTGCTGTGTGTAATTCTGTAGGGAGAGCAGTGAGTTGTGCAGTTTCTATTGTAGCAGTAGCTAGTGTAATCAGTGTGTGCAGTGAGGAACCAGTTTTACCTATGTGAGATACATGAGTGAGTGCCTGTGTACCCAGATCAGGGAATGCACATGTGTGCTGGGAGTGTGTGCAGTGAATTGGGGTTGTGTGATTGAGAGTATTCTGAGAGAAGGGGGAGAGAGCAGTGAACCCAGAACCTAGTGTCTAGTGTGCCAGTGTCTCAGTGAGGTGTGTTAGGTCCTAGGTGTGTATCAGTAAGATATTTCTTGTGTGTGGATATAGGGTAGTGTTTGTGTAGGTGTATCAGTTAGTGTCAACCAGTGTATTAATTCCTAGTGTATGTAAATGCCTGTGTGAGTGCAGCTGTGCAAAATTAGAACCTGGGTGTGCAGTAAGATACCTAGGTGTCTATGTGCCAGTGTGTCTGTGCCAGTGGTGTACCAATACCAGTGTCAGTTTGTTGAATCTTGTAAGGTGCAATGTGCAGGTTATAGTGTGTGTGTGTGTATCCTAGAACCTAGTGTCTAGTATACCAGTGTCAGTATAGTAAGAGAGAAAGTACCAGTAAGTGGGTAGTCCTAGTGTAGTGTATCAGTATGAATACATGGATGTGTGTGTATTGGTAAACAGTAAGTGATGGTTTAGTATCTCAGTATCAGTGTTTCTGTGGGTGAGTAATGAGTGGTGGGCAGTAAATTTCAGTAAGGGAGTTTAATTAAGGGTTGCAGTTGGAATACTAGTAGGTGAGGGTTAGATAGATTTAGTAATACCTTAGAACCTAAATGGGAGTTACATCTATACTAAATGCCTAGTAGGTAATTATTGCTTAGTATTAATATGAAGCCTAGAGTATCAAGTTAACCTAATATTGACCATTAGGTTTTAGTATGACCTAGAAACCTCGTATTTAATTAGTTAATCATGCTCATTCCTTTAAATCTTTATTTTGACATTGAATTTCCATAATTAGGTCATTGTGATCCCGCTTTGGACATCGATCCTCACACCTTGCTCAGGACCACAGGCGAGTACATTCTCTGACAGTTTTTATTGTTGATTACTTCTATAAATTGTAGTGTATTACATACCTGATTCCGACACTGTGGATACACGAGTTAGCACCCTAGATCCCCATCATGAGGAGTCGTGATTGGAATCCATCGTGCTAGCTGGGGGATAGGGAATTATTAGTAGATTATGTGATCATATCCAAATCCTTTACATGCATCATAGCTCACCCCACTTCTCACGTTGGGTGTGGCCTGACCATCTTACATGCATCATTGCTGTTATATATGATTAACCTGACCACTACATGCATCATAGCTAACCATATGGTTAGCCTGACCTACAAGAATCATAGTTAATCATATATAACCAGCCTGATCAAGTCCTAAGCTGATCACATGATAAACTGATAATTCAAACACTTAGCTAGATGTCTATTTTATTCAGATTCACCTGTTCCAGCATTCACTACTTATTGTCTAGCATTCACTATTTATTGTTCATTGCTAGATGCTCTATTGCCTATTTCCATTTTCTCTAGTATTTTATATTTCTAGCATTTATTTTCTATCTTGTATTTCTTACACTGTTTATAGATTTTGTCAATTTAATGAAACTGCTGTTAGTGCTTGTGCTTCGCTCCAATCCTGACTGGATAACATTTTTTAGAGGACCTGGAGGATCTTTGCCCCACTCATTACGGCCCAGGATTAGAGGAAGATTTCACTCCAGAAACCCCAGAGGAGTTGCCTAGCCTAGAGGAGAATTTACCTGGCTGTTCTTAGATTATTTTCTGCATTTATTGTTTTAGACTGAGACTGAACTGTACTTATTATTCTGTGATTTTGTGAGGTCATCTAGACCCAGGATTGAGTTAGACTTATGGTGATTGGTTTTTATTAGAACTCTTTTCTATTCTCATCGTGCTATGATTTCTATTAGCTTGTGATTGAGTATATCCTAGAACTGTGGATTATTATCATTGTCCTCCGTGCGGAGTTGAGACTATTGTCAGGATATATTATATGTTGAGACCTAAACAGCGTTCTACCGCCGATGCTGCGGCGTAGGCTGGACGTACCCATGACTCATGCCCAAATTCCGGGTGCGGGTCGTGACAATTACGGTTTACCAGAGTGGTTATAGCCCATACGACTACTGATTGTCCTCCCATCCCATGATACTATGTGTCAAGTGTGTGTCAACATATATATATAGTATATAATTATGACTGAAAGAAAAACACACACATAATGAACATATAAAAATATAATAAGCATGCAAAGTACTGTAAGCAATTTGGCAAGGTATCTTGCCTGGCAAGAGAGCTGCAAAGTGTAACGTCTAGGAGTCAAGCATACAGGATCAGAAACTACGACTTCAGAATGAACATCTCCGGATGCTGAAAGAAATATCACCAACGTTCCCAGAATAAGCGAAATAGCTAAAAAACACTACCCTTTCGTCCAATTTGGACACAGGGACAAAACGGTAATTTTGGGTCAAAGCGGGGTGCACATGTACCCCACTTTGCACCGAAAAGTGTGCCAAGGGTAAAGGTCTCTAAAAAGGACAAATTATAGGTCAAACTAATTCTAAATGTCAATACGAACTCAACGGTACGTCCAATTTTGGATTTCGGTGAGCCGAACACTAATTCGCCCAAAAATTCAACCGTGGGGCCCGCAAATAGGCAGCTTAGTCAACTATCTCAGAATTGCATAAAAATTGAGTCACAAGACCAGCGCGATACCACGAGTCCAGTGGCATAAGTTTTGTCGCATTCTGACGAGCTTTTAAAAAATGGCACAGGGTTTTGCAAAAGTGATGATATGGGGACTTTTCGCGGATACAGTCTTATTCTGACGCATACACGTGTCCGAATCAGTTTTCGCGAAATCCCGCACGTCTGGACATACCATATACGCCTTTCGGTGCACTTGGTACACGACGGGATATGCTCCGTATCATAAATTTTTGTGTTTCAAAAATAAGTTTTTATGAGTTTTTAACCTAATTTAATTCTGTATATAACACCAAATAAAATAATGTAATTGACAAAAAATAATCTCGGTTATATGGTCTTCACATAGCAAGAAGAAAATCTAAGTTTGGATCTCTATGGTGGGAGATACGAGTCCTTGAACATGGGTCATCGTAACAGATTTTCTCAACGTAAAAGTTATGGTTTTTCCCCAACTTGGCGTCAATTTTTACCTAGGGTTATGCGCCGATCGGTGGAAACTAATACACAGAGTTGGAAGAGGGATAGGTCGGGAACATACCGGTGAAGACGGGGTCGAATTTGGTCGCCAGATGGAGCAAGAATCAGCGTGTGAACAGGGGTACGTTGTTGTTTGATTCAGCGGACTACTCGCGGACGTGGCCGTGCGGCTGCGACGATCGCCAGTGGTGGCGCAGGCGGTCGCCGGTGCGGTTGCGGCACTGGGCTGGCGGTCGGCGTGGAGCTGGTGTGTGTTGGATGATTAGGTTTAGGGTTAGGGTTTTGTAAGATGTAAAATATATTGATATATAGAGAGAGGATGAGTCGGGGGGTGTTTGTATTCCGCGGGGGGGTATTTTTCTATTGGGTCGGTCAGGAAATGGGTTTAGCGGTTTATGGTTTAGTTAGGCGGGTAGGGTTTAGTTAGGCGGGTAGGGTTTTAAGGTTTTAATTATTTAATTCACTTTTTCTTTCCTTTTTCTTTTACTAATTCTTTTCTATTTTCTTTTCTATTTCTTTTCTTTTTCTTTTTCTTTTACTATTACTATTACTAAAATTACTATTATTATTATTATTATTATTATTATTATTATTATTATTATTATTATTATTATTATTATTATTATTATTATTATTGTTTTTATTATTATTATTATTATTATTATTATTACACTATTTATTATTAGTATTAACTTATCATCATTATTACAAATAACACTTATTATTTTTATATAATAACTATATATTATTTACGTACATATTTAAGGTATAAAAAAATATATTTGTACCCAATTAAAATCTTTAAAAATCTAACACTCTCCCACAAGGATCCCAAAAATAGTTTTGTGAAAAATTTCTAAATGTGTATTTATCTAGGTAATTAAATCAATAAATCATATTTTTTTAATTAACTAAAATAATATAAATAAATTCTAATAATTAATTAATTAAATATAATATTTAAAATATGGGGTTATACAAGGGTTGTGTGATACCAGCTTGGGAATCGAAAGACACCCTTTGCTCAGGACCAGAGGCGAGTACATCTCTCTGATAGTTTTTACTTCATGATAGTGTATATATCGCATATTCTAGAACTGTATACTTGATTCCGATACAGTGGTTACACGGACTGCTATTATATGGATCATGCTAGGAGATTTTATCCCTTATTATATTCAGCGGGTACTCCTTTATATGTATTTTATCGTGTGTATCGGATATTGATTTTGGTGTACTTTATGTTCACACTCTGCTCGTGTTCAGTGTGCCCATATTCGTATTCATAACGTGTCGTGATTGGATCCATAAGTATTGGTTGGGGATAGGGAGTAGGAGTTGGTTATGTAATCAAGCCCAAGTATATTCGTGTACATGTCGATTATATATCACACGTGTAATCCAGTTAGCATATTATAATCGTGTTCAACGCAAACCAATCAAATAATGAGCTTGTACTCTATGGCACCGTAGTTAGTTTTATCTATTTCCATTTAAATTGTAGTTATTCATATTGCTTGTTCCTCATTCCAGTATATTACATGTTCACTCTAGTTTACTCTATTTCTTATGGCTAGTTATCCTGTATTCTTTTCTATTATCTGTTATATATGCTCGATTATGTATTTGGAACTGCTTTCAGAGGTTTGTACTTTGCTCCAATTCTGACTGAATATATTTTTCAGATGATTGGCTTGTGGACAAGTGTCCCACCTACTATGGGCCGTATGACGGCGTACCATTAGAGGATACTCCTTTAGAGAAGGAGGACCTAGTACTAGATGCTGAGGATGCTTCGACTTATTGTTTAGACTTGTAATAGACTTTTATTGAGGTTCTTGGCATGTATATATTTTATTTCTGACTTGTGGATGTATTGTGACTCTTTTCCTTCTTTATTCCATATTGTGCTTTATCTTTCTTAGTTTGCTTTGTGATTGAGTGTTGTTTACCATTATTATATATCATATTGCTCCTCCATTTGGAGTTGAGTTGATATTGATAAGTATCATATATTTATTGTATGAGATATTTAGATAGTATGGTTGACCCCGACAGTGTTCTACCACTGATGTTGTGGCATAGGCTGGGCATTATTCACTTCTCGTGCCCCTATTCCTGGTGCGGGTCGTAACACGGATGCATGAAGGAGTAGTGGCTCATACGGATACTAGTTACTTAGTAGCGTATGACACTGCTGTCGCATGGGAACACTAGTTTCTAATTGGCACATGGCACTGATGGTACACGGCAACACTAGTTATAAAGCGATCGACGCATAGTAGCTGCTTTTCCAGGCCGTATAGTCGTTATGTGACCTGATTTCTTCTGAGTCGATCTTAGGGCGCTTGTTTGTTGGGCTCATGGATCTAGATTTTTTATGCTTATACAAGACCACCTTCAAAGTTTCCAAACTAATAAGTTTGGAATACATTGAATAAGAAGAATGGAGGAGAGGACCTTGGGCCGCATAATTATGATACCGCAAAGGCGAGTCTTTTCCAGGCTGTTAAATCTTTATTTAAGGCCAGATTTGGCTCGATCTTCGAGAAGATTTCTTTGGGATTCTGAGTAAATATCAGTTTTTGAGTAGATAAATAAGGATCACGTAAATTGAGCCATCATGTTAATCCTCATAATTGCTTAGTTCATTGCCTCGATCTTCTCACGCGCCATAGGAGCCTATAAATAGGTGGGCTAGGGAGGAGAGAGAACATTTGTCTCTCGGTTTCTCCCTATTTTGTGAAAGATGATGCCGAGGGCTGCTGTCTACCTCGCCGAGGGGTTTGTCAAGAGCGACGTCGACCCGTGGCCCCCTGATGATGGCATTATTTTTAGAGGTAGGAGTGTGTCATGATGGCAGGGACACATAAACACAAGTACACGGCCTCGCAGCGTGGATGATAAATTATCTAGAATATGCCCCCCCACAAAATTTTGCCGTATGGATGAGCAATCATCTGTAATATGCACACAGAGCCTATATATGGCTTGGTCGCATGGATGAGAACTTATCTGCAGCATGCACGTAGAGCCTATATGTAGTTTGGCCACATGATGATGAGTCATCTATAATTATGTGCGCAGAGCCTATATATGGCTGGGTCGCATAGATGAGAACTTATCTTTAACTGGCACGCAGAGCCTATCTGTATCTTAGCCGCATGGAAGAGACCTCCTCTTGCTAATGCGTGCGGACTTAGATATCTCGAGATGTCCCCTCCTGCGTGTGGCTGAGACCTGGAAGCAGCATATGACCGCTATACACTTTTGCAATCTTTGTTGAGACTGATACGTGTTATCTTTGTGAAGGTTTTATCACCCTTTGCGATGTCCATAATGGAGCATGGAAGGATATCATAGAGCTCGTCATTCGAAGAGAATGCCAACCTTACACAGTAGTTTTTTGCCAAGAACTGATCTAGAAGATGAGGGTGAACATCCTGCGTCATGCGTGGTGCTATTCCTTTTTATGCAGCGTGCTAGCTGTAATTTTTCTTTTTATAAGCTAGCTACCGGCCGGGGGCCTGCAGTGTCGATAACAAAATTTGGATTAATTGTCATTCCTGTCTTCGGTCTTCCCGCATGGTTGTAGAGTGCATGTTTCTGCTTATCCCATACTATCCATCAGTATAGATTTTTTTTCATATATTGAGGTTTGCACTGTGGAGGGATGATCTAAAAAGTATTGAGCTCTGCTGTTGGCTCTACTTATGTTGGTAGCAATAACAGCACAGAGGGGCTTCTAATGGAAAAGGTTCGTGTCAACAAACTTCATGGAAACCCTTAAAAATGGGTTTACATCATATGTACTCATGATCTTGAATACTATTAAAAAAATCCTTAAAAATAGATTTCTATCATATGTACTCATAATCTTGAATATTAATCAATAAAGTCTCTAATTTTCCAGAATTTTCTTTTTGTATTTATCTTATTGCATATTCTGACTTTGGATATTGTACTAGAGGTAATATGGACATAGCACAATACCGCTGTTTGTTAAGGACATTCCACTAAGGGATCTTTGGTAGACCTATTACTTCTTGCGCACTGGAGTGCAATCAATAAGTTCAAAATAAAATCCTAACAGAGATGATATGGATGCTAAAGGTTTTGTGGACTTAACACATGTGTCGTACTTATAGTTAAGTATGGGTGATAAGTTTAGATGACGATCGATGTCAGAGGTATTATGTATGTGACAATCGATAGTAATAAAGAAAGATTTGCTCAAAGGTAAGAATGACATGGCAAACTCTACTGGAGAGGATGTGATGACGTTAGCTCAGCGATAACATGGACGTGAGCTAATCGATAGTCATACCGAGAGGTTAAGTACGATCCTGGTGGAAAAGAAAAATAAAATGAGCCAGAGGTAATATGGACATGGTTGTTTTATTTTATTAAGGATATCCCACTGAGGGATCTTTGGTAGACTTATTACTTCTTGCGCACTGGAGTGCAAGTATTAAGTTCGAAGCAAAAAACCCTATTAGAGGTGCTATGGACATGATAGGTTTTGTGGACCCATTAATTCTTGTACACTTGAGTGCAAGTAATAGATTCGAGACAAGCCCTGCCAAAGGTGCTATGGACATGGTAGGTTTTGTAGACTTAACACCACTAACGTACTTAGAGTTATGTATGGGTGATAAGTTTAGATGATAACCGATATAAGATGTAATATGGACGTGATAATCGATAGTCATACAAAGAGGTTTGCTTAGAGGTAATATAGACATAGCAAACCCTAGTCATATAGAGAGATTTGCTTATAGGTAATATGGACATGGCAAACCCTACTGGGCATAATCGTTAGGACAGTAGTTCAGAGGTGATGCAGAAGCAAATAAATTCCCAAAGGAACTAAATATAAGTGGTCGACCCGAAAGTGTGGATAGACCTGAAGGTGGCTCCATTGGGGAGCTTTTTGAGGATCTACTGTCTGTTGCTTATTCAAGATTCCTGAATACATACAATGGCTTTCATCAAACTTTTATGGAAAGAAAGTGCATATTATGTTTATACAATTGCTGGGGATGAACAATGGGAAACGTACACTATATATTTTGGTTGTCCAGCTGATAGGAAAATAAGTACATGTCTAGCTTAGACATAGTATTTTTTGAGGAACTTGTTGTTGATAGGCATCATGAGCAAGTCGCCATTGAGTTTTATGAGCCGGTAGGCATCGTTAGAGAACACGGACTCCATAATGAACGAACCCTCCCATTTAGGTTAAAATTTACTAGCCATCTTGTGGGGTCATAACCATCGGTCTTCTTACTGTCAAGACAAGGTCTCAGACTTGGTAAGTCCTCTTCTTGACCCTTTTGTTAAAGATTTATGAGAGGAATGCTTGGTATAGCTCAATGCGCTATTGATCTAAGAGACGCTTCTCGTCGAGTGCTTCCAATCTTTGTAGCCATCGATAGTGATTGTTATCAACGGTCAATCGGTTGGACAGAGCCACTCAGAGTGGCAAAATTTGGATCTCTAGTGGGAGGACCAGTTCTCTTTCATAAACCAAGGAGAATAGTATGTTGCCAGTAGGTATTCGGACCGTTGTGCGATAGGTCAACAGACATTCACCCAGCTTCTTATTCCAGTAACGCTTATTGGATGACATAAACTTCTTGAGTAGCTTAATGATTGTTTTGTTGCATGCTTCTGCTAGAACATTTGTTGCTGGTTTATAGGAGGTTGAGGCTATATTCTGGAATCAATTTTTGTCACAAAACCGATAAAAAGCATAACTTTTAAACTGTAGACCATTATCATGGATGATCCTTTGTGTTAAGCCGCAGCGGTATATGATGAGATGCTTGACAAAGATGATCACGTTTAAGGTCTTGACTTCAGTGAGTGGAATAGCTTTCGCCCATTTGGATAAGTTGTCGATGATAGCCAAGATGAACCGATATTCCTTAGAAGAATATGGACTAATTTGTCTGATAATGTCCATTCTCCAGGCTTCAAACGTCCATTCCCCAGGCTTCAAACGGCCAAGATGCTACCGTTGGGTATAGAAATTTTGAGAGATGATGGATAAAGTCTGTATGGATTTGGCACGCTTGGAACTTCCTCACAGAGCCAACAGCCTCGACTACCATTGTCGGCCAATAGTAACCTATTTTTCAAAGACTGTCCTGTAGCTTGGGTCCGGGCTGATAGGTAACACAAATCTCGTCGAAAGCCTCGCTGTAAACCCCCTCGACAAAATTTAGTTTAATTAGCTTAGATAGAGAGATTAGGGTTATTTTGGTGCAAATTAGAATTTATACACAGAGTTTTATTTTATTATGCAATGCTTATATTACTTATGATACCTAACCGTTGCTCTGATATTTAGGACACTATACTAGCTATTACCCTCAAACAAATTCTATACACTTTTCCTAGACATACCAGCTTACTATTCTGATCCTTGTGTAACTCACAAATACTCTTTCTTATGCTTCATTTTAGTCGCACAAAAATTGTTACAAACGTCCGTACGTAAATTTAATTAATTCCAGCTTTGCATTCTTTGTCCGTTCCAATCGAAATTGGGACCCAACATCAACCCGTTTTGTCTACCCCAAGTTATGATAATATTCTACTCTAAGTCCACTACGCCCATGATGTTTGTGTTTTAACCAATTTAAACCCCATGTATTTTCAATTAATTAAAGAACACCATGTACATTAATTTTGATTAAATTAATGTAATGACCCAACCTCACTCAAACTAGACTCAACTCCAACCCAAACCCACAAACACACCCTCAAGACTCATACTAACCACCACACACTATTCTAGTCCTCTACAAAACACCAAACATGGTGTTCTGCCACATCAAATTCCAAATTCTAATTAATGTATAATTTCCTAATTGTTCAGGGGTTTTTATGCAATTAAGCAATGAGGTGCCCCCCTCTCATTGGTCCAACCACATGAAGAATGAGACCCCCCTCCCCTTGACCGGTCCACATGAGCTTCCCTCCATATTTATGTACTTTATTCTACCTTTTGGGACAACATCTCAGCCCCATATTTCAAACCCTTAAATCCTAGCCACATATTCAACATGTGGAGGCTTCACACAACCCTAGGGAACTACCCCTGCAGGCCCTAATCCCAAGGAGCCCCC
Source organism: Iris macrosiphon (assembly GCA_036927795.1). Taxonomy (NCBI): domain Eukaryota; kingdom Viridiplantae; phylum Streptophyta; class Magnoliopsida; order Asparagales; family Iridaceae; genus Iris; species Iris macrosiphon. The sequence continues at coordinate 45,657,147 of JAYESA010000002.1, forward strand.
TCTCTCTCTCTACTACATAAACTACCTGCATTCTCTTTCTAAAACACCCACACACACATCTACACAAAGAAAGAAAACCTAGAAATACTAAACCAACACCACCACCCTCACCACTCACCCTCACCGACCCGACCCCTGCCCTCAGCTCCCTACGGCCACCACAGCCTCCGGCCACCCCGGGACCCACTCCCCCTCCGACCTTCCTTGTCGACGACACCCCTGCAGCCACCACCCACCGCTGCTCCGCCGTCGGCAGCCACCATCACCAACCTCACCTCCACGACCCCTCCTTCCCCCACTCGACCCCCGACCTCCCCCACCATAGCCACTACCACCATATTCCACCACCGCCACCGTAGCCACCACCCGTAGCTTCTCCGATACCGTCCCCACCAACACCACCACCCCCTGGCCTCCCTCACCGACGCCCCCGTCAGGAACAACACCACCAACCACAGCGTCAACAACATCACCACCACCAACACCTCCGACCCGACTCCTCCCTCAGCCCGCCACCTCCCTCTCCTGACTCCGACCACCACCGAAGTCTTCACCACCATCCTCGCTGTCTCCCTAGCCCTTAATACCACCTGAACCACCGCCACTACCACCCGCAACCACCACCCGCACCACCAGCAACCATCCCCATACCAACATCACCCGCACCAACTCCGGCATCACCATACCCGACTCCATCATCACCACCACCCGTACCCCCATAGCCGACCACCGCCATCGTCTCCACCACCGTCACCCCCACCTCACCATCCCCACCACCACAGGCCCCACGACCCACCGGCCCCTCGCCGAAGCTGCTGCAACTGTCGCTGCTACTGCTACTGCTACTACTGCTGTGCGTGCTGTGGCCGGAGCTCTGCCCTCCCTCGCCGGAGGTCGGGCCACCCCGTGCGGCGGATACGCCCCCCCTGGACACGACACAGTAAGTGTATATATATTTAATATATAATTTTATGTATATATATGTGTATTTATGTAGTATATGTATAATTATATATGTTATGTATGTGTATATATGTATTATAAATATATATGTATGTATATACGTATACCTGTATTTATGTATATAGATGTATATATATATATACGTATATTAATTGTACATTAAAGTATATATTTGTATTTATGTATATATGCATATTTATGTATAAATATAATAGAATATTTTTAATTGTATATGTATATAGTATATATTTATATATATTGTATAGATTGTGTATATATGTACATATATAGGTATAAACATATATGTATATATATATATTATTTCATGTGTATATGTATTATATAATATATATGTATGTATATATATCTGTTTTATGTATATATATGTATATGTATATGTATATGTATATTTATATGTATATGTATATGTATATGTATATTTATATGTATATGTATATGTATATATATATATATACGTAAATTAATATATAGGTAATTGTATATAAAGGTGTATATTTAAGTGTATATATGTATATAATGTATTAAGTGTATTATATATATGTATATATATTATGTACGTGTATATTTATGTATATATGTATTATGTATGTGTATATTTAGGTATATATGTATAGTTAATATATATATACGTATATATGTATATAATGTATTAGTGTATTATATATATTTATAATGTATTTACCTGAAGTATATATGTATATATGTTTGTTTATAGGTATCAATGTACAATGTATGTTTATGTATATATGTATAAATGCATTTATATATAAATGCTATTTAATGTATTTACGTATTGATGTGTTGGTATTTATATATATATATATATATATGTATAATGTATAAATATAAATATGTCTATATGCATAACTGTATATATATGTATGTATGTTATTAAATTACTTAATGTATATATATGTATATGTGTTATGTATGTATACATGTACTATGTTAGCATAGGTAATTAAGTAGGGTGTAATTTAGTGATTTATAATTTTGGGTTATCTGTTCGTAGGCATCCGAGACGTCGCTACCTTGACTGCTGGTTTCAGAGCATTGCTTATGCACACCAGAGTTCCAAGCAAGTATACCTTGCCTTGTTGTTACTGTTTAAACTCAGATGTTATCTAGTTGCGTATTTTATTATTTTAATATTAACTATGCGCGTCCGAGAAGACTCGGGTGCAGTCAACGTAGGTGTTGACGTTAGGACTTGTGTCTGACGTAGTGTCTAGTGGACCCACCTAATGTTGAGGAGTTATCAATATGACTTCCCAGGCCTTAACACTTATCATTACACGTCACATAGTGAGATCATGTAGGGATGCGTGCTTCGTGACTGACTGGCCATCAGTATGAGCAGCACGTGTGATGGCATTTAGTGTAGTTGTTTATTTCTGTAGCGACTTGCATCATAGTATGAGATATCCATGTCGCGTTCGCGACATGTACATTGACATTGGGCGGGGAAGACAATTAGTAGGCATATAGGACAGACATTTGGCTGCCGTAGTTTCAGAGTAAACTGCGGGACCGTAAGCCTCAGTGTTACCCGGTTATGGGCATATATGCTTGTCGATACATCCGGCAGAGATTACTAGCTGCGCGCTATCATGATCTATGATGTAGTCAGCATATACTCCTGGCATCTAGTTTACAGCTAATGTCAGGTACTTAGCCTCTGGCTCGACGCTATGTTTTATACCTTTCACCTACCCATACGTACCAGGGTTGTCTTCAAGGTGCATTTCACTTAGCTGGTTAGTTCACCCTTGAGTTTACACAGTATATACTTTATAGCATGCATTTTTGTATCTTGTTACTTCCCTCTGAGGACCTGGTTCCCTTCCAGATCTGGACGAGCACTTGTACTCGACCATCTATGGAGCAGGAGTAGAGACATGATTCCTGGTTGAGAACTTTGAGGCATCTCTAGAGGAGTTCCCATGATTAGAGTACGCAGCTGTTTCGGACTATTGTTTTTATATCTAGCTAGTTGATACTCAAGTCTAGTTATCTTACTTCTTTCTGCACTTTATTTCCATTTCTGTATTTCAGTGAGTTTGTCCCCATCAGACTATTTCAGATGTATTATGGATATTCAGACTCTTATATTTTATTTACCAGCATTTGTTTCTGTATTATGATATTGTATTCTGTAGATGAGATTAGACATTACCTGCTATATATTAGCATAGTAGACTTGTTAGTATTTTAGGACAGCGTAGCACGCTTCGATATGATCCATTAAATTGGGATATCCTTCGGAGACGTGTCAGCTAGCCAATGCCACGTGGCCTGGTCCCATGTATTTTGGACTAGGGCGTGACATAGTTTTAGTGGTGGCCCATGCAGGTCTCGTCTCTGTTTATCGCTTGTGGTATGGTATCATGCCCAGCGAGCCTGCAATAGGATAGAAATTAATAGATCTCATCCACTTTGATTTCCGCCCTTGAACCTCCTTCGCATTGGTTAATTGAATATCTGCATCTTGTTTGTTATTTTCGTACTCTTTTAACGAAGTTATATTTCTTGCAGCAAGATGAACTTGCGCAGCGGACACGAGGCATACGAAGCCATTGTGCCATCCACCACCGCACCAAGGGAGGATACACCCCTTGGACCACCCGGAGAGCAGCTTCCACCACAGGCACCGGTGATTCCCTAGGCCCCGATGATACATTGGCACCAGACTTGTCCTAACGATCGGACGCAATAGCCGGAGGGCCAGACTTCTCAGACTATCCCACAGTACTTCGAGGGCCAGACGTCCAGGGCTACGCCAATACCTCAGTCCGAGAGACCGACGTCTGAGGAGACTCCTACGATGCAGCCAGAGGCCCCATTGCCATCACCTCCGTCCTTTCCACCATAGATGCCACGTCCAGAGGAACAGTCGCATATGTTCCAATTCTTCCAAACTATGATGCAGGCGCAATGGCATCAGACCGAGACGTTGAGACAGAGCTTGATGGCAGTTATGGAGAGGACACCTGCCCCAACACCCGTACCAGCACCTCCACCAGCTCAAGCAGTTGGTACTGTGCGATGGTTCCGTTAAATGGGCCCGGATACTTTTTTGGGCAGCGAGACCGCAGAAGAAATCTCTGATTGGGTCGCCAACACGGAGATGCTACTAGAGGCTTCTCAGCTACATCCAGACCTTTGGATGACCGTAGTGAGGGCCCAATTGAATGGCAATGCCCATCACTGGTGGGACTCCATAGAATGCAGCGTAGGCAAGACACAGACGTGGGACCAGTTTTTAGAGTACTTCAATGTAAAGTATTTCCCGGCTACGGTCAGGAATGCCCTCTACTCCCAATTCCTGCACCTAGAGCAAGGGAATCTGTCCGTAGACGCATACGACGCGGAGTTTAGTAGACTTAGCCGATTTGGTGCCGCCCTGATACCCAATAATCTGGAGAAGGCCAGGAGATTGCATCATGGCCTTACCTTCGAGCTACAGAGGTACACTACTACTCAGGCGAGGATCTCTTATGAGGAAGTTCTGTCAGAGGCTAGGATCCAGGAGGCCATTAGCAGAGGATCAAGACGTTCCAATATGACTGTACCAGCCAAAGCTCAGCCCGAAGTAGGAGGACCGATTCATCATCCATGAGTGCAGGCGCAACAGAAGATTGTGCCATATCAGTAGAGAGAGCTATCGACGTGTCACTTTTGCAGAAAGAAGGGACATGTCCATAAAGATTACAGAAGAAGATTAGGACCGTGTTTGAGGTGCGGATCAACCCAACATCAAGCTCAAAAGTGTTCCCAGTATAGTGATAGAGCCTAGCGGATAGTACAAACGCCAGCCCCACCAACCCTAGGTATATCCGTAGCATTGCTTGATGATTTATAGCTTATTATGTGTTGTTTTAATTTTGAGGACAAAATTCTTATAAGTTGGGTAGATTGTAAACCCCCTCGACCAAATTTAGTTTAATTAGCTTAGATAGAGAGATTAGGGTTATTTTGGTGCAAATTAGAATTTATACACAGAGTTTTATTTTATTGTGCAATGCTTATATTACTTAGGATACCTTACCGTTGCTCTGATATTTAGGACACTATACTAGCTATTACCCTCAAACAAATTCCATACACTTTGCCTAGACATACCAGCCTACTATTCTGACCCTTGTGTAACTCACAAATACTCTTTATTGTGCTTCATTTTAGTCGCACAAAAATCGTTATAAACGTCCGTACATAAATTTAATTAATGCCAGCTTTGCATTCTTTGTCCGTTCCAATCGAAATTGGGACCCAACATCAACACGTTTTGTCCAGCCCAAGTTATGATATTATTCTACTCTAAGTCCACTACGCCCATGACATTTGTGTTTCACCCAATTTAGTCCCCATGTATTTTCAATTAATTAAAGAACACCATGTGCATTAATTTTGATTAAATTAATATAATGACCCAACCTCACTCAAACTAGACCCAACTCCAACCCAAACCCACACATGCACCCTCAAGACTCATACTAACTACCACACACCATTCTAGTCCTATACAAAATACCAAACATGGTGTTTTGCCACATCAAATCCCAAATTCTAATTAATGTGCAATTTCCTAATTGTTCAGGGGTTTTTATGCAATTAAGCAATGAGGTGCCCTCATCTCATTGGTCCAACCATATGATGAATGAGACCCCCCTCCCCTTGACCGGTCCACATGAGCTTTCCTCCATTTTATGAACTTTACACTACTTTTTGGGACAATATCTCAACCCCATATTTCAAACCCTTAATTCCTAGCCACATGTTCAACATGTCGAGGCTTCACACAACCCTAGGGAGCCCCCTCTCTCTCTCCTACATAAACTACCTATATTCTCTTTCTAAAACTCCCACACACACATCTACACAAAGAAAGAAAACCTAGAAATACTAAACCAACACCAACACCCTTGCCACTCACCCTCACCAACCCGACCCCGACCCTCAGCTCCCTAAGGCAACCACCGCCTCCGGCCACCCCGGGACCCACTCCCCCTCCGACCTCCCTCGTCGACGACATCCCCTACAGCCACCACCCGCCGCTGCTCCGCCGCCAGCAGCCACCATCACCAACCTCACCTCCACGACCCCTCCTTCCCCAACTCGACCCCGACCTCCCCCCACCGTAGCCACCACCACCACATTCCACCACCGCCACCGTAGCCACCACCCCTAGCTTCTCCACCACCGTCCCCACCAACACCACCACCCCCTGGCCGCCCTCACCGGCGCCCCCGTCAGCAACAACACCACCAACCACAGCATCAACACCACCACCACCACCAACACCTCCGACCCGATTCCTCCCTCAGCCCGCCACCTCCCTCTCCTGACTCCAACCACCACCGAAGTCTTTACCACCATTCTCGCTGTCTCCCTCGCCCTCACTACCACCTGAACCACCGCCACTACTACCCGCAACCACCACCTGCACCACCAGCAACCATCCCCACACCAACAACACCCGCACCAACTCCGACATCACCATCCTTGACTCCATCATCACCACCACCCACACCCCCATAGCCGACCATCGCCACCATCTCCACCACCGTCACACCCACCTCACCATCACCACCACCACAGGCCCCCACGACCCACCGGCCCCCCGCCGAAGATGCTGCAACTGCCGCTGCTACTGCCACTACTGTTGTGCGTGCTGTGGCCGGAGCTCAGCCCTCCCTCGCCGGAGGCCGGGCCACCCCGTGCGGCGGACACGCCCCCCCTGGACACGACACAGTAAGTGTATATATATTTAATATATATATATTATGTATATATATGTGTATTTATGTAGTATATGTATAATTATATAAGTTATGTATGTGTATATATGTATATATATACGTATACCTGTATTTATGTATATAGCTGTATATATATATATATATATATATATATATATATATATATATATACGTATATTAATTATATATTAAAGTATATATATGTATTTATGTGTATATGCATATTTATGTATAAATATAATAGAATATTTTTAATTATATATGTATATAGTATATATTTATATATATTGTATAGATTGTGTATATATGTACATATATAGGTATAAACATATATGTATATATATATATTATTTCATGTGTATATGTATTATATAATATATATGTATGTATATATCTGTATTTAAGTATATATATGTATATGTATATGTATATATATATACGTATATTAATATATAGGTAATTATATATAAAGGTGTATATTTAAATTTATATATGTATATAATGTATTAAGTGTATTATATATATGTATATATATTATGTACGTGTATATTTATATATATATGTATTATGTATGTATATATTTAGGTATATATGTATAGTTAATATATATATATGTATATAATGTATTAGTGTATTATATATATGTATAATGTATTTACCTGAAGTATATATGTATATATGTTTGTTTATAGCTATCAATGTACAATGTATATTTATGTATATATGTATAAATGCATTTATATATAAATGATATTTAATGTATTTACGTATTGATGGGTTGGTATTATATATATATATATATATATATATATATATATATATATATATATATATATATATATATAATAATGTATAAATATAAATATGTCTATATGCATAACTGTATATATATGTATGTATGTTATTAAATTACCTAATGTATATATATGTATATATGTTATGTATGTATACATGTACTATGTTAGCATAGGTAATTAAGCATGGTCTAATTTAGTGATTTATTATTTTGGGTTATCTGTTCGTAGGCATCCGAGACGGCACTACCTTGACTGCTGGTTCTAGAGCATTGCTTGTGCACACCAGAGTTCCAGGCAAGTATACCTTGCCTTGTTGTTACTGTTTAAACTCAGATGTTATCTAGTTGCATATTTTATTATTTTAATATTAACTGTGCGCGTCCGAGAAGACTCGGGTGCAGTCAACGAAGGCGTTGACGTTAGGACTTGTGTCTGACCTAGTGTCTAGTGGACCCACCTAAAGTTGAGGTGTTATCAATATGACTTCCCAGGCCTTGACACGTATCATTACACGTTACAGAGTGAGATCATATAGGAAAGCGTGCTTCATGACTGACTGGCCATCAGTATGAGCAGCACGTGTGACGATATTTAGCGTATTTGTTTATTTCTGTAGCGACTTGCATCATAGTATGAGATGTCCACGTCGCGTTCGTGACTTGTTCATTGACATTGGGCGGGGAAGACAATTAGTAGGCGTATGGGACAGACATTTGGCTGTCGTAGTTTTAAAGTAAACTGCAGGGCCGTGAGCCTCAGTGTTACCCGGTTATGGGCCATGTGTTACCCAGTTATGGGCTCAGGTTACCCGGTTATGGGCATATATGATTGTCGATACATCTGGCATAGGTTACTAGCTGCACGCTATCATGATCGGTGATGTAGTCAGCATATACTCCTGGCATCCAGTTTACAGCTAATGCCAAGTACTTAGCCTCTGGCTCGACGCTATGCTTTATACCTTTCACCCACCTATACGTTCCAGGGTTGTCTTCAAGGTGCATTTCACTTAGATGGTTAGTTCACCCTTGAGTTTATACAGTATATACTTTATGGCATGTATTTTTGTATCTTGTTACGTCCCTCTAAGGACCTGGTTCCCTTCCAAATCTGGACGAGCACTTCTACCCGACCATCTACGGAGCAGGAGTAGAGACAGGATTCCTGGTTGAGGGCTTCGAGGCATCTCTAGAGGAGTTCCCGTGATTAGAGTACGCAGCTGTTTTGGACTAGAGTTTTTATATCTAGCAAGTTGATACTCAAGTCTAGTTATCTTACTTCTTTCTGCACTTTATTTCTATGTCTGTATTATAGTGGGTTTGTTCCCATCAGACTATTTCAGATGTATTATGGACATTCAGACTCTTGTATTTTATTTATCAGCATTTGTTTCAGCATTATGATATTGTATTCTGTAGATGAGATTAGACATTACCTGCTATATATTAGCATAGTAGACTTGTTAGTATTTTAGGACAGTGTAGCACGCTTCGATAGGATCCATTAAATTGGGATATCCTTCAGAGATGTGTCAGCTGGCCAATGCCACATGGCCTGGTCCCGTATATTTTGGGACTGGGACATGACACTCGAGGAGAGCTTGCTTTGCTTGTTGATAGATATCGTAGCAGAAGACCGTCGTAGGAACGACGATATAATATTTTGGTAGCCGTATTATAATATAAACGGAGAGAAAATCTTCTGATGGAAGTGGCTTCCTTTGGGTTCTCGAGAAAAATTTTATAGACTACATAGTCGATGAATAGGAGTCTCCTATCTTGGGGGTCGGTATTTGTCCCTACTTAGTAGTTCAAGAACAGACAAAGATTTTTTTCGGGCAGACTAGCTCTAGAACGACACTGTCATCAGCTGATAGGTTTTGACTGGGACTGCTAGGGACGCAGCGAGGTGGGCAAGGGCATTAATTTCGATGTCCTACAGTCGAGGGACGTGCTCTATAAAGAACCCTCGAAGGTGGAGATTATTTTAAGCACATCTTGGTGGTAGGAAATTATGTCCTCGTACCGGACCTTATATTTGCCCCGGACCTGACTGACTATCAGCTTGGAATCGTCGTAGGTTTTTAGGTCGTCTACTCCCATTTTTTGAGCAAGTTGGAGCCCAATGACGAGGGCATTGTACTCTGCCACATTGTTGGCACATGGCTCTTTGAGGGAGTAAGCGTAATTTATGACCAGATCGTGTGAGAAAATTAGTACTATTCCAACGCTATCGACAATGTAGAAGCATAAAAAATACGCTGGGGAATAATATGCGTAAAACCCTCAACATACAGGAAGCCCGCGTAAAATAGAGTTCTAGCACTGGGTGGCATAAGACGTGACTTCAGAGCCATCGGCGTACAGTAGAGCTTCATCGCTAGTTCAGCGTAAAAATATAGCTCCAAAACAACTCGCGTAATACAGTATTTCTAGACTGCTTCGGCGTAAAAAGGTTGTTACATCGCCACTTTGGCGTAAAACCTGTTCGCTCTTAAAGCAGTGGAAAGTCATACGAGGAACTCTTCGTATTCCTCGAACGAACCTGTCAGATCATGCAGTGAACCTGACTCCTGACAAAGGGTACTACAAAGCAATCGAAAGGACGGCTGTAATGATAATTTGGCACAGAATCCCAGACTGTCGTCTAGTGACATAACCCATGATATAAGACGTCGTTTACACATTCAAGGAATACGCTGCCTAGTTTTCCACAGGCAGATGTGAGCTTTTACGCTCAGCAGGAGACGAAACGAACCGCCAAGTCAAAAGCTGCCCTTCGTACAGAGCTCGAGGCACGTCTCTGCAGTTAATGCGCGTGATGGGGGCAGATCTCTGCATTTAATGCACGATATTTTGTTCTACTTTCAAAGACTGGGTGAGCCATAATTAAGGCTAATACGTCCACATCACCACCCCTGCATATTACGCCATCGGGCTATTATCAGCTATAGGAGCACGTTGTACGCTATCTCCTCGAAATATGCCAAATTAGGCTATATTTGCAAAGCATTAGGCTTCTATGCCTATTTGGCTCCTATGCCAACTTGACAACCACTTGGCTTCTACGCCAACTTGACAGCTATTGGGCTTCTATGCCTACTGGGCTTCTACGCCTACTGGGCTTCTACGCCTACTTGGCTTCTATGCCAACATAACAGTTACCTGGCTTCTACGCCAGTATGACAGCTATTCGGTTTCTACGCCAATTATCTCTACGCAAGGGGCAGTTACCCACGTGGCTTGCATGTCGTGATCTTCGCAGCAGTTATACGCGTTACCTCATAATGGGACACGCGTCACACGCAGAGTCGAGAGATCATTTATATGTGGGTAGCAGTTATCATAACCGCCGCGTAAAGAGCGTCCCACTCTCCATTGTTCGGCTTCTACTTCGATTGGACGGTTACGACAATTGGACTCTATAAATAGAGACCTCTATTTACAGAGGTCAAGGGTCAAAAATTGATTTTTGAGAGAGAAGAATCCAGAGCACAGACAGAGAGTAGTGATCGACGATTTTGGCATCGAGCATCCACTCCTTCTTACGATTTTTGAACTTCTCCTTCTTCTACCGCACTTCTTCATCATCGTGTGGTCCAAGGGACAAAGTGATCGATCGCAGATCAGACTCTTATAGCAATATTTCCCCAGAATCAAACTTTTGTACTTAACATCCTCGTATAAGATTAATTGTACTTATTTTTCTTGTTTGTAAACCAAAGAAAGGGTTTCGTATAAACCTAGTTTCATTTCTTTCGTTTATTATCAAACACAAGATGGCGACTCTGCTAGGGAACACTTTCTCATCTAACGAGAAAGCAATTGCTCAACATGATGCAGTGTCAGTAGGATCAATGAAGAAGACCTTGGTCGTCCAATTTGACCAGTCAGCCTACGAAGACATGCTTCGAGCAGGGGTAGCTCTTATTCCCTCTCTGTCCAAGACAACAGGAAATTGCGTAAGGTATGGATGCCCCGGACATCCCCTATCATTCCTGCCGACTCTCTGGTTTCTCCGACCAACAAGGTTGTAGCTTCGCAACCTGCGTGCCCCGCGCGTAAAACTCTATCTCCCGTCTGTGACCTGGCAGACAAAACTTCTGGCAATGCCTCAGTGCTAGTCCAGAAGTCTACTCCGCGCGTAAAACTCTGTCTCCCGTCGGTGACGTGGCAGACAAAACTTCTGGCAATGCCTCAGTGCTAGTCCAGAAGTCTACTCCGTGCTCTGCGCATAAAATTCTGTCTCCCATCTGTGAAATGGCAGACAAAGCTTCTGGCCATGCCACAGTGCTAACCCAGAAGTCTGCTCCATGCCCCTGCACGTAAAATTCAGTCTCCCGTCTGTGACGCGGCAGACAAAATTTTTGATAATACCTCAATGGCAATTCAGAAATTCCAAACGCGCTCCGCGCATAAAATTGCATCTTCCCTCCGTGGAAAAGCAGATGGTCCTTACAATCAATGCAAGGAAAAACAAGTGGCGGATTTCCTAACCTCTCGGCCTTTACGCCATCAAGAGAAGAATCTGCCTTCTCTCCAGATTACGTGTGAAGCTGATGGCCGATTGAGGACTTTCTCAGTTTTACGCCAGCCTGAGCAAAATCCTAGACTACGCCAGGTCAAGCCCCTCAACGTAAAGAAGGCCCAGTTTGCGGATAGATATGCTCCTCATGGATCATGTTCTACTCACATGGCTGAACTGCTGTATACGGGTGGCAGGGGGAGAATTATGGTTCCCAATATCCGTATTCCAAATGATGTAAACAGGAGGAACAAGCCTTCTTCTTCTTCTTCTTCTGTTAATCCTCCTGACTTGCGTGAATTCTTGATCCAGAAACGCAAAGACAGGAGTCATAACCAGGATTCAGTTCCCCTGACTACCAAGCATGGGGAGATCATGTGGGAAGATGCGTCAACATCTAATGTCGTCATGACATATGGGCCACATAAAGATTCTACCTTTATTGTTCCACCAACTCGTGACGATCAGCATCAAATAATTTTTGGTAGAATGCAGAATAGACCGATTGTACAAGAAGAATTTCGCGAGTCTGATGTCGAAAAAATATAAATCTACATATATAGCCTACAAGCTTTAAAGATTATACAAAGCATGGGTTATGATTTGAAGTTGAAACAAGGCCTCAACTATGGAAAAGGCAGACGAACACTGTTGCATGGTAATCCTTACTGTCAACAAACTCGTTTTGGGTTGGGGTATACTGCATCTCCTACAAACTGAAAACCTCGAGAGTCCGATCCCGTAATACCAGAGGCAGGTCCTTCTAAATCAACTTCTATGGACAAATGCCACGACATGTCTGGGGGTAGCCTATCTCGACAAAATAGAACAACATCCAAAGCTGGAGGTAGAATTCCTTCTGAGTCCGAAGATGAGGCAACAATGACGATCTTCCCGGAAGATCGTAAAACTTAGGCATCGGGATCCCGAAAGCCAAAAGAGACTTCCTCCTTCAATGAAGATGACATCATTTAAATCTTCAATACATTGACGAAAGAACACAAATTTCGGCTACCCAACATCAGATACCCTGAGAGAGCTGGCAAAGTCGATGACCCAGATTATTGTCTCTTTTATCGGTACATTCATCACCCCACAAGGGCGTGTTATGTACTGAAAAGGAGAATCCAGGAAATGATCGACGCCAAAGTCGTCACTTTGCATTTATAAATGAGGGGACAATCACTGCAAATTGATTTCACTCTAACGTAACAATTTGGTCCCCCAAGAATATACCGGATGATGAGTCCCTAAAGTTTCCCTAGCGGATTCTTCAGGACTATCCCCACTCAGAAAAATCACTCCATAGTGAATTTTTTGGACATGAGTTCACGTTCATATTACCTCTGAACTATTGTCCAAACATTTCTTTATTTCCCCAGCTGAGTTTGTCATGTTCATATTACCTCTGAACAAACCTTCGTGGTTCGGCTATCGATTATCATGTTTCATATTACCTCATATATCGGTTGTCATCTCAACTTAACACCCATACTTAACTCTAAGTACGCAAGTGGTGTTAAGTCCAGAAAAACTGTCATGTCCATATTACCTCTGAGCAGATGTATACCTCCATCCCCAATGGAGTCACAACTCAAAAGTTTGTCATGTTCATATTACCTCTGAACAAACCTTCCGAGTTTTGGCTATCGATTATCATGTCCATATTACCTCTGATATCGGTTGTCATTTCAACTTAGCACCCGTACTTAACTCTAAGTACGCCAGTGGTATTAGGCTCACAAAAATTGCCACGTCCATATTACCTCTGGCAGGGCTTGTCCTAAAACTTATTACTTGCACTCTCGTGCACAAGAAGTAATATGTCCATAAAAAAAAATTCCCCTGTGGAATGCCCGCAAAGGAAAACGAATTGTTCATGTTCATATCACCTCTGAACTATCCTCATTTTCCCCAGCAAAGAAAGAGTCTGTCCATAACCAACCCCCACATAGTCGTATTTTATCGTATCTATATTACCTCTGTCAGGATTTGTCTTAAACCTATTATTTGCACTCTCGTGCGCAACAAATGATAGGTCCACCAAAAAAAAAATTTCCCCAGTGGGATGTCCTCAACAAAATACGGTATCGTACTACGTCCATATTACCTCTAGTACGATGTCTAAAATTCGCGCAAACAACCATAAAGAAATGGAGGGCCTTTATATGATTGCAAATGGCGCTTACAGATTAGCCAAGCCTAGTGGAAATTTGGCAATGGCTACTATAAACTGCAAATTCTCGAAGAAGTACTATACTTGATCTCCTTCGTTTAACGGAGTATGACGAAGATCTTATTCTGATGATACCATGCACAAAGGTTAGCTGGATCACGTTCTATCAGATTCGTATGACCTCTTAATGGATATGCTTAACTAATTTGTAAACCTATCATGTTCATATTACCTCTGATAGTGTTTAGTATACAAATTTAGTTGGATTATATTCTAGCAGGTTCATATTACCTCTGAATAGATTTACATTCAGCAAAACCTTAACGAAAGTATGTCATGTTAATGATACCTCTGATTTCACTTTCATCTTAGCCTATCATATTCTAAATGATGGGTCCACAAAGTCAAAAAATATGTCTTTATTATCTTCAAAAAATTACAGGAGAAATAAGAAGGTACATCATTGGGGAGGAGCAGTTAAATAGCGAATCTGTCGCGCCAACGCAGCCATCCTCTCATTCCTGGAGTTCAAGACGTTAGTGCGAGCCCGCTCCAACCTTGCCTCCTTATTGTTCAAGGCAGACAGTTCAGACCGAGAATGTACAAAACCTGCGTGGATGACACCCGCATGTGCCAGGTTCTGCTGAGCCGCTTCCATTCGGTCCTTCAACACATCTCGAGCTGCCAATAAAGCGAGAGCCCTCTCCTTTGCCTGAGCGAGTTCATCTTCCAAATTATGGACCCTCACTGCCTCTTCCTCATATTCGGCCTCGCACTTAGCCAGCTGGGGAGTGACATACCCCAATACGGCATGCTCTTCATCCATCCCTTGCTGCTGTGCCTCGATGGATATGCTCAGAGTTTCCATCTCCCCAACAAGCCTCGCAGTCAAGGAGTCATACTCAGCTTGAATCAAGTCATCAATGCCGCCTCAAGATAGTTGCAAATACTCATTAATGGGTTGTTCTAAACTATTAACTATTTGCTCCAGCGCATCAGCTCTCCCAATGTCGTTGAAATTTCTGATCGGCGCTATCGCAAACTTGGGAGGACATCCTCAGAGCCTCGAACCCTAGATTCTTCTCCAGCACCATTGATATCAGTGTTTTCAAAGTAATGTAGAAAATGCTAGTATACCGCTCAACTAGCATGGCAAAATTCGAATAGGTGCTGGGAGTGGCTGCAATATCGGTGAATCCCCTTCCAGGAATGACTGCAGAGGGTATCGTTACAGTCATCGCTTCAACAGATGGCACGACAAAAGTAGAAGTACCAACAATGGTCAAAGTTGCCGACATGCTCGACAAAGGAGGCATAGTCGAGACAATCGGCTCATCCTCCCCCGATATTATTTGCACTGGTACTGGCGGAACAACATCTGATAATGTTGCATCAGAAGCATCAGAGCTTGCTCCCTCAATGTCGGACACCGTCGGTTCATTGGCCGAGTCCACAACAAGCTCAGAAGTGGTGTCAACTCCACCCTCCCCAATGATGTCTTCCCCTGAAAAGAAGATAAGAGAAAGTTAATATCAACCTGATGTTAATTTTTATAAAAAGAGGCGTAAAAGACAACATTTACCCATGGCTAATGGTATATATGTCGCGTCCGCAGCCAGTACAGCTAAATCATTTCTTAATGATGCTAAACGAGCTGTCATACCTGGAGAAGAGGGTGCACCAAATGACGTCTGAGGGTAGTCATCCAAGTCTTCATCCAGATCCACTCGAGGTTCATCGGGTGGGCTCGCTGTAGATACTTACAGATGAAGAAGGGGCTGAACCCATTATTGGTTTGGATAAAGATATCCGTAATATGCTAGGCCTCGGAGGTGACCTTATTGCACTACCAGTAGCGGTAGTAGAGACAGCAGTCCCGAACAAAGAATCTTTGGCACTGTCAGCCGGAACTATGGAGGTTCCCTCTCAAATAGGCGAAGGACCTCTAGTCAAAAAATTATCCCCAATAGTGGAAACGACAGGCTCACTCCTAGGAGCCTCATGGCTGAAAGTCCAGATAGGACCACTGACAGTCTTCTTTTTCTTGCAAGGGGAAGGCTCTTTAAGAGTAGGAGCCCTTCGCTTACTGGGGATAATAAGTGGCTCTGCAGGCGGAGCAATTAGGCCTCTCGGTATCGTCATCAAAAATTTATTTGGATCGACAGGGTCTTCACCCTCGTTAGAGGAGACTGATGGGACCCCCTCTCGTCCAGTGGATTTATGAGAGGGCATCCTAAAACTTCCACGTATATCAAAATCACGATGGAAGATGTTAATGGATGCATAAAATTAAGCGAACGAATGGAGCATGCGCAACTCCATGGAGAGAGAAGTTGCGGGCACGGTAAAAGTTGCTACAGTACAACCCATCATGAAGTACCGCCATCCTCTCACTCCGTCGATAAGTCCCCCTCTGAACTTGAAGCTGGTGATAGCATTCCCCACATGCAACTGGTCATACCCAAATTGCCTGGCGAATCGGCTAGGCAGATACGGCTCTAGATAGCTGTGGTCCTCACTCCTGTACAGCAGATGAGAAGGTCTAATGCAGACCAACCAGTAAAAGGCTTCAAGAGAAAGAATGGTCCTCCCTTGGCCTATATCCTAAAGTTTTGTCCCCTGTTGATTGATATGTACAGTGGGGACGATATAGAAGAGCTTCCAACTGTGAGCAAAATTTAATGCTTGCCGATAATCTACGACGGTGGTCACGTTCCAAGAAGAATTCTTGTAATTAAACAAGAAATTATCTCCCGAACTACTGGCAGAGCTGGGAGACATCACCCTGGGGTTACGAAGGATTAACCATCCCATCAGATATAGGAATGGTAACTCCACTCTCGGAAATCCTTCACGTCATGTTTCATCCGCGAGCAGCCCATCAGTAAGGGCCCTCAGGCCTGCTTGTATCCGGCATACCATGGCAGGGAGCAAGCCCAGTCTTGCCCCAAATACCAAACACACTACAGGCCATAAGGTGTTGCGATAAATGCGATCTGCAAATGCGATGCCAGGTACTACCAATCGGCGTAACCATAAAGAGAGGAAGCCAGCCAGTTGAGCTTCCCTTGACAGAGGCTTTTGACAAATCCTCATATAACTGTAGGCTTTAGTGTCTGTAGGGTAATTCCTTATCTCTTCATCGAGAACATGATCTGAAGCCCCAGAGTCTTCAATAAGATCATCGACCGTCTGAGTAGTAAGCACACTCAGAAGATTCAAGGGTTTATCTCTGCTATCCATAACTTTGTCTGGCTTAGCGTCTCTGGCCTGATGAAAGTAGAGATAGGATGCCCACTTGTTGGTGTGAGCCAAATCAGACGGCTCCTGATAGAAAGTGGTACAAGCAAGGTAGTGGCACATCAGCTCCTGATACACTGCTACTGCCCGAGGGTTTGTATCCCTGAGTTCCCTGTTTGTAGGGACATACTCCTCATAAGGATTGTCCCCCATTGGCAGCCTTAAAATCTCTGCCATCTCGTGAAGGGCTAAGCCCAACTCCCCCAGCAGAGTGGCAAAAGTCCCGGTGAGTGAGATATACCGCTCCATCAAAGCCAAAAATAGGTTGGGGTTGAGAGGTAACTCAACACTGGTAGTACTCACAGCCACGAACAGACCAATGCTCTCTATCTCAGTCTGAAAGTTCTTTAGGGCCCAGGCAGTTAAATGGGCCCATCGAAGATTCCCAGGGCTAACTCACCCGTTGGTTCGAGGATTAACCATGGGGTATACTCCTCCATGCCCCATGAAGTCATTGCAAAAAGTCAATATTTGGACTGGCTGGAGGAGTAAATTATCTTCACTCGGGACGCTGCCTGGCAGTAATCCCCTGAAAGGTATGACAGGGCCTGAAGGGCGGCTCACAAATAATCCTTGGCCTGATCCTTTCTGATAAAATAACTTCCCCGGCTGGCCATGAAGATTAGGGTTCAGGATCCATGACATATTTCTGGGATGCGTGGCATGGAAGAATGCCGAGATAGGGTAATCTCTGGGCATCCTTGGCAGGAACATGACCATGCCATCAGCAGTTAACACCCAATTTTCCTTCTTGGGCTTCATCTGAGATTGTTTATCAATCATATCCCCGAAGAGGAAAGCGGGCTTCCTATATTCGGCCCCATCTATATACGTCAGGGGCTCCTCACTGAGCATACTCAGCAACTTGCGCTCTCCTTGGGACGATATCATAATTCTCCTCTCTTCAGGGTAATTGGCTCCAGAAATGGGGACTGTCACATGTGACAAATCCTCTAGATAATTCGAGTTCAGCATCCCAGCAGCAGAACCCATCACGGCAGCCAAAGGAGGGATCTACAAGTCTACTGTAAAATGCAAGAAAAATGAGTCAGTTTCTGTACTAGACATTACACTCTTGCAGTTTGCTCCAAAGATTATCAGTTTGTGCTTTTACGCCAAGACTATAAAAACTTGAGCTTTTACGCCGGAATTTATTTTTCTATTACATAAAATTCAAGGTTGGCAGCAGATAACAATCTAAGCTTTTACGCTGGATTGACAAAATTTGAATTTTTACGCCGGTATTCATCCAGCTCGTAAAATTCAAGGTTTGTAGTAAAACACCAAATCTCGACAGTATGGGTTTTTACGCCAGACTGCAAAAATTTGGAGTTCTTACGCTGACACATTAGGAATATGGGCATAATGATAAAACATCTCTGTGCATCATCTTCCTCGAAGAGGCTCTTAGCACAGAAGATAACCTTGCGCGTTCACGTACAATGTGTGCGAAGGATTTTGTTTTTCTCTTCCCAAAAACTTTACCTATGACGCCTGGTGCACATCTTGACGGCGGGACACTTCATTCAGAGCGAGTTTCGCTCAGCCCAATGGGAGTCGCTCGTGCTTGAGCAGAGGAGCGAGAAGAAGATGCAGCTTTCTTTTCCTTAGCGGTGGAAGGTTATTTCGGTGCTATGGCTAAAACTCAGAGTGCTCAGAGAAGAAGCGAAGAAGAGTTCTCAAAGAGACGAAGGTTTTTGCAAAAGACAGGTAAAGGTTTTCTTCTCTGAAGGCCATGGGGTATTTATAGAGTTTGGACGACTCCTCGAATCCCTAACCAAATTTGATATTTAATATTCGGTTATGATTCGGAACCACGACAGCCTATCATATAGGGAAGACGGACAGTCAGCGGATTCAAAATTTTCGTGCAGAGCAGATCTATGATTTTACGCTAAGGAGCTTTTTACGCTCAGAGGCTACAAATTAACGGTTTTACGCTCAGAGGCTATAAGTCTATGGTTTTACGCCCGGATACTTTTACGCTCGGTAGCTTTTACGCTCGAGAGGCTACAAACCTACGACTTCACGCTCAGAAGCTATAAATCTACGATTTCACGCTCAGAAGCTATTTTACGCTCGAGAGGCTACAAACCTATGATTTTACGCTCAGAAGTTATAAATCTATGCTACGGATCTATGACTTTCCACATATCTTAAAATACGCAGGCCAGAGTATGCGTATATCTGAACAATTCTCAAGACGGCCAATTACAAGGGTTTACGCAGAAGATGCTCCTTCTTGGCCACAAAACATTCCAAGTACCCAAAACATACAGAGTTCAGCATTGAAGATGACTCTTCTTCTTGGATCGGTTGGAAGTTCATCCAAAGTCCAGTCATAATCCTTTCTCAAAAGTTCAAGCATGGCCCATTTTGACAGCCATTTCTTACCCTATTTCAAGGGATTTTTGGGAAATTATTATTGAAGATGATGGTCTGAACAGAATTCTTCTTATCAGAGAAGTGATAGTTCAGAACTCTGCACGACTCCTTGTCCAAAACAGCATAACAGTTTGGATCTTCAACTTAAGTGCTAAGCAGCTTTTTACGCGTCCTCTGCTACGCGTAAAAGATGGGACAAGTTCAGATACTCTTTTATCAGAATCGGCATAAAAATATTCAGACGTGTCGAAGCTGCACACTATTCAGACTTCATCACAGCAAATATGGCAAATCATCAGATGAGTAAAAGAAGACAATTTTATTGAATCATGATTACATATGATGGAAATCCTTTTTCTACAAAGGGTTTCTCATTCTCATTTAAGATCACGCCAAGAATCTATTCTGCCAGGTTCTTATATTGGTGGAGAATTTTTTTGTCTTCTACAGCAGTTCATCGATTTCCATAGTCGATGAACAAGAAAATGACTAATGGCGGGAGGATACAGAACTGGGCCTGTCTAAATTATTCAAGAGCCCATCCTCCATACGCCATCGCAGGCATGCCCTAGAATTGAGTTGGGGGTTCAGACCCAACTCAATACTCGAAGATAGGGCTAAACTGCCAATCCTCGGCCAGCGCCGTAACGGGAGAAAATACAGCTTGTAAGCTGTGTGGTCTAATGTGACCCTTCCTCTCTCCTGGACGAATCGCCATATAAAATTGATGATTATCTCGAGCAAAGAAAGCTATGATATCCTTCCATGATCCATCGTTGTAGAGGACATTTGCTCGAAGACGCCTTCTTTTTTGGCTCCCTACATGCTAGAAGAACATGATCTTCTTCTTCCTCAAGTCAGCAAAACGAACCTCGGCAACCATCTCTTTGTGGAGAAGGAATTGTGGGAAGAACAAGTTAACTCATCATCCTTTATATAGGCAAAGGAGAACGCACTGAATCCCAACAAACTCCAAAAAATCCGAACAGAAATCAGCCTCGAGGAACGAGTCAGACTTGACATTTGCATGCTTCATTCAAAGTATTTCAAATTACGAGGAATTTGAAAACTTTGAAGGGGATCTTGTAGAAGCATGAAAAATATGCTAGGGAATAATATGCGTAAAACCCTGAACATGCAGTAAGACGTGAATTCAGAGCCATCGGCGTACAGCAGAGCTTCATCGCTAGTTCAGCGTAAAAATATAGCTCCAGAATAACTCGCGTAATGTAGTATTTCTAGACTGCTTCAGCGTAAAAAGGTTGTTACATCGCTACTTTGGCGTAAAACCTGTTCACTCTTAATGCAGTAGGAAGTCATACGAGGAACTCTTTATTTTCCTCGAAAGAACCTGTCAGATCATGCAGTGAACCTGACTCCTGACAAAGAGTACTGCACAGCGATCGAGAGGACGGTTGTAATGATGATTCGGCACAAAATTCTAGACTGTCTTCTAGTGACATAACCCTTGATATAAGACGTCGTTTATACATTCAAGGAATACACTGCCTAGTTTTACACAGGCAGACGTGAGCTTTTACGCTCAGCAGGAGACGAAACGAACCGCCACGTTAAAAGCTGCCCTTCGTACAGAGCTCAAGGCACGTCTCTGCAGTTAATGCGCGTGATGGGGGCAGATCTCTGCATTTAATGCACGAGATTTGGTTCCACTTTCAAAGACTAGGTGAGCCATAATTAAGGCTAATACGTCCACATCACCACCCCTGCATATTATGCCATCAGGCTATTTTCAGCTATAGGAGCACGTTGTACACTATCTCCTCGAAATATGCCAAATCATGCTATATTTGCAAAGCATTAGACTTCTACGCCTATTTGGCTCCTATGCCAACTTGACAACCACATGGCTTCTACGCCAACTTGACAGCTATTGGGCTTCTATGCCTACTGAGCTTCTACGCCTACTTGGCTTCTATGCCAACATAACAGTTACCTGGCTTCTACGCCAGTTTGACAGCTATTCGGTTTCTACGCCAATCATCTCTATACAAGGGGCAGTTACCCACGTGGCTTGCATGCCCTGATCTTCGCAGCAGTTATACGTGTTACCTCATAATGGGACACGCGTCACACGCAGAGTTGAGAGATCATTTATACGTGGGTAGCAGTTACCATAACCGCCGTATAAAGAGCGTCCCATTCTCCACTGTTCGGCTTCTACGCCGATTGGACGGTTACGGCAATTGGACTCTATAAATAGAGACCTCTATTGACAGAGGTCAAGGGTTGGAAATTGATTTTTGAGAGAGAAGAATCCAGAGCATAGACAGAGAGTAGTGATCAACGATTTTGGCATCGAGCATCCACTCCCTCTTGCGATTTTTGAAGCTTCTCCTTCTTCTACAGCACTTCTTCATCATCGTGTGGTCCAAGGGACAAAGTGATCGACCGCAGATCAGACTCCTATAGCAATATTTCCCCAGAATCAAACTTTTGTACTTAACATCCTCGTATAGGATTAATTGTACTTCTTTTTCTTGTTTGTAAACCAAAGAAAGGGTTTCGTATAAACCTAGTTTCATTTATTTTGTTTATTATCAAACAGACAATATCGCCTTTAGGCCCCATTTTTGAAGCACCATCAAAGAATATTCGCTAAACAACTTCTGAATTTGTGGTCATGTTTAAATCTGCTACTTCATCTGGGATCTTCTTGTAGAGCTTCGAGATTTTAGGTACATGGTGGGATGCTAGGAAATCTGCCAATTCTTGGTCTTTGGCCACCTTTTAGGGAACAAATACCATGTCGTACGGCGACAGCAGAGTTGAGCGCTCCGGGTTTAGTCATAAGGACCCTGAGAGGATTAACTTGTGAGATCACATGGATGGTTTTACTTTCCACGTAATACCGAGTCTTCTGAATGGCGAAGACTAGAGAGAGGTACTCCTTCTCAACAGGATTCTATCTGTGTTCTGTGTCGGCCATTATTCTGTTGAGATAGTACATGGCATGTTCTTGACTTGCATCACTTTTTGGGGTAGTAGTGCTCCGAGAGAGTGATCCATTACCTACACATATAGCAAGAAGGGTCTTCCCACAATTTGGGCCACCAATATTCGGAGGTTCATGAGATACTCCTTGATGTTTTTGAAGGTGCGCTGGCATTCTTTGTTTCAGACAAAGGAGACTTCAATCTTTATGAGCTGAATAAACAGTTAACAACGTCCAGATAGGTTTTATATGAACCTCCTGATGTATGCCAGTCTTCCTTGAAGACCACAAATTTCTATGAGGTTCTTCGGCGAGTTTATTTCAAGTATTGCTTTAGTCTTGTCGGGGTCTACGTAGATACCCTTTGAAGTTATGACAAAACCCAAAAAAAATTTGCTGGCGACTCCCAGGAAGGATTTAGTAGGATTCATCTTGAGCTGGTGCGGACGCATCAGGTCCAAAACAGTCTACAAATCTCAGAGGTAATCATTATTAGAGGGACTCTTGACTGCGATGTCATCAATTTAATACTCCACTATCTTGCGTAGATGTTCACAAAAGATAGTTTTCATAGCTCGCTGGTATGTAGTATATGCGTTCTTCTGACGAAAAGACATAATTGTTTTGTAGTACACTCCTATCAGCGTTCGAAATAATGTATGCTTCTCATCGTCAAGAAATATCTTGATTAGATTATAGCCTGTAAATCTATCCATGAAGGACATACGCTCGAAGGCACAAGTGTTATCGATTATTATATCTGTGATCGGAAGGAGAAACTCATCCTTAGGGCATGTCGTGTTTACATCACGAAAGTCAATGGAGATCCAGACCTTCCTGTTCTTTTTGACGACGGGCACGATGTTGGCTACCCAATATGGATGTTGTTCCTTATAGATAAAGCCACTAGCTATCAGTTTGTTGACTTAAGCTTCGATGGCGTTCATGATGTCCGGCCAAAACTGCCATTGCTGTGGCTTGACCAGCTTAGCGTTCAACAAGATATTGAGCTTGTGGACCATGATTTGATAGTCCAGTCCCATAATGTCTTTGTAACTCTAGGCAAAGACATCAATATATTCCCTAACGAGCTGTAGTAGGGATTCCCGATCCTCATCGGACCGACTTTTTCTGATGAAGAAAGGTTTATGGGAGGATTGGTCACCTAGATCAATTTGTACGACGTTATCCTCAGTGGAAGGTTCCCACGGTTCAAACCATATCTCCATTATGTGTCTAGACATCGGGCCCACGGTTATACTTGAAAAAGTTCAGGTGGATCATTGTAGTCTTCTCAGGGTCAGCTGATACCATGTTGGCAGATAATGTTTGTTTGAGCATCTCCCCGATACTGAAATTAGAGTCCCAAGAAAAAGAATCTGAAGCATGAGAGTATAACTCATCTTCATCACCTGAGCCTTCGAGGGTTGTGGAGCCTGTAGACGCAGACTTGCCTGAAGGAGCCTGTAGACGCAGAGACAGATGTCAGCCTTTGCCATAGTTTAATCCCCTAGCAGTTTTTAGATCGTATCCTATCTTCTAGATGAGGTGTTTGGTTTGAAAACTGTACATGTGAAGTAGTATTTTATCGGTATCGAGTTCTGGCTCCAGTTCCTCTAGGACGGAGGATTGGGGACTTTCTACTCTGCCGAAGATGATGAGTTTGTCTCCCCTATTCCTTTCTAGAACTATAAAGTATGAGTTTTAATTGGAAATAATTCAGATTACTGCATTGGTGTTAGTCACCTGTGTATGCAGGTGCAAGCCTAGACCGTGCTCCCTGGAATATAATGTGCTAAGATGTGCAACATGTGAGTAGTTCAAAGATATCACTCGCTTTATTCATAAAATAAGATATCTTATCCTCAGAAATTATATCGTTAAGAGAAAGGATGTTAGCATGAGCGACTACGTACTCCTCCAGTTCATTCTTCCCGAGATCTACCCCCTGTGAGAGCGACGACTTCAGAGGTTTCCTGCACAGATTTACCACTAGAGATTCGAAAGTCGTAGTAGGGGTCGGATCTTCCTTCAACCGTCGACTCGGTATATGAAGGCGAACGACAAGAGGTTCGGGTGCTTTCTTGTAAAATTTTACCATGAGGGCAGGGGCTGTGTCGGGCGTGCATATTTTGAGATAGACTCTCAAGGGCTCTTCTGATGATGTCCTAGTGTCTGCCCCATCGTCGGCATCATTGCCACCTTCATCTTCGTGGACTTTTTTGTAGAGGATCGAGTCAGAGTAATAGGCCTCAATTCCTTTGAATGGATCCATATCAGCAAATTTTGTCTTGACGATGCCATGATCGTCCACGTACTTCAAGCAATGGTACAAGGTCGACGGTACGATCATGTACTGGTTAATCCATGGATGTCCCAATAGGATATTGTAGGATACATCTATGTCTATTATGTAGCAGGTGACCTCTATTTTTAAATTGCCGATCTGACATTTCAAGTAAATCTTTCCCAGATGGTAGCTCCGCCCTGCGTTAAAGCCATAAATGGCAGTATTTGTTGCTGCCAGGCATTGCATCGGGACACCCCAGGTCTGAAGAAGACTCTGCGGGATGATGCTGATTAATGAGCCAGGGTCAATGTGCATCCGGTCCACATTGATGCCGCCAATATAACCTGTTTAATATAGAGGACGATCGTGCCGATTGTTCTTCAACAATATAACTTGTTGCTAGAACGTGATGTTGGGTATCACCTCCATCACATTATTGCAGTGGGGGCATGCGACATGATCCTCAGCTGGTAGATTATCCTGTGTCAGGTAGGTGTCGACATTCTGTAATGTCTCACTCAGAGCAATCCGAGTGTCTTTGGAGAGTCGGAGAAGCTCGAATAGCTACAACTTTGCTGGAGTATTGGCCAGTTATGCCAAGATGTTAAAGTTGTATGGCTTCTCCAGCCCCTGAGTAGTATCTTTGCGTAGCAGTTTATCAAAGAAATTTTCTTTCTCCTTGGACTTGTCCAATGCTGGAGGCTGGAATGGACCCGGATTGAATACGACGATTGGGAGCACACCAACGTCGGGGAAATCGTACACTCGTTAGTATGCCATGCCTGACCTCGTCGTTCCTGCTATAGCTTCTTCGGAAGGGATAGAAACTGTGTAGCAGGACTTGGACTTCTTGCCCTTGGACTTGGTAGAAGAAGGTGTTGCCTGCTGCATCAAGTTAGATGCAAGATACGAATGATACCACATGACCTTACCCCATGATATGGGGAGAGGTATCAGTCTGACTTTTTGGTCATGAGCTGTTGGAAGATTAACAACCTGTATTGTTGCCCGGGGATCAAGTTCACCCCGTCTTAGGCTTCCGTTGTCAGAAAGTTACCGAACTGGAGAGATACCATGTTAGCGGAAACTAATTTTTCATCAAATTCCAAGGTGAGGGCCTTAGTATCGAGCAGACGCTGGATGTACCTCTTCAGTGTGTAGCAATCCTGTGTCGCATGTTGGACCTATCGATGGTAGTAGCAGTACTTCAGATTATTCATATCGACTGTTTTAGCATGGCGCTTGATGTCAGAGTGACAACTTGTTTCCCTTTATTAGTACGTCAAAGATTGCCATGACGTTATCATCGAAGGAATAAGTTTTCTTTGGTTATGGAGCCTCTGTAGGATTTTACTCAGGCTTCTTGGTTATGTTGGCAAAAAAACCTGCTTCTCCTTGCCATCCCGAGCACTATTGTCATTGTTGTTGTTGCTGTTGTAATGGTATTTTTCTCTATCATCAGCGACGGGGATCTGTATTCCCTAGAGGAGGCATCCTTTACTTTCTTCTCAGTATCGACCACATTTATGATGAATATCGTCCAGTCTTTAAACTGAGAGTCACTAATCCAGAGCTTGACTGTGGGAAGGAGATTCTTCGGCGGGTGTCCATCAGCATGGACTCTGGGTTATCGGGAAGTAACTTTAGCGCCTGTACCACTCGATGTATTCTCGTAAGTACTCTTTCTCCCTTTGTGTGATGTCCATTAAAGAGGACATCATCATGTCATTTCCCACGTCGTAGAATCGGGCAAGGAAAAAATCTTTGAGTTCGTCAAACGATGAAATACAATTATCCTGGAGGCTGTAGAACCAATCGAAAGCTATTCCAGACAATGCCCCGACAAAGAGCATGGTTAAGAGGGAATTATTGCGAGGTAGATGTCCCATTGCCATCTTGAAGTAACTCATAAATTGACGGGGAGATTTCTTCTCATCAAACGGAGTCAAGTTAATAGGCTTATACTTGGGTGGGTATGGTACATCTCTTCACTCAAAGGGATACGGTTGTCGGATCCCGAGCTCGCATAGTGAATCCCGATTGCCTATTGTTGCTAGGCGGACTCGAAGTTCTCGTACATCCCACATTGCTTCCCGAGCTTCATCAACTGCGGAAGGGGAAGATGATTCGGGTAGGGGATTATTGCCTCCAATGGGTGGAGATATTGCATTTGAAAATCCCTATTTTTCCTGGGGTCCAGGATTGCTTGACCAGAGGCCCTTGCTAGTTGTGAGGCTATATCCGCCTTGATCTTTAGCATTTTCTGGGTCAAAGCCTACATTGAAGCATTCATGGTTTGCCTCATGGCCTAAAATTCCTGGCAACATAGTATTTTTCTGTGCTATAACTCAAGTGCCAAGCAATTTTCTTGTCAGAAGAGGTTGCCGCGTGTCACTATCACATTTTCTAAGAAAGGGTATTCTGGTTATTTCATAATTTATTAATTAATGTGCTTGTTGAATATTATTTATTGTCTTACTTATTTATTGTTAGATGTTCGATTTGATTTTGAACTTGTGTTAGTGGACCTAACTAGATTAGACTAGACTCATGGACTAACATTTAATCTTAGTTAGATTTGAGCCCAATAGTAAGCCCATTCATTAGGAGGATAAATTAATTAGTTAAACCAATTGGATTGGAACCTTTTTTTCCTTAATTAATTCCTTCATGACAAGCCCCAAGGGGTATTATAGACTTTTTATAGTAACTTAAAGTAGGGGCAAGGCCGGTCATAGTAGGGGGAGGAGAGCGACTCTCTCTCTCTTCATCGATTCATTTCAATTCTAGATCTAGAATTTTCCTCATCCAAATTTCTTTATCCCTACACCAATCTCTACCCAAATTCCTTTACAATTCTTTCTCTACTCACCATAGGAGGCTATTAGAACAAGGAGGATGCAAGGATCTACAAGAAGGAGGAAGGAGCACAAGTTGAAGGATCTTGACACTCAATTTAAGACTTGCGTTAGGAATCCATCTTTCAATAGGTACAATTTAGTTTTTACTCTCTAATTAGACTCTAAATCTATAATTTAATCATTAGAAACCATCCCATGTACTAAGGCTACCCATAGGAAGTGGAATTAGCTTCATAGTAGGCCTATGGAGGAAGTTATGTGGTATTTTGTGTCAATTTTGGGAGAATTCAGAGATTGGCACATCTTGTGTTTGTCAATAGGTCAATTAGACTAAATTGACATGTGTTTGGTTGTGTGAGACTAGTGTCGTGTCCATAATTGGATATGTATAGGCCATATCATGACAATTTGGTGATACGGGTTAATTTAGAGTTTTTCTTCCGACACGACGGTTTGAGCATGTCATATATTGACACGGACACAGAGTTGAGTAGCTAGCTCTTCGTAGTACTTCTAATTATGATTCTAGACTTACACGTTTCCTTTTGGATATATTTGGATCAAAACTTGGTACCGTATCGCAAGCGTAACGTAGATTTAGTGCGATATGGTGCGGTGCACGCCAAGTGTTTGTAAAATTGATATGTTAAGTTTCATATACTTGTTTGAGCCTTGTTTATGTATAAATTATATTATTATAGAATCTATATTTTGATATATATATATACATATATTTTAGTATTAATGGTTGTTACTGATGTATGTTGGTGTATCTCTATGAGTATTGGGTAATTGAGCTAAGGGGGGTGTTATACCCGAATGTGGGAATGCTCGGGTACCTAGGGTGTGTCTTAACTGTGTGAGGTCTAGCAGTAGCAGCAGCAGCAAACTATATAAGGTCGAGCAGTAGCAGTAGCAGCAGCAGTAACATACTGTGTGAAGTCGGGCAGCAGCAGCAAAAATGCAAGTAGGGGGCAGCAGCAGAAACAATGCAAGTAGTGAACAGCAGTAGCAGCAACATGTTGAGAGCAGGAGCAGCAGCATGATGCTAGGATCAACATTAATGAGGATGAGAGGGCTCGGGTTTGTAGGTTGGAAGTTTAAGTGTTGGTTAGATGCCACTGTTAATAGGTTTGTATTCGTTGGTTAGTAGTTTAGTGGATGTATGTTAGTGTTTAGTTGCTAATTTAATTAGTACATGTTAGAAGCATGGGTATGCTAGTTATGTTAGTTGTTGATATTGATTTTAGTATTAAATAGTATGTTAGTATTATATCAGTTAGTTAGTTAATTGGTGTATATATATATATATATATATATATATATATATATATATATATATATATATATATATATATATATATATATATATATATATAAATATATATATATATATATATATTTTAGTTGGTTTTAGTTAAAGGTGAGATTAGATATTGGATTACCTTGTGATACCAAGGTAATTGTTAGGTATTTTGGATTATACTCAAGGTATTGGGTTTGTGTATCAAGAGGGGGTGTAGGTGGTATGATACCGTATTGGCTCAAAGCCAAGGTATCCACTTAGCATTAGTTTAGCTAGAGATACTATATATATTTTCATCTCGTATATATATATATATATATATATATATATATATATATATATATATATATATATATATATATATATATATATTATATTTTTCATATCTAATAATTTACGTATCTTTTGATACCAAATAGTGTCGACACTTTAATATCCAATCATAGCTAGTATAGCCTAGTTACATAGTGTATGGACTCAATATCCTAGAGGTGGACTCATACAACCAAGAAATAGCTAGTTTGACTAAATTTGACTAGTTTGACCTAGAGTTGACCTAGTTTGACTATTTTGACTTTAAAATGGCTTATGACCTAGAATTTGACTAGTTTAACTTATTTTTATTCTAAAACCTTATATTGATGTAATTTTCCATATTTAAGTCTCCGAGGTACCGTACCAGACATCTTTGGTACTGTTCACCAGATTTCAGATAAGTACATTATCTGATAGTTTTATATTTATGATATCCCCTATGTTTCTTGTATTTAGTGTAGATATCCTTGATTTTTTAACACGATGGTTACACAGATTGGTATATTCAGATCTCATCATGAGATATTATTCTTTGGTATTTATGATGTATCTTGTGCAAGACTTGTTCCTAGTTCTTCTTGTACATGTACAGACATTGATTTTTGGGAAGACTAGCTACCTACCCAGTGAATCCTATGTCATAACGTACCATGGTTGGATCCACGATACCAGTCGGGGCGGGGAGTGTTAGTCTAGGTATGTGATCATACCCTCCTTCTACATGTCATTATGAGTGTCGATCATACACTGCACGTATGATTAATCAGGCCCTAGTCCTTGTACAAGTTCCCAAGCTGATCATATGTTGAAGCTGGTACTCACTCCCATAGTAGTAGTATTTTTTGCTCATTTCTATGATGCTCAATTCTTGTTTTTAATTCTAGTATTCCTATTTTGTATATCTCTTGTACCTATATATTGCATCTTGTATATTTGCTCTTTATACTGTTACATAGTTTATATCATTCATTGGAACTGCTGTTAGAGATATACTTTGCTCCTTTCCTGACTTGATATATTTTTCCCAGATGACACTGAGGAGTTGTACCCCACTCACTATGGGCCTTAGGACGTAGTTGGATTAGATTCAGAGACTTTGATTCAGGAGAGTCTCGTCCCGGTTGATACAGATGACCCGGTACCTATAACTCAGTAGATAGATTTATTTGTACTGGATTTGTCTCAAGCTTTTGTTATTAGCATTTCTTATTTTTAGATGACTCATTGGATTTTATCTGGTCTTGTGAGTTGTTTTTAACTATTCAGTTCTTTATATCTTATTCGTGCGATTGTTCCATCTTATAGATCTGTGATTGAGTATTCATATTTTATTGGTGGCATTATTATATCTTGATTGCTAGATAGATAGTTTAGCCAAACAGCGTTCTACCGCCGATGTTGTAATTTAGGCTAGATATTGTTCACTACTTGTGTCCCTACAACGA
Source organism: Iris macrosiphon (assembly GCA_036927795.1). Taxonomy (NCBI): domain Eukaryota; kingdom Viridiplantae; phylum Streptophyta; class Magnoliopsida; order Asparagales; family Iridaceae; genus Iris; species Iris macrosiphon. The sequence goes on from JAYESA010000002.1 coordinate 45,688,242, forward strand.
GTGCGGATCATGACACTGCATGAGTCGGGTCAGCTCGTGCGGACGCATGATGTGTGTTCCCTACGACAGGAAGAAAGACGGGGAGCGCATACTCGGTAGTTGGGTGAGGCACAACGGCCTTTGCAACCGATGTTCTACGAGTCTTCTTAGGATTTGCTAGCCTTAGAGAAGCACCGCCCTCAGAGATAATTTCCTCAAAGGCTTGCTGGTCGAAGCGTACAACCAGCATTCTTTAGGTCAAACCCAGCTTCGATACGTCGGATCGCGTCATGACCTTTAAGTAAGTCCCCAACAGAGTCGCCACCTTATTTTCCCTTGAAGTAAGTTTAGGAAACCTTCATTTAATAAAAAACAAAAAGGCTACAAAGAAATCCTAGACAGAAAATCTAATTACAATATTTTTTTATCACGGTAATATGACGATGGAAATCGAATACTACAGCGACTTTTTTACTCTGTTGACGGTCTGACGAGGGAATGAGGATGCTTTCTTCTCTCTTCTCTCTCCTGAGCATGTATACACGTACGTAGCTCACCTAGAGGGGTATGGTCTCCGAAGAAGAAAACTATCCATTGGAACATCCAAGTTGCCCCTATTTATAACCATCAAGTTGGTGGGCTATAGGTGTTGTATATGCTTCTATTTGGTGGCCGTAGGTGCTCCTTCAACAAAAATTGGTTGCTACTGTAGAAGCATGTTATGGGCTGGCTGCCACGTATACATCCTTAACATATATAATTGAGACTAGGATGAGCTGCCACATAGATGTTTATTGCGATTCACTGTTGCTGAAGATATGGGTGGTTCTCGTCTTTTGTTTGCGTGACTTGGTCAGTTTGACACATGGCTCGCATTTAGTTGGAGAGAATCACTTCAGTCGCAAAAAAAATATTTAGTCTCAAGGAACCCTTCTACGTTGGACGTATGGAGTCTGGGATGCATAGAACGAATAAAACGCATAGAGTATAAAACGCGCGGGGCCAGAGACGCATGGAACACATAGAGTCTGGAACACATGGGGCCCGAGATGCATGTAATGCATAGAGTCTGAAACGTATGGGACTAAAGACACAAGGAACTCATGGAGTCTGGAATACATGGGGCCAGAGAGGCATGGAGTCTAGGACGCATGTGGCCTCGTACACGTTCACTGCATGCCTGCCAGGAGTGAAGTTCATGCTGACTTGAGGTTCTGCCGTTTAGCTTGCTCACGTCTTTCGAGGTAATCAGAAAGTCTTTTCTGTCAGGATTCTGTGTCATACATAATCTTTGTGTCAGGCCTTTATGTGGCCAGCATTGGGGTGCCTAGATGCTTGAAGGAGTAGTGGCACATGACACTGCTGGCGCATGTAGACACTATTTACATAGTAGCGCATAGCACTGCTGGCGCATGGGAACACTAGTTACTTAATTGTGCATGGCACTGATGGCACATACGAATACTAGTTATGAAGCGGTCAGCGTATAGTAGCTTCTTTTCTGGGCCATATAGTCATTCTGCGACCTGATTTCTTCTCAGTCGATCTAGGGGTGCATATTTATTGGACGCATGAATCTAGATTTTCTATGCTTCTACAAACTCAATGATAACAGGTTTGAATCATAGAGACGATATGTTAAAAACCAATTAAGATAAAATTTGATATTCATACACGTCAATCAGAAATCATGTTACTCAGAACCCTCGTCATGCCAGTAAGCATAGTTGTGATAAGCGATAGAGTCCATAACTAAGATATGCACCTCTATAATCATGTTATCTAGAATCCTCGTTGTGCCGACTAGTATAGCTGCGAGAAACTCTAAATTATATAACTAAGATATGTACATCCAAAATTAGGTCTCTACGTTTCCGCCATGCCAGTTAGTATGGCTACGATAAACTCTAAGCTCCATAACAAAGGCAGACGGTTACCTTTCTCACTATCCTCATCAAAATGTATTATCAGAATATACCTCAATTCAGTCCATAAAATTTATCTCGATACAAGAATCAAAGTCAATAACGAACATCAAGAATCAAATTCAGCAATGATCAAGTGGGAGTAAACGGAAACAGGTAAAAATAGATTTAGAATTAGAGTTTATAGTAAGATTCTCAAGCGTCGTCCCAATAATCTCTCAAGGAATCATAATTTGTGATTGAGTATTCTTCCATCCTATATCATATCGCAGGCTCACAGTAGTACAACTAAGTCATTGCACTACCACAATATCGTACTAATTGCGAAGCCAGACCTACATGGGCCACCATCAAATTGTGTCACGACCCACACCCGGTATAGGGGCACGAGTACATGGGTACGTCCGACCTACGCTGCAGCATTGACATTAGAACGTTGTCTATGTCATCAATATCTAGCTATCAATCATACTAATACAAGTAGTTCTATCATGTACTCAATCACAATAATCTAAAGAAGAATTAATAAGAAAGATAAACCAAATAATATTCTAAAGAAATAAAACTAGACATGATATGGAATAAGAAGTACAAGCCTAGATCTCTACAGTTGTCACCTCAAGTCCACAGTGTAAGAGCAGTCCTATTTATAGCATCACCCTGAAATCATGGAATGAAGAGCACAACAATCATTAAAAAATATTAGCCAGTCAGGACTGGAGCGAAGCACACCTATAACAACAGTTCTGTCACGACCCGCACCCGGTTTAGGGGCACGAAAGCGTGGGTACGTCCAGCCTACGCCGCAGCATCGGCGGTAGAACGCTGTCTAGGTCAAGTACTATCTAAACAATCTCACGCTAGTATCCAACTCCATAAGGAGACGTGGATATCATAAAATAAATCTAGAAATACTCAATCACAACTACAGCACGATAGGAAATGAAGAAATAAAAGAATACAACAAAAGTCTAATGACACAATAATCATACCTGCAATCAGTAACATCCAATCCCCCAAGTGTGTCGGAAACCAGTCTACTAAGGTCACAGTCTGGAAAAATATTTCCAGTCAGGAAGGAGCAAAGTACATCTCTAAATAGCAGTTCTATATAAATGACATAAACTATGTAGCAGTTCTAGATGGAAATATACCAGATGCATGTATAGGTACGAGAAATGTACAATGAGAGAAATACTGGAAATACTGTAAGTAAATACAGGAAAAGAACAATATGTCAATGAGCAAGAATCCTATGACTAAGTGTGTGAGTACTAGTTTTAACATGTGATCGGCTTGGGAACTTGATCAGGCTGGTTACATGTGATTAGCTATGATTCACGAAGGTCAGGCTAACCGTTGGTTAGCTATGATGCATGTAGAGGTCAGGCTAATCACACGTAACAGCTATGAGGCACGGAGATGGTCAGGCCGCACCCGACGTGAGATGTGGGGTGAGCTATGATGCATGAAAAGTTGGGTATGATCACATATCTAACTAAAATACTCCCCACCCCCGACTGGTATAGTAGATCCAATCATGGTACGCTATGGCACGGGATTCCCTAGGAAGGTAGCAAATCTTCCCGGAAATCAGTGTCTGTACATGCACAAGATAACAAGGAACAAGTCTTGTACAAGCTACACCATGAATAAGGAATAACATCTCATGACGAGATCCGTGTATACCAATCCGTGTAACCAACGTGTCAAGAACATGGATATTTACACTAGATACAGTGAACATAGGAGATATCATAAATTAGAAACTAATCAGAGAATGTACTCGCCTTGGGTCCTTAGCTGGTAAAACCAATGTCCTGTCCCAAAGTATCGTCTGGAGGATCCAACAGTCCTAAAATATATCAATACAAAATTTGCATCAGGTGCTACACTAACACATCACAAATACATGAACTCAGGGGCTCTGCCAGGCATGGCTCTAGTCAACTAGGGTCATCTAGTAGGGATACGTATATAAATACACATTTACACTCAGAGTATATACCAATACAAACGTATATAATATATATATATAAGTGTCTCTTAGTATTTGTACAAAATACATATTTGTGTATATACACTAATAGATGTTTATAAATATATATTTTTATACCAAAATACATATTTGTATATATATATATCAATCAAATATTTTTATATATGTATATTAGCAAATCAAAGAATGTACATAATGCCACACTTCTCAAGGTGATCCCAAATGAAATAGCAGTTAGTTCCAATGGGTCCGGAGCAGTCCAAATAGCTAGAAACTATATAAAGAAGTCCAAGATCGGAGCTCGGCACGAAAATCGAGATAAGGATACCGAGTCCTCAATACATAGAGAAAACACCTTAATTTAATGAAAATCATTTCGAAATTATTTGAACAATAATTGTAAAAACTTTCCTTTCGAACAAAATTACACTTAAAAGTTTATTTATAAAAATCTAGAATTTATGTAAAAGCCAATGTATTTATATCTCTAGTAATTTCAGTTACCAATCCAACTAACCAATTTCGAACAAATTTTGATTATTGAAACTATTTCTTTAATAATAATATAAACCCCAACAAATTATTATATTTTACATAATCAAACCCTTATATTTAATACATAAAAATAAACTAATTACATGAAATTTCTAAACTAATTAATTAATAAATTAAATAACTGATTAAGAATTTATTTACTGATTAATAAATAATTAACTAAACTAAACTAATATAATTTAACTAATTGATTAATTAATTAACTGGTTAATTAACTAATTAATCATATATTAACTAATTAACTAAACCGTAACTTTAACTGACAGAACAGAAGAAAGAGGGAAGAGAAAGGAGGGGCTCACGTTGGGAGAGGGGTTTCCCGGCGTCGGCGCGGTGGAGGTGACATAAAATTCTTTTCTGGTAATAAATCATTTGATAGCCTTCTGGTTCTAAATTCAGCTGAATTTGTAGTTTGTTGTTCATCTAAATTTCCTTTTGACATTGGAGTGAAGCTTTTCTTCAACAAATCATCTATAGATGTCCCCGGAGTAGAGTTTAAAACATCAAGGAGCTTACTCATTGGGAACTCATCTAGGTGAACTGGATATATGCTACACGAACCATCAGATGAAACCTTAAGCTGCTCGTCAGCATTGTGAGCTCTTTTTGAATTGAACGTAGAAGAGGGTTTGTCCCAAAAAATTCATCAGCATGAACTTCCCAATTATATAGGAAATCCGGTCAAAAAAAAACGAACGGCAACCTCCACAGGAACCCCATTATGATGTGTGCGGGATTTGTTTATGAAACCCTGAATCCTCACAGTGATTCCATCTGCAGTCTCAAGAGTGTAAGCATCAAATCGCTTTATAATAGGTGCAGAGTTAAAAACTCTCATTGCATGTTGCCCTCTTGTATTCAGCCCACCAACGGCCAACCTCTTGCCATCGACGCCGGTCTCGGCTCCGAACAACCACCAATCGAACAGCAGGACTGTTTTTTTTTGGAAGGAAGAAGGTGTGAAAGGGGTGGCCGGAATGGAGTTCAACGAGCTGACGGCGGCTTGACTCCTTATTGCTGCTGCTTTTCAAGAAGAAGAGCAGCCACTCTTTGTGCTTCGCTTGACTCCTTATTGCTGCTGCTTTTCAAGAAGAAGAGCAGCCACTCGTTGTGCTTCGCTTGACTCCTTATTGCTGCTGCGGCTTGACTCCTTATTGCTGCTACTTTTCAAGAAGAAGAGCAGCCACTCTTTGTGCTTCGCTTGACTCCTTATTGCTGCTGCGGCTTGACTCCTTATTGCTGCTGCTTTTCAAGAAGAAGAAGAAGGAGAAAAAGAAGAAGAAGAAGGGAATTTTTTTTTTTTTGGATGGGAAAGGAGGCTACGTTGGAGGCTTGTTTTTGGGATTAGGGTTTTTCTAGGGAAGGGTGTTGATGTTACTTTAAATAGGAAGAGGGTGAGATGTGGATGAAGGGTGGAGATTGCATCCATCTAGAATGGATGGCCATGACTTGTCATGAGGAAAAATTTATTATTCTTGGAGAGGGTTGTTGACTTAGTCAAATAATTGGGCTCTCCATTTGTTTGAACCAATGGGGTGTTGACACCAATTATGCAAATTTGCAAATTAGCCCCCTTAAATTTGGGTATTTGCACAGACGCATGAAATGATGAAAAATTTGCGGGCGATTCGGTGTCCGGTGTTTTGTAGGGTCAGGGGGCGCTGTAAGTTCGGTGTGGGCTCAATTTACAGGGTACTGGAATTAAATTGGAATTTCATAATCGGTTAAAATAGTATCCTCAATTTAATTAGAATTAAATGCAAGTTGTGTTCTAAAATTAATTAGGGGTACATGGGCCAAAATCAGGTCAGGTCATCAATACCAATAATGAAGAAGACTCAGAACAGGATATTACCCTAATTTGGGCCGCACGAAAAATAGGTCAAGATTGCCTCCAATTTTCGATTGGAACGCACAACGATGCAAAATAGGGATTTATTAAATAACGTCCGCGACGATTTTTGTGCGGCCAGAAATAATGTACAGAGAGCATAATTATGAGTTGCAAAAATAGCAGAATGGAAGGCGGGCATGTCTAGGGCAAGATTGTGAAATTTGTTGGAAGACAAAAGTCAGGGTACTGCTCCAAATATCGAAGCAAAGGCAATGCGCAATAATTTAAATAAAATACGGTAATTAAATACAACCTCCAATAACTTAATTCTAAAATAAAACAATTAACCTCAAAATCCCATAATTCGGACATGTGTTCCTCTACTGGGCTTCTAGGCCAAGCTGCTAGCTCAAAACAAATGAACACTGTATATAATTATATATTTAATTACACATCACACATAATTATTTAAATTAATATACCTATCACGCAATTACTAAATTGTAACTACAATAATATTAAATATTGTAAAAAGTCGAAAATACCCCTGTTTTCAGAATGTGGTAGTGACAAGTCTACCCACCTTAAAAGAATTTCGTCCTCGAAATTTAAAGTCCTCATAGTAGTGTTTATTCATTATATTATTATTTTCCATAAATAGTGAAATTCAACAACCCACAAAATCCTGAAATAATCCGCCTTGTCGTTTCACAATTTTCAAAAATTTCTGAAATATTCTCAAAATAAAAATCAGATTCCGTCTCCTCACAATTCCCACGAATTTAAATAAAATTTATACTCGGAATTTGATATATGTTCCTCAAATTTAATTTCAATCACTGTATTGATTCTCATCCCAAAAAATCTGCATCCAAACAATAATCCATCAATGATCTGATTCTTTAGTTTTCTTTTTCCTCAAAATACTTAATAATACGACACTTATGGATCCTTCAAATGCAACGTCCGCAATAATAAAGTTTAAATTACTATATTGCAATCGAATATATATACTGATAATTTTCCAAATTTTCCGCAAATTTTAATGATAATTTATATCACAATCAACCTTCCTGAAATTAACAATCATCAATTCTGCCATGTTAAATTTTTAATCCTTTATTTAAATTAGTGTTTATCCTCCAATTTCAATCATATCTCGATCCTTGTAAAACCAATGATCCAGCAATTCTGTTATATCAACTCATGAATGCTTATCCTTGAATTTCTAATCATCTTGTCCCATTTTGTCAAGTCATAACCTTGTCATAGATCCTTGCTATGGTCAAAACCCCAACGATCATGGTCTAAGAAAAATTTTACCCACAGTCATACAACAACCAACTTAGAGGAAACATGCATGGTTATGGTCTGTCTTATCATGGTATTGCATTCTCTGTCAGGGTGTACTACTAACTATATCCTAACAAGAAAAATCACGAATACAACCCACGGTACTAGGGAATCAATCAAATAGAAGACAAAACAACATGAGAAAAAGAAAGAACCTGCTAACATATTTCTTGCGGTATCTACTATCTCTAACAAACACTTAACTCTAGCACATTCACTAACAATTTCCTATTCATGTACACTGGCACCCATATCAACTAATCATAAATCCACAAAATCCATGAATATATCCGTATTGCACACACCTGTTTATTAATACTAAAATCTGATGCCAATAATCTCTAATATTACCATGATTCAATAATGCATCCAAGTTGATACCTCTATCTCTTTAGGTACCCCTGTTCTACTTCAGTACACTCACTGCTAGTTCTCGTTCCTACTACAATGGTCCATACTATTTGTTCTCATCACTCCAGTGCACCCCAAGTGTAACACCATACTAAGTACTGATCTTTCCAATACAATTTTAGATGGACACCCAAGTCAGTCTGCGGTGTCATCTCAACCATGCTCAAGTCACCAGATCCTTACACGTGTATATCATCTACTCATATATTAATATTCATATTTCTTATCTACCATAAATTTAATTCTCAAGAATAATCATCAAGGTTTAACTTCTCGATCAACTTAAAAATAAATGCATATGCCTCCTCAAAGTCAGATACTCAACATCGAATAAAAATTTTAATCACTTCTAAATCTTTGTAGCCTTGACCATTTTTATTGAATCAATATTTGAAATCCTCAAAAAATTTAATGACATAATCTCAACTCCTCAATTATTCTAAAAATAAGATTTTATTTCCACCTTTTAATTTATAATTCCACAAATGTACATATCAGTGCTCACGGTCTCTGATACTCGAGGTGCACTCAATGCATCTAGTGTCTATAATTGTGTAATAAAAATTGTACTGCCTGAATCACTTGTGCTATTACCTCCAATGATCAAAGTTATCATCCCTGTATTTTCTTTCATGATTTCAATTTATGTCAACTGGTATATCATCTAATTATCATCACACAGAGTGCTTACTGTTATTAACGTCATCCTCGACTAATCCTTGATATAGAATCATTAGCACTCTTGGTATTATATCACTAGCTTCATTAATGGATTATCTCATCAAGCTCATTAGAACTCATGATCACCTGAATCCTCTATTACACTCATGTTTCTTTACCCTCATGGGTATGTGTATGGTTCCTCATCTCGATTGATGTATAGGTATTCCCCTTTAACTTTTTCAGTCTGTTAAACTGATCTGTGATACGCTTCACCATCTTCATTACAATTTTCGATATTTCTCTACTCATGACACCTCATTAACTCTTTATACGTATATATTTCCTTACCTTTAATACTTCCGATATCAATCATCAAATTGAACATCATGCTCCATAAATCCTTTAACGCAATTCCTTGATACTTAATTGTTTACATAGGTCACTCAATTACATAATCATGATTATCCAGGACGGGTATATTGGCTTTGTCACTAACTCTGAGAACTATCACTGATACTCAATACTCTCCTTCTACTCTCAGTCTCTAATGACACTTATCCTAGAATCATTGTTACAAGGTACTATGCCAAGGGCTAACTCTAGATTAAAGCCTACTGCTCACATGTCCAACTAAGAAACACTTACAAACTCACAAGTCACACTCAGTCAAACTAATACAAGACACAACCAAAATTGCAAGTCACTAATTATCATACTAACAAGGAATCCTCAAGGAAATAAGCTCAAAAGGAACTGGATCAAGAACGGAAGGTATCTTTACTGCTAGTAAAGAAAAGAAGTGATGGAACAAGGTCCTGGAATAACAGAAATAGATAAGTCTTGAGATGATACTTTAAGAACCAATTTAAGATACAACCTGATAATCATACACGTCTGTCAGAAATCATGACACACAGAATCCTCGCCACGCCAGTAAGCATAGATGCGATAAACGACAGGTTCCGTAACTAAGGTATGCAACCCTATAATCATGTCATCTAGAATCCTCGCCACGCCAACCGGTATGGCTGCGAGAGACCCTAAGTTTCATAACAACAGTATGTACATCCAAGTCAGGTTCCTACGTTCTCGTCACGATAGCTAATATGGCTGCGATAAACTCTAGGTTCCATAACCAAAGTAGACGTTTTACCTTTCTTACTGTCCTCATCAATATATGTCATCAGATGATACCGTAAATTCTAGTCCGTAAAATTCATCTCAATATGAAATCAACTCAACAACGATACCAGGAATTAAAGTTAACAACTGGTCAACAAGAATCAAACTCAACAATGATACCAAGAATTTAATTTAATAACTGCTCAACAAGAATCAAGTTCAGTAACAACAAGCGAGAGCGGACGAAAACAAGGAAAAAGATTTAAATTGGAAATTATAATAAGATTCTCAAGGGGTCGTCCCAGGAATCTCTCAAGAAATTGTGATTGAGTATTCGCTCTCGTCCTAGTATCCTATGTCCTAGATCCTATCGCAGGCACGCAGTAGTATAACAAGGATGCCACACTACTACGACATCGCACAACTCGCGAAGTCAGACCTGCATGGGCCACCACTAAAAACGTGTCACGACCCGCACCCGGTTTAGGGGCACGAAAGCGTGGGTACGTCCAGCCTACGCCGCAGCATCGGCGGTAGAACGCTGTCTAGGTCAAGTACTATCTAAACAATCTCACGCTAGTATCCAACTCCATAAGGAGACGTGGATATCATAAAATAAATCTAGAAATACTCAATCACAACTACAGCACGATAGGAAATGAAGAAATAAAAGAATACAACAAAAGTCTAATGACACAATAATCATACCTGCAATCAGTAACATCCAATCCCCCAAGTGTGTCGGAAACCAGTCTACTAAGGTCACAGTCTGGAAAAATATTTCCAGTCAGGAAGGAGCAAAGTACATCTCTAAATAGCAGTTCTATATAAATGACATAAACTATGTAGCAGTTCTAGATGGAAATATACCAGATGCATGTATAGGTACGAGAAATGTACAATGAGAGAAATACTGGAAATACTGTAAGTAAATACAGGAAAAGAACAATATGTCAATGAGCAAGAATCCTATGACTAAGTGTGTGAGTACTAGTTTTAACATGTGATCGGCTTGGGAACTTGATCAGGCTGGTTACATGTGATTAGCTATGATTCACGAAGGTCAGGCTAACCGTTGGTTAGCTATGATGCATGTAGAGGTCAGGCTAATCACACGTAACAGCTATGAGGCACGGAGATGGTCAGGCCGCACCCGACGTGAGATGTGGGGTGAGCTATGATGCATGAAAAGTTGGGTATGATCACATATCTAACTAAAATACTCCCCACCCCCGACTGGTATAGTAGATCCAATCATGGTACGCTATGGCACGGGATTCCCTAGGAAGGTAGCAAATCTTCCCGGAAATCAGTGTCTGTACATGCACAAGATAACAAGGAACAAGTCTTGTACAAGCTACACCATGAATAAGGAATAACATCTCATGACGAGATCCGTGTATACCAATCCGTGTAACCAACGTGTCAAGAACATGGATATTTACACTAGATACAGTGAACATAGGAGATATCATAAATTAGAAACTAATCAGAGAATGTACTCGCCTTGGGTCCTTAGCTGGTAAAACCAATGTCCTGTCCCAAAGTATCGTCTGGAGGATCCAACAGTCCTAAAATATATCAATACAAAATTTGCATCAGGTGCTACACTAACACATCACAAATACATGAACTCAGGGGCTCTGCCAGGCATGGCTCTAGTCAACTAGGGTCATCTAGTAGGGATACGTATATAAATACACATTTACACTCAGAGTATATACCAATACAAACGTATATAATATATATATATAAGTGTCTCTTAGTATTTGTACAAAATACATATTTGTGTATATACACTAATAGATGTTTATAAATATATATTTTTATACCAAAATACATATTTGTATATATATATATCAATCAAATATTTTTATATATGTATATTAGCAAATCAAAGAATGTACATAATGCCACACTTCTCAAGGTGATCCCAAATGAAATAGCAGTTAGTTCCAATGGGTCCGGAGCAGTCCAAATAGCTAGAAACTATATAAAGAAGTCCAAGATCGGAGCTCGGCACGAAAATCGAGATAAGGATACCGAGTCCTCAATACATAGAGAAAACACCTTAATTTAATGAAAATCATTTCGAAATTATTTGAACAATAATTGTAAAAACTTTCCTTTCGAACAAAATTACACTTAAAAGTTTATTTATAAAAATCTAGAATTTATGTAAAAGCCAATGTATTTATATCTCTAGTAATTTCAGTTACCAATCCAACTAACCAATTTCGAACAAATTTTGATTATTGAAACTATTTCTTTAATAATAATATAAACCCCAACAAATTATTATATTTTACATAATCAAACCCTTATATTTAATACATAAAAATAAACTAATTACATGAAATTTCTAAACTAATTAATTAATAAATTAAATAACTGATTAAGAATTTATTTACTGATTAATAAATAATTAACTAAACTAAACTAATATAATTTAACTAATTGATTAATTAATTAACTGGTTAATTAACTAATTAATCATATATTAACTAATTAACTAAACCGTAACTTTAACTGACAGAACAGAAGAAAGAGGGAAGAGAAAGGAGGGGCTCACGTTGGGAGAGGGGTTTCCCGGCGTCGGCGCGGTGGAGGTGACATAAAATTCTTTTCTGGTAATAAATCATTTGATAGCCTTCTGGTTCTAAATTCAGCTGAATTTGTAGTTTGTTGTTCATCTAAATTTCCTTTTGACATTGGAGTGAAGCTTTTCTTCAACAAATCATCTATAGATGTCCCCGGAGTAGAGTTTAAAACATCAAGGAGCTTACTCATTGGGAACTCATCTAGGTGAACTGGATATATGCTACACGAACCATCAGATGAAACCTTAAGCTGCTCGTCAGCATTGTGAGCTCTTTTTGAATTGAACGTAGAAGAGGGTTTGTCCCAAAAAATTCATCAGCATGAACTTCCCAATTATATAGGAAATCCGGTCAAAAAAAAACGAACGGCAACCTCCACAGGAACCCCATTATGATGTGTGCGGGATTTGTTTATGAAACCCTGAATCCTCACAGTGATTCCATCTGCAGTCTCAAGAGTGTAAGCATCAAATCGCTTTATAATAGGTGCAGAGTTAAAAACTCTCATTGCATGTTGCCCTCTTGTATTCAGCCCACCAACGGCCAACCTCTTGCCATCGACGCCGGTCTCGGCTCCGAACAACCACCAATCGAACAGCAGGACTGTTTTTTTTTTGGAAGGAAGAAGGTGTGAAAGGGGTGGCCGGAATGGAGTTCAACGAGCTGACGGCGGCTTGACTCCTTATTGCTGCTGCTTTTCAAGAAGAAGAGCAGCCACTCTTTGTGCTTCGCTTGACTCCTTATTGCTGCTGCTTTTCAAGAAGAAGAGCAGCCACTCGTTGTGCTTCGCTTGACTCCTTATTGCTGCTGCGGCTTGACTCCTTATTGCTGCTACTTTTCAAGAAGAAGAGCAGCCACTCTTTGTGCTTCGCTTGACTCCTTATTGCTGCTGCGGCTTGACTCCTTATTGCTGCTGCTTTTCAAGAAGAAGAAGAAGGAGAAAAAGAAGAAGAAGAAGAAGGGAATTTTTTTTTTTTTGGATGGGAAAGGAGGCTACGTTGGAGGCTTGTTTTTGGGATTAGGGTTTTTCTAGGGAAGGGTGTTGATGTTACTTTAAATAGGAAGAGGGTGAGATGTGGATGAAGGGTGGAGATTGCATCCATCTAGAATGGATGGCCATGACTTGTCATGAGGAAAAATTTATTATTCTTGGAGAGGGTTGTTGACTTAGTCAAATAATTGGGCTCTCCATTTGTTTGAACCAATGGGGTGTTGACACCAATTATGCAAATTTGCAAATTAGCCCCCTTAAATTTGGGTATTTGCACAGACGCATGAAATGATGAAAAATTTGCGGGCGATTCGGTGTCCGGTGTTTTGTAGGGTCAGGGGGCGCTGTAAGTTCGGTGTGGGCTCAATTTACAGGGTACTGGAATTAAATTGGAATTTCATAATCGGTTAAAATAGTATCCTCAATTTAATTAGAATTAAATGCAAGTTGTGTTCTAAAATTAATTAGGGGTACATGGGCCAAAATCAGGTCAGGTCATCAATACCAATAATGAAGAAGACTCAGAACAGGATATTACCCTAATTTGGGCCGCACGAAAAATAGGTCAAGATTGCCTCCAATTTTCGATTGGAACGCACAACGATGCAAAATAGGGATTTATTAAATAACGTCCGCGACGATTTTTGTGCGGCCAGAAATAATGTACAGAGAGCATAATTATGAGTTGCAAAAATAGCAGAATGGAAGGCGGGCATGTCTAGGGCAAGATTGTGAAATTTGTTGGAAGACAAAAGTCAGGGTACTGCTCCAAATATCGAAGCAAAGGCAATGCGCAATAATTTAAATAAAATACGGTAATTAAATACAACCTCCAATAACTTAATTCTAAAATAAAACAATTAACCTCAAAATCCCATAATTCGGACATGTGTTCCTCTACTGGGCTTCTAGGCCAAGCTGCTAGCTCAAAACAAATGAACACTGTATATAATTATATATTTAATTACACATCACACATAATTATTTAAATTAATATACCTATCACGCAATTACTAAATTGTAACTACAATAATATTAAATATTGTAAAAAGTCGAAAATACCCCTGTTTTCAGAATGTGGTAGTGACAAGTTCTAAATAAATCATAAAGACTATAAAATAGTAAATAGTAAAAAAAATTATATAAAATAGGAGCAGGAACAGAAAAAGAAACTGATAATGGAAAAGTAGGAATGTAAATAAGCAGGCTAATGTAATATCATACAGTAATCATGAAATAGTAAACTAGCTGAGTATGTGAGTACTAGCTTCGACATGTGGTCGGCTTGGGAATATAAATAGGGATAATGGCCTGGTTAATCATACGTGAAGTGTATGATTAACACTAACAGGATACTTGTACATGAATACTTGTACAGGGATGGGTAAGATCACATATCTAACTAACACTTTTCAACCCCAAACTAGTATAGTAGATCCAACCATGACACATTATGACACAAGATTCACAGAGCAGGGGCCATCCTTATCAGGAATTAGCATCTATACATGTTAGTAATCACAGGGCATGTACAGGGTCCAACAGAAAATAACATGTCATGACGGGCTCCTGAATATACCAATCTGTGTAACATCGTATCAGAAATCATGTATAACTATACTATATACATGTAACATAGAAACTACCATATATAAGAATCTATCAGAGAATGTACTCGCATGTGGTCCTGAGCAAATGGTGTAACTCGGTGTCCGAACTGGTGTCACACTGACCTATATATGAAATTATATGTCATTTAGTGTATTGAAATGATAAACATGCTTAAATAAGCTAAAATATAATTTTTAGGCCAAAACTAGGTTATATTAGTCAAACTACTCAATTCTAGGTAATACTAGTCTATACCTAGGTTTCTAGGTCCATACCTTGTTATACTAGGTTATACTAGCTAGTATTAGACACTAGGATACCATATACTAAGTATCAATATATCTATATATATATATATATATATATATATATATATATATATATATATATATATATATATATATACACACACACACACACTATCTACTATCTACTATTACCTTAGTTAATATCTATAACTTGAAATCTAAATCTCCCCTAATAACTTTGTGTTCACTTATACCTCACACTACTCCCTAGGCATCAATATCCTCGCCATGTAAGTACCTCATTACCTTGTGATACTCCAAATCTTAATATCACCACCTAGGTATTTATCTATATCTTAGCTATAATTAATACCTTAATTCTAATCCTCAACTTATTTGTATATACCTTAGCTATAAACCTTACTAACTTTGGATATCCCAACCTTTGGTACAATGGTATCACAAACCTCGATGTGTGATACTAATCACACCAACACCTTTAACTGATACTCACTTGATATCTCATACATATCTAAAACTTATATAACTCACTTAAACTATTACTCATTTCCTAGTATATTAATCTATACCCAAAACCTTAGTCCAAAACCTGGATACTTTCCTCCTCTCAAATCCCGACGCACATAACACACCATGGTACCAATATACTATCACTCTCGCCACACACACACTCCAACAAACAACAATGGTGCAATACAGAAGCAGCACAACACACACCCTACTCTACCTTGTATAGCCAAGTTACCTCCATTGCTACAGACCTGCATCCTTCAACCTCTACAAGTAGACTCTCCTCTAACATACTACCACGTACAACATAAACACTACTATTTGTCACAACCACATTTTGTAGAAAAGGGTATTTTGGTCATTTCATAATTAATTAAATATTGTGCATATGAATAATTATTTATTATATTATTTAATTATTGTTATATGTTAGTTTATTATTTTGGACTTGTGTTAGTGGACCTAACTAGTTTAGATTAGATCCATGGACCAACATATACAATTAGTTGAAATTGAGCCAAATTAGAAGCCCATTCATTAGGAGGATGATTAATTTAATTAAACTATTAGACTAGAACCTTCCCTCCTTAATTATTTCTTCATGAGAGGCCCCAAGGGGTATATTGGATATTACATAGTGACTTAGGGAGGGGACTAAGGGGGGCTGACCTATATTAAAAAAGGGAGAAAGTTTCTCTCTCCTCTTTTCATTCCAAATCTAGATGTAGAATTTCTCTCAACCAAATTCCTTCATTCCCACATTATTTTCCTACCAAATTTCTTCCCATTTTCTTTCCAAATTACCATTGGAGGCTAGTAGAGCAAGTATCTAGAAGGAGAAAGTAAGGATCTACAAAGATGAGCAAGGATCTATAAGTTGGAGGCGAACCTCATCAAATTTGGAGGTTACATTGAAAATCCATCTCCCAATAGGTATAAATTAGTTTTCCCCCTTTAATTAGGTTCTAAATATGAGATTTAACTCTGATAAACTATCCCACATGCATAGGCTACCCATAGGAATTGGAATTAGGTTCATAGGAGGCCAATTGAGAAAGTTATGGTGTATTTTGTGTCAATTTTGGGAGAATTTCGAGATTGACACATGTTGTAGTTGTTAATTGGCCAATTAGACCAAATTGACATGTGTTTAATTGTTTGTGGCTAGTGTTGTATTCACAATTGGATACGTGTTGGCCGTATCCCAATAATTTGGTAATACGTGTTGATTTGGGAGTTTTTCAACGACACGGGGTTTTGAGCATATCATATTTTGACACGGACACGTAGATATGTAATTGACTCTTTGTATTGTTCATATATACTATTTTAGACTTTCTCGTGTCTTTCGGGGTACCTTTGGTTGTGTGGTAGACTCGTATCGCAAGTGTATCATAGATCTAGTGTGATACGGGTGCGATGCACTCCACGTGTTTGATTGATTTTATTCCTAGATCCAATTTCCATTGTTCTTAGCTATTTGTAATATATGTATTCATATGTATATAGATATAGTGTTATGTATATGTATAAGTATATGTAATTGTATGATACCATATAGTTATGTATATATATATAACTATGTGATTGTGTGTTTATATATATATATATTGATATTTATGTGTAGCTATGTATGTATGGTTATATATATATATATATATATATATATATATATATATATATATATATACACACACACACACACATTCATATGTACACATATAGTATAACATTCACCTCAATATATATATATATATATATATATATATATATATATATATATATATATATATATATATAACACACACACACACACACACACACACACACACACACACACATATATATATATATATATATATATATATATATATATATATATATATATATATTGAGGTGAATGTTATACTATATGTGTACATATGAATGTGTGTGTGTGTGTGTATATATATATATATATATATATATATATATATATATATATATATATATATACATAAGTAGTTATATATATATATTTTTTGATACGTTATGTATTGAGATGTATATAGTCATATATATATATATATATAGTTGTTTTAAGAGGAGAGTTATATATAGTTGTGTAGTTGAGTATGAGTTGTGTGTGTGTATGTCGGGCATCATCACAACAGTAGGGGTGTCACTGAAACAACCTTCAGAGGGTTCAGTGCCATACCAGCAGGCAGTAGCAGCCATGGATGCACACCATAGCAGCAGCCACACCAGTAGCATATGCATAGGTAGTGTGCTTCAGTATAGTGAGCACAGCAATACCCCAGCAGTAGGAGCATTGTAAGGCACAGACAGCAGCATCGAGCACTCCATAAGTGCAGCAACAATAGCCATACCAGCAGGCAATGCAATGCAGAGCCCGAGCAGCAGCAGCAGCAGATGCAGAGCCTCGATGCAGCAAGGCAGTGTAGATAACTGCAGCTGCAGCAGTTACTTTAGGCAGCAGGTATCAGTAGCTAGTTAGGTGTTTCAATTAGTTAGTTTAGTTAGCATGGTATTGTAGTTATATTAGATAATGCATAATAGTTTATAGTTATATTAGATTGATATACATATAGGTATGTATATATATTTTAGTTGTATTAGTAGTTAGTGATTAGTTAAATGTTTAGTAATTATATATATATATATATATATATATATATATATATATATATGTGTGTGTGTGTGTGTGTGTGTGTGTGTGTGTGTGTGTGTGTGTGTGTGTGTTAGTCATTAGATTGTGTAGCTACTATATACTAGAGTGACATTACCTTGATATACCAAGGTAAATTTCAAGGTATTGGCCGATGCTCAAGGTATTGGGTTTGAGTATCAAGATGGGGGTTTAGTGGTGCGATACCGTGTTAGTTCAAAGCTAAGGTATCCACTTAACAATTGTAATTAGGATTAGTATATATATATATATATATATATATATATATATACATATATATATATATATATATATATATTATTGCTTGTATATGCATAATATGATATTCAATCTCTAATTGTTTGCGTATCTTGAGATACGGTACCTTAGTGATTTCATAGTATCTTGAGATATGGTACCTTAGTGATACTATTCACCGGACTTCAGACGAGTACATTCTCTGATAGTTTCTTATTTATGATATCCTCTATGTTCTTTGTATCTAGTGTAGATATCCTTGATTTCTCGACATGATGGTTACACAGATTGGTATAACCAGATCTCGTCATGAGATATTATTTCTTGGTATATATGGTGTATCTAGTGCAAGCCTTGTTTCCTTGTTCTTCTTGTACATGTACAGATACTGATTCTCGGGGAGACTTGCCACCTTCCTAGAGAATCCCGTACCATAACGTACCATGGTTGGATCTACTATACCAGTCGGGGTGGAGAATATTTTAGTGTAGATATGTGATCATACCCTCCTTGTGCATGTCTTATTTCTTGTGAGTGTTGGTCATACACCACACGTATGACTAACCAGGCCCTTATCCTTATGCAAGTTCCCAAGCCGATCACATGTTAAAACTAGTACTCACTCACTTAGTTGTTAGTATTCTTGTTCATTGCCATATTGTTCATTCTTGTATTTATTTCCAGTATTTTCTTTATTGTATATCTCTTGTATTTATTGTTGCATCTTGTATATTCATATCTATTTACTGTTACATAGTTTATGTCATTGATTAGAACTGCTGTTAGAGATATACTCTGCTCCTTTCCTGACTGGATATAATTTTTTCCAAATGACATTGAGGAGTGGTACCCCACTCATTACGGGCTTCAGGATATTGCGAGCTTAGAACCAGAGAGCATGGCTCAGGAGGGACTCATCCCGACTAAGACAGATGACCCGGGACTTGTAGCTTCTTAGTTATTCTCTTGTACTGGATTTGTCTCCAGCTTACTGTTTAGTATTTTCTCACTCATTGATGTTATTATTTTGACTCATGAGTTATATTATGACTATTCTATTTTTTATCATATTCGTGCTATTCTCCATCTTAGATCTGTGATTTAGTATATTGATATCGTTGGTGGCTTATTATATTGCTAGATAGATTGCCCAAACAGTGTTCTACCATCGATTCTGTGACGTAGGCTTGGCGTTGATCCTGACTTGCATCCCTACACCGGGTGCGGGTTGTGACATATTTTTAGTGGTGGCCCATGCAGGTCTTCGAGGACGCAATTAGTGCGATTCGTAGTGGTGCTTTGAATTGAGTGCTATTACGAGCCTATTTCAGGATATAGGATATAGGCTATAGGCTGAGAATACTGAATCACAACTAGGAAAAACTTTTTTGATTCATTCAACTGTTCTTCCTTGATATTGATATTTGATCTTTAAACTGTCCTACCTTTGAGTGTCTTACATCATGTGCCATATTGATTCTTTCTTTCGCTTTGTCTCTGGATGTCGCCTAAGACTAGATCACAGCAGGAGGAGCAGCTTCTGAGAGGTCTGCTACATCCCGAGGGCCTGCACTTGTCACTTCTCCCGTGATTGGCATGTCAGCTGCTTTCGAAGGTCCACCTCCTACTGAGAGCACTGTGCCGGCTGTATCTGAGGGCCTTTTACCTCCACCTTTCGTGGCAGCAGATGCGACACAGATGTTCACACTGTTTCGTGAGATATTGGAGGCACAGAGGGCTCAGTCTGAGGCGCACCAAAGGCAGACCGACGTCTTGCAGCAGGGCATTGAGAGTTCTTATCATCTTGCTCGTGCCGCAGTAGAGAGGGGAGTTGCGGTCCAGCAGCAGGTTGCTCCTCAGGTTGCTCAGCTTCGGCCATGCAACATTCATGACTTCAAGAAGCTGGAGCCTAGGGTCTTCAAGGGGATGGAGAGCATCTTCTATGTTGATGATTAGCTCGAAGACATTGAGCGTCTCATGAGGGTGTCCCATATTTTTTAGGATCTGAAGGTTGAGGCGGTAAGACTTCAGCTGTTCGACGTTGCTCGCACTTGGTTCAAGAATGAGCTAATTATTGTTGACGCAGGACAGTCTTAGGAGGTATTCAAGGACCTCTTCATGAAGAAGTTCTTGGCTCGGGAAGACAAGTTAGACTTAGGGAGGCAGTTTGAGAGGCTCATTCAGGGGAGCATGTCTGTAGAGGAATATACCGTAGAGTTCGGTAGGCTGAGCCAATTTATAGAGTATTTGGTAAAAGAGCCAAAGGTTCAAGATATTCGTTTTCGCGATGGTCTAAACTGGAAGTGAAGATCCTCATTCTATCTTTTTATGAGACCTACTCGGAGATACTTGTGGAGCCACGTAAGGTTGAGCAGGAGTTGGGTTTGAAGCCCAAGATAGATTGCGATTCTTTTCTGGAGGCAAACAACAGCACAGTATATGCCAAGCATCCTCATTTCTAGTCCAGGCCTTTTTAGCAGTCGCAGCAGCACCAGACTACAACTAGGGCACCGTTTCACCAAGCACCACAGCAGCAAAGACAGTTACAGCAAGATTCCTGCCACTTTTGTAAGAAGCCCGACCAAATCTGGAAAGTTTGCAGGAAGAGGTTGGGAGTTTGTTTGTATTATGATACCGAAGGACATCATCTGAGAGAGTGTACTTCCAACCCTCGTCATTCAGTTCAGGGAGTAGCTCCAGCTTCGAGAACACAAGCGAGACCACATGTAGTACAGCTGAGGGGACCGCCGCTTCCGACCCAGCAGCAACATTATGCCTAGCACCAATATCAGAGAGGTGTACGTCAGGGACAAGTGTTCACTATGACAGTCGAGAAGGTCGAGCCCACCGGAGATGTCATCGCAGGTTCTGTTCTTTTTGATTCCATTCCAACTTTAGCTTTGTTTGATAGTGGTGCTTTCCATAGTTTTGTATCTATTTTATTTGCTCTAAAGCATGGTTAGGACTTGCAAGATCATGACCGGGGGAGGCATTATCCTGGTTAATAATATTTGCAAGGATCGGAGAGTTACTCTGGGAGGCCGGGAGCTGAGTGTGTGCTTGTAATGCCACTTTCGAGCTAGGATATTATACTCGGGATGGATTGGTTGAGTAGGTGCCATGCTAGTATAGATTATAGAGGAGGTAGAGTTTTGTTTGGTCCACCAGGAGAGCCAGAGTTCGAGTTTGCTAGAGGATCTACATTGCAGGGAGAAGGCATTATCTGTGGAGCTATGGTGGAAGAAAAGGAGTTGCCGCATCCATTGATAGAAGAGTTCTTGGATGTGTTTCATGAGGAATTGCCAGGATTGCCGCCAGATCGAGATATTGAATTCTCTATAGACTTGGTGCCAGGTGCAGAACCAATTTTACAGTATGTCTATATAGTAAACAACAGTGAGATGGTCGAGCTGAAGAAGCAAGTGGACAAATTACAGGATAACGGATTTATCAGATCGAGTTCTTCACCGTGGGGAGCCCTGGTATTGTTTGTACCGAAGAAGGATGGATCAGTGCGGATGTGCATTGATTATAGGGTATTGAATAATCTCACTATCAAGAATAAGTACCCTTTGCCATGGATTGATGACTTATTCGATCAGTTGAGTGGTTCCAAGGTATTTTCTAAGATAGACTTGAGATCAGGTTACCACCAGATAAGTATAAAGTCGGAGGACATACCGAAGACTGCTTTTAGGAATCGGTATGGTCAGTATGAGTTTATGGTGATGCCGTTTGGGTTGATTAATGCCCAAGCGGTATATATAAATTTGATAAACAAGGTGTTCCACTAGTACCTTGACAAGTTCATTGTGGTTTTCATTGATAACATACTCATATATTTGAAGACACCGGAGGAGCACGAGAAGCATTTGCGGATTGTGTTGGATGTGGAAGGAGAAGCTGTATGGAAAGTTGTCCAAGTGTGAGTTATTTCTGGACAAGGTGGAGTTCTTGGGACATGTTGTGACTGGTGATAAAATTTTAGTGGATCCGAAGAAGATCACAACAGTGGAGTCTTGGAAGACCCCTATTTCAGTAGTAGAGATCAGGAGTTTCTTGGGATTGGCAGGCTACTACAAAAATTTTGTACAAGATTTTTTGAGGATTGCCAAGCCAATGACCAGAATCACCAGTGTCACGCTCCGATCTTCGCTAGGCGAGATTTACCGCACCGCGCTCATGCGGGATGATCGCTTGAATAATCTGGGCGTGATGCCGCCCGAGCATAAGCCGTGACCGTGCAAGGCTGTGGTTTATGCTGGCGGTAAGAGGTCTAAGCCATATGTTTATTCCCGAGTCAGCAATTACCATATCTCATTGCTGGAACCACAATCCAATCCTTGAGAAATCGCTCGATGAGAGGTATTCTTTGCTTCTTCCTTTTCTCTTGGGTTGGTCAAAGCGATTCGCACAAATTGTCCGAGTGTAGCAGAATTATAAACGCATAGGCGATTGGTAACAAGTTCGCAGAGTCGTTAATAGAGGAAGCATTTAATAACACAAGTATAGAAGTAAGGAAAACTCTTTATAGATATTGAACAAGTGTTACAAGCGGTGCTAGGCCGAGATTACAAGTCGCTCAAGCCTCTCTCTCTGAAACAGAAAAGCGTGCAAGTGGCTACATTTATGGAATGATGTATAGGCGATGTTCCAACATTATGTCTTGTATATGTGCTTCAGTTTCGGACGCAACACTCCAAGGCTCCAGAGTGAACTCCACGCCTTAGCAGGCACGAAGGAGGCATCCGTACCGAACGAGGTTCTCTCGCACCTTGCAAGCAATCTGGTGGGTTATCAATACATGAATGCACTGGTAGAGAGGCTTCTTACCCGCTCGAAAAATCCAAACACGTTATATAGGTTCCGTGCACCACCTATTTAGTTATATTTCTAGTCTTACCATAGGATTAGTGTCATGGCATATATGAAAAGCCTAACTCGTGTGGCAGTATGTCGTACGAGATAAAGAAACACGATAAGACTAACCAACTTACCATCGTCCTTCCCTGTTTGAGGAAACCAAGTTAATTCAAGCACGAGCATATATATAATGAATCCAGGGGCAATATCATATGCAAACACAAGTGTAGTGAGCGAGATTATGTTTTGGGTGCACGAGTTACTCGGATTTATCAGGTGTATTACAGAAGATGTTATAGTATTCCATATATATACAAGTGTGTTATACTCAAGATCGTTTAGGTATTTTAGATATTCTCGATGCAATGCAATGACTCGTACGCGGATTACCGCTAAGCGAGGATGTCTTATCTATATGAACAAGAGGTCACTGGCATTGTGCCATAATTTGGACTGTTATAGTCTCAGTACAGAATGACGTACGACTCATAGACAGGATGCCACAGGCTATTCCGTCATATAGCAGGCGACTATCAGGAATTCCGTCTGGATCAGATCGGTGCCAGTACCCAGCGACCATCCGTAGGAACTAAGACCTTGTGCACATTTGTCCCATGACCATGCAAGTCTCTAATCTTCCGTGTCTCAGGTCAGGTACAGGATCAAGTTCAGGGCAGGATATATCAGGTACAAGTTTGAGGCAGGATTGGTCACAATAGTATATCGATTTCCAAGCTAGGTATAGGACAAGTTTTGCTCCATGAGTTGTGATTCGTAGATTCATTAATTCATGGTGCAAATCCCCTGGTTCGGGAACTGCCTTGGCGACCTAACAGTCCCAGATACTTTCAGGTGCATACTTGCACGGAACGACTATTCGATAGTCTTCCGGGGAACTTAGATAAATGCAATACAAGATAGAGTTTACTTGATTGTGGCATAAGTTTTATTGTGGAAAGTATTTGATTGAGGCAACATTAAAAGTTAACATATAGCAGGCAAGCATGTATTTTTATGAAAATATAAGCATTTACATTGGCTCGGGCCTAAAGGTAGGCCGAGGAGTAAAGGGACATACCGAGTGACATAATCTAGGGTCATGCAGTGCAATAAGTGAACAGTGCACTACAGAGTATACGTATATCGTTCTACTTGAGGCATAGCATGGTCTAGTTGCATAAGACAAAGGTAGCATGCAAGGGTCTAATTATAAGCAATGTTTTATTTCCATGTTCTAACATAAGCAATAAAAGTTGGGATTATTCCCTTAGCTAGGTGCATTATATTCTTATTAGCATGCAGAGGGTGATTCACCTAACGACTAGCATAAAATATTTATATTTTAAGTGTGCTGGCTAAGCAAAGACAAGTTCATCATAGCCACCCACCTTAGCGATGATTCATCTCGGTCGAGCGATATTCCGAGCGAGCCTTTGAAAGCCTAAGCCGGAACTCCTGAAGGGCCAAGTCGGGAAATCCTTTTTGCCTTAAACGAGTATTCTCGCTGAGCAAAGTGGGTCGGGACGTTGTATTTTGCCACTTGATTCGACAGTCTGCTTGAGCGAAATGGGTCGTTATATTATACACCACTCAGAAAAATTGTCGTCCTCGAGACTTCCTGAGAGCAGGCCGGTCTACCGCACTATCGAATCTATCCAAGCATAGCAATCGGTACTACTAGATTTTAATTTGTTCAAACGAATCTCCTACTCGTTTTTACGCCGGGTCGCGTGTATGCTGGATTGGTCTCATTTGCGCCTTAGCACGGAACATATATTTCTTAACGTGGGTTCTGTTTCAATCTATCGTGAATAATAATCTAGGGCTGAGACAAACTTATACAAGTCGTTGTACTTGTCCATGCAGTCTAACATTTTTACTTGTACAAGAATACGAGATCAGCATATCGTGAGTCTGGATCATACATATATTCAAAGCGTCCTTCAAACATATGCCTGTCAACCAAATTAGCGATAGAGAACTCTTAGCACTATAGTTTCACATATCATTGAGTATTGGATCATGCACACGTTCAAGGCGTTCCTCAAACATATGCATTCCACCAAACTTAGAGATAATAAAATCGGACAAGCTACTTTGCGAAAATCTCAAGGTTCTCATTTTATAAATCACAAGGATACTTCCGATAGGGTCAATAAAATTCTATATCATTTTCCATTCCATCTAAACCAAGTATTTGTACTACCGTTAAGCATGATTTATTCGATTAACCGACTAGCGTCCATTCGTTTGGGTCAAATATAGCATAAGTTACCGTTCCCAGTCTAACTCTAAGTCTTGTTGCCCCAGTTCTGTAGCTTGTTCAAGCAATATGATAAAGTCGGTCACACTGGTTCTTCACTCGGCACAGTATCGTCTGCCTAATTACTTGGTCAGCTCATAAGGTCATAAGTACAAGTTCAAGCACGCGATTCATCGTGCAAATTCGTCGCACGATGCTCACCCTAATTCCTAGGGTCAAACCATTATTCATTTGTATAGGGTATTCTACCCAAGCTTGTTTTACTCAGATTTCTAAACATCAAGCACAGATCATCCTACTCTCAATTGCACGTTCCTTTGTACAGGGGTTTTGTTCGTTTAGTAAAGTCTATGATATATCCAAGTTGGGACAAGCCTAGTGATTTGCATAGTCTTTTTTCAAACTGTTTTGATAAAATCCCTATCCATTCCAAGTCTAGACCACCAAGCCATTATTCAATTCTAAAGATTTATTTATAACTCCAAGTCGTCCAACCTGATTCATGTATCCGTTCACGAAACTATCAATCGTGATTTACTCCAGGTTCTAGGCTAACTTATCCTTGAAACATTTTCGATCACTCACATTCCAAATTTGTCTTATCTTTTTGAACCAAAAGTCAAGAAGATCCACAATTTCTAACGCTCCGGTCTCCCGCAAGTTCGATCACCCTCATTGGACATGAGATCACTACGCCAATGCTCCCACTGGATAATCGTCCTAATCCGGGCATGACGCATGTACGAGTATAGAGTTACGCTCACACAACACAAGAACGTCATACGTTATGGTTATCTTTGAAATGATCAAGACTTCCTTATCATTTTACTTTGATCCATCCAAGTTATATATATAAAATCCATCAAGTCAAGTCCGTTCATGCAGTGATTATAATTCGTTTAAGAAAATTATCCAACTTCAATGTTACCGTTCGGTAAATCCATATTCTACTACTAGCATTCCTCAAGCAACTAAATTCAAATATCCAAACCAAAGTCTATCAACTTTGATTCGTTTCGTTTGGAATAATCACCGAACATGTTCCCGTGAGTTCGATCATCCCCGCCGTACATGAAATCACCATGTCGGCGCTCCCACAGGATAATCGTTCTCGTTGGGACCAATTTTGAAGATTATCGTTTAGAACTAGATTTCATGATCGTTCTTCCAAACTCTAAGTCAAATCCTTTATCACATATCTCTTTCATCGAACCAAAATATTCATTTCGGGTAACTTCTATTCGAGTGATATTGTATTCAAGTTCAATCCGTTTGTTTCAATTCAAAATCGCTCGCACGATTCTCCAAGTTTCTAGCAAGTTTTCTTAACCAAGATATTGATTTCCATTTTCAAGAATCCCAATTCGATATAAGCCTTATTACTTATTTGAGACATTCTCCAATCGTTCAATCCGACTATCGCACGAGACCTATAAATTTGTTTGAATATTTCCAAATGATCCATACACCACTCGAAATTGAGTCATCTAATTAAATCCTCAATCAATGTTCGCATCAATCGCTAGCGTATTCGACGAGTTTTCCTTAGAATTCTTGCACGATACTTAGCATCGTCTAATAAATCTTTAGTCTCGTATAAATTCTGTTGATATTTATCCAAGTAAACCACAATCAATTTGTATCTTCCAACAAGAAATACCATTCGAGCTATTTTCCAAAATCCAAGCACGATTCTCTATATTCGCCTAAGCGATAAGTCTGAAAATATTTCTATCGGTTGTTATTCTAAGTCTGACTTGTCTTTTCTGAACGATATCCCATTCTCGTTGTAACTTAGCTTGCACCAAAAGGTCTTGCCACGCGATACTCTATACAACTTAGCCGAAAGGTTGTATGCATAGCTAACCGTTTGGGCGATATTCTATTCCGTACACTAACCAGCTGGGTAAACACGTATAGGCATACGGGTTTACATATTTCTTGCAATTTCTAGCACGGGTCTAATCCCACAGGGTCTAGCACAGGTCGACACAAAGGCCAATCATATTACAATTTTGTACAAGCAATCACATTATTTATATTCACTTTTTGAAAGTATTTAGACTCATTTTTGGAACATTTCGTTGGGACATTAAGAGAGAGTATGCACATAACTCATGAACGAGCTTTCGAACTGAAAAAATTGAACGAAGTCCAAAGGCGTAAAGCCATGCTCTGATACCAATATGTCACATCCTGATCTCCCACAGGCTAATCGATCATCCCCGCTAGGCCAGAATTACCACACCAGCGCTCCCACGGGAATATTGCTTGACCCATCTGGGCGTGATGCCACACCAGCGTAAGCCGCGCCCGTGCAAGGGAGTGGTTCCTGCTGGCGGTAAGAGGTCTAAGCCACAGAGTCGCACAGATTGTCCGAGTGTAGTGGAATTATAAATGCATAGACGATTGGTAACAAGTCCACAGAGTCGTCAATAGCGAAGCATTTAATAACCCAAGTATAGAAGTAAGGCAAACTCTTTATTGATATTGAAAAAGTGTTACAAACGACGCTAGGCCGAGATTACAAGTCGCTCAAGCCTCTCTCTCTAAAACAGTAAAAGCGTGCTATGTGGCTACATTTATGGAATGATGTATAGGCGATGTTCCAACATTATATCTTGTATATGTGCTTCAGTTCCAAACGCAATGCTCCAAGGCACCAGATTGAACTACACGCCTTAGCATGCACGAATGAGGCATCCGCACCGAACGAGGTTCTCCCGCACCTTGCAAGCAATCTGGAGCATTATTAGTATATGAATGCACTAGTGGGCAGACTTCTCGCCCGCTCGACAAATCCTAACATGTTATATAGGTTTCGTGCACCATCTATTTAGTTATCTTTCTAGTCTTGCCTTAGGATCATTTTTATGGCATATATGAAAAGCCTAACTCATGTGGCAGTATGCCGTACGAGATAAAGGAACATGGCATGACTTACCAACTTACCATTATCCTTCTCTGTCCATGTAAACCAAGTTAATTCAAGTACGAGCATATATATAATGAATCTAGGGGCAATATCATATGCAAACACAAGTGTTGTGAGTGAGATTATGTTTCGGGTGCACGAGTTACTCAAATTTATCAGTGTATTACAGAAGATGTTAAAGTGTTCCATATATATACAAGTGTGCTATACTCAAGATAGTTTAGATATTTTAGATATTCTTGATGTGATGCAATAACTCGTACACGGATTGCCGCTAAGCAAGGATGTCTTATCTATATGAACAGGAGGTCACTGGCATGGTGCCACTGTTTGGACGGTTATAGTCTCAGTACGGAATGATGTGTGATGCATAGACAGGATACCACAGGCCATTCTGTCCTATAGCAGGCAACTATCAGGAGTTCTGTCCGGATCAGATCGGTGCCAGTGCCCTAGTGACCGTCCGCATAAACTAAGACCTTGTGCACAAGTTGTCCCGTGACCATGCAAGTATCTCAACTTCCGGGTCTCAGGTCAGGTACAGGATCAAGTTCAGGGAAGGATATATCAGGTACAAGTTCAAGGCAGGATTGTTCATAATAGTATATCGATTTCCAAGCCAGGTATGTGACAAGTTTTGCTCCATGAGCTGTGATTCTTGGATTCATTGATTCATTATACAAATTTACTATTTCAGGAACTGTCTTGACGACCTAACGGTCCCGGATACTTTCAGGTGCATACTTGCATGGAAAGACTATTCGATAGTCTTCTGGGGAACTTAGATGAATACAATACATGGCAATGTTTACTTGATTGTGGCATAAGTTTTATTATGGCAAGTATTGGATTGAGGCAATATTACAAGTTAACATATAGAAGGTAAGCATGCATTTTTATGAAAACATAAGCATTTATATTGGCTCGGGCCTAAAGGTAGGCCGAGGAGTAAAATCATAAAGGGACATACCGAGCGACATAATCTAGAGTCGTGCAGTGTAATAAGTGAACTGTGCACTACAGAGTATACGTATATCATTTTACTCGAGGCATAGCGGGGTCTAGTTGCACAAGACAAAGATAGCATGCAAGGGTCTAATTATAAGCAATCTTTTATTTTTTATGTTCTAACACAAGCAATACAAGTTAGGATTATTCCCTTAGCAAGGTGCGTTGTATTCTTATTAGCATGCTAGGGGTGATTCACCTAGCGACTAGCATGAAAAATTCATATTTTAAGTGTGCTGGCTAAGCAAAGACAAGTTCATCGTAGCCACCCACCTTAGCGATGATTCGCCTCGGTCGAGCGATACTCCGAGCAAGCCTCTGAAAGCCCAAGCCGAAACTCCTGAAGGGCCAAGTCGGGAAATCCTTTTTGCCTCAAACAAGTACTCTCGCTGAGCAAAGCGGGTCGAGATGTTGCATTTTCAACATTTGAATCGGCAGTCCGCTTGAGTGGAATGGGTCGTTACAACTAGGAAGGATGTACATTTTGTTTGGACTGAGGAGTGCCAAGTTGCTTTTGAGGAACTGAAGAAGTGGTTGACGTCTGCTCCTATTTTAACGTTGCCATCAGGGTCTGGAGGTTTTACAATTTATAGTGATGCATAGGGAAAAGGTCTGGGTTGTGTTCTTCAACAGAATGGGAAAGTGATTGTTTATGCATCCAAGCAATTATATCCTCATGAGAAGAACTATCCTACCCATGATTTAGAGTTGGCAGCAGTCATCTTTGCCCTGAAGTTGTGGAAATACTATTTGTACAAAGTGCGTGTGGAGATCTTCACAGACCAAAAAACTTAAAATATATTTTCACGCAGAAGGAGTTGAACATGAGGCAGCGTCGATGGTCGAAACTGATAAAGGATTTTGATATATCTTTGCAGCATCATCCTGGGAAAGCTAATGTAGTTTTCGATGCCTTTAGCAGGTATCCGATAGCTATGTTCTTGATGCATGATCAATATTTGTTGGAGGACTTGGAGAGCTTGGGCATTGAGGTGATAGTACATGGTTTTACTATGCAGATATGGGGGTTAAAGATACACTCAGAGTTGATGGACAGGATCTAGTGTCATGACCCGCACCCGGATTTTGGGGTACGAGTGCGTGGGTACGTCCAGCCTATGTCGCAGCATAGGCGATAGAACGCTGTCTAGGTTATAACGCTATCTAAACAATCTCACACGAGCATCCAACTCCATAAGGAGGCACGGATAACACAATATAATATGAACAATATACTCAATCACATAGCTAAAGCACGATAGGATATCGAAGAAATAAATAAATACAAAAGCAACACTGTAGAAGCATAAAAAATATGCTGGATGGCTATACGCAGCATATTGATGCAGAGCAGCGTAAACAGAGGCCTTCAGAGCCATCAAGTGTGCAACAGAGCTTTTTTCGCTAAACACAGCGTAAAATATTAAAAGCTCAAAGGACGATCCGCGTAAGGCAGTACGTCCAAGCCGCTTCAGCGTAAACAGGGTGCTTCATCGACTCCTGGGCGTAAAACCCATCCTCTTTCAACGCAGCATTGAAGTGTACGAGAGACGATTCGTATTCTCCGAAATGAACCTGTCAGATCCTGCAATGAACCTGTCAGATCCTGTAATGAACCTGACGTCTAGACTTCTGACAAAGGGATACTGCTCGACTACCCAGACGACGGCTATAATTATGGCACAGCACTGCGACCCAGGCTGTCATTTACCGTCATCTTCTTTGCGTAAACTGCTTTTACGTGCACAAAGGGATACACTGCCTTATTTTACACAGGCAGACATGAGCTATTTACGCTCTGCAGTAGACAAACCGCCTGCCACATCAAAAGCTGCACTCCGTACGGGGCTCGAGGCACGTCTATACGTCCAATGCACAGAGCGATGGCAGTTGCTCGAGGCACGTCTCTACGTCTAATGCACAGAGCGGTGACAGTTTCTTGAGGCACGTCTCTGCGACTGATGCACAGAAGGGCTGCAGACCTTCAAAAACATGCCTCCGCATTTAATGCACAGGATGGTGGCAAATCTCGGCATTTAAAGCAAGAGATTTGATTATATCTTCAAAAGTCGTAATTCCAGCTAAGACGTCCACATCAGCACTCTGGCACGGTACGCAGCGGCTTCTACGTCCATTCAGCTCCTGTGCTCACTCGGCTTATACGCCCATTTGGCTTCTACGCCCACTCGGCCTCTACGACCACTCGGCCTCTATGACCACTCGGCTTCTACGCCTATTTCGGCTTCTATGCCTACTTGGCTTCTATGCCATGGTGACACACATTGGCTTCTATGCCCACCTCTTCTACACGAGGGATACCTACCTACGTGGCTTCTACGCCGTAATCTTTATAGCGATTATATGCGTTTTGTCCCTTAGTTGGACCCGCGTCACACGCTTATTCAAAGGATCGTCTATACGCAGGCATTGGTTATTTTAACCGTTGTGTAAAAGGGTGCTATACTTTCCACTCCTCAGTTTCTACACCGACGGAGTGGTCACTGTCACTAAAACTCTATAAATAGAGACATCTATCAATGAGGAACGAGGAGGAGAAAACTTTGGTCGAAGAAATTGAAGGTCGCTAAATTGGGAGGTAGAAGAAATTGGTCTAAAAGCCTCAAAAAAGATCGAACCAGAGGTCAAGAGAGAGAGAGAGAGAGAGAGAAGAATCCGGAGCTCAGGCAAAGAGTAGGGATCGACGACTTTGGCATCGTGCATCCACCCTCTTCTGCAACCTTCGAAGCTGCTCCCTGTCTTCTACGGCACTTCTTCATCATCGTGTGGTCCAAGGGCTAAAGTGATCGACTGCAGATCAGACACCTATAGCAATATTTATCCAGATTAAATAAATTGTACTCCTACATCCTCGTATAGGATTAAATTGTATAAGTTTGTTTGTAAACCAAAGAAGGCGGGTTTCGTGTAAACCCCATCTTGAATACATTTTCATTCTTTCGTTTTCCACCACAAACAATCACAAGTCTAACAAAATGGTCTAACTCAAATAAATACATCCAAGTCTCAAAGTATGCCGGAAACAAATTCGATACCAATAAACTGCTAAAAGAAACTAACTAAATACTAGTGATCCCGGCTAGACCTCCCGGAATCATACCTGGCTACAAGGTCCAAGTCTGCAGCTACTCTTCATATGGTCCATAAAATGTCGGACACCAGTCCTCTAAGGCGCAGTCTGGAAAAATATTTCCAGTCGGGATGGAGCAAAGTACATCTCTTACAGCAGTTCTACATCAATGATATAAACTATGTAGCAGTAAATAGATGGAAATATACAAGATGCATATACATGTACGAGAGATATACAATAAAGAAAATACTGTAAATACTGTAAATAAATGTAGGAAGGAACAATATGTCAATGAACAAGAATGCTATGACTAAGTGAGTGAGTACTAGCTTTAACATGTGATCGACTTGGGACTTGTACGAGAGCTATATGGCCTGGCTAATCATATGTACAGTGTATAACCAACACTTACGAGAGAACAAGACTTGTACATGAAGGGTATGATCACATATCTACACTAAAATACTCTCCACCACCGACTGGTATAGTAGATCCAACCATGATATGCTATGGCACGGGATTACCCAAGAAGATAGCGACTCTCTCGAGAATCAGTATCTGTACATGTACAAGATAAACAATGAAACAAGACTTGTACAAGATACACCATGAACAAGGAATAACATCTCATGACGAGATCCGGATATACCAATCCGTGTAACCATCGTGTCAAGAAATATGGATATTTACACTAGATACAATGGACATAGAGGATATCATAAATAAGAAATTATCAGAGAATGTACTCGCCTGGGGTCCTTAGCTGTCAATACCAATGTCCTGCTCCTGAAGTCTCGCAGGACGATCCAAAAGTCCTATACACATATAATATAATACAATATTGCATCAGACATTACACTAACAAACACAAAACACGATGAACTCAGAGACTACGCTAGGGTTGTCACGTTTGTAGTTGTCATGCAATACAGACAGTCAATGATACGGTCTTGCCAGTACGTTGGTATACATATGGTAGTCTGATCACTAATACTCAGGGTTACAAGGTCATGTGCAACTACAGGATATCCGCAGCTATACCTAGGGATCATACAGCATGTACACATTGCAGTCATAATTAACATTATTATTTAATTACTTATAATATGTATATACATACCATATATTTATATATGTATATAACAACCAATAATTATATGTATACCAAAGAATACATATACTAAATATATATATATATACATACACCAAGTGAATAATATACATATACTATATATATATATATATATATATATATATATATATATATATATATATATATATATATATATATGTACCAATTGAATACATATACTATATACATGTATATATGTATATATATATATACCAATACATACATACTAACATATACCATTGAATACATATGCTACTATATATATATATATATGTATATATATATATCAAATATGTATATACTAAACATATACTATATATGTATATATATACTAATTTGAGAAATATACTATATATATATATGTATATGTGTATATATACCAATCATACATATTAAATATATATATACTACATACATATACTAATACATACTAATACATATACCCTCAAATTACGTATACGCATATGTGTACGCAAGGGGAAGAATGCGAACCTGTGTATGTGCACGAGATCGGCAATGACGACGGTGTTCACGATGACGATGATGACGATGACGATGATGATGACGACGACGACGACGATGATGGTGAAGAGTGGTGGTGCTGGTGATACGTGATGGTGGTGCTGGTGGTATGGATGGTAGTGCTGGTGGTACGGGGTGGTGATGCTGGTGAAGGAGGATGGTCGATAAGGAGGAAGCAGGGCTGCCGAAGTTGGAGGTATAATCGTGGGGTGGTGGTGATAAGGGTGATGGATGAACTGATGATGGCAGGGAGGTGATGGTGGTGGTGCAGGTGGTTGCAGCGGGGTTCTCGTGGCCGGATGGGAAGGATGGGATGCAGGAAGGAGAAGGGAGGTCAGAAGGATGAAGCGATGGTGCGGGCTCGCCCGGTGGCCGTTCGTGGAGGAGAAGGAGTGGCCGAAGTATGTAGCAGTCGAGGTGGAGGAGTGGTCGGGGGTTGTGTTAAACGGGTGGCCGAAGGAGCTTGGCCGGA
Source organism: Iris macrosiphon (assembly GCA_036927795.1). Lineage (NCBI taxonomy): Eukaryota > Viridiplantae > Streptophyta > Magnoliopsida > Asparagales > Iridaceae > Iris > Iris macrosiphon. The sequence continues at coordinate 45,723,276 of JAYESA010000002.1, forward strand.
GGATAAATTGCGGGCTCGAGTGGAGATGTGGGCCGCCGAAGGAGAAGCTTGGCCGGAGTAGGAAGCCAACCGGGGAAGGAGGTCGGCTGGGGAGAGGTTGGCCGGAGCTAGGTGATGGTGGTTCGGTTTGGTTTTTTTTTTAAGAAGAAGAAGAAGTAGAGTGAAGAAGAAGAAGAAAAAAAAGGAAGAAGAAAGGAGGCTTCGGTTTTCGTGAGGAGGGAGGAGAGAGAGAGGGGGTAGGGTTTTCTAGGTTTGGGGATTAGGGCCTGCTCTTGGGAAGAGTGGAGGAGACATTAAATAGGGATGTGTGATGGTGAGTGTGTGGTGAGGATGAGGGTTTAAACAATGGACGGCTAGGATTTTACATGAAGGATTTTTCATAAAGGGAGAGGGGTAGTGTTGACTAGTCAAAGAATGGAGGGCTTCTCCATTTGGCTTGAACCAATGGGCTGATGACACCTAGTACAACATTTATAATTAAGCCCCTTAAATTTGGGTATTTGCACAGACATATGAAATGATGAAAAATTGGTGGGCGATTTGGTGTTTGGTATTTTGTAGGGTGAAAGAGTGTTGTGTGTTTTGCATGGGCTTAATTAATTAGATATTTGGATTAAATTGGGGTTAAAATGGGATTAGTCAAAGTTGGTATCCCCAATTTAATTAAATAAATATAAGTGGTGTTCTAAAATTAATTGAAAGTACATGGGGCTAAAATTAGGTGGGCACAAGTGTCATGGACAAAGAAGACTCAGAATAGAATATTACCCTAATTTGGGTTGCTCAAAATGGATCGAGATCGTGTCTCCAATTTTGATTGGAACGCATAACGATACAAAGTTGGATTTATTGGAATTAAAGTAATAACGTCTGCGACGAATATTGTGCGACTAAAATGAAGCACAAGAGTGCATAATTATGAGTTACACAAAGGTCAGAATAAAAGGCGGGCACGTCTAGGGCAAGGTTGTGAAATTTGTTGGAAGGCAAAAGCTAGGATAGCGCTCCAAATATCGAAGCAACGGTAAGGCACAACAATGAAATAAAATTACGGTAATTAATTATAACCTCAAATAATTAAATCCTAAGTAATACAAATTAGTTTCATAACCGTATAATTCAGTCAGGGGTTCATCTAGTGGGCTTCTAAGTCAAGTCTACTAGCTCAAACATTAGAGAACACTATATATATAATATATATATATAAATACACATCTCATACAATTATTTAAAATAACTACACACAATATTAATAATATATAAAAAAAGTCAAAAGTACCCCTATTTTTAGAATGTGGTAGTGACATCAAGACAGCCCAATATAAGGATCTATCTCTGAGGAGCATCAGAGCTCAGGTGAGAGCAGGATTGAAGGATGATTTTACTATTGCTGAGGATGGTTCTTTGCGGCATGGTTTTAGATTATGTGTGCCTAGTGGGGAGCTGCGTGAGGAGGTGTTGCAGGAAGCACATCACTTTCAGTATTCTATACATCCAGGTGCCAACAAGATATATCGGGATATATGAGAGAGAGTGTGGTGGTATGGCATAAAGAGAGAAGTGGCACATTTTGTATCCAGATGCTTAGTGTGCCAGCATGTGAAAGCCGAGAGGCAGAGGCTAGGCGGATTAATTCAGCCATTACCGATTCCAAAGTGGAAGTGGGAGCACATTACTATGGATTTTGTGTCCGATCTTCCATGATCTCTAGGAAGGAAACACGCGATTTGGGTCATCGTTGACAGGTTGACCAAGTCGGTCCACTTTTTATCTTTCAAGGTTGGTTTGTCTACGGAGAAGCTGGCAGAGATGTATGTGAGGTAGATCGTCATGATACATGGAGTTCTCGTCAGTATAGTCTCGGATCGGGATAGTCGTTTCACTTCTCATTTCTGGAGGAGTTTGCAAGCGAGTTTGGTACCCAGCTCAAGTTCAGTATTGCATATCATCCCCAGACAGATGGGCAGCCAGAGAGGCCTATTAAGACTCTCGAGGATATGCTGCGCACTTGTGTACTAGATTTTTGTGGTTCTTGGGAGGACCATCTCCATTTGGTAGAGTTTTCTGACAACAATAGCTACCAGGCTAGTATAGAGATGTCACCATTTGAGGCTCTGTGCGATCGGAGATGTCGTACTCCCTTGTCATAGGACAATGTTGGAGAGAGAGTTTTGCTAGGGCCTGAGATGGTTATTGATGCAGCAAAGAAGGTTAAGCTGATCAGAGACAGACTTCTAGTGGCGTAGAACAGACAGCGGCATTGGGCCAATAGCCACCGGAGACCTTTGGATTTTGAGGTATAGTTTTAGATTTTTGTTTTGTGCTTGTTATTGGTTGTTTATTATAGATTAAGTTCTTAAGGTTGTATTTTGTTCTAGGTCGGAGGTTTGATATTTCTGAAGATTTTTCTGATATGAGGCACGATTCGTTTCGGTGGAGGCGGGAAGCTTAGTCCATAATTCATCGGACCTTTCACTATTCTAGAGAGGGTCGGTGCAGTTGCTTATAGACTAGACTTACCACATGTATTGGAGAGAGTGCACAACGTGTTCCATATGTCATAGTAAAGACTGTACGTGGCAGATCCTAGTCACATGTTAGACCACTCAGATATAGAGCTGGGCCCTACTCTTAGTTATCCAGAACAGGCAATGGAGATTCTGGATCAGAAAGAAAAGGTGCTGAGGAAGCAGACTATTCCCTTGGTACGCGTCGCATGGAGGCATCACTCTCCGGGGGAATCTACCTGGTATAGAGAGAGAATGAAATGCGATAGCGTTACCCATATTTGTTTGTGCCTTGAGGTATGTTCTGATATGTTCTTTCTTAGTGATGTTTAGTTCTTTCCTGTTATGTTCTATTTACTTCTGGGGGTAGTTTTTGTCTTTGAATTTCAAGAACGAAATTATTTTAAGGGGGGTAGACTTATCACTACCATATTTCTATGAAAGGGTATTTTGGTTATTTCATAATTAATTAAATATTGTGCATGTGAATAATTATTTATTATATTATTTAATTATTGTTAGTTGTTAGTTTATTATTTTGGACTTGTGTTAGTAGACCTAACTAGTTTAGATTAGATCCATGGACCAATATTTATAATTAGTTAGAATTGAGCCCAATTAGAAGCTCATTCATTAGGAGAATAATTAATTTAATTAAAACCATTAGACTATAACCTTCTGTCACTACCCGCACCCAGAATTTGGGAATGAGCCGTGGGTACGTCCAGACTACGCCGCAGAATTGACCCGCACCCAGAATTTAATTAAAACCATTATCTAGGTCTCAAGACTACTAGACATATCTCATAACCTGTCAATGATCTCAACTCCATAAGAAGGACAATGAATAATACATTGATCAATAATTCATAATATACTCGATCATAATAACTATAGGAAATATATGGCACGATAAGATATAAAAAGATAAGGAAGTACTGACATAAGTCAAGCACAATAACTCAAATACTACAATAATCTAGGGTCTAGCTATCCACCATAAATAGTCTCAACAATAATACAATCCAAGTCCCAAGTTTAGAACAGTTAATACATAAAAAGAATTGTCTATACGACTGCAGGTGGTGTCTTCTCTAAGGAGAGTGACTTCTCTAGGATCTCCAGTATATAGTCTCCCTCTACTCTTGGGCCATAGTGAGTATGACAGAAGTCCTCAAGGTCCTTTCAAAAATGTTATCCAGTCAGGATTGGAGCGAAGTACAAGCACTAAATAGCAGTTTTATTTATATTGAAAAAAACTATAACAGTGTAAGGAAATAAAAGATAAAGAAATACTAGAAATATTTAATCAGTAATAGTACAAACTAACAACAAACAAAAATATGTGAATGCTAGAATAAGTGAACTGGAATAAAGAAATAGAATTTTTAGCTAAGTGTTTAAAATATCAGTTTATTATGTGATCGGCTTGGGACTAGATCAGGCTTGTTATATATGATTGGCTATGATACATGCGAGGTCAGGCTAACTATCTGGTTAGCTATAATATGAGCAATAGTCAGGCTAATCATATATAACAGGCTATGAGACATGTAAATGGTCAGGCTATACCCAACGTGATATGTGGGGTGAGGTATGATGCATGTAAAGTGGGGTAGGATCACATAATCTACTAATATTTCCCTGTCCCCAGCTAGCACGATGGATTCCTATCACGACTTCACATGACAGGTATCTATGATGCTAACCCGTGTATCCACAGTGTTAGAATCAAGTATACTCAATAACTAGAATCATAGAATAATCAACATAATGAAAACTGTCAGAGAATTTACTCGCCTGTGGTCCTGAGCAAGGTATGAGGATCGATGTCCAAGATGGGATCATAATGACCTAAATACATGAAATTAAGTGTTAAGAGGTATTAAAAAAAACACATGTATACCAAATTCTAGTTTAGGCATTCAGGTCGTTTCTAGGTCACTTGGTCTCTTACTAGGCTAATCATATATAACAAGCTAATAATAGGGTATACTAGACTATACTAGTCAATATTAAATATTTTAAGTATTGTTAGTATATAAAATTACTTATATAGTAATATCTATGCTAACTAACTAACATATTTATATGCCAATACATCATATTATACATATCCATATAATACATATATATGATACTACACTTAGCTAATAGTCTAACTTAGTAGGTATATACATATATCTAACTATTTAAGTAACGAGCAACTATATACCTAATTATCTAACTATTAGCTAACTCACTGATAGATACACTAGACTTAACTCACTGACACACTGATTCACTACAACTAACCTACCTATACTGAGTTGAACCAAACTCAGTTTAACTTAACAATACCCACATAATTACCCAACTGACACCAAGTGTCCAAACTGAACTGAATATGCAAAAAGCAACAAAATATCTGCACATAGAGGCAGCATAAAACACAAACTGCGGTGCTCACCCATAGATGCAGCACATAGGCAACCCACGGAATAAAATTTGCAATAAATGCAAAGCTGCTACTGATCTTCCTCTTGCACTGATACTAAATTGGTTGCCCCCCTCTGCAAAATCTACTGTCACGACCCACACCCAGAATTTGGGCACGAGTACGTGGGTACGTCCAGCCTACGCCACAGCATCGGCGGTAGAACGATGTCTAGTTTATGTAACTATCTAATCAATCTCACATGAATATCCAACTCCATAAGGAGACACAGATATCACAATATAATGCGGAATACTCAATCACATAAACTAAAGCACGATGAGATATCAAAGCAAACAAATAAAATACAAGACAAGTCTAAACAACAAAATAACCATACCTGCACTCAATAACATCCAATCTCCAAGTATACTGGAAAATAAGTCCTCTAGGTCATAGTCTAAAAAAATATCCAGTCAGGATTGGAACAAAATACACCTCTAACAGCAGTTCTACATATATTGACAAAATCTATAGCACAGTGTAAAGAAATACAAGACAGATAGGAATACTAGCAATATGAAATACTGGAATAAGGAATACTGGAATAAAGAATACTGGAGCATATCATCATCAATGTACATCTAGCAATAAAATAGAAATCCAAGTACACGCAAGAATAATGAACTGGTATGTAAGTGTGTACAAGAATAATAACTAGAACATGTGGAGATGCTAGATCCATATACTAGAGATACATGTCAAGAATCATCTAACTAAGTGTGTGAAACATCATCATATCATGTGATCGGCTTGGGACTATATGACTCATTACATTGATTAGCGATCATCCCCAACAAGTTCAGCTAACCATATGTAACAACGATGAGGCATGTAAGGGTAAGGCTGCACCGACGTGATGTGTGGGTGAGCTATGATGCATGTAAAGTTGGGTATGATCACATAATCTACTAATATTTCCCCGTTTCCCCAGCTAGCACGATGGATTCCAATAATGACTCCTCGTGACAGGTCTCGATGATGCCAACTCGTGTAAACAAAAGTGTCAGAGTCATGCACGCTATACAACAAGAGTTATAGAGATAATCAACATAATAGAACTTTCAGAGAATGTACTCGCCTGGGGTCCTTAGCTGGTATGAATCAGAGTCCAAGTCACAGTCCAAATAGCCTATGTATTACAAATTTACCATGTCAAAAGATAATTTATTTTAATTTATTTAATTCTGTAATAATTACTCTAAAATCCTATTTTAATCTTATTATTCTAATTTTTAGGTTAATTCCTAAATTTTGTCCAAAGGAACTGAATTTTATCAACTCGCGACTCATGGCACGCAAATCGAGACGATCTGTTGACCAAAAAGTCAACCGACACAAACTCGACTTTCATGCATGAATTCCTGTATATTTCAAAACATGCTAGAATTTACGGCTCGTCCGAATCAAATTTGTTTGGGAATTATGGCACATACAAATTTCGTATTGTGCACCGATGGTTAAATTCTAACCTAGAAGTTCTACAGAATTAACAGTATGTAAATATTTCGAATTAAATTCTGGAAAAAACATTTGTTAATTATATCGACATTAGCTTTCCGAACTTTAAACGGTTCATGATTATGATTCCTGGTTCTCCCGAAATCGCAAAAACGTCGAAACACGTCTATTTTCGGATATGCTGTGCTCTACGAATTTTCCAGAATTTAATACTTATAATTTCGTGAAAAAAATTATATAATCAGAAAGATAACCTCAATATCATTCTAACACAAAAAAATAGGCCCCGTTTGGAGTCCGGAGATATGCGCAATGGCTTTTGGAAGATAAAAGAACCCTAGATGGCAATTCTCCAAAAAACGGCTCAAGAAAAACCCTAGAAAATAACTTAAAACTATTATATATATATAGAGGAGAGAGAGTGCAGCCGCGGCTCGGAGTTGACATGTGGCAGCCATCTGCGCTGCCGCGTCCAAATTGGACGGTTCGAATCTGACGCGGCTCGGCTCAGCTGAGTCCGAGTCGAATTCTGACTCGGCTCGGCTCGAGGTCGGCTCGGCTCGGCTCGCACCCACCCCGCGGTCACTGACAGGCGGGCCCGACACTGTTCGCTGCGGGAGGCTGACAGGTGGGCCCCCTGTTTGCTGACTGGGCAAAAATAATTACTTTTTGGATTTTCTTTTTCAGAAATTAGTTTTTAATTCAGTTTTTCATAATTAACTCAAAATAAATGCTAAAAATAATCAAAAAATTCCCAAACAAATCTAGAAAATATATTTTATTATTTAGAACATAAAATAAAAGTTTGAGATATTTTTAATTAAGTTTATCCGTAAAATAAATTCTTGAAATCCTAGAAAATTAGGATTACTAGTTTTTAATTAACTAAAAATTATGGAAAAATCTCAATAGCCCCAAATTAACCTAATAACAACATTTAAGCACGAATTTCAGGATACGTAGGTTACAAGTCTACCCACCTAAAAAAAAATTTCGTCCTCAAAATTTAAAATCCTCAATAGTTGTATGTATTCATTTATATTATTTTACAATCAAAATTAAATTCATCAAACCATATAATCATGAAGTAAATCCATATTGCTATAAAACTTCCAAAATTCTATAGATATTATATTCCTAAAATCTTCAAATTTAAAATCGAATTCCATTCGTATCATAATCTCCTCAAAAAGTTTATGCTAATTACTAAATACAAAACTTAATATCCAATCCTCAAATTTTAAATCCACTCAATGTATATTTATATATTTAAGAAATCTCATCCGAAAAGTTTGAATTTCACACACTAATCCCTTAATCATCTTACTCCTCTAATTTAAATCTAATCAATGCATATTTATAAAATTTAAATTCTCATTCCAAAAATTTGAATTCAAACACTAAACCATTAATCATCTTACTCCTCTAATTTAAGTCCAATCGATACGTATTTATAAAATTGAATCTTCATGCCAAAAATTGAATTCAAACACTAATCCATTAGTGATCTTATTCCTTGATTCTTTTTTTTCACACAATACTCAAATAATGTAGTACTTACGAAATCTTCAAATGCAACATTCAAAAGATAAATTCATAACTTGCAGGCCAATGAATATAATGATAATCTCTTAGTTTTCTCAAAATTTAATGACAATTTCAATTATTTCATAATCTTCATAAAATCAACGTTTTAACAAGATCGCCAATCCTGTCATATTAAGTTCTCAACTCTTTGTTTAAATTAATGTTTATCCTCAAAATTTAAGGCACATTGTCTCTCTTTGTCAAATCATAACCTCTTCATTAACTCTTTACTACGGTCAAACCCTCAACAATCAAAGTCTAAGAGAATCCTACCTATAGTCATACAACACGCAATACAATACGCAATCTAGATAAAATATTCAATCTAGATGAAACATGCATGGTCATAGTCTCTTTTTTTATGGTATTACAGTCGAGGTGTACTACTAACTATATTCTAACAAGAAAATTATTGATACAAGCTATGGTACTAAGGAATCAATCAATTAAACAAACAGATGGCAAAGGAATATGAGGAAAGAACAGAACATAGCCTTCTAACCTATTACTTGGACATCTTAATCCTCTAATATACACTTAACTCTGGCACATTCACTCACTAATTCCTATCTCTATATACTGATATCCATACCAACTAATCATTAGTCCACAACATCCATGAATACATCCTCATTGCATACACATGTCTATTGATACCTAGATATGATACCAAGAATCTCTAACACAACCATAGTTTAATAATGCATCCAAAGTTTGATACCTTTATTCTTTTAGGTACCACTGTTTCTACTACAAGCATACTCACTGCTAGCTCTCTTACCTACTACAACTGTTTATACTAGTTGTTCTTATCACTCAAGTGCACACCAAGTACAACACACCATACTAAGTGCTACTCATTCTAATACAACTCTAGATGGACACCCAAGTCTGTTTGTAGTGCCATCTCAAGCCAATAGATCCTTACACATGCACATCAACCACTCATATACTGTTATACATTTCTTATCCACCATAAATTTAATCCTAAAAATAAAATCATCAAAATTTAACTTCTTGAACAATTTAAAATAAAATGCATATACTTTCCTCAAAAGTTAAATATTTAAATATCGAAATAAAATTTTAATCACTTCCAAAAATCTTTATAGCTTTGACTATATTTATTGAATCAAATTTTGAATCCTCAAACATTTTAATAACATAAAATCTTAACTCCTTAAAATTCTTTAAAAATTGAAATTCATTTCCACTCTTCAAATTATAAATTTAAATCCACAAGCATCTAAGTACACATATATACTCACAGTCTCTAATACTCAAGGTGCACACAAATACATCAATTATCTACAACTCTCAACTGTGTACTGAATATTCACTGCCTGGATTACTTGCACTATTACTTCCAATAATCAAATTTATCATCACACATATTTTCTCCAATGATTTTCTATCTATATTAACTGGTACACCAATCTAATTATCATCACACGAAGTACTTACTGTCATTAGCACCTTGCTCAAACAAATCTTTGATATAGAATCACTAGCACTATTGGTATGGTAACACTAGCTTCATCATTAGATCATCTTATCACTTATTAGAACTCACGATCATTCGTACTAGTTATAACTTATATAATACACATGTTTCACTTCACTCTCAAAGGCGGCATATCGTTTCATATCTCGATTTATGTATACGTATCTTCTCTTAAATCTTTTACAGACTGATACACTATATATCTTCTATTACAAATCTTGATATCTCTCTACTCATGGCATCTCATTAAAACCCCTTATGCATATACATTTCTTTACTCTTGACACACCCAAGTAATCAATGATCAAATTGAATATCATGCTCTATTAATCTTTAACACAATTCCTTGATACTTAATTATTTACATAGATCATCCAATTACATAATTTAATGACTATCCAGGACGGGTATGCTGGCTCTGATACTAACCCTTGGAACTATCACTCATACTCTATACTCTCCTTCTATTTATAGTTCTATAATGACACATATCCTAGAGCTATTGCTACAAGGTACTATGCTATGGTTATCTCTAGATTAATGCCTACTGCTCACATGTCCAACCAAGAAATACTTACAAACTCATAAGTCACACTCAGTCAACACTAATACAAGACACAAACAAAATTGCAAGTCACTAATTATCATACTAACAAGGAATCCTCAAAGAAAAGAAGCTCAAAAAGGAATTGGATAAGGACTGAAGGTATTCTACTGCTAGTAAAGAAAAGCAGCGATGGAACAAGGTCATATAATAACGGAAATAGATAAGTATTGAGATAATACTTTTAAGAACCATTTTAAGATACAACCTGATAATCATACACGTCTATCCGAAATCATGACACTCAGAATCGTCGCCATGCCAGTAAGCATAAATACGATAACCGATAGATTCCGTAACTAAGGTATGCAACTCTATAATTACGTCATCTAGAATCTTTGCCACGCCAACCGGTATGGCTGCGAGAGACTCTAAGTTCATAACTAAGATATGTATATCCGAAGTTAGGTTCCTACGTTCTCGTCATGACAGCTAATATGGCTGCGATAAACTCTAGGCTCCATAACCAAAGTAGACGTTTTACCTTTCTCACTGTCCTCATCAATATATGTCATCAGATGATACCATAAATTTTAGCCCGTAAAATTCATCTTGATATGAAATCAAAACTCAACAACGATACCAAGAATTAAATTTAACAACTGGTCAATAAGAATCAAACTCAACAATGATACCAAGATTTAAATTTAATAATTGATCAACAAGAATCAAGTTCAATAACAACAAGCGAGAGAGGATGAAAACAAGAAAAAAGATTTAAATTGGAAATTATAATAAGGTTCTCAAGGGGTCGTCCCAGGAATCTCTCAAGTTGTGATTGAGTATCCTCTCGCATCCTAGTATCCTATCTCCTATATTCTATAGAAGGCACGAGTAGTATAACTAAGACGTCGCACTACCACAATATCACACAACTTGCGAACTCTGACCTGTATGGGCCACCACTAAAAACGTGTCACAACCCGCACCTGAAATTTGGGCACGAGTACGTGGGTACGTCCAGCCTATGCTGCAGCATCGGCGGTAGAACGTTGTCTAGGTCATGTAACTATCTAATCAATCTGACATGAATATCCAACTCCATAAGGAGACACAGATATCATAATATAATGCGGAATACTCAATCACATAAACTAAAGCACGATGAGATATCGAAGCAAATAAATAAAATACAAGACAATCTAAACGACAAAATAACTATACCTGCACTCAATAACATCCAATCTCCAAGTATACTGGAAAATAAGTCCTCTAGGTCATAGTCTGAAAAAATATCCAGTCAGGATTGGAACGAAATACACCTCTAACAGCAGTTCCACATATATTGACAAAATCTATAGCACAGTGTAAAGAAATACAAGACAGATAGGAATACTAGCAATATGAAATACTGGAATAAGGAATACTAGAATAAAGAATACTGGAGAATATCATCATCAATGTACATCTAGCAATGAAATAGAAATCCAAGTACACGCAAGAACAATGAACTGGTATGTAAGTGTGTACAAGAACAATAACTAGAACATGTGGAGATGCTAGATCCATATACTAGAGATACATGTCAAGAATCATCTAACTAAGTGTGTGAAACATCAGCATATCATGTGATCGGCTTGGGACTATATGACTCATTATATTGATTAGCGATCATCCCCAACAAGTTCGGCTAACCATATGTAGCAGCGATGAGGCATGTAAGGGTAAGGCTGCACCGACGTGATGTGTGGGTGAGCTATGATGCATGTAAAGTTGGGTATGATCATATAATCTACTAATATTTCCCTGTTTCCCCAGCTAGCACGATGGATTCCAATCACGACTCCTCGTGACAGGTCTCGATGATGCCAACTCGTATAAACAACAGTGTCAGAGTCATGTAAGCTATACAACAAGAGTTATAGAGATAATAAACATAATAGAAACTGTCAGAGAATGTACTCGCCTGGGGTCCTTAGCTGGTATGAATCAGAGTCCAAGTCACAGTCCAAATAGCCTATGTATTACAAATTTACCATGCCAAAAGATAATTTATTTTAATTTATTTAATTCTGGAATAATTACTCTAAAATCCTATTTTAATCTTATTATTCTGATTTTTAGGTTAATTCCTAAATTTTGTCCAAAGGAACTGAATTTTATCAACTCGAGACACATGACACGCAAATCAAGGCGATCTGTTGACCGAAAAGTCAACCAACACAAACTCGACTTTCATGCATGAATGCCTGTAAATTTCAACATCAAAAGCATGCTGGAATTTACGGCTCGTCCGAATTCAAATTCGTTTGGGAATTATGGCACATACAAATTTTGTATTGTGCATCGATGGTTAAATTCTAACCTAGAAGTTCTACAAAATTAACAGTATGTAAATATTTCGAATTAAATTCTAAAAAAAACATATGTCAATGATCTCGACATTATCTTTTCGAAACTTTAAACGGTTCATGATTATGATTCATGGTTCTCCCGAAAACGCGAAAACATCAAAACACGTCTATTTTCGGATATGCTGTGCTCTATGAATTTTCCAGAATTTAATACTTATAATTTCGTGAAAAAAATTATATAATCAGAAAGCTAATCTCAATATCGTTCTAACACAAAAAACTAGGCCATGTTTGGAGTCCGGAGCTATGCGCAATGGCTTTCGAAAGATGAAGGAACCCTAGATGACAATTCTCCAAAAATCGGCTCAAGAAAAACCCTAGAAAATAACTTAAAACTATTATATATATAGAGGTGAGAGAGAATGCAGCCTCGGCTCAAAGTTGACACATGGCAGCCATCCGCGCTGCCATGCCCAAATCGGACGGTTCGAATCTGACGCGGCTCGGCTGAGCTAAGTCGGAGTCGAACTCTGGCTCGGCTCGGCTCGGCTCGTACCGACCCCGCGGTCACTGACAGGCGGGCCTGGCACTGTTCGCTGCGGAAGGATGATAGGTGGGCCCCCTTTTTGCTGACTGGCAGAAATAATTACTTTTTGGGTTTTCTATTTCAGAAATTAATTTTTAATTCAGTTTTTCATAATTAACTCAAAGTAAATGCTAAAAATAATCAAAAAATTTCCAAACAATTCTAGAAAATATATTTTATTATTTAGAACATAAAATAAAGTTTGAGATATTTTTAATTAAGTTTATCCCTAAAATAAATTCTTGAAAGTCCTAAAAAATTAGGATTACTAGTTTTTAATTAACTAAAAATTATGAAAAAATCTTAATAGCCCCAAATTAACCTAATAACAATATTTGAGCACGAATTTCAGGATATGGAGGTTACATCTACTGTTGTAGTATGTGTAATTTATCCACTATGTCAAACCCCCCTCCCTTTGTTGAACACTACTCTCCCTGTTGTGCAGTAAGCACCTCTTGTGCAGCTTACTGCACACTATAGTGTGCAGATCGCAGAGCTACTGACTTAACTGATACATATACCCGAGTGATACACCGAAGTATCACTGTCACTCCTCCCATTCACACACCACACATACTCAAAACACAAACAGATAGATACCTCACTCACTGATACAGATATCTCAGGGACTCAACTACACACTACTGATATACACCCCTCACTGAAACCTCGTTCGAGTGATACACTGAACACACAGCTCACTTATCTACTCACTGAAACAGACACACAGCCAGGATACTCAAAGTAAAGTTAATACTCAAGAAACCTGGGTACTCAAACTGATACTGCATATAGAATATAACATACCAAGAGTCAGACAATAATTCCCCACAAAGCCAAGTGTGACTCAAAGTCCAAACAATAGTTACTCAAAGGGAAACCAACATCCTCCTCGACTGATACGTTCAGCATCAGTGCACATCCCCAGTGCACTGTACTAAACACAGTGAACCCGAGCCTCACTACACACCATCCCATCCTATACACAAACTCACCATATGTGGACTACACAATACCCTTTTTATTTTTATACATCATGCATGTAAGAGATTAAATTCTTGCCTTGCATGGAAACTACATGCTAAACTAAAGGCTCATTACTAGCAATCATTACTACCATTACAATGGGTCCAGAAGCTAAACCGACAACTACACAGCAGTATACTAGCTATTGCATTTTTATAATTGGTGAAAACTTATGCCACTGCCATCTTTCATTGCCATACTCCCACACATCATTTGTTGCCTCTCCTTAACACAATGTCTACACATGAAAATAGCCATTGGAACACCCGAACAAGCTCACAGTAACATAAGAAGATGTATTATGAAATGATGCAGCATCCAATGTACTACATCCATATGTGATTTTAAACTATCCCCATAATCATCAAACCTCTTCATCAAAGTAGAACCCATACTGGCCATTCTACTGGTCCCAAGTACCCAACAAAAGAATCAGATACCAACAATGCCATCATATGAAAACTAAACCTATAGAATAAATTAAATCAAAAAGGAACACTCGGGAGAGGCTCACACAACTCACATGATACTGATACACTAATACTACACGGATGCACAGTATCAGTGAAAAACCCGACACTGCATAGTTCAGTCGCCCACCATGATTTATATACATATATACCATAATACGTATACGTATATATATATATACACATTCATATATATATATATATATATAAGTAATAGACCATGTAAATAGGTATTTCTTCCTATTAATCATTTCAACAAACACCTAGTGTGCAAAATCTGGGATACACATGATACCCCATGAATAAGCATGCATACACCCTAAATAACAATCAAAACATATACGTATACTCTATAAATATACATATATACAATATATATAATTAGGGTTACAAAAATTAGGGGGGAAATGCATCATTGGATCACAAAACCCCCAAATACACCTATGACACCATGGAGAATCACCAAGAAACCAATAGAGACTCATGCTCTCCCTTAATAGTCATCCCTAAATCAATTGGTGGGCTCCTAATGGCCAAACAATTAATTAAAACCGAATTAAATGAGGGTTTTCCAGATTTTTACCTATTGGGAGATGGATTCCCAATGTAGCTTCCTCTTCTCCAAGTCTCCTTGTGCCCAAGCTTCTAGGTCTGCTTGAATGAGAGAAGAATGAGGGATTGAGGCTTAGAAATTCTAAAATTTGTGGAGGAAAGAATAGTTTTTCTTGGAGGCTATTTCTAGGGTTTCTTCATGAAGGATGAGGGACTTTGAGGGAGGCTCCCTCTAGCTATATAGGGCCGGCCTTAAGGTTAGGGTTAGGGTTAGGGTTTCTAATATACAAAGTCTCTTTTGCCTTCCATGGCTTGTCAAGAAGAACCATTTAATTAAGGGGTTTAGTCATGTGAGGGATTTCACTAAATGCTAATTAATAGATTAGGGATTTGTCTAGTGGGTTTTTAGGTCTAGTCTTCTAACCCATATTATCAATGAACACAATATAATACGTATATTACCTATCATGCAATTATTAACACAATAAATATAAATATGGTAAATGACCAAAAATCCCCTACTCTAGAAATATGGTAGTGACATGTCTACCCTCTCCTAAAAAAAATTTCGTCCTCGAAATTGAATTAAACTTGCACAAGAATACAATCAGACAATAAGAATTATACCTCAAGGATCGAAGAGATACGGGTACTGCTCGAGTATTTTGTCCTCCCCCTCCCAAGTTGACTTGCTAGGAGAGTGATATCTCCATGCAACACGAACCAAGGGAATAGTCTAGTTCCGGAATACCTTCTCTCTACGATCCAAGATCTCTAAGAGTTGCTCAGGATAGCTGAGAGTCCGACCAATCTCGATCTCTGAGTGATCTAGTACGTAACTAGGGTCTGCCACGTACCGTCTCAGCTGCAATACGCGAAATACGTCATTTACTCCCTCTAGTGCAGGTGGCAAGTCTAGCCTATAGGCCACTACACCGACCCTCACAAAAATACTGAAAGGTCTGATGTACCGTGGACTAAGCTTCCCGCCTCCACCAAAGTGAATCCTGCACCGTGTCGGAGAAATCCGTAAGAACACCAGATCGCCAACCTAGAACAAAATAGTCTTAATACGCAATCTAAAACAAAACAATCACAAGCCAAAATAACCAAACCTATACCTCAAACTCCAAGGGTCTATGGTGGCTGTCGGCCCAATGTCGCTGTCTGTCCTGCGCCACTCGAAGTCTATCTCTGATAAGTTTTACCTTTTTCGCTGCATCCACGACCATCTCTAGTCCTAACAAAGGCTCTCTCTCTGACATCATCCCAAGATAACAGTGTGCGATACCTCAGTCCATATAGAGCCTCGAATGGTGACATCTTAATGCTGGCCTGGTAGCTATTATTGTAAGCAAACTCTACCAGGAATAGATGATCCTCCCAAGAATCTTTGAGATCTAGAACACAAGTGCATATCATATACTCGAGAGTTTGAATGGTCTTTTCAGACTGTCCATCTGTCTGGGGGTGATATGCGGTACTGAACTTGAGCTGCGTGCCCAAGCTAGCCTGCAAACTCCTCTTAAAGTGGAAAGTAATATGACTATCCTGATCTAAGACGATGCTCACAGGAACCCCATATAATCTGATAATCTTCTGCACATACATCTCTACTAGCTTCTCCGTTGATGTTTCCACTTTGAATGGTAAGAAGTGGGCTAATTTGGTCAACCTATCTACGATGACCTAAATCGCATCATTTTTTCCTGGAGAACGCGGAAGCCCTGAAACAAAATCCATAGTCACGTGCTCCCACTTCTACTCTAGGATAGGTAAAGGCTGAAGCAATCCACCTGGCCTTTGTCGATTTGCCTTTACCTGCTGTCATAATAAACACCGGGATACAAATCGTGCTACCTCGCGCTTCATACCATACCACCATACGTACTCTCTCAGGTCTCGATACATCTTGTTGGCACCTGGATGCATCTAGTATTGAGAGCAATGTGCCTCCTGCAAAACCTTCTCGTGCAGCTCTCCGCTCGACATATATATCCTCGTGCCGTGTCGTAAAGACCCATCATCAACAATAATGAAGTCTTCTGATAATCATGTCCGATTCAGTGCCCGGATACTCCTCAGAGCTTCATCATCATACTGCGTAGCTCTGATTATGTCCATCAGCTCGGACTGTATCTGTAATCTCCACATCTGAATCTCGATATCGGGAACTAGCACCTCAATTCCCAAGCTCTCAAGATCAACTAATAAATGTCTATCTGTCGTCAAGTACATAGCCATCGGATACCTGCTCAAGGCATCGGCGACTACATTGGTCTTTTTTGGGTTGTACTGTAATGAAATATTGAAGTCTTTTATCAACTCCAACCACCTCCTCTGCCTCATGGTCAACTCCTTCTGTCTAAACACGTACTTCAAACTCTTGTGGTCTGTGAAGATCTTTACACGCTCTCCGTATAGATAGTGTTTCTACAGCTTTAGAGCGAAGATAACCGTTACCAACTCCAAATCGTGGATGGGGTAGTTCTTTTCATAAGAACGTAATTGCCTAGAAGCATAGGCAATCACCTTCCCATGTTGTTGATGAACGCAACCCAAAACCTTCTCTGAAACATCACTGTAGATAGTGAATCCACCTATCCCCGATGACAACGTCAATACTGGAGATGTCGTCAATCTCTTCTTCAGCTCATCAAATGCGGCCTGACAATCCTCCATCCAGACAAAATCCACATCTTTCCTGTTCAGCCTAGTCATTGGTTCTACAATCCTGGAGAAGTCTTGTATGAACCTACTATAGTAACCTGCTAGCCCGAGAAAACTCCTGATCTCGGCTATTGAACTGGTAGTAGCCTACTACTCCACTGCCTCAATCTTCTTTGGGTTAACTGAGATTCTGTCACCCGTCACCACATGCCCAAGGAATTCAACCTTGTCAAGGAAGAACACGCACTTTGAAAGATTTTCGTAGAGCTCCTTCTTCCTTAGAGTCTCTAAGACCATCCTTAGGTGCTCTTCATGCTCCTCTGGAGTCTTCGAATACATAAGAATATCGTCGCTGAACACTACCCCAAACTTGTCAAGGTTTTGGTGGAACACCTTATTCATCAAGTTCATGAATACTGTCAGTGCATTGGTTAACCAAACGACATTACCATGAACTCAAACTGGCCATATTGGGTCCAAAAATTCGTCTTCAGAATGTCTTCTCTCTTCACCTTCACCTGGTGGTAGCCTGAACTCAAGTCAATATTTGAAAATAACTTTGCTCCGCTCAACTGATCGAAGAGATCATCTATCTTCGGCAGTAGATATTTGTTCTTGATAGTGAGCTTGTTCAGAGCTCTATAATTGATACACATGCGTACTATGCCATCCTTCTTCGGTACGAATAATACCGGAGCTCCCCATGGTGATAAACTGGATTTGATGAAGCCCTTGTCCTGCAACTCCTCAACTTGCTTCTTCAATTCTGCCAGCTCACTGTTGTTGACTCTATAGACGTGTTGTGAAATAGGCTCCGCTCCTGGCACCAAGTCTATAAAGAACTCGATATCTCTGTCTGGCGGCAAGCCGGGCAACTCCTCTGGAAAGACATCCACGAACTCCGCTATCAGAGGATGTGGCAACTCCACTTCTCCCATCCTGGCTCCGTAAATACTGCACCTGCTTTGCTCTGCTGCTCCTCTGGCGACCTCAAACTCTGGCTCCCCTGGCGGTCAAAATATCACTTTGCCTCGATGATAATCTATAGTGGCATGGTGCCTACTCAATCAAACCATTCCGAGAACAATATCGTAGCCCAGAATTGGCATGACGAGTAAGCACAAGCTCAACTCTCGGCCTCCCAATGATACTCTTCGGTCCTTGCAATAATCATTGACTAGGATAATGCCTCCGCCAGTCGTGATCTTGCAAGTCCTATCTAATGGTTCTGCCTCTAAATGATGCTTAAGAGCATAAGATACAGACACAAAACTATGGGAAGCGCCAGAATCGAATAATGCAAGTGCTGGAATAGAATCGCGAAGAACTGAACCTGAAATCATGTCTTCTTTTGGCTCGGCCTCCTCGATCGTCATGGCGTATGATCGTCCCTGGGGTGCACCTCTCTGCTGCTGGTGGTGCTGAGCAAACCTCTGCTGTTGTGGCGGAAGTGGAGGTCTCCTCTACTGGCCTCCTGGTACAGTAGGTACCTTGGCTAGTCCCCTCTGAGCGGCAGTGCCACCCTGACCTGGATGATTTTGAATAGATGGACAGTCCCTCAACTGATGTGCTGAAGATCCACAGGTCAAATATGTACCCAGCCTCTTTCTGCTGATGTTTCTCGTGTGTCCTGCCTTTCCGCAGTATGCACACTGGACGGTGGGCTGAGTCTGTCTCTGAAGCTGCTGATGCTGCTGAGTGTTTCCTCGAGCTAGTGCCTGGTACTGCTGATGCTGATACTGCCTCTGTTGCTGCTGAAAGTAGGGAGGCTTGGCCATTTTTGTGCTACCACTCGCTCCTCCAGAAGTGTCGCATCCTCGCTCCTCCAGAAGATTCGTCAATATTTGTTTTGCGGATCAGGAGACCACCAGTTAAGGGCTTATCCTAGGGCTCCATCTTGTCCAGCTCAGGGTGGGGACCAGGCACAAAGAACACCCACGAGACCACCAGCAGGACAGCAGCGAGGACCTCCATTGCCGACATAGCAACATAGGTTAGTATAGCACCAGCACCAGCAGAGAGATGCGCAACAGGGCAAAATTTTATCTTGACCGTCGAGTAGGAGGAGACAGTTGGAAATGTTATTTCAGGTTTAGTCTATCTTGATTCTTTTCTAGCTCATGCTTTATTTGATTCTGGTGCTTCACATAGTTTCGTATCTATATACTTTTCTTTAAAGTATCATCTTGAGACTGAACCATTGGCAAGGACTTGCAAGATCACGATCGGGGGTGGCATTATCCTGGTTAGTGATGTTTGCAATGGTTGAAGAGTTTCTCTAGGAGGCTGAGAGTTGAGCACGTGTCTACTCATAATGCCACTTCCGAGCTATGACATAGTGCTCAGGATGGATTGGTTGAGTAGGCACCATGCTAGTATCGATTATCGTGGAGGCAGAGTTTTGTTTTAGAAACTAGAAAAGCCAGAGTTTGAGTTCGTCAGAGGAGCAGCAGAGCAGAGCGAAGGAGACTTTTGTAGAGGTATAATGGAAGAGCAGGAGCTGCCACATCCGTTGATCGCAGGGTATATAGACATCTTTTTGGAGGAGTTGCTGGGGTTGCCACCGGACCGAGATATAGAGTTCTCTATAGACTTGGTGCCAGGCGCAGAGCCGATATCACAGCAACTCTATAGGATGAACAATAGCGAACTGGAAGAATTAAAAAAGCAGGTGGATGAGTTACAAGAGAAAGGCTTTATCCGGTCCAGTTTATCACCTTGGGGTGCTCCGGTATTATTTATACCGAAGAAGGATGGGTCGGTACGTACGTGTATCGACTACAGGTCTCTCAACAACCTTATTATCATGAATAAATACCCATTATCGCGGATTAATGATTTGTTTGATCAGTTGAGCGGAGCGAAGGTATTCTCGAAGATAGACTTGAGGTTGGGGTACCGCCAAGTGAAAGTGAGGAAGGAAGACATTCCGAAGACATCTTTCAGGGCTCGGTATGGATAGTTTGAGTTCTTGGTGATGTCGTTTGGGTTGACTAATGCCATGCAGATATTCATAAACCTGATGAATAAGGTATTTCATAAGTACGTGGATCAGTTTATTATGGTCTTCATTGATGATATACTGATATATTCGAAGACCCCATAGGAGCATGTGAAGCAACTGAGGATAGTTCTGGAGACCCTCAGGAAGGAGAAGTTGTATAGCAAGCTTTTAAAGTGTAAGTTCTTCCTTGATATGGTTGAATTCCTCGAGCATGTGATTATAAGAGACGGGATCTTAGTAGACCCGAAGAAGATTTTAGCAGTTGAGTCATGGTCTACCCCGAGTTCAGTGGCAGAGATCAGGAGTTTTCTTGGATTGACAGGCTATTATCGGATATTTGTTTAGTACTTTTCCAGGATTGCAGAGTCAATGACTAGGCTGACCATGAAGGACGTGGATTTCGTCTGGACTGAGGAAAGTCAGGCTGCTTTTGAGGAGCTGAAGAAGAGGTTGACTACAGCTCCAGTGTTGACGTTGCCATCGGGGACAGAAGAATTTCCCATATATAGTGATGATTTGGATAAGGGTTTGGGATGTGTGTTACAGCAGAATGGGAAGTGATTACATATGCATCCAGGAAATTACGCTCGCAAGAGAAGAATTATCCTACCCATGATTTGGAGTTGGCAGCAGTCATTTTTTTCTCTAAAGCAGTGAAAGCACTACTTGTACGGAGAGCTTATGGAGATCTTTATGGACCACAAGAGCTTGAAGTATATTTTTACACAGAAAGAGCTAAACATGAGGCAGCGACAATGGTTAAAGTTGATGAAGGACTTTGATATATCGTTGCAATACCATCCAGGGAAGGCCAACGTAGTCGCTGATGCCTTGAGGAGGTATCCAGTCTTGATAGCTTGGGTATTGAGGTGCTAGTTCTTGGAGTTGTGACACAGGTGAGGAAAGGAAAAAAACTTGGCATGTGCTGTACACATCAGTGCACAACAAGTGAGCGCGAGCTAGTGCAAAGGAGGGAGCTCTGTTTGTACACATAGTAGACAGTGGTAGTGGCCAAGTGTAGTATCAGATACTAAGCAAGAGGGGTGTTAGTTTGGGTATCAGTAACTGATACAATGGAGGGGAACTGAAATACTAAGTTAATGTATTATATTATGTATGATAGTGAGTTAAGTTATGGTCAGTGAGATGTTAGTCACTTAGGAGTTTCAGTTAGAGTTGAGTTATTATAAGTATGGAATCATTGTTATCTAGTAATAGAAGGTTAGTATCTATTAACAAATGGTTACTAGTTAGTTCTTAGTTGGATTAATATCAGTTATTATATTTTAGTACCAGTTAGTTAGCTAGGTTGATACACAGATGAGTATCAATTGATATAATAACGTAAATTAGTTGATACACTGATGTGTGTCAGTGGATACACATTATTAAGGATGACAGTTAGTGATATTACTTCAGTCCATACTAGTTATCTATAATGATTAGAGAGTTACATGTTAGTGAGTGTTATGTATAGTTAGTTAATGTTGTATCTGTTAGTTAAGGTTCAGCTCATAGTTAAAAGTTAGATAATATATATATATATATAGCAGTTAGTATATGAGTATTGGTCAAGATAGCTGGTATTGACTTATATGACTAGTTAAGAGCTATATGGGTCTAATAACCTTAGCTTGGACCTAGAAGTTAGTGTATGACCTAGAATCGACCTAGAAGCATGCATTAGTATATTTTAACCCATTTACCATTTATCGCACCATTTAACTTGATATTCCTCTATAGGGTTGTGTGACACCAGCTTGAGCATCGAAATATACCCTTTGTTCAGGACCAGAGGTGAGTACATCTCTTTGTGTCACGCCCCAGTCCCAAAATGTGTAGGACCAGGAATACGCGACACGCCAGCTACGCATTCGACCAGACTCTGGTTCGACTCGAATACGTATAAGTTGTATAATAAAGGGCACTATCTAAATATCCCGAAAATGTAAACATCTGTATCTCAATCCACAATGAACAAAAATATACAAGAAAGAGCTACATGTGCTAAAGTCGGCCGCCCAATAACACACAAACTCGAATAGACTCGAGAAGAGATGAGTATACAAAAACTAGGCTACAACAGCAGATGAATAATTAATATGAATAAAGTAACCATAATGCTGGTAGAAATGATATGAGTACCTGGTACAATGCCCGCAAGACATGCCACTCCATCAGCAACTCCAAATGCTCTGTAATCATCTATGCTGCAAAACTGGCAGGGGACCAGGTCCTCAGAGGGACGTAACAAGGTACAAAAATACAGCATGCGAAAGTTCAACAGAAAGTACAAGTACAACGTCGGTGTAATCTAGCATAACCAACAAAGTAAGACACAGTTTGAAGACAATATTCGACACGTTGGCTATCCAAAATAAAACCATAGCTCCGAACACAGAGACACATGGGACGTACCGTAGCTCCGAGCACAGAGTCACAAGGGTGATACTACTACTCCAGATACAGGAACACTACATCAATAGGACATACATATATAAAGCGCGTGCAGAGGAGCCCAAACGTCTAGTAACAGTCTTCCCCATCCCAAGCGGTCAACGATTGTGCGTTGAACCTGAACCTCTATCTAACAGTCTCGTCACACAGAAATAACTATCAACAGACGTGACCCTAAGGTCGTCCCAGTCTTCGTTCATGATGTCAGTATCAGGATATAGGAAATCTGGCACGATAACAGTGTATGAATGTGTCCTGGGGTGACGATATACTCAGGTACGTACATCGAGGGGTTATGAATATCTAACATTCATTACAAGACGTTACGACGAACGTTTGCACCCGGTTGTGATCCGGACGCGAAGTAACGATCTTAATCAAACACGCGAACAATATACATAATGAAATAATAAAATATTTGTAACTGAAATATAGGGTGGCAAGGTACACTTGCCTGCGTCCGGCTACTGATGGCGGAGATCCGGTACCACGTCCGAGTTCGTAGGTCCCGTAGTACTTAGAGACGAGATACGAACTCAATCAATAAACTATCATATGGCAAACAGGGATGTGACACACGTCTAAACATATGCTTAGACTCAGCTACAACTCACAGGGACACGACGCTAGAGGGTCGACCAAGTTTGACTAATGGTATGTTACATCAAATCAAATTAATCATCTGTACAATATCATCAACTATCCTCAATCCTTTTATATTCATCACAGTATTTATCAGTATTTTGAGCCATGATCAATCCTCAGATTCACCTCAGTGTTCACAGATGTTAACATGCACATTGACGTACCAAGCTCAAATAAATAATTAATATTCTCTGTCCTCAATCACGGTCTCATGATTTGATATTATACCTATTTCACGATCGAGCACCTGCTCCCAATGTCCATCAACATTTTAATATCATTAATTTTCAGCAATGGTTTACAACAGCTAAAACAACAATAACCCATATGCGTATATATATATATATATATATATATATATATATATATATATATATATATATATATATATATATATATATATTCTATGTCCTCAAACAACTTCCAATATTTACCCAAGGATCGATATCCCTCTACCATTTATTAATTAATCTGCTCCTTGGTATTAATCAATGTATTAATATCATCATCCTTTCTCAAGTGTTTAAATGTATGCACAACATCAACCCTACTCAATACATAATCCATAACCCCAAATATTAACTAAGCATGTTAACCATCAAAGCATATAATTCATATCATTTACAAATACCCAAACCCTAACTCACATTATTAAACTGTAAGTCATTAACACTAAACTAAACGTACATAAAACAAATTATACAACAATAAACCCTAACTAAAAACACAAAACAATATATATCAAATAGAGAGGGGGGAGTGGTATACCTCGACGGCGTGGGGGGTTGCTGGCCGGAGTGAAGTGGTGGTAGAGGGTGGTCGTGGGGTGGTGCTAGTGGTGATGTAAGAAGATAGAGGTGGTGGAGGAAGGACTAGAGGTATTAGTCAGGGATTGGGATGGCCGGATTAAGGCCGGTGGCAGACGTGAGGGGGAGGTGCTCGTGGGGATCAGCCATCGGTTGGCCGGAGTGAAGGCTGCACAGCGGATGGAGAACGGGGATGTGGAGAAGCTCGTGGCCGCAGTGCTCGGCCGGAGCAGTAGCTATCGAGGGGAGTAGGGAAGTGGCTCGGTCGGGGCTCGCCGGAGTAAGGTGGTGGTAATGTGCGGTGGTTCTCGGTCGGAGAAGCTGGAGGTTGGTGATGGGTCGTGGATGGAGAGGCCGGAGAATACGCAGTTGGCCGGAGCGGGATCTCGCCGGAGAATGTGGTACAAGCAGCTCATGGCAGCTGTCGGTGCAGTCAGCCGCCGGTGGTGGGGAGCAGTTCGGTGCGGTCAGCGGGTGGAGGAGCGGCCGGAGTGTCGAGCTCGTGGCAGCAGTCAATGGTGGTGGTGGGAATAACGGCCGGAGGTGGGGAAGAACTGGCCTACCGGAGAGGTCAGCCGCCGGGGATTCAGTGGGTGGCTGTAGTAGCTCCCGGAGGCGGGCTCGGCCGGTCGACTAGCACAGCGGTCCACCGGAGAATGGGCCAAAAATGTTCTTCCAGGAAGAAGGAGAAGAAAGGAAGAAGGAGAAGAAGAAGGGAAGAAGAAAAAAGAGCTTGGTTTTGAATGTAGAAAAGGGAAGAGAGAGGGGGTGGGGGTTTCTTTAGGTATTGGGATTAGGGCCGGCATGGGGTTGTGTGTAGTGATTGAGACATTATATAGGGAGTGGTGTGAGGATTGGATGGTGAGGATTGGCCCATTTCAAATGGGTGCTGGAGATTTCACATAAAGAGACCAATTCTTCATCCAAAGGAGAGGGAGAGAGAGGCTTGACCGGTCAAAGAAGAGGGGTGGCTTCTTCATTTGGCCTTGACCAATGAGGGTATGCCACATGTCACAACATTTGTAATTTAGCCCCTTAAGTTTGAGTATTTGCACAAACACATGAAATGATAGAAAAATTATGGGAAAATTGGTGTTTGATGTTTTGTAGGGTGAGGGGGTGTTGTGTGTTTTGCATGGGCTTAATTAAATGGGCATTGTGATTAAATTGAGATTAAAATAGGATTAGTCAAAGTTGGTATCCCCAATTTAATTAGAATTAATTGTCATGGGCTCTTAAATTAAATGGGGGCACCTGGGGTCTCAAATGGGAGTGACAGAAGGGTCAGGAATAGTGTAGGCTTGGTGTCAGTCTTGGACCCTTTAATTGGTTCGGCTCAACGGGTTGAGTTGGTGTCTCAAAATTGATCGCAACGACACAGGTGCGCGATACGGGATTAAATAAGGATTTCAGTTACGGAAAATTATGCAATTAATTTAGAGCACAAGGAAATATGATTTTGAGTGACGGGAAAGTCCAGCGACTAAATTGGCGTGTCAAGTCAAGAGTGCAATAATCTGTTGGAATTTATAGGCTGATGTTGGGCTCCGAATATTTCAACAATGATAGGGCGCACGAAAGGTTTAATTCAAAATCAGACATCTGTAACCTTACTCTAAACCTCAATCAACTGCTGCTAAACCAAAATTTTCTAGCCCATACCAGACTATCTATAGAAATAAATGAGGGGGTTTACATCCTTCCCAACTTAGAAAAATTTCATCCCCGAACTTAAAAGTTAAGCCCGATAATAGCTAAGAGAATTTAAAAGCAAACTGGCAATCAAATGCGGTACGTAAATTCGTACCTTGGTCCTCAAATAAATACGAAAAATGCTGCCGAATGGAATCCTCACGCTCCCAGGTAGACTCGCCTGGCGAATGATGCTTTCATGCAACTATGACCAATCGAATAGTCTGACCTCTCAAAGTCTTCTTACTGTGATCGAGTATCTCCACTGGCTGCTCTACGTAAGATAAACTGGGCCCGACTGTAATCTCCGAATGATCAAGCACGTGGCTAGGGTCTGCCACGTATCTTCTCAACTGTGATACGTGAAATACGTCATGCACTCCTTCTAATGATGGAGGCAATGCAAGACGATAAGCCACTTCGCCAACTCGTTCCAAGATGTCAAAAGGTCCGATGTACCTCGAACTCAGCTTGCCTCTGCCTCCAAATTTGATGGTACCACGAGTGGAAGATATCTTCAAAAATACATAGTCACCTTCCTTGAACTCCAAAGGTCTGCGGTGTGCATCTGCCCAATGTTTCTGTCTGTCCTGTGCTGCACGCAGGTGGCTCAGAATCTGCTTAACTTTCTCCACTGTCTGTGTCACAAACTCTGGACCAAGTATCTGACGCTCTCCCACGTCACTCCAACATACTGGTGACATATATTTCCTGCCGTACAGTGCCTCATAAGGTGCCATCTGTATGCTAGCCTGGTAGCTGTTATTGTAGGAAAATTCTACCAAGTATAGATGGTCCTCCCAAGATCATCCAAAATCGATCATGCACGCTCTCAACATATCCTCTAATATCTGTATCGTGCGCTCTGACTGACCATCAGTCTGTGGATGATATGCAGTACTGAACTTGAGATGAGTTCCTAGACTCTCCTGTATACTCCGCCAAAATGTGACATGAATCTGGAATCATGATCTGATACAATGTTGATAGGCACTCCATGTAGTTATACTATCTGCCTCAAATATATGTCAGCTAATATCTTCGTGGACTGCCCAACTCTGAAGGGCAAGAAATGTGCAGACTTGGTGAGTCTGTCTACGACAACCCAAACTGCATCCTTTCCGCTAGGCTCTATGGGAATCCTGTGACGAAGTCCATGGTAATGTGTTCCCACTTCCACTTGGGAATGGGAAGCGGCTGCAATAGTCCTGCAGTCCTCTGATGTTCAGCCTTGACTTGCTGACAGACTAAGCATCTCGCCACGATTCTTGCAATCTCTCTCTTCATCCCATGCCACCAGAAATGTTGCCTCAAATCTCCGTACATCTTCGTACCCCCGGGATAAATAGAATAAATCGAGCTATGAGCCTCGGTCATCGACTCCTGGCGTAGCTCGCCACTCGGAACGTATAGGCAATCTCCATACCTTAATGTTCCGTCTTCATGAATCATGAGTCCCGTCTGCATGTCGGCTTCTGTCTTCTCTCACAAATGTCGAAATCTCGTATCCGTAGGTAGGGCCTCCTTGATCCTCTTAACCAATGTAGACTGAACCTCGAGACTGGCCATCTGTCCCTCCATGCCTGGCAATACAATTTTAATCCTGAGTTCCTGAAGATCCTCTAACAACTGGCGCTGAGTCATAAAAATATGCCATGGGCTTCCAGATTAAGGCATCTGCTACTATATTCGCCTTTCCAGGGTGGTATTGTAACTCTATATCATTATCTGTCATCAACTCTAGCCAGTGCCTCTGTCTCATGTTGAGCTTCTTCCGCGTGTAGACATACTTCAGACTTTTTGTGATCTGTATAAATCTCAACATGCTCTCCATAACGGTAGTGTCGCCATAGCTTTAGTGCAAATATCACTGCAGCTAGCTTTAGATTGTGCGTCGGCTAGTTCTCCTCATGAACTCTCAACTGTCTTGATACGTAGGCTATCTATTCTATCTAGACATAACTCTTATTTGCTGAGCTTGGCATACAGCCTCTCCTGCCTCAGCGTCTCCAACACGATCCTGAGATGTCTCTCATGCTCCTCCTGGCTCTCGGAATATACCAAGATGTCGTCGATAAATACCACCATGAACTTATCTAAGTACTGGTGGAAAATACTGTTCATCAAACTCATAAATACTGATGGCGCGTTGGTTAAACCAAACGGCATGACTAAAAACTCATAGTGCCCTTATTTCATCCAAAAAGCCGTCTTCGAAATGTCCTTTCTCCGTACCTTGATCTGATGATAGTTGGATCTAAGATCGATCTTCGAGAATACATATGTGCCACTTAGCTAATTCAAATAAATCATCGATGCACTGCAATGGGTACATCATTAATTGCCCTGTAATCGATATACAATCATACCGTCCCTGTAATCAATGCGCAAACGTACCGTCCCGTCCTTCTTCGGCACAATAAGATGGCTATTCCCCATGGAGAAATACTAGCCCGACTGAAACCCTTGTCTAAGAGATCCTCTACTATGGACCTTCAACTCAACCAACTCTATCGGTGCTAGTTTGAAGACGGGAAAATAACTGGCTCGGCTCTTGGAGTCAACTCTATAACAAAATCTATCTCTCTGTCAGGTGGCAGGCCTGGAAGATTATCTAGAAACACATCCTCAAACTATGATATAATACGGGAGTACACTAGTTCACCCTTTGTAATGTGTGTCACTGAGGTTGGACACCATGCTCTCGGGCTCCCTGAAGAAACTCAACTCAGGGTAACCTAGTGGTCTAAAAATAATGCAACCACGTCTACAATCTAGCATCGCATGGTATTGGCTCAACCAACTCATGCTAGGACGATGTCATAGTCTAGACTTAACCTCATAATAAATTTTCCCGTTCTGTTTACAACACTAATCCTCCAAAAGAAAAATTCTTTCTTATCTAATGTATAATTTCTCTCCTCCTCAAAATTTTTCCTAAAAATTTATTCCTAAAATTTCTTCTTTCTGTTATTTATTTCTCCAAGTCATATAGTGTAATTATAATAATGGTATCACCCAAGCACAAAATAAAATTTCTGGTATCAGATCATCATCTTCCAGGTGAGAGCCTAAAATTTTATCTCCTCTAGTCCATAATATCGTTCCTGATATTGCTATCATATACAACCACTAGTTTCCAGCATTGGGCTATGCATTTCCATAAATTATTCTAGTTCATGATCAACAATCTTTCCAGCTCCCAGTACTTCCAAGATCACTGCTATCTCAAGCACGGGTAGGGTACTACTGGGTTCAATTCTCTTGCTAGCCTTCCACACTAGTTCTCGAATCCAAAAAGAACCTGTCAACCTACCCTACTGAGGGTAATAATCTTCTCAGAGATTATTGCACAAATTATGTTTTCTGTCGTCTGAACTACGATCTTCTTCTAGAGGAAATCATCAGGCACAAGCATTCGTCCTTTCGAATTAATAGGGGATGAGAAACAATGATAACGATATTGACAAAAATTGAACGAATACAAATTGAAAGTCCAAGGACGATAATCATATACATAGTAAGTTTTTAAAATCGAATATGGATTGAGATCCTATACAACAATAAATCATAATATCTATTCCTAATTTGCAGGCTCGCTTGGCACAGTCAGGTGACCAAGACGACTTAAATTAGACTTGCTTGGACCACCATAAAAATATGTCACGCCCAGTCCCAAAATGAGTAGGACCAGGAATACGCGACACGCCGGCTACGCATTCGACCAGACTCTGGTCTGACTCGAATACGTATAAGCTGTATAATAAAGGGCACTATCTAAATATCCCAAAAATGTAAATATCTATATCTCAATCCATAATGAACAGAAATATACAAGAAAGAGCTACATGTGCTAAAGTCGGCCGCACAATAACATACAAATTCGAATAGACTCGAGAAGAGATGAGTCTACAAAAACTAGGCTACAACAGCAGATGAATAATCAATATGAATAAAGTAACCATAATGCCAGTAGAAATGATATGAGTACATGGTACAATGCCCACAAGATATGCCACTCCATCAGCAACTCCAAATACTCCGTAATCGTCTATGCTGCAAAACTGGCAGGGGACCAGGTCCTCAGAGGGACGTAACAAGATACAAAAATACAACATGCCAAAGTATAATAGAAAGTACAAGTACAACGTCGGTGTAATCTAGCATAACCAACTAAGTGAGACACAGTTTGAAGACAATGTTCGACGCGTGGGCTATCCAAAATAAAACCGTAGCTCCGAACACAAAGACACACGGGGCGTACCGTAGCTCCGAGCACAGAGTCACACGGGTGATACAACTACTCCGGATACAGGAACATTACATCAACAGGACATACATATATAAAGCGCGTGCAGAGGAGCCCAAACGTCTAGTAACTGCCTTCCCCATCCCAATCGATCAACGATTGTGTGTTAAAACTGAACCTCTATCAAACAGTCTCGTCACACAAAAAATAACTATCAACAGACGCGACCCTAAGGTCGTCCCAGTCTTCGGTCATGATGTCAGTATCAGGATACAGGAAATCTGACACGATAACAGTGTATGAATGTATCATGGGGTGAAGATATACTCAGGTACGTACATCGAGGGGTTACAAACATCTAACATTCGTTACAAGACGTTACGATGAACGTCTGTACCCGGTTGTGATCCGGACACGAAGTAACGATCTTAATCAAATATGCGCACAATGTACATAATAAAACAATAAAATATCTATAACTGAAATACAGGGTGGCAAGGTACACTTGCCTGCGCCCGGATGCTGATGGCGGGAATCCGGTACCACGTCCGAGTCCGCAGGTCCCGTAGTACCTAGAGATGAGATACAAACTCAATCAATAAACTATCATGTGGCAAACAGGGATGTGACACATGTCTAAACATATGCTCAGACTCAGCTACAACTCACAAGGATACGACGCTAGAGGGTCGACCAAGGTTGACTAATGGTACATTACATCAAATCAAATTAATCATCTGTACAATATCATAAACTATCCTCAATCATATTATATTCATCACAGTGTTTATCAATATTTTCAGCCATGATCAATCCTCAGATTTACCTCAGTGTTCACAGATGTTAACATGCACATTGACGTCCCAAGCTCAAATAAATAATTAATATACTTTGTCCTCAATCACGGTCTCATGATTTGATATTATACCTATTTCACGATCGAGCACCTTCTCCCATTGTCCATCAATATTTTAATATCATTAATTTTTAGCAATGGTTTACAATAGCTAAAACAACAATAACTCATATGCGTATATATATATTCTATGTCCTCAAACAACTTCCAATATTTACCCAATGATCGATATCCCTCTACCATTTAATAATTAATCTTCTCCTTGGTATTAATTAATGTGTTAATGTCATCATCCTTCCTCAAGTGTTTAAATGTATGCACAACATCAACCCTACTCAATACATAATCCATAACCCAAAATATTAACTAAGCATGTTAACCATCAAAGCATATAATTCATATCATTTACAAGTACCCAAACCCTAACTCACATCATTAAACCCTAAGTCATTAACACTAAACTAAACGTACATAAAACAAATTATACAACAATAAACCCTAACTAAAAACACAAAACAATACATATCAAATAGAGAGGGGGGAGTGGTATACCTCGACGGCGTAGGGGGTTGCTGGCCGGAGTGAAGTAGTGGTGGAGGGTGGTCGTGGGGTGGTGATGTAAGGAGGTGGAGGTGGTGGAGGAAGGACTGGAGGTAGCAGTCAGAGATGGGGATGACCTGATTAAGGTCGGTGGCAGCCGTGAGGGGGAGGTGCTCATGGGGATCAGTCGTCGGTTGGCCAGAGTGAAGGCTGCACAGCGGATGGAGAACGGGGATGTGGAGAAGCTCGTGGCCGCAGTGCTCGGCCAGAGCAGTGGCTATCGAGGGGAGTAGGGAAGTGGCTCGGCCGGGGCTCGCCGTAGTAGGTTGGTGGTAATGTGCGGTGGTTCTCGGTCGGAGAAGCTGGAGGTTGGTGATGGATCGTGGATGGAGAGGCCGGAGAATAGGCAGTTGGCCGGAGCGGGATCTCGCCCGAGAATGTGGTACAAGCAGCTCGTGGCAGCAGTCGGTGCGGTCTGTCGCCGGTGGTGGGGAGCGGTTCGGTGCGGTCAGCGGGTGAAGGAGCGGCTGGAGTGTCGAGCTTGTGGCAGCAGTCGATGGTGCTGGTGGGAATAACGGCAGGAGGTAGGGAAGAACTAGCCTGCCGGAGAGGTCAGCCGCCGAGGATTCAGCAGGTGGCTGCAGTAGCTCCCGGAGGCGGGCTCGGCCGGTCGACTAGCAC
Source organism: Iris macrosiphon (assembly GCA_036927795.1). Classification (NCBI taxonomy): domain Eukaryota; kingdom Viridiplantae; phylum Streptophyta; class Magnoliopsida; order Asparagales; family Iridaceae; genus Iris; species Iris macrosiphon. Next base: position 45,755,946 of record JAYESA010000002.1, read on the forward strand.
AGCCGTCTGCCGGAGAATGGGCCGGAAATGTTCTTCCAGGAAGAAGGAGAAGAAAGGAAGAAGGAGAAGAAGAAAAGAAGAAGAAAAAAGAGCTCAGTTTTAAATGTAGAAGAGGGAGGAGAGAGAGAGTGGGTGGGGGTTTCTCTAGGTATTAGGATTAGGGCCGGCATGGGGTTGTGTGTAGTGATTGAGACATTATATAGGGAGTGGTGTGAGGATTGGATGGTGAGGATTGGCCCATTTCAAATGGGTGGTGGAGATTTCACATGAAGAGATTAATTCTTCATCCAAAGGAGAGGGAGAGGGAGGCTTGACCGGTCAAAGAAGAGGGGTGGCTTCTTCATTTGGCCTTGACCAATGAGGGTATGCCACATATCACAATATTTGCAATTTAGCCCCTTAAGTTTGGGTATTTGCACAAACACATGAAATGATGGAAAAATTATAGGAAAATTGGTGTTTGGTATTTTGTAGGGTGAGGGAGTGTTGTGTGTTTTGCATGGGCTTAATTAAATGGGCATTGGGATTAAATTGGGATTAAAATGGGATTAGTCAAAGTTGGTATCCCCAATTTAATTAGAATAAATTATCACGGGCTCTTAAATTAAATGGGGGCACCTGGGGTCTCAAATAGGAGTGACACAAGGGTCAGGAATGGTGTAGGCTTTGTGTCAGTCTTGGACCCTTTAATTGGTCTGGCTCAACGGGTTGAGTTGGTGTCTCAAAATTGATGGCAACGACACAGGTGCGCGATACGGGATTAAATAAGGATTTCTGTTACTGAAAATTATGCAATTAATTTAGAGCACAAGGAAATATGATTTTGAGTGACGGGAAAGTCCAGCGCCTAATTGGCGTGTCAAGTCAAGTGTGCAACAATCTGTTGGAATTTATGGGCTGATGTTGGGCTCCGAATATTTTAACAACGGTAGGGCGCGCCAAAGGTTTAATTCAAAATCAGACATCTGCAACCTTACTCTAAACCTCAATCATCTACTGCTAAACCAAAATTTTCTAACCCATACCAAACTATCTATAGAAATAAATGAGGGGGTTTACACTTTGTTAGTTTTCAGTCATGATAGTGAATATATCACATGTTCTAGAACTGTTTACTTGATTCTGACACAGTGGCTACACGGACTGGTACTGAATGGATCATGTCATGAGATGTTATCCCCTACCGTGTTCAGTGGGTACTCCTTCACATGTATTTTATCGTGTGTATTAAGTATTGATTATCTTGTACTTCGTGTTCACACACTACTCGTGTTCTGTGTGCTCATATTCATCTACAAACACTGCTCGTGTTCAGTGTGCTTATATCCGTGTTCATAACATGTCGTGATTGGATCCATAAGTATTGGTTAGGAAAGGGGGAGTAGGAGTATGTTATATGATCAAGTCCAAGTATATTCGTGTACATGTCGATTATATACCACACGTGTAATCGAGTTACCATATTGTATTCGAGTTCAAGTCAAATCGATCATATAATGAACTTGTACTCCATAGCACATTAGCTAGTTTTATCTATTTTTATTTATTATAGTTATTTATATTACTTGTTCTTCATTCCAGTTTATTACCTGTTCACTCTAGTTTATTCTATTTTCTATTGCTAGTTATCTTGTATTCTTTTCTATTTTTTGTTATATATGCTCTATTATGTATTTGGAACTGCTTTTAGAGGTATGTACTTCGCCCCAATCCTGACTGGATATATTTTTTAGATGATTGTCTAGTGGAGCAGTGTCCCACTTGTTACGGGCCGCAGGACGATGAGCCATTAGAGGATTCTCCCCTAGAGCAGGAGGATCTAGTGCCAGTGACCGAGGAGGTCTAGTTTTATTTTTATTTTGCACATTGTGTTAGTCTCATTTCTAGACTCATGGCATATATATATTATTTTGGGAGTGTTTATGTCCAGACTAATGGATTTGGACTTGTGGATGTATTGTGACTCTTATTTTTCCTATCTTTTATTCCATATTGTATTTTTATCCTCCTTTGGTTTTATATTGTGATTGAGTATTGTTTACCATTATTATATACCATATTGTTCCTCCGTTTGGAGTTAAGATGACATTGACAGGTACCTTATATATATTGTATAAGATATTTAGATAGTATGGCTGACCTAGACAGCGTTCTACCGCCGATGTTGCAGCGTAAGCTGGACATTGTTCACTACTCGTGCCCTTATTCCAGGTGCGGGTCGTGACATGTCATGTGGTGGTATTTTACTAGGAGGTAAAAAGATTAACTCCTCAAAGAAAGTATTTATGCTTTTCTGCTACTTTCTTGGAAAAATTCTCTTAGCGACTCGGACTCAGACTCGGGCCCAGGCTCGGACTCGGACTAAATGGAGCAAAGTGGCATTTTGTTGGCGTACTTTCACTTACCATGTCAGCATCATCGTAAGGCGCTTGTGCATATTTTCTTCGTGTGTTTGTGTGCTACGAGTTATATGCGCGGCTCTGTTTGCGTGGCTTTGTGAGCACGACAAAGTGTGCACGACAAAGTCCGTGCTGAATTGTGTGCATGGCAAAATGCATGCTGCATTGTGCGCACGGCTGTGTACGCGTGGCTTTTTTCACGCGTACACTTTTGGTGATTGTGAATTTAATCAGTTATGGAATAATTGGGTCACTAATTTGAATCTAACTTTTGTAGGATTTGAATTTAATTTGTTACAATCTTGTGGGATTTGAATTTAATTAAATCCAATCTTTTTATAACTGATTGGCAGCCAGGATTCGGGTTAGGATTTCCACCCTCCTCTATAAATACTCTTTTCGTGTCCCTTTGAGAACTTACTTCGAAATTGAGAGACGAAGAGAGATTTTGTTGCCTTCGTCATTAGAGTCCACAGGAGTTCGTACGAGTAAAGAAATAAGGTGACGAAGGGCGTTCCAGTAGTTTTATTCAGAACTTGCTGGTTCTTGGGAGTAGTTCGTTGTAGGACGAATCTTGCTTTGAGCAACAGTGATCTTCAACACTCCAACAAGAGTTATTTTATCTTCTTCTTCTATTTCTCATCTGCAAGTTGTAACTCGTTCTGTCTTAATTGCAACTGCATTTTCAAGGAAGAACGGAGTTTGTTTTTCTGATTATTGTAATCTTTTTAGCAAATTGTAATCAGAGATAAAGGATTATAGATTTACTTTAAAGATATCAGGATATCCCTCCGAGCTCGACTACTTCAAGATTCAAAAGAGGCTTTAACATATGTTCCTGACCTTGTTCATCCATACTTTATTAAGCTTCGGGGATAAATATCTCAAAGCAAGATCTGATTAAGATGGATAACAACCTTGTAAACCTTTTCGTCATAAGTTTTAACAAACTTGAGAAGTTTGACGGAGAGCATTACAACATTTGGAAGGAAAATGTCAGCCTTAATCTTTAACTAATTAACGTAGAATTTATATTGACTGATCCTGAGCCTATTATTCTGGTGGGTGGTAATGCGCAGAAGGAGGTTGAGGCCGCTACTTTGTAGTTGAATTGGAGGAGAGATAACAACCTCTACAAGTTGTTGATTCTGAACTCCATAGAGGATTCTATGGCGGAGCCATACAGCAAGATGATCTAGGATAAGGACATCTGGGAGTCTTTGGAGAAGTATTACAAGTCTGATGAGAACCGCAATAAGAACCATGTGTCCGAAAATGTCTGGAAGATGCAATTTGAGGACGACAAGATAATGTTGCCTCAAGTCAAGGGGTTTCACAAGTTGCATCAAGAACTTGAGGATGAAGGCATGCTTATGGTCGAAGCATTCATCGTGGGGGGTATTATCGTCAAGCTCCCACCTGGGTGGAGAATTTTTATTGTGGACCTGCACCGTAAGAAGATGGAGGTCGATCTTTAGAGCCCCTACATTGGATCCATGTTGAAGACATATTGAGGGCTAAACTTAAAGTGGACACACTATCCAAGAAGATGGCCGAGGCCAACTTGGTGCATGCTGGAGACTCTAAGGGGAAGCAAAAGGCTTCTCACAATAAGAAGAAGGACTTCAACCATCTGAAGGTGAAGTCGACTTCATTCAAGCCAAAGCCCAAGAACGATGGGGCTTGTTTCAACTATGGCAAGAAGGGTCACTACCTGAAAGATTGTCGATGCAAGCCCAAACAAATAGACCAAGGTGAGCCTAACAAGGTTGTTATAATTGTGCAGGTTGTCTCGACTGGTGTCAACACTGACTGGTGGGTGGACACTGGTGCATCCTGCCATATTTGCTCAAAGACGAAGTTGTTCACCATATATAATCCTACATCCGAGAAGGTTATGGTGGTGAACCAGGCACATGCTAAAGTACTTGGGGCTGGGATGGTGGTACTGAATCTGACTTCGAGAAAGTCATTAACGCTTCAAGATGTGAAGCACGTACCGGTGATAGCCAAGAACCCAGTCTCAGGAAGTCTGCTCTGCAATGCAAGCTTGAGAATAGACATCAATGTTGGATATATGGTAATGTCTTATAAAGGAGCATACTTCATAATATCATTTTACATCGAAGGGATGCTACCGGTGATAGCCAAGAACCCGGTCTCAGAAAGTCTGCTCTGCAATGCAAGCTTGAGGATAGACATCAATGTTGGATATATGGTGATGTCTTATAAAGGAGCATACTTCAGAATATCATTTTATATTGAAGGGATGCTCAAACTTCAATTTGTAACACTTGCGAATAATGTTAGCACAGTCTCTTCTTCTGGTTATTCTCTTGAGTTGTGTTATAATAGACTAGGACATGTTCATTCTAAAAAGAATTAACAAGATGTCTAGTCTATGGCTTATCTCTAAATATGGGGGTAAGGAGGTAGAGAAGTGTGTAGTCTATGTGAAGACGATGATCACAAGAAAATCGTACAAACGGGTGAACCGAAGTACAAATCTTCTAGAGTTGGTGAAATCAGATATTTGTGAATTCAAACAGCTCTCCACAAAGGCCGAGATAAAGTATTTTATTACTTTCATCAATGATTTCTCGAAGTACGCATTCGTCTATCTGCTCAAGTCAAAGAATAAAGCATTTAAGAAGTTTAAGGACTTTAAGACTGAAGCTGAGAGTCAAACAGGACAACAACTCAAGAGACTTAGAAGTGATCGAGGTAGAGAGTATAGGTCTCTTGAATTCGCATCATTCTGCAGAGAACATGGAATTGTCAATGAGATAACTGTTATGTATTCTCCTCAATAAAACGTTATTACAGCAAGGAAGAACAGAATGTTGACAGAGATGATGAACTCAATATTTTTGACGATGGGTCTTCCAAAAATACTTCTAGGAGAAGATGTGCTTACGGCTACTTTTATTCTGAATAGAGTGTCGGATCCAACTTTTGATGTCACTCCTCATAAACTCTGGTTAAAAGTCAGACCCAACTTGAATGTCATTCGAGTGTGGGGGGTATCTAGCGTATATGAAGCTTTCGAACTTGAAGATTCAGAAGCTGGGTATGAGAACTACAAAGACTGTCTTCCTGGGTTATGCTGGGAAATGTGATGCTCAGAGGTTTCTTGATATTGAATCCAATCATATTAACGAATCTCGTAATGCAGAATTATTTAAAGATAAATTTACAAGGCACAAGAACATCATTCTCGTGAATATTCCAAAAAATTGTGTGGGTGTACAGGAGGCTGAAGCTTCCAGAGAAGATGTGGTCAAAGAATAAGTTGTCGTTGTAGAGACAACATTCGAACCAGAACTCGCAGAACCGGTAACTAAGCGAGTGAGGAGATATCACGCCCCAGTATCGAAATACGAAGATGGACATAGCCAGCTACCCCGTACAAGGTACTATACGTCATACAACGATCACGATTGTAATAAGACATGGGAGTGCATGCTATAATCAAGTCTCCTATGGTCAAGAACTTCTATGTCTCAATCATTCAAACAAGAAACAGTAAAAATAGAGCATATATGATAGAGCAATAAGGCGTCCCAAATGCTTTCTCAAAATATTCGGAAGAACAAATGTACAAAATAAAAAGCTGGAAGAGTAACAAAAGTATATGACAGTGATCATCTGCAGTCTGATTGAATACAATCATATAAGGAGAGTAATGTCCAGAAATGCCGGCTAACAAGTGCCGGTGGCTAAATGCACAAAAGAAGTAAATGTACAATAACGAGCAGGGAAGAAGAAAACTCACTCGTTATCCTCTGCGACCATGTTCCTGGTACGCGCCATGAGTTGGGGGAAAGTATGCTGGATGTTTGGCTACTGGCTCAAAACCTGGCCATGCAAAACCAGTGGGGTTAGACCCCAAATAGCAAGTACTACAAAGGAAGCACGAAATAGAAAAACAAAATCCAAGAAAAATAATCACATAATAATACATTGGTTCAATGTCGTAACTTAGGTCCATGGCATATCCTAGCACAAAGGCCCAAACCATCAACCAAACAAGGACAAGGGTTGAACCATCACACTATGATAGTATGTTTTCCTAGGCTACTAACCGAATAATACAATCACAACCAAGTCTATTTTCTTTATATAGGCCAACCACTTGTACGGCTTACAAATTATGGAGTATGTGGTTATCTCAAAAATAATGCATAATATGTATCCTCAGATCACGCTACTGCCAAACATGATCTAACCAAGCTAAATAAGGAATATATAGGAACTTGCATGATGCACCAGTTTCCCGTAGAGCTACTACGCCAAAAATATGGTATTAGCGGTTCCAATATTCCTATAGTGAAACAGTGGCTCAACATTATTTATAATAGATTAGATACTGCACTCTACTAAGGAGGATGATATACAGTATCTATGGTGGTCTGTCCACATCGTACTTAGAATGAATCTCTGTGGAAAGGTTCATTAGCATGATCTCGGGATACCGTTCCCCCATTGTTACTACCACTTTTAGTTACCTAATTAGTCCTATGTTGTGTTCAAAATCTCAAAGTGTGGTCACATGAGAATTTCCCTTATGATGTCGTACAAAATACAGGCATGCTAGATACGAATCCATGAAAGTCAAATCTGGATTCACCAGAGCGTGTATGCAATATTCAGTCAATTAATATCCCAACCACGCTTTGGTAGTTGACTCGCTTATTATGCCCATGCTGGGAAAATAGTATATATTTATAATATCACGTATTTAGGATTTGGAGAGATTCTTGATGTACAACCCAAAGAAAATTACTTAACACGTGACACGATGTGTCGCACCTCAACACAGATTAAATCATGAAAAAATATCAGAAAATAGTGGTATCAGCATAGATACAGTATTCGAGTCTAATTATCAATTATACATTAGGTTACATGAATCAAGATTATATTGTAACATGAAGGCTTATGTCATACACATAGTCGGTTAGTCACTATCCACTTTAACTCATAATAAAATCTCAGTTCAACTCATGCCAAGTTCGTAGCCAAATCTTAACTCATGGCCATGTCTGGCACGAGGTCTGGTTACTAAATCCATTCTTACTTAGAATCATAACACAAGTATTAACCAACCATAATTCATAAAAGAATAAGAAAAATATTCAATCAAAACAATCAAGGCCGCAAGGGTCTCTAGGCTGCATGGGAAGTCCAGGCCGCATATGTCTCTTGGTCGCATGGGAAGTCCAGGCCGCATGCTCAAAGTTAAAGCCTAATCCTTGGGGCAAGTATTGAAGTGATGGATAATAAATAAAGTGTCAATGAAGTGACTTAAAATGATTGATGTGACAAGCCATAAAGTGTGTGTGGGAGAAAAGACAAAAATTATAGAAATATGTGCCACAGTTCAGAATCATACGTCCAATGAAAGGGTGACCGCATACTCTCGAGGCCGCATGAGTCACTCGGCCGCATATTGCTCTTTTGGACTTAGCAAATTTCTCATTCGTTTAGCGAATGAAAACACAAAGAGTTCAAGGATTAGCTCTAGAACACTTGTGTGATGGCAGTCATGCATCCAATAAGATGGACGCATGTTGGTCAGTATACGACAAAAGCTCAGGCCGCATAGCCCTCTCAAGTCGTATAGCACTCTCAGCTGCATGACTCGCTGGCCGCATGAAGACTTCGTCTTCTCTAAACAGCAAGTTCGGCCGTGGAGAAAGCTCCAAAAACTAAAATTTTATTTTGTCTATAAAATCATCATTTTAGGTCCAAATCGAGTGAACCAAAAGTCAAAACGCTTGAAATTGAAAGCTCTATCATGTAGCAAAAATTGGTTTTCAAAAATACATGTTTAATAGATAAAAATCAAGAAAAAATCATGAAAACTATAAAAAAACCTAAGTTAAAAATATTGATCTATACTAATCCATCTCCCAAATCCAAAAAATATACGTTGTAAAAGTGTTTAAATTATGCAAAAAATATAATAATCAATTAATATGGAGGGTTTGTCTATTTCTTATACAAGGTGTACTTATCTATGGAAAATGGGGATAGCAAACTAAAGAGAGAGGAAGAAATAAAGAAGTGAAGAGAGAGAAGGAAAATGTTGGGTTATATATGGTAAGGTTGAGGGTTGAACTAAGAGTTCTCATGACTTGAACCAACCCACAAAATGAACAAAGAATAAGGTTAAACCAAAGTATGGATCTAGTCTCCATGCATATGCAGCCATGCTAAAATAAAATATGTTCCAAATACGTATATCGGAAACGGGGAGTGACATCTCTATCCACCTTTAAAAAAATTGTCCTTGAAATTCGAATCCAAGTAATTTCTAGAGAAGTAAAGACAAGCACGATACAAATCTATTAGCAACTACACATCCAAGCAATATCATCACAACACATAAGTGATCACCTAATCACAGAATCCGAGATACGAAGGCGTAAGAAATAATATATCTTCTGAATCGAATAGGTGTGGGTACAGAGATCGAATATCATCCTCGCACTCCCATGTGGATTCCCCTAGAGAGTGATGGCCCAAGCAACCCGGACAAGAGAAATAGTCCGGTTCTTGAGCACCTTCTCCCTTCTGTCCAATATGGATATGGGTTGTTCCTCGTAAGATAAGTCGGTAACAACGACTAATTTTGAGTGATCGAGGATATGACTTGGATCCAAAATAAACCTACGCAACTGAGATACATAAAATATATTGTGTACCTCATGTAGCGAAGATGAAAGGGCAAGACGATAAGCAACATCGCCTACCAGCTCGAGAATATCGAACGGACCTACGTATCTCAGACTAAGCTTCCCATAAACCCCGAATTTAATGACTCCACGGGTTGGCAAATTCTGCAAGAATACGTGGTCGCCGACACAAAAATATAAAAGCCTACGATACTAATCAGCCCAATGCCGATGCCAATCTTGTAAAACCCAAAGTCGCTCTCTAATCTGCTTGACAACCTCTACTGTCTACGTGATCATTTCAGGGCCTAATATCTTTCACTCACCAATGTGGTCCCATGCCAACAGTGATCTAAACTTTATGTCGTATAGTGCTTCAAAATATGCCATCTGAATATTGGCCTGATAACTATTGTTATACGAAAATTCTACCAAGTGAAGGTGATTCACCCAAGATCCACCAAGGTCTAAGGTACAGGCTCGTAGCATATCCTCCAAGGTCTGGATAGTTCTCTCTGATTGTCCGTCTGTCTGGGGGTGATAAACTGTGTTGAATCTTACCCAATATCTAATGCAAGCTTCTCCAGAAATAAGAAGTGAACCTCGTATCTTGGTTGGATACTATGCTTACTGGTACTCCATGTTGTCTCACAATCTATCGCATATACAATTATGCCAACTGCTCTGTAGATTGTCCCACTCTGAAGGAGAGAAAATATGCCACTTTCGTGAGTCGATCTACTATCACCCAAACTGTATCTCGGCCAGTCGGTGATCTTGATAAATCGGTCACAAAGTCCATCGTGATGTGTTTTTACTTCCACTCTGGAATAGGGAGAGGTTGCAATAATCCTTCCGATCTTTGTTGTTCTACCTTCATTTGCTGACATATTAGACGTCACGATATGAAGCGTGCTATTTCCCTCTTTATTCCGTTCTATCAAAAGTGTTGCTTGATATCTTGGTATATTTTTGTACCTCCCGGATGAATGGAATATTGGAAACTGTGTGCTTTAGTCATAACTTCTTGTCGAATATCCCGGCTTGGTACGGATAGACAATTCCCAAACATTAGTGTTCCATCTACATGTATTGTCAAATCCTTCTTAGGATATGACTCATATTTTTCTCGTACTATTTGAATCTTCAGGTCCCATGCCTGAGCTAATTTGATTCTATCTACCAAAGTTGACTGAATCTGTAGGCTAGCCTTAACTCTTGTACTCTATGGAAGTACTATCTCGATATCCATCTCTCGTAAGTCCTCTAGTATGTGCTTCTGAGTAGTCAACATAAAATTGCCATATCTTCTGCTAAGTGAATCGGCTACTACATCAACCTTGCCTGGATGGTACTGAAGTTCTATACCGTAATCTTTCAACAACTCAAGCCACCCTCTCTGCCTCATGTTCAGGTCCTTCTGTATGAACACATACTTTAAATTCTTATGATCTGTGAATATTTCTACTCGATCGCCATATAAGTAGTGCCTCCATAGCTTAAGTGCAAACACTACTACTGCTAGCCCCAAATCGTGAGTTGGATAGTTCTTCTTATGATTTATGAGCTGCCGAGAAGCATACGCTATCACTCTCCCTTGCTGCATTAAAACACATCCAAGTCCTTTGTAGATGCATCATAATACACTGTGAATCCTCCAGAGCCTAATGGAAGAGTAAGGATTGGTGCAGATATTAACTTCTTCTTTCACTCTTCAAAGGCTATCTGATATTCCGCTAACCATATAAACTTAACTTCCTTGCACGTCAACCGAGTCAATGGTGTCGAGATCTTAGCAAAATCTAACATAAATCTCCTGTAGTATCCTGTCAAGCCTAGGAAACTACGCACATCTGCTACTGTCTTCGGAACTGGCCAGTTCTCTACTACATCTACCTTCTTGGGATCAACTAACACTCCTGCTACAGAAATAATATGTCTAAGAAAGGATATGTGATCCTGCCAAAACTCACACTTACTAAGCTTTACATATAACTGGTGTTCCCTTAAAGTTTGCAACACTATCTTGAGATATTCTTATTCTCCTCCTCATTACGAGAATACACCAAGATGTCATCGATGAATACTACTACAATTAGTCTAAGTATGGCATGAAGATACGGTTCATTAAATCCATGAATATCGCTGGAGCATTAGTCAGTCTGAATGGCATAACTAATAATTCATAATACTCATATCGTGACCTAAATGTTGTCTTCAGTATATCCTGCTCCTGGACTTGCACCTGATGATATTATGATCGTAAATCTATCTTAGAGAAGACTCTTGCTCCACTTAATTGATAAAACAAATCATCAATCCTTGGTAATGGGTACTTGTTCTTCACGGCCACTGCATTCAACCGCTTGTAATCCATACATAACCGCATCGATCCATCCTTCTTATTCCCTAATATTGCTGGTGCTCCCCACGGTGATCCACTAGTCCGAATAAACTTCTTCGCATTCAGTTCTTCTACGTGTCGATATAATTGATCAAGCTCTGATGGTGACATAAGGTACACCTTTTGGGATACTGGTTCTCCTCATGGAATTAAATGTATACAGAACTCTACTTCTCTAACTGGGGGTAATCCGGAAAGACGTCCATGAACTTTTCAACTATCTTGGATAGCGGGTCTTCTTTCTTTGCTACTGTTGTGACCCGTCCCTTATGCTAGTATCTTGCTATTAGGCTAAGGACAAAATCTTCTAGACCGGGAATTCTAAACAACACTCTACCCTCATGATAATCTATCGTTGCATGACGGTCTCTCAACCAGTCAATACCTATGATAACGTCAAAGTTACCAATAGGAAACTCGATCAAATTTGTAGGTAATAAATTCCCACATACTATGACAGGACATGCTAGGAACACCCTAATAAATTCTACGATCCCATTACCAATGAGTATATTCAGCCTCACTGGCAATGCCTCAAACTTTAATCCAATACGTGTCGCATATTATGCTGATATAAATGAGTACGAAGCTCCAGAATTAATTAAGGCTATTGCAGGAAAGGTTGTAATAAAAATGTTATATGCCACTACGTCACCCGATGCAATAACTTCTTCCAAAGACAAGGTGAGCACCTGCCTTTGGCCTTGTCAAGCTTCCTGCTGCTATCTTCCATGCTACCGTGGTTGTGCTCCTACTGATTCTGCTGTTGTTGCTATCAATAAAGTTGGGCCCACGTCGGCAACAGACGCTGAGCTAAAGGTCGTACTGCTGCTGCTAGTCCTCCTTGTTATACTTCCCTTGGAGCTGGCAATGCAGAAAACTATTTTATTGGCCCTCCTGGCCTCTGTATCAATAGGCACATAAAAATCTTATGATCAGGGCACCCATATCTTAAACATAGTCTGTTAGCTGCCCGACAAATATTTTGTGTATGACCTTCCTCGCCATAGTAGGTACAACTTGTCGACGCTCCCCGTCGTTGTTGTTGCTGCTGTTGCTGCCTCGGTGGTTGTTGTCGTGTTGGTGCCATCATTGTCGAGGTCACTGGCCTCCTCTGTTTCACATCATAGATGCGAATGCCAAGTGATGGTGCTGACGTTCGTGGTATTGGTCCTCCCTCATTGCTCTGTCCTTGAGGCCTCTTCCGATCTACTCTTCTCGATGCCAGCCTCTGGGAAGTATGCTCAACCCTCTTGGCTGCTATCAATACCGCCTCAAAGTTCTGGTAGTCATGCACCTCTACTATGTGTAAGATCTCTAAGTGAAGTCCCTGTTGGAGCCCCCATTGCTCTCTCTAACTCTGTTGCCACCATGGTTGGAGCAAATCTGCTTAGTCGGCAAAACTCTGCCGCATAGCCGTCTACTGTCCTTCCAGCTTGCTTGAGGTTAGTGAACCTTTGCTACAACTCACATTGAGCCACAATCCCAAAGTAATTCGTACTGAATTAGGTCCTAAAATTATTCCATAAAATATGATGGCTCAATCCTACCTTCATCGTGGTCCACCAATCTCTTGCAAGATCCTAGAGTTGTAAGCGAACTAGGTCAACCTGTTCCTTGGCCGAAACTTTAGCTGCTACCAGAATGGTCTCAATATCCTGGAGCCAATCATCTGTCATGATTGCGTCCTCTGTGCCTTCAAAATATCTGGGGTTTAATCTACAAAATCTAACTGATGACCCATAATCTATTCTCCCGCCTCGTTCTAGAGTCATTTGCAACCCTTGGTTCAATAGGATATTATGTTCCTACTGCTGAAGATGTAATTATTGGTGTTACTATTGTTGTTGATGTTTCACCACCATCTTTGTTGATGGGCAGCCAATAATCCATAAATAATCGCTAGCAAGGCTGGGGTATATAGTATTGCCGGCACTACGGGAGGTATGGGAACACTTGGTGCCTACTACTCTGTCCCATTTATCATAGGCTCAACTCGGATCCATGGCTGGGGTTCTACAGGATCTCATTCCACTAGCAATTATGCCTATCTTGTTGTTGCAGCATCGGGGGAAGGAGAAGCCCTAAAAAAGAGCACAAGAAATATTAAGTACAGGACGAGAAGGAATAAGGAAGCAACCAATCTGAGAAAATTCAAGCTGAGTATCGAAGAGGACGAATTCAAAATTTTAAGAAGGATCATGTTTGACTGAGACTCCTATGACTATGACACCCCACAAGTCTGAAAAGCAGACCTGCATGGGCCACCACTAAAACCTTGTCAAGCCCAAGTACCGGAATAAGGAGACGGACATGGCCAGCTACCCCATACAAGGTACTATACGTCGTATGGCGATCAAGGATGTTATAAGACAAGTGGGTGCATGCTACAATCAAGTCTCCTATGGTCAAGAACTTCTATGTCTCAATCATTCAAACAAGAAACAGTAAACATAGAGCATATATGATAAAGCAATAAGGCATCTCAAATACTTTTTCAAAATATTATAGAGACTAGGTGTGCAAAATAAGAAGCTAAAAGAGTAACAAAAGTATATGATAGTGATCAACAGTAGTCTGATTTAATATAATCATGTAAAAAGTCTAATGTCCAGACATGTCGGCTAACTGGTATCGATGGCTAAACGTCCAAAAGAAGTAAATGTATAATAACGATCAGAGAAAAAGAAAACCCACTCGTTATCCTCTATGATCATGTTCCTGGTATGAGCCATGAGTTGGAGGGAAGTACGTCGGAACCTCGGGTACTTGCTCGAAAACTGGCCCAACAAAAACTGTAGGGTTAGATCAAATAACAAGTACCATAAAGGAAGCACGAAATGGAGAAACAAAACTCAAAAAAAAACATATATAATAATACATAGGTTCAGTATCGTAACTCAGGTCCATGGCATATCCTAGCGCAAAGGCCCAAACCTACAACCAAACAAGGACAAGGATTGAACCATCACACTATGATAGTCCGTTTCCTTAGGCTACTAACCGAATAATACAATCACAACCAAGTCTATTTTCTTTATATCGGCAAACTAATTGTACGGCTTGCTAATTATGGAGTCTGAGGTTATCTTAGAAATAATGCATAATAGGTCTCCTCAGATCACGCCAGTACCGAACATGAGCTAACCGAGCCAAATAAGGAATATACATGCACTTGCATAATGTACCAGTTTCCCGTAGGGCCACTGCGCTAAAAACAAAGTATTAGTTATTCCAATGTTCCTATAGTGAAATAGTGGATTGGCATTATTTATAATAGGTCGGATACTGGACTCCACTAAGGCGGATGATATACAATATCTGTGGTACCAACCGATAGCGCACTTAGAATGAATCTCTGTGGATTTATTCGTTGACATGATCTCGGGATACCGTTCCCTCCAATATTATTACCACTTTTAGTTACCTAATTAGCCCTATATTGTGTTCGAAATCTCAGGATGTGGACACATGAGAATTTCTCGAAAGATATCATACAAAGTACGAGCACGCTAGATATGAATCCATGCAAGTCAAATCTGGATTCACTAGAGCATATATGAAACATTCAGTCAATTAATATCCTAGCCACTCTTTGGTAGTTGACTCGCTTATTATGCCTGCTGGGAAAATAATATATATTTATAATATCATACATTCACAAATTTGGAGGTATTCTTGATGCACAACCCAAATATAATCACTTAATATGTGACACGATGTGTCGCACCTCGGTGCACATTAAATTATGGACAAATATCAGGCAATAGTGGTATCAGCAAAGATACAGTATTCGAGTCCAATTAACAATTATACATTGGGTCATATGAATCAAGATCACATTATAACACGAAGGCTTATGTCATGCACATAGCCGGTTAGTCATTATCCACTTAGTCGGGTTCATACTGAAATCTCAGTTCAACTTATGCCATGTTCATAACCAAATCTTAACTCATGGTTATGTCTAGTACGAGATCTGGTTACTAAATCCATTCTTCCTTAGAATCCTAACACAAGCATTAACCCAACATAATTCATAAAAAAATAAGAAAAATATGCGATCAAAACAATCAAGGCCGCAAGGGTCTCTAGGCCATATGGGAAGTCCATGCCGCATATGTCGCTAGGCCGCATATAAAGTCTAGGCTGCATGCTCAGGGTTAAAGTATACTCCTAGGGGCAAGTGTCGAAGTGACATGCAATGAATGAAGTGTCATTGAAGTGACATAAAGTGATTGATATGATAAGCCATAAAGTGTGTATATGAGAAAAGACAAAAATCAGAAAAATATGTGCCATGGTTCAGAGTCATGCGTCCAAGGAAATAGTGGCCGCATACTCTCCAGGCAGCATAAATCACTCGGCCGCATATTGTAATTTTGGACTTAGCAAATTTCTTATTCGTTCAGCGAGTGAAAACACAAGGAGTTCAAGGATTAGCTCTAGAACACTTGTGTGATGGCAGTCGTGCATCCAATAACATGGACGCATGCTGGTTAGTATGCGATAAAATCTTAGGCTGCATAGCCCTCTCAGGCTGCATAGCACTCTCGGCCGCATAACTCACTGGCCGCATGAAGACTTCGTCTTCTCCAAACATCAGGTTCGGCCATGGCGAAAGCTCCAAAAACTAAAAATTTGTTTTGTTCATAAAATCATCATTTTAAGTCCAAATCAAGTGAACCAAAAGCCAAAATGATTAAAATTGAAAGCCCTTTCATGTAGCAAAAATTGGTTTTCAAAAATACATATTTAATAGATAAAAACCAAGAAAAACTCATAAAAAATATAAAAACCCTAAGTTAAAAATGTAGATCTGCACTAACCATCCACTAAATCCAAAAACTCCAAGTTCTAAAAGTGTTTAAATCATGAAAAGAACAAAATAATCAATTAATATAGAGGGTTTTTCCATTTCTCATGAAAGATGTACTTGCCTATGGAAAATAGGGAGAGAAAACTAAAAAGAGAGGTAGAAATGAAGAAGTGAAGAAAGAGAAGAAAAAAGTTGGGTTATATATGGTAGGGTTGAGGGTTGAACCAAGGGTTCTCATGGCTTGAACCAACCCATAAAATGAACCATCAACAAGGTTAAACCAAAGAATGGGTCTAGTCTCCATGCACAAGCAACTATGCTAAAATAAAATATGTTCCAAAATACGTATATTGGGAATGGAGAGTGACATGAGACAAAAGAATTTCGGAGAAGATTTTGTCACCTATCATGTGGAAGCAGATCCGCTCACCTACGATGAGGTGATGTAGACCATAGATACAATATTATGGAAGGAGGCTATTAATGATTAGTATGACTCAATAACCTCTAATAACACTTCAGTATTGGACGATCTACCAGAAGGAGCTAAATCGGATGCAAGTTGATCTTCAAGAAGAAGAAGAAGGCCGATAGAATTGTTAACAAGTTCAAGACGAGACTGGTAGCCAAAGGATTTTCTCATAAGAAGAGGATCGACTACTTCGACACATATGCTCTAATAGCGCGGATGATCACCATCAAGATGTTGATTCCTATAAGTGTAATTCACATGTTAGTTATTCATCAGATAGATGTTAAAACAACATTCCTGAATGGAGAGTTGACCAAAAAGATTTACATGCAACAACCAGAAGGATTTGTCATCAAAGAACTTGAATACAAAGTCTGTAAGTTAGTAAAATTATTATATGGTCTGAAGCAAGCTCCTAAGATGTGGCATAAAAAGTTTAATAAAGTTATAAGATTAAACGTCTACAGGGTTAGCGAGATGGAAAAGTATGTTTACACAAAGTTCGTTGACGAGAGAGGAGTTATCGTTTGTCTGTACGTGGACAACAAATTAATCCTCGGTACAGATCTAGAATTTGTTACTGAGACAAAGAAGTTCCTCATATCCAAGTTTAGTATGAAGGACTTGGGGAAAGCGGATGTTATCCTGGAGATAAAGATCATTCGGACGGACAATAGAGTGGCACTGTCACAATCTTATTACATTAATAATATACTTACACGCTATGGATATCAGGATCTTTCAGGGATTGATACTCTGTATAGGTGTGAGAAGAAGCTAAATCCAAATCCAAGGAAAAGCGTCAGGCAGCTAAAGTACTCAAGCATCATCGGGAGTTTGATATATGCAACAACTGCTGCAAAGCCTGACATAGATTTCTCGTAGGAATGCTGAGTCGGTTCACGAGCAATTCAGGTGTGGAATACTGGAAAGCTGTAAAAAGAGTGATGAGATATCTCAAGAGGACTGAGAAGTATGCACTGCACTATAACAATTATTCGACATTAGTAGAAGGCTTAAGTGATGCAAGCTGGTGCTCAAAAGTAGAGAATGAAAGGTCCACAAGAGGATACGTCTTCTACATGGGTAGAGTTGTTATATCGTGGAATTTGAAGAAGCAGACAATGCTCCCTCATTCTTCTATAGAATCTAAGTTTTATGCACTGGCGACTGCAGTGGATGAAGCAAAATATCTTCGAGAGCTCGTGTATGATCTTTTATTGGTTGGTGCGCATATTTCGACGGTACTGACTTACTGTAACAACCAGGCGACTACAGCGGTGGCATCAAATAATCTCTTCAATTATAAGAAAAGAAATATGCGACTTAGGCACAGGGTAGTAATGATCTTATAAAGACTGGAGTAATTACCGTGATTGATGTTCGGAGCCAGAAGAATCTAGTGGATCCATTCACCAAAGGTCTCAAATGCTAGCTAGTCGAGAACACAACAATCAAAATAGGCTTAAAGATATTCTGATATTGTATCTTTGTAATTCTACCATAAAGTTTTATACTATTAGTTCAAAGAGAAATCTACTAGGAATCTAGCTTTTGGGTCAAAGAAGGATAATTAACTAGGAGAATATCAGGAAACAGTGGATAGCCCTTTAAGACAATGAGGGGTTACGGACCCAGAACCACTGTTGTCTACTATTTGTTCTCGGTGAAGGACAAGTCTTGTAGGAGGATGGCTTGGACACCTTAATGAGTTCTTAGGCATTTTGAATTTCTGGGGTGCTTTACCGGAAGCATGGGTAGCTCAGCACTACAGAGGAACATAGTACTCCATGCTACAGTAGGGTAATGCCATATGAGGTATATCGAGAGGATAAAGCCTCGACTTCAGGCCATATCACAGTCGTGTAGCACCGCACAAAGGCATATAGCCTAATGTTTCAGAATGAAGAGTAGTAAGGCAATACTACAAAGAGGCCAGTGACCTCATATTACAGTGATGTGACACCATAAAGAGATAAAAAATTGTAAAGCCTCGGCTACGTGAGCCATGTCACAACGGTGTAACACTGTAAGGAAGCGCAAGGCTTCATGCTGGGTAGTATATCACTACAAAGAGGATTGTGTCATCATGCTATAGTGGTAAGATACCACGATGATGTGTAGCCTCGGCTTTGGACCATGTCATAATGCCGTAGCACCACAAGAAAGCGAAAGACTTCATGCCAGGACTCTTTAAAAGAACTCACATAGAGTGTATGTAAAGAGATATAGGCCATCCCTTGAGGGTAAGCTTGTAGACACCCAATATACATATACCGAAACTATGCAGGCATAGGGCCTTTAATATGCAATTGAAAGCACAGTTGACGTCATTGCGTGAGTGGAAAGAATTGTAACTATAGTGCAGAATTCAAGGATTCATTCATTCTTGTATCGTACTGTTATTTGATCCATGCGAAAAGATTTAAGTCGTAAGAGACATATATCCTAATGCATGATGGGCAGTTACTGTGGGGAACATTATCATGACCCGCACCCGAAATAATGATATGAGTACGTGGCTTCGTCCAGCCTATGCAGCAGCATCGACGATAGAACATTGTCTAGGTCAAAAATACTATATAAACATCTCACACAATATATAATGTACCTGTCAGGATATCTCAACTCCAAATGGAGGATAATATGGTAATATGATAATCAATATTTAATCATAATATATATATCTAGAGGAAGATACTACATGATATAGAATAGAAGAAAGAATCACAGAGTCACAAATATAATCCAACAAAGTCTAATATTCTAGCTACAACACGATAGTCTCAAATATAATATACATACCAAAATGTCTAAACTGAGACATATTTAACATAATAAAAGTAGTAGCTAGGTCTCCTCAACAACTGACACTAGATCCTCAAGCTCTAAGGGAGCAACCTTAGACGGCTAGTTATCCTGTGGCATGTAGTAGGTGGGATACATCTCCTCTAAATAATTATCTGGAAAAAAAATTCAGTCAGGATTAGAGCAAAGTATAAAACTCTGAAAGCAGTTCCAAATACATGGTAGAAAATATATGACAAGTAATAGAAAAAAATACGAGATGCACAAGTAACTAGAAAATAAAAATATAGCTAAAACAGGCAGATAAATACAATAGGAAACTGGAAAGATAAACACAGGCAATATGGAATGAACTATAAGTAAGAAAAACTAGAATACTGACTAAGTGCCTTAGAGTACAAGTTTGTTATGTGGTCGGCTTAGGTTGCGCACGGGTAAATTAAGGTAACTCTATTATACGTGAGGTATATAATCGACATACACATGAATAGAGTATGGGCTTTGATCTATAACCAACTTCTACTCCCTCACCCCAACTAATATTCATGGATCCGATCACGACACATTACGTACAAGAATATAATATAAGTACACTGAGCACACGAATAGGGCATGAGCACAAGGGGTCCACGAATAAAATACGAGCACAAGGAATACCCGATGCATACGATAAAGTAAATACGTAAGGAGTACCCGATGCACACGTTAAAAGGGATAACATCTTCTGATATGATCCATATAGTACCAGTCCGTGTAACCAAGTGTCAGTATCAAGTATAACAGTTCTAGAACAAGTGATATATACACTATCATGTAATAAAAACTAACAGAAAAATATACTCGCATGTGGTCCTGATCAAAAGGTATGACTCGGTGTCCAAGCTGGTGTCACACAGACCTATATATGAAATATCATGTCATTTAGGTGCAATTAAGTGATAAATGACTAAAATGAGTCAAATATAATTTCTAAGCCATTTCTAGGTCATACTAGTCAAACTAGGTCAAGCTAGGTCAATATCTTAAGTTTAGGTCCATACCTAGCTTCTAGGCTGATTACAAGGGTAAATAATTTGATACTAGGCCGTACCTAGAGTCTAGGTCCATTACGAGGCTATACTAGTTGATACTAGGGGTCATTACTTTAAGGTATTAGATATTAGTTATTAACACTAAGTATTTATATATACTAGTTAACACTAAGGTATTCTAGTCAATTTAGTTAATACCTAGCTATTACCTTAGTATCTAGGTACTAAACTCTAATACTTAATACCTTAGTAATACCCTCACTCAATACAGCCACTAATCTTTACCAACTTGGTATACCATATGCTAATACCTTAGCTAGTACTTAACTGCATACATACACATAACCTCAACCACACCCCTCACTCATGCCTATAGGCATTGATACACTTGTGCTCTGCTAATTACAGTGTATTCACTGCTATTACAGTTCCAGATTCACATTTCTCCCACCCTCTATTCCCATAATCATCATACCATATATCTCTCTCCTTGTTATTGAATGAACCTTCATATCCCCACTGATACACTTAATATATACTAAGGTACCCAACTCTTATCCCTAATTGATACTTGTATCCTTATATACATTAGCCCTACACCTAAGACACTCCCTTACTGTCCCTTGAGTACTCATACACATGGTATACCAACTTTATCAGTTTCCTCCCCCCGAGTTCACTGTCCCCAGATATCAGGTTTTCCCTAACTCAATGTCCTTCGATAACTCTTCCACCAGAACTAAAATTCACACAGTGCACATACCTGATTCCTATCTTACCTGTTATAATCTGACCTTTGGATACTCTTGATATCACCACTGCCTACAACAAGTCAAGCAATACCCTTCGGCTAATATTGCTAACCTAATACCCCATGTTTCACACTATTAACACCAATGACAGCATTCGCAACTCCCATACTAGCTGCTGATGCTAAGCATGCTAATTGTTGCAGTTGTAACAACTGCTATTGGCCTTGTTCGATCACTCCTCATGCCATTCAAGACACACACATACCTCAACAACAACATATCCATACTTCTCTTCAGTCCATAGCCCCACTGGAGCTAAAACCCGACCCCCATGTCTGCAGGTCCATGCATCACTCCTCCAACTCTGATATATTAGTATTGCTTCTGAATACCTAATCAGTGCACATAGTGCACTAATGTACCTCTTCATATTCATTCATCAGTTCAAATACACCCAACTAATTAAATACCAATACAGCACTCTCTGTAATCCAGTATACAGTACCCTTTATAATCACGTTGAGTCACCTAGCACTATTTGCAATCATAGTATACATCAGTTGCAGTATACACTGCCTGCAACACAACTCAAACGTAATCCTAGCACACACATACTCTCACACACAGATAGCACATGCACACACACTAGTATGTGCACTCTTGATTCACATATACAAACTAAACACAACTATACACTCTCATGTATCCAACCACATCCACACTAAACACAAACTCCCTCACCACTCTATCCTTGCACACACAAGTTATCAACAACCTCTCTTCCAACTCTCACACCACCAAGTCACCACCACAACACTCTTGTCATGCCCTAGTCCCAAAATACGTAGGACTAGGAATACGTAAGTATGTTAGCCGTATGTATATGGAAATTCCAATATATAGAAACCATAACACATACGTATGTTATATTATGAATAATAATTGACAAGTGATATATAATGTCACAAGTCACAAGCAATACTAATCTCATCCACAAAACCAAATAGAAATAAATAACCCAATAAAAATTAGGGTGCTCACAATCTATCCACCTTAAAAGAATTTCGTCCTCAAAATTTAAAATCTTCATTAATATATTTTTCCATCAAATTTCAAACTCAACAAATAATATAATCATGAGTCAACTCCTTTTTTGTGGCTTCACAAAATTCTCAAAAAGTAACTTTATTCTCAAAACTTTAAAATTTAAAATTAAATATTCGAATTTAATCACTTCAAGATTTAAACACCTCCAATTTAAATCAAAATCAATCCTCACTTTCAAAATTATCATTCTTCTACTCGTCCATTTTTTTATAATCCTTCAATTTGAATTCCAAGTCAAATTTTATCAAAATCTTCAATTTTTAAAGCCCACAAAATTTAAATACTTCAAGCTACTTCAAATCAAAATTTAAATCCGTCATCATAATCTCCTTAAAATTTAAACATAATTCCAATCATATCTGAATCTCAAATTCTCAACTCTTTATTTAAATCCATGTTTATCGTAGAAATCTAAACTGCATAAAATTTAAATTCATCAAATATTTCAAATTTAAATTTAAATTCATTACATCATAATCGGCTTAAAATTCAAATAACTAAAATTTAAATCTAAATTCAATTTATCATAATCTTCTCTAAAATTTAAATAACCAAAAAAATCTCTTCATTTAAATCTTATTCCTTGTTTCAAATTTGAGAATTTTGTAGTCATCAAACTCTAAATTCAATTTCCATCCACAAAATTTTAAATAGGTGATTCAACATTCAAAATTTAACATTTAAATCAAATCCTCAAATTATTAAATTTTAAATCCAATCCATCAATGTTCGAATTTAAAATTCTATTTTTATCTTCAAAAATTTAAATGATGATTCAACCTCCAACATCCAAAATCTAAATCATATACTCAAATTATAAATTTTTGATCCAATATATCAAAATTTAAAATTTAATCCATAAGACATTCTTCTCCTTAAAGTTAAATCCTTATGTTTAAGTTACCTTTTCCATAACTAAAATAAATCATAATTATTTTTCTAAAAATTTACAAAATTAAAATGACGTATATCTCAATCTTATCTTACTTGATTACCTTCTTAACCTCAATCTAAGATTTTTACCTTCATATTAAGTTAACAATGCAACTTATACTCAACTTAGAATTTACCAAACTATCGCACAAGACTATACCTTCAAGAAAGAAAATCTTTAAAATCTTAACACAAAATATATTACATGTGATATGCTCTTAATTAGAAAAGTCAAGCACCTCGTAATGTGATTGCCTATGGGGTCTATACTTAGTACTACCCAAGTTTCTAACTTCTCTCATGCACGAAGGTTTGTCTTTTCGAAATAGGGGAAGACGAAAAACAACAATAAAGAGTTTAAGGAAGATGTGATAGAATATAAGCATGGGATTCAAAGACGATTAAAGAATTCAAAAGAGAGTTGTCAAGGTAGTTGCGGATGAGATCCTATTTTGATAAATTCCTATTCGTAGGCTCGTATCAGTACAGTTACGAAACCGATAAGAAATGCTTGGACCTGTCTAGAGGGAAAAAATATTCGTCTAATAAGCTAAGTCAATTATATCTTAATCCACATAAAATAGTAATATGAAGAGCGAACCAAGTGCACTTAGGTTAATCAGACTATACTACACCGATTCTAATTTAGACAATGTATTAATTGGCGTCCCCAATAACACATATATGATGAACAAGCTCGATAAAAGAATAATCTTGCAAAATTAGGCTATAATAGCAGCATAAGTAAAGATAATCCAAAAATATAAGTACGTGGGATTATGATGAATGAAAGTATAAATAGTTCAAGTTCATCAAGAATCTAAATCTCATCCGGTGGTTGTGCCTTTATAGTTGCCAAACTAATTTCTTGCTAAGTCTATGGTGGATAAAATGGGATATGGACCTCTAAAACTCTACAGTCTAGGCAACATTATCTCCTTACACTAGCATATATTCAGTTTTATTTAATTATACTTCATTAATGGATCATAAGGACAATGGAATGCTAGGTTGTGAGGCATGCTATCCAACTTATAAGAACTTAATTAACAGTGTATTTGACCTATGGGCACATATACCTAGTACAAATCACCATTCTAACCTCTATCAAGCACGAAAGAAAAGATAAGATTTACATTGTGAAAGGATCAAGTAAGATATAATTCAAGTAGTCAAATAAGAATTCAAAACAAAATCAAGGAAGGTGATTTAAATAAGTGGATGAGATCATATACTTTAATCCTATTTGCAGGCTTGCTCGGTACAGTAACGTAACCGAAGCAATATACTCTCGACCTGCATGGGCCACCATAAAAATATGTCATATCCCAGTCCCAAAATACGTAGGACTAGGAATATGTAAGCATGCCAGCTGTATGTATATGAAAACTCCAATATATGAAAACCAAAACACATATGTACATTGTATTATAAATAATAATTCATAAGTGGTATATAATATCACAAGTCACAAACAATACTAATCTCATCCAAAAACCAAATAGAAATAAATAACCCAATATAAAAATTAGGGTGCTCACAACTCTTATAAGTGCACTCAACCTATCTAGTAATCATAGCAACACTGGTGCACTAGCAAGACATTCACTTGATATCTCCACCACAACTACACCATGTCACCACTAGTTACTCTCGTGATACACACATACACACACAATCGAATACAAACATCCCTCACTCACACAAGTCATAAATCCATACACCTTTATATATATATATATATATATATATATATATATATATATATATATATATAGACACACACACACACACACACACACACACACACACACAATTGAGGACACTCTCCATAAATTATCAAAAACTTGGTGTGTACACATCATGACACACACCAATAGCTCACGATACGCTCATGATACGCACTCAAAACACTACGATACATTCCCAACTCCAATAAACACATCCAATATACTAAATATATATATATATATATATATATATATATATATATATATATATATATATATATATATATTAGCCATTTAAACACAAGAAAAAGAATTTGGCACGCTAGAGCCCCTTACACATGCAAATATTCCTCTTACGACACCGTTTCATGACGTATCGTGATACGCACTCTCCGTATCCATTTGTGGACATGTATGCTCTTTCGAATCATGAATCTCATTCTAAAATTACCTAAGAAATATTTTATCAAACACCTAATAGCCCAATCTCAGATTTTTCGAATTTGGACACAAAACTCAATGTAGAAGTCACAATAGGGGTCATATGAACCTAGCTCTTCTTCATATGGGTAGTCCTTAGCCATGAGAGGTTTCCTAATGGTTAAATACAATAATTAGAGTCTAATTAAAGAAAAAATTCAGAGTTATACCTATTAGGAGATAGATTTTTAATGTAAAGCCTAATAGACACGATTTAGACACAAGCTTCTAGCCCAAATCCTTCTTCTCTAAGTATTCCTTTCAAACCAAGCTCCTAAGATCCTTAGGTGATGAGAATGGAAGGGAATGAGGGTGATTTGAGATGGATGGGTGGAGGGATGAATCAATTTGCGGAAGAACACAATTGGGGATTTAAGTTGGAGTGTAATAAATAAGAGGAGAGAGAAAGACCCCCTCCTTATAGGGCCGGCCATGTCCCCTCTCCCCAGCGCATTGACATGAATACCAATATTGCGTTGTCATAAAGAATATTTAATTATAGGAAGCTTCTATTCCTAATGAAGGTTAATCTAATTTTCTAATTAATGAAGAGGGGTGACTTAAATGAGTCCAAAGTGTCTAGTCCAATGTTGGGTTCATGAGTCGTGTAGTCTTGTTAGGTCCACTAGTGTCAAGTCCAATAATTAATTCAATCCATTAATCAATAAATATTAAACAAATTATATAAAATATAACACTAAATACAAATAATATAAAATAACAAAAATACCCCCTTCTGAAAAGTGGTAGTTACAAACGCTCAACACATATATTGATATATGTGGAGAATTATTGGTATTTTTGCCTTTGGACTAGTAAAAGATAGTCCCATATTGGCTACACCACCAAGTGGGTATCTTAATATAATGCTTTGCTTGTGTTGAGGTGTGCACATGGGGTGTGGTGGGGCACATGTAGATGTCATGTGGAGGTGTTTTCCTAGGAGGAAAAATGATTAACTCCTAAAAGAAAGCATTTATGCTTTTTCTCACTCTCTTGGAAAAACTTTATTAGTAGCTAAGCCCGAAAGGGGCTTAGCGACTCGGACTTGGACTCAGACTCGAGCTCGGGCTCGGGCTCGGGCTCAAGGACACAAAGTGGCGCACGTCGCAAGGTACTTGTGCGCATTTTGTTATGTGCGTGCACGTGTTTGTGCACTACGGGTTGTGCGTGCGTCAGTGTGCTACGGCAAAGTACGTGCGACTTGGTGCGAGCTGTTCTGTGTGCGTGGCTTAGTGCATGAGACAGAGTGCGTGCTGCATTGTGTGCACAGTTGTGTATGCGTGGCTTTGTACGCGTGCATACTTCCATTGATTGTGGATTTAATCAGTTATGGAAATATTTGGCCATTAATTTGAGTCAAATTTTTGTGGGATTTGAATTTTATTTGTTCCAATCTTATGGAATTTGAATTGAATTCGTTCCAATCTTTTTGTAACTGATTGGCGGCCATGATTAGAGTTGGGGTTTTCACCCTCCTCTGTAAATATTATCTTTGTGCCCCTTTGAGGACTTACTTCAAAATTGAGAGACGAAGAAAGTTTTTGCTGCTGTCGTCATTGGAGTCCATAGGAGTTCGTGCGAGTCTAGAAAGAAGGTGACAACGAGCGTTCCAGTAGTTCTATTCATAACTTGTTGGTTCCTGGGAGTAGTTCGTTGTAGGACGAATCTTACTTTGAGCAACGATAATCTTCATCATCCCAGAAAGAGTTGTTTCATCTTCTTCTTCTTCTTCTATTTCTCTTCAGCAAGTTGTAACTCGTTCTGTCTTAATTGCAACTGCATTTGCAAGGAAGAACGGAGTTTATTATTTTTTAATTATTGTAATCTTATTAGCAAGTTGTAATCCGAGATAAAGGGTTATAGTTGTTCTTCGAGGATATCAGGGCATCCCTCTGGTCTCGACTACTTCAGGATTCAACATAGGCGTTAACTTTTCTTCCTGACCTGACCTTATTCATCTATCTTTGATTAAACCTCGGGAATAAGAATATATATATATATATATATATATGTATATATATATATATATATATATATATATATATATATATATATATATATATATATATATATATATATATATATATCAAAAACAATAATGAATAATAGAAGTCACATTCTTATTAAACCAACAGGCCCAAATAATTTATTTAAATGTTATATTTATAGTAAGGTCCGAACACTAAAGGCCCAATATGCTTAATTTACTCATCTATGTTAGTATTTAATTAAACTCAGTGCCAAAGTCTTCAAGTCCATAGCGAATTTCTAACTAAATTTTTATTTTATGGACCTTTGATCCCAGTCGGTTTTAATAAATATATATATATATATATATATATATATATATATATATATATATATATATATATGTGTGTGTGTGTGTGTGTGTGTGTGTATGTGTATGTGTGTGTGTGTGTTTTTCCATAATTAAGAATACAAGTACAAGGAAGCGCATAGTTTTATTAAAATAATTGAATGTCCCAAGGTCCAATAGACCATTTTGTTGTTTAAGTTCTTAACCGAAATTTCTTAAGCCCAATATCCAATCCACCCTATATATGTTTTCATAATTAAGAGAGAAGGAGAAAGAGGGATACAAAACCGGTGGAAGAAAATTCGATCGGTCGGATTACTCTGCAGTTGATGACTGTTGCCGGAGGAAGAAGAATCTGTGTTGGATTGGGAAACCGGTAGAGAGTGCAAGCGGCGGATCTGGAGTGTGTCAGAGAAAATGTCGGATCCATCGGATGTGCAAGCCACGGTGCACGGTGAGGGTGGTTGGAGCTGCCTCGGTGTCTGACCTGGGGTGGCAGGGGACATGGTCGGTGTTGATGGGATGATAGTGTCGGTATCGAATACTGGAGCACTGGGGCACAAGGTGGACACACATATGGAGAATGGAGTTTGGACACCAGGAATGAGATGGATAGTGAGGGAAAATGATTTCAAGAATTATTTCTATTTTTTGGAATAAATTTTGAAGCCAAAATCATGTCCATTTATATGCTATAATTATGTTTTACAAAAATAATTAATTAATTGCAAATTAATTGATCATGTGCTAATTAAGTATAACTAACTTAATCTAGAAATTTTTCATTTACTTGGTTACCAAGTAATCGATATTAATTAAATTCTACTTGATTAATTATTTCTATTTTGGTAACCCTTTTAGTAATTCAAAATTCTTGTTTAAAAATAATTTTGAAAGAGAAAATTTTATTGTAAAAATTAGAGAATTTACATTGGTTGTAATAATGCATAATTTATTACCATAAATAATGCACATTTTATGCCATAAGCAGTATAAATTGGCATATAAATTTTTGTTTCTAGTGCGCAGGCTCAGAATGTGCCAGTCCAAGCTTCCATGTAGCTGTATTAAGGAGAGAATAAATTGTATGCTAAACAACTAATAAATGCAATATATGACTGATTATCTCTAATTGTATCAATTATCCTTGTTTGAACCCATGCAGTGGTATTCAATCGATGGTAGCCTGTTATAAGTCCACCTATACAAGAATTTCAACTTTCTAATGTACTAACTTGAACTACTTTGCCACATCGAATGGATTTGGCATATACTTTTCATTTACATTTCGGTTGATCACAAGTATATATAATTCTCCGAACATTGCTCATGACACTAGCTGAACAAGTAAAATTATTTTCAATGGTACATTACTTTTAAAACTTCTAAATTTAGAATGACTATCAAATGATTGTCCGATAAATAATTCAAGAGTACTAGCATTATCAACATCATCATCTAATTTATCATCTATATTTTCAATTAAACCATCTATGTTTTCGTTATCATCATCACCTTCTTCTTCAGTAAGTGGTAAAATAATATTTAGAAGAACTAGCCACCGAATTATTATGTTGGTAGTCAAAAATATGTTCATTAGCTATATTATCCAATGTTGCTGAGTAACATATATATTGATATATGGTAACTTTGAATTAATTTTAAGAACAAAATTTTATGCTTCTTCAGTATCTATTAATAAACATGTAGATACAAAAAACATGTCTTAGAATAAATTCATATCGAATACAACAACTTTCGATAATAATATTGTATAAACTTTCTAACGTAATATTATGATAAATTATAAAAAAAAAGGGTTAAACCTCCTTCGTAACATAGCATATTTAGTTGACCTATGCGTGAGTATAGTATTTTTAGGCTATAATCCATAGCAAATAGAGAAGGAGAGTTAAAGATAACAATTTCTGTAGGATAGCAATTTTGCAAGATTCTGTAGGAGAACAACTTTTGTAGGAGAATAGCTTCTATTGAGAGGAGGGGAGCTCTGTGGGAAAAATTTGTGAAAGAAATATGGTGGTTTTGTGTTTGCTAACTCTTCTTTTTTATAACCTGTATGTATATAGCCGTTGCCTCAACATTCTCAAATATTTTTAAAAAAAATCAATAATAAAATATCCAATGGTCGAAATATATAAAAAAAAAAAAAAGACAAAAATTAGTGTGGCACGTAAATTGGATTGGCGCCTAAAAAAAACATAAAATGCCAGTTGGATTGGCGTTCTACAACTGGGTTTTGGTTTTTTGATTTTTTGATTTTTTTGCTTTTTAATAAATTGTAATAAATTTTTCCCAAATGACGAAGAAAAAAGAAGTATTTAAATATTAGTTCACGTGATGCGGCAAATCTAGCTGGACGCAATAGCTGAATGTTTCTCACTGTAAACGAAAGCTAAGAACTTTGACTTTCAACACTGTATGTTCCATTATTCTTCATTGGCAACTCTTCTCAATGGCCCAATGGAAGAGAAGCTAGGTCAGAAGACTTTGAACTTTGGACCCTACTATGTGCTAGTCTCCAACTACCATTTCTAGAATAAGTTATTTGCTGCTGAATATCCTGTTCCCTTTAGATAAGATTGTGATTCAACTTTCCATGTGAAAACTTGGGAGTAATTTGACTTAATAGCACACATTATTGAGAAAATGTCAAGTCACAAGATATAAAAGCTAGAACCAGTATCGTCAGAATCCAACTGAACCGAACCCAACCGAATCGGCAGACCGATGGTTGGATCAAATTTAATTAAATTTTGTAAAAAAAATCGTCCGATCGGACTTGAGCCTAGTATTTTAAAAACTGACATTTTTTTCCAGAATCGAGATTTAACTGGTGAACCAGCCGAACATGCCACAATTGAACGAGACGATTGTGGTTAAAAAAAAACTCAAAATAGTTTATGACTGCGATTTGGACAATTTAATTTTTGATTTGGTTTTGAAAGATCTTATAGTTGTCGTAAATGACCTATTTGAATTCGGGTTGAATTCCAATTAGACCTGTACCAAAAATCTTCGATTCAATCATCGATCCTTTTAAAACATTGGGCTACAACTGAAAGCTCATCTGAAAGGAACATGTTAATGCTTGTGTTCACACAATGGTGTTGATGTGTCAGCTCCGACAACGGAGCAGTCTCGCCAGTGGAACTGCTGCCATCATCGCCATTCCTTTCGTTCTGGCGACTGTATTGGTTTTTTGTTTTGTATGTAGAGAAGGAGAAAAAGAAGAGCTATGGTAAAGCAAAATACTTAACTTGTTCTTATGGGGACTGACTATAATGTCCATTTAAATTTTACTCCAATCGATTTTATCCTTCTATTACTATGACAACAGTCAGGTTTTTCTTCGGTATCGGTCAACAATCCCTATAACTACCAAGATACTGATAGTAAGGATTTTTTTTTTTTAGATGCTGATAGTAAGGATCTGGATCTGCCCCTTTTGATCTACATATGATTGTACCTGTAACTAATTGTTGGGAACGAACGTACGAAAACTGTTCTCCAAATCAGAGAGTATTTGTGAGAGAACCGAACAAAAAATGCACAAATCAAAAACGTCAAACACAAATCGAAGACACAATTTTTTTTACGTGAAAAATTCAAATGGAAAAAAAAAACATGGGACGATCGGAGTCTAACGCTGAAGAACCTTCACTAATGGAATAAAGAGAATACACCCACTACAAGCTCCTCCCGATTCAACACAGATCACCACAACACTTAGGAATAGAAAATAGATTACACCACAAAGATAGAAGACAATAATAAATTACCTAAAATAGATTACACTTTGAACCCCATCGCTGCTCCCGAGAAATTCTCCGACTTCTCGAATGCCCCTCGTCGCCTCCCCGAGTTTCTCTGACACACAGACGACGCTCGTCGCACTCCGGGGTATTCTCTACATATGTTGAGAACCCCACCCACTCAAACAAATCTCTCCCTTCACAACTGTCACGACCCGCACCCGGTTTAGGGGCACGAGTGCGTGGGTACGTCCAGCCTACGCCGCAGTATCGGCGGTAGAACGCTGTCAAGGTTTTGATACTATCTAGCTAATGTCACACAACATCCAATCTCCATAAGGAGGCACGGATGACACAAATAAACGAGCACATACTCAATCACAGGATTACAGCACGATAAGATAACGAACAGAAATTTAATTAAATACAACACAAGTCAAAGTAATAATCTAACTCAACAAATAACCAAGTCTCATCAAAAATGCCGGAGACAAATCCGGTACCAAATAGTCTACTTAAAGAACAAACTAAAAATAGAAATTTTCGGCTAGTCCTCCCGGAATCACAACTAGACTACCAAGTCTGCAGCTACTCACCATATGGTCCATACAGTGTCGGACAGCGGTCCTCTAAGGCATAGTCTGGAAAAATGTTTCCAGTCAGGAAGGAGCAAAGTACAAATCTCAAATAACAGTTCCATATAATTGATAAGGACTATAAAGTAATAAACAGATCATGCTAGATACTGAGAAGACAGTGAAATAAATGCAATGGCAAATAGAGAGACAGGCAATGTAAAGTGACATGCAAAATAGGCAATGTGATATAGTCAGTGCATAAAGAAATGGAAAGAACAAGGTACAGTATCATATACGGGTGATGTAGTATATGATTTGAAATAGGGAACTGTAATCCATTCTAAGTGTTTGAAATAGTAGTTTCAAAATATGATCGGCTTGGGAACATATACGATAGCTACAGGGCCTGGCTAATCATGGGTGAAGAGCATGATTAACACTTACATTGTTCTATACTACAATAAGAGGTTATGATCACATTTCTTACTAACTACTTCCCCGCCCCCAACTAGTACTGTGGATCCAACCATGACACGTCACGATACACGAGCAAGTCAAGTCTATCATGTACGATGTCTAATATATATGTCGTGTACAATGTCAATACGATAATCAAGGTAACATCTCATGACTGCAGATCCAAGCTATACTAGTCCGTGTAGCACAGTGTCAAGGATTCAGTTGTAACATTTCAAGATTATTGAATTTATAGAAATTATCAAGAAATTGGAAATTATCAGAGAATGTACTTGCCTTGGGTCCTTAGCTGGTATTTATGGATGTCCTGTTCCAGAATATCCCCCGGACGAAACAACAGTCCTATAAACACATCACAATAACACTTGCATCAGGTGCTACCCTAACACATAGTCTATAAACACTGGCCTTAGGGCCATGCCGGGCAGGGCACTAGTCAACTAGGGTCATCTAGTAGGATAGATACATAAATAATATACATAACACATATAAGTGGACGGATTCGTCATCCCGACGATCCGCCTGCGGTACTTAAACTTTCTCCTTGGAAGAACCTTTGTGAACATATCTGCTCCATTGTCATCTGTGTACGAACCTTCTCAAGTGCCGCTTGCTTTTTTCAGCCACATACCGTATCCAATGATACTGGGTATCAATGTGCTTGGACCAAATATTAAATGTCTGGTTCTTCACAAGGTGAATTGCACTATGGCTATCACAAAGCAAATGAAATTGTTCTTGCTTTAGCCCCAATTTTTGCAACAGATTCTTCATCTACAACAACTCCTTATAATCCTCTGTCCCCGCAATGTACTCTGCCTCTGTCGTTGATAAAGCAATACACTTCTGCAACTGCGCCTGCCACGATACCGCTCCACCAGCGAACATTATCACATAGCTCAAAGTCGATCAACTCATGTCTACATCTTCAACCATATCAGCGTCGGTATATCTAACCAGTTTTGGCTCGTCACCACCAAAAGAAAGTTTCCAATCGGCAGTGCCCTGAAGTATCGTAGGATCACTTGACCGCACTCCTATGTACCCTTCAAGGATTGAAAAGATACCTGTTAGCTATGCCAACTGCATGAGCGATGTCCGGCCTCGTACATACCATAGCATACGTGAGACTCCCTACAGCTGAGACATATGAAACCTGCTTCATATCTTTTTTTCGTCCTAGGTAGGCGAATACTGCTCCTCAGTGAACTTAAAGTAAGACGCAAGGGGGTTACTTACTTTCTTCGACCCGTCCATCCTGAAATGCTGAAGTAACCGATGAATGTACTTCTTTTAGGACATGTGTAGCAGCTTGGACTCTTTCTCGACTGATCTCCATCCTAAGAATGGTTTTTGCTGCATCCAAATCCTTCACTGCGTCCAATTGACGCTTCAACTTCTCTATTCTAGTGGCATTCTGACCCACCAGTACCATATCATCAACATAGAGCAGTAAAATAATGAAATCATTCTCGGCAAAGTACCTCACAAACACACAGTGGTCCGACGTCGTCCTTGCATAACCATGCTCCCCCATAAATGATTCAAACTTCCTGTACTACTGCCTCGAAGCCTGCTTCAGACCATACAAGCTCTTCCTCAACTGACAGACCAAGTATGACTTGTCCTTCTCACATAATCACTTTTGCTGCTCCATGTACAACTCCTTCCCAAGATCACCATGGAGGAATGTCGTTTTTACGTCCATCTACTCGACCTCTAAGTTAAAACTGGCTTTCAATGCTAGCACCACCTGAATAGACGATTGCTTGATGACTAGAAAAAAGATCTCATCATAATCTACGCCCTTCCACTGACCATAGCCTTGAACTACCAGTCTCGTTTTGTATCGAGGGCGAGTAGCATCATCTGTCTGCTTTACTCTGAATACCCATCAATTTTTTAAAGCTTTTTTTCCCTTTTACAACTATACCAAATCATAACTGGAGTTGACCTATAAGAAAGTTATCTTCTCCTCCATAGCCTCCATCCACTCATGCCTGTGTTCGTCTTTCATAGCCTCTTCAAAACTTTTGGGCTCTTCCCCGTCAGTCAGCAGCACATACTCACCTGGTGAGTATCTCATAGATGGTCGACGCTCTCTATGGCTTCTCCTCAACAGAACCACTGGGGCTGGATGTATATCAACAACTTCTTTCCCTTCAGGAACTACCACCCGACATGCTCATCCTCCTGAGGGTCACCCTGACCACCATCAACAGGCTGATGATCAAGGTTGGGATCAACTTTATGTACTGGCTTCCCCATAACTGGATCCTTTGCGATATCCTCTGAAAACTGCTCGACGAGAAATGACTCTAACTCAGGCAATTCCACAGCCTCATAAGGCATCTCAGAATCCTGAGTGTTGGTCATGGTCTGATCCTCAACGAATATTATGTCCCTGCTTTTGTAGAGCTTTATTCCTACTGGGTCGTAGAGTCTATAGCCAAAATCATCACGACCATAGACGACAAAGACACGCTGCCTCATTTTCCACTCAAGTTTGGATCTCTCGTCCTTCGATAAAAGTATAAAGGCCTTACAACCCAATACTCGCAGGTGATTGTATGATGGATCTTTGTCGTACCATACTTTGTCAGGTACATCATCCTAAAAAGGAGCACTAGGAGATAAATTAATAACATAAGTAGCTATGTAAAGTACCTTAATCCAATATCTCTCCGACAAGTTTGCTGCTGACAACAAATATCGTACACTCTCTATCAGTGTCATGCTCATCCTCTATGCTACACCATTGAGCTTAGGTGTCTTTGGTGGAGTCTTCTGGTGTCGTATCCCTTGCTCTCTATAGTATGTATCAAAGGGACCGATATACTCGCCCCCATTGTCTGACCGAACATATATCAGGTTCTTGTCCGTCTCCTTTTTAACAAAGGCCTGAAACTCTTTGAAAGTGGGTAATACCCGATCCTTGGTCTTTATGGCATAGACCCAAACCTTTCTGGAATAATCATCAATAAAATTCATAAAATAAGAAGCACCACCAATGGATTTAAACTTCATAGGACTGCAGCCATCCGAGTGAATCAACTCGAGCAACGTCGACTTCCATGAACTTGGGTGACTTTGAAAAGATACTCTATTTTGTTTCTCCACCAAACTGTGTGAGCATCTCACTAACTTTGTAGAATTTAGCCCCGGAATCACCTTCCTACTCACCAAGTAGCTCATTCCCTTCTTACTGATATGTTTGAGCCGCCTGTACCATAACCTGGTAGACGCATCAGTAGCTGTGTTTATCTCCTATGCCCCATGTGCGTTTCCTTCTATATAGTAGAGTCCAGACCTATTTCTTTCTCGGGCAATCACCATCAAACTTCTGGAAAGCTTCCACTTATTGTTCCTGAAAAGATTGAAGAAACCCTTGTCATCCAACCTTTCAACCGACACAGAGTTAAAACGAATATTAGGGACATATCGGACATCTTTGAGAACAAGAACTGCAACCGTATTCATCCTTAAATTCATATCTCTAATAGCAACAGCCTTTGACACATCTCCATTGCACATCTTCAACACTCCACAGTCGCCTGTTGTGTAAATAGCAAATAATGCCTTATTGTGAGATACATGCACTGAAGCACCTGAATCCACTAGCCAAGAGTTGTCATCGCGGGCGAGGTTCATGATAACCTCATGACCTATAATGATCACATGGCCTCCATATGTCGAGGCCGCCGTTCTAGTGTTCTCACTTTGTTTTCCCTTGTCGCCCTTCTTCTCCCTCTTCCAAGAGAAATAGTTTTCTTGATGTGGCCCTTCTTGCCATATTGGTAACACTCTGAGTCCTCATACCGACCCTTGGACCTTGTCCTATTTTTGTCTCTGCCACTGTTTGGACCCCTGCTTTTACTCCTTCCACAACTCTCTGAAACAAGCGCCTTTGAGTGGGATGTGGATGAAGTAACCTAAGTAACTTCTCCGTATCTCTTTATTCAGTACCCCGTTCTTGGAAAACTCCAACGACTTTCAGAGCAGAAGCGATCATAGACACTCGTACTGTCTCCCACGAGTCTGGTAATGTACACAAGAGCCATAGTCCTTGAATCTCATCGTCAAACTTGACTTCCATCGAGGATAGCTGGTCCTCCATGCCCTGAAACTCACTCAAATAATCCGTAATAAAAGCCACATCTTTGTACCGTAGACCCATCATCATCCGGATCAGGAATAATTTATTTATCCCAGTCTTCTTCGCATAAAAAGATTCTAGCTTATCCCAAAGTGTCCTCGCGTTCTCAATATTGGCAACATGGTTGTACATATTCTCGTCAACGAATTGCCTGATATATCCACACACTTGTATATGTTTAAACTTTTAGTCCTCTTCAAATTTATCACTGGGCCTCTCGGAAGCAAATACCGGTAGATGCAGATTCTTGATAAACAACAGATCTTTCATCTTGCTCCGCTAGTAGTGATAGTTGGTACCGTTCAGGTTTACCATGCGCACCTGTCACTCCTCGTTCCCAATATACGTATTTAGAGCATAATTATTTTTTCTTGCTAGCATAGTTATATGTTATAGAGACACTATACCCATTCTTTGGTTCACTTGGATCTTAGGTTATTTGTTTGGTTTGGTTTTATAAAGAGTTGAACCCATGGTCTAAACCTCAAACCCTCCATATATAATCCAACTTCACTCTCTTTCCCCTACTTTTTCCTCTTCCATTCTCTTTCTTAGGTTTTCCTCTCCCCCACCATAGGCAAGTACATCTTGCAAGAAATGGAGAAACCCTTTCTATTTTTGTTCCATTATGTTCCTTATATGATTCTCCATGTATTTAGAACTTGGTATTTTTGAATTCAGTGGATGGATTGGTGTAGATCTAAGTTTTAAGTTTTAGAAAAAAAAATTTGTGTTCTTGAGTATTCTTAGGTTTTGATCTTTTAAAGCTTAATGTTTTTGAAAAATCTTTGTTCTATGTTGACGAGCATTTGATTTTGAGTAGTTTAGAACTTTACTTTGCTGGATTTGGGCATCATTTGAGGTTTCTATAGAAGAAACATTATCTCATTTTTGAGCTTTTGGCTATGGCCGAAAAGCTACTATTTGGTGGAGACAAAGAAGTGCTATGCGGCACAAAGTGCTATATGGCCGGTACTTCTCGTCTCGAGACAACATGCAGCCAACCTCGTTAGACGCATGACTAAATTTGTCATGCGCCCTTAGCCAAGTGCATGAACTTGAACGAATACAATTTTATTAAGTCTAAAAAGATTTCATGTAGCTAAGTGTGCATGCGGCCCATAGGAGCATGCGGCCTAGTCGAACATGCGGCCAGGAGCTATGCATCCCACCCCTTCAGAACACATTACTTTTGACGGACTCGACACGACTTTTTATAATTTATCTTTTTTTTTGACACTTTTATCACATGTCATATCAGTTATTTTTCTGATATGACTTGACTTGCATTTATTGTTTGTCATACCACACGTTTTCCGAAGAGTGCACTTTGCTTTGATTATACGGTCTTGATCTTATGCGGCCTTGACCTTATGCATCCTTGACCCTATGCGGCCTCGACGATTATGCAGCACCTGGCTATGCGCCTTTTTTTTATGCGCCTATTATTTCTTACTCACTTTGGATACTTGCTTGGTTTAATGTAGATATTGATTGAACGATTGCGATGCTATTGTTAACTTAGATATGACTTATTTGACCCAGATGTTAACACGTGCTAAATGACTAAGCACCTAGCATGAGCCTTTAGATATGTCCCTATATGTACTTATGTACTGATTAGGCTACTTTCCCTGGAATACCTTATTATACGTTGGACAGAATAAGGGGCGTAGTTCTACTCGAGGGAGGGTCCGTAATCCAGGTCCTTGTTTGGTTTAAGGATTATGGATCTGATCTCGAGGGATTTTCGTACTACTCTTATTTTACCTATCGATATAGTAAAGTAACAAATTATTATGACCATCATTTGCTAGTCTATAACCTTGATACTAGATCTCGTTTTTGCCCTGACTATTGTATCTGTACTGATACACTTGATCCCACCAAGAGTGCTACTCGATATATAATGAGCCATCGAGCCACATACACTTGCTATATGATATATTTAATTATTTTCTTGCACGGATCTGGTGGTTGGAAAGTGACTTTAGCCGTGGCTAAATAGTATTGATTGTTGCATCTCACTTGGGTGAATCCAGATTTGACTTTAGGAGAATGTGGATTCGTATCATGAGTGCCCGTATTTAAAGTACGATATTTAGGAAGGAATGTTCATGTAACCACGTCATGAGATTCTAAATTACCTAGGGTTAACTAGGCAACTTAATATGTAGAGCATTGGGAGGGAATAGTATCTCGAGATCTCGATGTCGAACCACCTTAAGTTAGCTAGGAGTAAAGGCTGGCCACCACAGATACTGTATATCATCAGCACTAGTAGAGTGCAATATCTAACTTAATTATAAGCTGAGCTAGTGTCTTTCCTATATAAAGCCTGGAACTACTACTGATCATTAATTTTTCTCATGGCCCTTGTATGGGACTGGTGCATCATATATTCTTGCTTGTATATCATTGGTTCAGCCAGCCCTGCTCGATTATGGCATAATCTGAGGATACTTATATATTGTATTACTGGGATAACTCAGAGATTACAGATCAAGCCGTAACACATTTTTGGCCGTTAAATATATTTTAGTTAGAAAAGTGGACCGTTGCAGCATGAAAGTTCAACTCATGTCCTTGTTTGGTTGTGGTGTTGCGCTATTGTGTTACAACGGGACACGGATCGAAGATACTTATTATTACTATGTTATTTTACTTAATATTGTATCCCTGCTTATGTATTGTGCCTCATGTTGAGTGGAATTAGGACAGACTGTCGTGGCATGAAAGTTCAACTTATGTCCTTGTCTGGTTATTGGCTTGCGCTATTGTGTTACGATAGCCTGTGGACTGAAACTACGATGCAGAATTATTCTAGCTAGACCATAATCAAGGGATGTATTCTATCTTGATGTGATATGGCATTTCATGTCCTTATTTAGTGAAGGGGTGTTGTGTCATATCATTGATGAGACATATGCCATTGATTGTTGGTTTATGCATCTCATGATATAGAATTGGTTTTGTTTCATTATTTTATGCTTACTTGTGGTACTTGCTATTTGTGGTCTGACCCTACTGGTTTTGCATGGCCAGGTTTAGAGCCAGCACCTGAGGATCAAGCATATCTCTCCCTCCCTTATGGCATGCACTAGAAGGATGGCTGTTGAGGGTCACGAGTGGCTTCCTTCATTCACTACTCGTCTTTTGTAAACTATAATCTTTTGGGACATTATGCCAACCGGCACCTGTTAGTTGGATAATCTTGACACTAGTTTCCTACATAACGTATAATATATTCAGACTGCAGCTAACTCACTATCATGTATACTTTTGATGGTGTATCTAGCATATCACTCGTATTTGGTAGATCTCTAGAATATCCTGATGTGGCATTGGGGACGCCTTACTGCTTATTCTAAAATATTCTATTTTATTGATATTTGTTTGAATGATTGAGATATAGTAGTTCTTGACCCTAGAAGACTTGATTGTAGTATGCACTCTCTTATCTCTAGACAACCTTAACACATTGTGGGCTACTTCGGTATTCCGTAATGTGAGGTTGGCTGAGTCATTCTTCTGCTTTCCAGTATTAGGGATCTGGGCGTGATAAGGTTTTAGTGGTGGCACATACAGGTATGTCTTTCAGACTTGTGGGGTGGCCTGATTATAGAAAATCTCAATCAAACATGTTACTCCTTGAAATCCTGAATCTGCCTTCTCGAACTCAGCTTGACTTCTATACCATTGATTCCTCGATCCTTTCTTGTCATGTTCTTGATTAATCTTGTATCATTTTATTTAGGGCTTCTCCAGAATCGGTGGTTGGAGCGCTATTAGTTTCAGTAGGACAATGATCCGTTGGCTCATAATGAGAGACATCACCTTTTCATAGAGGGATCATGGTAGAACCCGTAGAGGAGCACGAGGAACAACATGTGCCAGAAGTTCCACTACCCCGGTTGTACCAACAGTGCCAATAGCACTTGATATACCAACATTGCTAGAGATTATTTGAGGAATGATAGTGGCTCAATAATATCAGCAGCTTCAACAACAACGTCGATGAGGCCAGTGGCATCGGCAACAACAACACCAGCTCGGCCATATCAGCCGAGGCAACAACAATAAGAATGATTGGGAGCCCCAATCAGATGTACGTATTATGGCAAGGGAGGCCATACCAAGGATGTGTGTAGGACAGTACAAGGTTTGTGCCTACGATGTGGTAGTCCAGACCATCGGGGTAAATCATGCAAGAGTAGAATGAGTAGGTAAGCGCTGACAATGCAACTAACGATACCCGAACTCCACGTACGGAAGTCGACACCCGTATGTAATCCGGAAGCTAAGTATCGTGGCGGTCCTAGGTCATAATAATTACAAGCAATAAAATAAATAGAAAATTTAACATAACTAGAGCACAATCTACTGTGAACAAGGCAATGTACACTTTCCTAGATTCTGGGTATAACGAGGTCCAAGTAGCGAGCTCAATACGTCAACTACTCCTGAAAAGGTAAAATCCATACGAATATCTTTGGATATTGCAACAAACATCACCAATATTTCTAAAACATAAGAAATAGTTATGATTGACTACCCATAAGTCCAATTTGGACACAGGGGCAAAATAATAGTTTCAGGTCAAAGTGGTCTCCAATTGTGGCCTATTTTGCACCGTAAAACGTATCAGAGATAAAGTTCTCCAAATCTAGAAAACTTAGTGTCTACTAGTCTAGAACAAGGATACGACCTCAATGGAATATCTGAAATTGGATTTTGGTGAGCCGGTCACGAAATCATCCGTCAAGTGGAACCGTGGGGTATGCGAAACAGTATTTCGTCAACTTTCTAAGAATCGAACCAAACTTGGGTCACAGGACTAGCGCAATACTGCGAATCCAATGGCGTAAGTTTTGTTGTGAAATGACAAGCACACACAAAGTTATAACAATGTGTCAGAATAGGCAGATACGGTATTTTTTGGCGAATACGCATTAATTTTCCTGTGCACGCACATCCAAATCAAGTTTCGCAAAATTTCACACATCCTCGTTGATGAGTCGCGCCTTTCGGTATAATCTGCATACGATGAAGTCGTCTCATTTGGCAGGATGTACCCCGTATCGAAAAAATTAAGTGTTTAAAAAATAGGTTTTATGTTAACTTCGTTCTGATTTTCCAGAAAATATAAAAACCAATTAATTAAATCTATTTGAAGGAAATTAATCACGGTTATGTTTTCTACCAGGCTATTTAATTTAGATTTTTAACATAGTATGTTAGAGATATCAGAACTTAAACACATGTACTTGAAATAGTTTTCTTGTTCTAAAAACTTGGTTTTTTTCCTCGTTTTAGTACTCAATCTATGATTGATACAGAGCATGATAAACTAAGTTATTTGGAAGGGATTCATGGGGGTTATGCAGTCTTCACATAGGATTTGACGATTCATTGTTTGGTTACCTGTGTAGGGAGAAACGGAGATGGGAATATGGGTACCTCGAGTGCTCTACAACTCGCGATTTGGGTGCGAGTCTATTTGAGGCGGCGTGCGGCGGCGATCGACGGCGTCAGGCAGTGGTGGAGGTGTTCATCTGGGTGGCGACGACGGTCGTCGTGGGTGGGATCGCCGGTGAGTCGTCGACGAATTGCTGTTGCTACAGCCGTTGTCACCCGCGCACGTGCCCACCCGCGTACTGTCGCGGTCGCGCTGGGAGGCTACGGTAGGAGCCGGTGCCGGCGACGGCGCTGAAAGTCTAGGACGACAATGGGGGGGGTCGCGTGGGGGGGTGGGAATGGTTAGCTGATAGGTTTTGCGTTTTGGTTTGGGTTTCGGGTTTGGGTTTGGGTTTGGGTTTTGGGTTTGGGTCTTGATTCATTTTCTTTCTTGTTTTGTATATATATATATAGCCATCTATATATTAGAAAATAGGTTTGTACCCTAATAATTTTCAGAAAAATTCAATAATACTTTAATAGTAGTTGTACACTTAAAATTTATTTTCTGTAAAA
The DNA here is from genome assembly GCA_036927795.1 of Iris macrosiphon. Taxonomy (NCBI): domain Eukaryota; kingdom Viridiplantae; phylum Streptophyta; class Magnoliopsida; order Asparagales; family Iridaceae; genus Iris; species Iris macrosiphon. Next base: position 45,798,838 of record JAYESA010000002.1, read on the forward strand.
TATTTATAATTAATAAATATACATAAATATCTATACAAGTTAATAATTCTATCAATTTTATATTTTTCTAATTAGCTAAAAAAAATAATAATAATTCCTTAATCTCAATAATTAAATAATTCTAATAATAAAAATAATAAAATTTTAAATTTAAAAATCAGGGAGATTACACAATACAACTTCTATCCACCTTAAAATCGATCAATCTTTCATAAACACAAGATTATACATTGAAGAAATTTTCTTAATTCATTCAATAGTGTCCATAAATACAATGATACGTTCCATTCATCGAGTTTGTTTGGAATAATCACCGAACATGTTCCTATGAGTTCGATTATCCCCGCTGTACATGAAATTATCACGCCGGCGCTCCCGCAGGATAATCGTTCTCGGTCGGGACTGATTTCAAAGGTTATCTTTTTGAACTAGATTCAAGATCGTTCTTCCAAACTCCAGGTCAAATCCGTTATCGCTTACCTCTTTCATGGAACCAAAATATTCATTCTCGGACTAACTTCTATTCGAGCGATACCTTACTCAAGTTTTAATCGGTTTGATTCAATTTAAAATTGCTCACACGATCCTCCAAGTTTCAAACAAGTTTCCTTAACCAAGATATTGATTTCCATTTCCTTGAATTCCTATTCGATATAAGCCTTATCATTTATTCAAGACATTCCCAAATCGTTCAATCCAACTATCGTACGAGACCTATGAATTCATTTGACATATCTAAAATGAACCATATACCACTCAGGAATCAAGTCACCCAATTAAATTTTCAATCGTGTTCGCATCACTTGCTAGCATATTCACCAAGTCATTCCTTAGAATTCATGCACGATACCTTAGCATCGCCTGATAAATCTTAGTCTCTTATATATATATATATATATATATATATATATATATATATATAGTTGGTAGTCATTCAAGTAAACCATATTTGATTTGTATCTTCCGACATGAAATATCGACTGAGCTATTTCTCAAAATCCATACACGATTCTCTATATTTGTCTTAGCGATAAACTGATAAGGTTTCTATCGGTTGCCATTCTAAGTCAGACTTGTCTTTATCTGAACGATATCCCAATCTTGTTTGCAACTAGCTCGCACCAAAGGATCTTGGCATGCGATACTTGACACAACTTAGCCGAAAGGCTGTGTGCATAGCTAACCATCCGAATGATATTCTATCTCGCACAGTAACTAGCTTGGCTTTCACGTATAGGTATTCGGGTTCACACATAACTTGCAAATTATAGCACGAGTCTATTCCTATAAAGTCTAACACAGGTCGGCACAAAGGCCTTCGTATCATAATTTTGTACAAGCAATTATATCATTCACATGCACTTTTTAAAATTATTTAGACTCATTGTATGGAATATCCCATCGGGTCAACGAGATAGTGTATGCAAATGAGAGATCATATGCACACAACCCATGAACGAGCTTTCAAAACTGAGAAAATTGATACGAAGCCAAAGTTGTAAAGCCATGCTCTGATAACAATATGTCATACCCCGATCTCCCGCAGGTAATTGGCGGTCCCCACTAGGCGCAAATTACCGTGCCAGTGCTTTCATTGGATGATCTTTCCCATCTGGACGTGATGCTGCACGAGCTAAAGCCCCGGCCATGTAAGGCCATAATTCTAGCTGGCGGTAAAATGTCTAAGCTACAGAGTCGTACAAGTAGTCCGAGTGTTGTGGAATAAGAAGCGTACATGCGATTGATAACAAGTACACAGAGTCGTCAACAGCGAAAGCATTGAATAATACAAGAATAGAAGTAAAATAAGCTCTTTATTGATATTGAACAAGTGTTACAGGCAGCGCTAGGCCGAGATTACAAGTCACTCAAGCCCTCTCTTGAAACAGTAAAAGCGTGCCAAGAGTGAACTCCACGCCTAAGTACGCACGAAGGTTTTTTTTGCACCGAACGAGGTTCTCTTGCACCCTGCAAACAATCTGGAGGGTTATCAGTACATGAATGCACTGGTGGAAAGGCTTCTTGTCCACTCGACAAATCCAAATATGTTATATTAGTTTCGTGCACCATCTATTAAGTTATCTTTCTAATCTTGCCTTATGATCAGTTTTATGGCAATGATGTAAAGCCTAACTCGTATGTGAGGGCGCCGTGCAATATAAGAGTAACATAGCGATACTTACCAATATATCATCCGTCCTTTTCTGTCCAAGGAAAACCATGTTAAATCAAGCATGGGCATATATATAATAAAATCCAGGGCAATAGCATAAGCAAGAAAATGTTATGTGCGAGGTGCTATTTCAGAAGCACGAGTTATACTGATTACTCAGGTATGTTGCATTGGATGTTCAAGTGTTCAATTATGCATAAGTGTGTTATACTCATGGTTGTTCAGGTGTTTTAGATTACTAGATACGATACAATGACTCGCACGCAGATTGCCGCTAAGCGAGGATGACTTATCTAAATGAACATGAGTGGCTGGCATAGCCATAAAGGATATGTTATAGTCTCGGGGCGATTTTAGATGCGTGAGGTATGAGTCGCTACACGCCACTTTTTCCCGTGATGGTATAGAGTACAACGCGAGACCAAGGGGGCGTTCACTCCATGCCGCCAACTACCATGCGACTATAGAGAAGTTTCGTCCGGATCAGACCGGCCTCGTTGCCCCAACGACCGTCCATAGAAAGTTGAACATGAATACCTTGTGAACAAGTTGTCCGCGACATGCAAGTCTTGGGTCTCAGATTTACGAGATTCATGACATGGCATATTAATTCTTGATTCTTGTCATAACGAGTATGTTCCACGAGCTATGATTCTTACTTTACTTGACATGATTTCCTATTCAGAGTTAAACTTGATTTGATGTATTCTCCTGGTGCAGGGACTGCCTTGGCGACCTAACGGTCTGAGATACTTGCAGGTTCATATTGAACAAAAGGACTATTTGATAGTCTTCTGGCTAACTAGATGCATGCACGATACGCATATTGTTACTTGTTTGTGGCATAAATTTGTCTGGCAAGCATTAAAACGAGAAAACAGGTACAAACTAGAATGTTAGCAGGGAAGCATGCAACTAATGAAACATAAGCATTTACGTTGGCACGGTCTAAGGGGTAGTACGAGGAGTGCAACCGTATAGGGACATATCGAGCGACATAATCTATGGGCATACAGTGTAAACAAGTGAAGCAGTGCACTACAAAGAGTATATATTGATCTACTCGAGGCATAGCGGGGTCTACTTGCATAAGGTAAAGGTAGCATGCGAGGGTCCATTTATAAGCAAAGTTTTATTTCCATATTCTAACACATACAATACAAGTTGGGATTATTCCCTTAGCTAGGTGCGTTATTTTCTTTACTAGCATGCATGGGGTGATTCACCTAGCGACTAGTATGTATAGTCCATATTTTAAGTGTGCTGGCTAAGCAAAAACAAGTTTATCGTAGCCACCCTCCTTAGCGATGATTTGCCTCGATCGAGCAATACTCCGAGGAAGGCTTTGAAATTCTAAGTCTGAACTCCTGAATGGCCAAGTCTAGAAATCCTTTGCCTCAAACGAGTATTCTTGCTGGGCAAAGCGGTCGGGTCGTTGCACTTGCGCCATTTGAATCGGTTGTCCGTTTGAAAGGAATGGGTCGTTACACTCGTCAGATCCACCTTTAAAGCTAATTCATGTAGTTGATGCTCCTACTACACCTTGAGAAGAGCCTGTATAATTCATAAACATTTAGCACCATCTGTCTAGAACCAATTAGAGACACTCAAACCAGTACCGTAATCTTGGGCTCTGATACCACTTGTTGGGAACGCGATATGACCTGAACAGGAGTTGGCCCATGAGGTACGATATTAGATTGGACCCATATGCCTTAAAAAGGAATTCCCATATAAGGCCTGAACCAATCCCAATTATCTATACCTCATGATCCCATCTCCTATCCAATGTGGGACTAAATTGCCAACTCCATTATCACCCTCCTTTGAGTGCTCAACTGCAAACGAGATACAAATCCAACAAATATGTGACTAAGTGCAACAAGAGTTTTTATTCCATGTTGGCCATGTACATTATATAAAGGGGTTCATTCAGCCACAGGCAATTTGCTTGGAGAATAAATAAATTAGAGAGCTATTTCTTGAGAGCCAATTTTGGTAGCAAAGAGTTCCATGAAATGACAAGCTGCAACTAATTAGGGAACTCAGTCTATAATGGATAGAAAGACAGAGGAAGAAGACGTCGATAATGGTCGTGGATTTGGCATCCCCTTTAAAATTATATCTCCTTTAATATATCCTTAATTTTCAATGTATTCCATCTAAAAATGTAAATGACCTATTAGATATAAACTTATTACTACCCATATTTCTATCTTCTTTCAAACGTGAGCGTTCATCTTTCCGAAATAGGGTAAGACGAGAAACAATAAGAAGGAGTTCAAGCAAGATATGATCAAATACAAATACGAGATTCAAGGATGATGGTAGAATTCAAAAGGGAGTTGTCAAGGCAGTTGTGGATTAAGATCCTATTTTGGTCTATTCCTATTCCCTAGCTCGTATCATTATAGTTAAGTAACCGATACGATATATTCTGACATACATGTGCTACCACAAAAACTATCTCACACCCCAGTCCCAAAATAAGTAGAACCAGAGTACGTGGCAATGGCCAGCTACACATCTAGTGGACTCCAATCCAACTCGAATGCATATACGTTGTACAAAATAGGGTTAAGTTATCTATGTACTAGTTTAGTACACTATCTAAATCCACAAGAAGAATAAAAAAAATGAATGAACAATATGTAAGACAGTCGGCCCTCTTATAATACACATGTTCGAATAAGCTCGGAAATAAGAATACAGCTTGCAAAACTAGGCTATATAACAGGAGATCTCATCGTAAAATATATAAAAGATGAAAGAATTATAAAAGTACCACTAGCGATACCTGAATCCTGGACGCAATCAAAATCATCTATCTAGTCTACCAAGCAAGCTCAGTAATAACCTGAAAAGAAACTAGGTCCTTAGTGGGACATAAGTAGATACATAGAAACATGTCGAATATAACAGTAAATAAAAATGCAACTGAAAGAAAAGAAGTAAAAATAATGAAGGGACTACATCTAAGAGGGTGGCATGCCATGAAAACAACGGTATCGGTCGTAGATATTGGGTAAATCGGGTAATAGTAACTGCAGTCCGGTGAGACACTAACAATCATATCACTGGTCCCTATCGTAGCTCGGTAAGGTACTAACAATCAATGGGTCAAGTAAACAAATATCTATTGCAGCCCGGTGAGGCACTAACGAGTCAAAATTTGATCACAATAGCTAGTTCTTAATAAAGGTAATACTCGCCTGGGGAACTAAAAAAATAGGTCAAGTCAAGTGTAGTTGAATAATACAGGGATATGGGATCAAGTCAAGTTGTAAGCGCAATTAATATAGTAGACTCAACAAGTAAAGTCATGTCACAGATAAAATATAGTACTGGAGAAAAATATGAGGCAATACGTTTAGGATAACCAATAAAGATACATGCAACGTGAATCGTATACAAACAATATGTGACAACAACTAGCATGAAATGACGAGCAGTTGACAAATATTATATAGAGCAACTAGTATAAGGAAAGCAATAGAAATAAGTATGCATAAATATTGTATAGTCGGCAATGTATACTTGACTATGATGTCCATGCTGAATTGTAAGCCCAAGAATAACCAAGTCTAACCATGAACCACGTATATCATCTTGATTATCTACCAATCTGAAATACAACCAACATTATGTTATACACCAATACAATTTACAAATAAGCACTCCCAACTAGGAAGCTAGGATCGGTCTATGTCACATAAGTTGTTTATTAGTCATAACATCTAGAACTAAGTCAAACTATTCTCTATAATTAATATTTATCAATTAATATCCTAAATTATAAGTTATATCTAAAAATAAATCATATTTAAAATTTTAGGATTCATGGCACGTAAATCGAAGCGTTCTGTTGACCAAAATGTTAACTGATGCAAACCAAACAATTAAGTAAATGAACATGTATATTTCAGCGTCACACGAATACTGAAATCGATGCTTTACACGAATCTCGAATCGGTGATCAGATATTAAATTTACAAGTTACAAATTATGGTTTCAGTAGTTTACTAGTCGTCTAGAATTTCTATGAATTAAAAAGTATAAAAAATAAACTAATAAATTATGGAAACATTTTTATATAAAATTCCTCTATCATATTTTCAAAACATCAAATGGATCGCGAAAACGAGTTCGAAATCTCCCAGAATCTCGAAAATAATGAAATATGGTCCTATTTCAGACGTCTGATACTAAAATAATTTTACAACATTATGGGTTTAAATTTATATTATTAAAATATATATATTATGAAATTTTACCTCGATATGCTTTTATAAAAATGGACATGAATCGTACTCTGGAGTTAGGACATATGACACTTCTGACTCGATTCAGCAACTAAAAAATGGGGCTATTTTAGTGGCAAATTTTGGGACTATTTGGGAAAAAAAAATATAGACAAATTTGGAATAATAGGAAAAAACTTAAAGGAATTATATATGTATTTATTTTATGTTTATTTATATTAATATATAGGATTTTATTTAAATAAGTAGGAGTTGATTTGTTAGGATATGATATGGCTGAAGTTGGTTTCCTAGTAGACTTTTGATTATGATTAATTTAAATTATAATTTAGATTTATCTAAATAATTTATAATCTTATATAGAATTATATAGATATAATCTATATCTAATCTTATTTGTACAAGGTGTATTTATTAACACTAAATTAACATAGATCCTATATTAAGTATATAGTAAAATCTTAATTTGAAAATAATTATTTATTCAATTAGTTTTTTTAAAATTACTTATTTTGGAGCATAATTTAAAAATTAAAAATTATTAAAAAATAAAAATTGGATATGGGGTTTACACCCCTCTACCAATTGGATGATTTACAAATAAAGTCCTTGTTGGAAGCTAATGGCTCTCTCTGACTCCTTGGACACAATCGTCAAATCAAACCTGCTCAACTTACAGAACTTCGATGCATATCCATCAATGGTCCTTCCTACCTACCTTAGGTTGATGAACCTCTTTTGGATCTCATATAATGTCACTATGCCAAAATACTTGGCCCTATGCCCTAAAGTCATCCAAGTGATAGAACGGCTCAAGCCATACTCCACCGATGCCCACCAATCTTTGGAAAGATCCTAAAGCTACAACCTAATCTGATCCACCTGCTCATCAGTTGGTACCTTGGTCGCTGCAAGATTAACTCTATGTCCTAGAGCCATGAATCTATCGTAATGGCATCCTTCGTTCCAATAAATTATTTGGGGTGAGTTGGTAAAATATGACAAGTGCCCTAGAATCTGATCTACCGTCCCTTTCTACTTCCACTTATAGTCTCTGGTTCGGCAGGACTTTCAGATCTTGATATGGAAGTTGTTGATGTTGTTGCACTGCCATATGATTCTGCTGTTGCACTGACATATGGCCAATCTCAGTCGAACCATGCCATGTTGGCATCTTTACTATGCCTTCTGCCCTAACTGAAGAGGATAAAGTACCTCTGAAGGAAAAATACATACAATATCAATGATAGGATGAGAAGGAACAAGAATGTAATAAGTTATCAGCTCAAGCACGGTAAAAATAGAGAGCATATTAGGATATCAAGGAAAATAAGTTTGATTGAGACTTCTATGATCATAACACATCGCATGTATAAAAAAAAAAAATTGCATGGGCCACCATTAAAATCTTATCATGCTCATGTACGAAAATACAAAGAAGAAGGGTATGATATAGCCAACAACGCACTACGGAGTATGCCTATACCCCCAGAATATGGTCACGATTGTTAGTAGACAAGGGGTGCATACTATAATACAAGTCACCTAAGGCCTCACATAACATACTATGTCTTAATCTATCATACATGAAGCAGGAAACATAGAACCTATAAGTAAAAGCTATAAGACGTCCATGGTGCTCTATCAAAATAATCATAAAGCTATAGATACAAAATGATAAGCTAGCATAGGATCAATAATAGATGGTCATATTCTGTTGTAGCTTGAATTGTACAATCATGTGAGAGGAATAAATATCCAGATTATCATTCTAAACAAGTGTATTTGGCTAAATGTGAAAAAAGATAAAAAAAATGTTCTAAGATTGGGGAAGAGGAAGTAAACTCAGTACCCCCAATGGTCATCCTCCGTTTGTACGCCATCGATGAGAAAATACGTTTGCTCCTAGCTAGGGCTCGGCTACCAGATCTGGCCAAATAAAACTAGTATTGAACCCTAGTGTCAGGTACCACAAGGAAGCACGAGTGAAGAAAACAAATCCCAATCAATACATAAGTAATTACATGTGTCATATCTTAGGTCCCAAACCTCGCTTCAAGAAGTAGCCCAACCCTACAACCAAATAAGGACAATGGTTGAACCACTAATCTACGATAATCTACATAGCTAGGCTAATAGTAGGTAATATAGAATGCAGACAACAGAGCTATGTAACCAACCAATCAGTTCCTATAACTTGCTATGTGGTATCAAGGTTACCTAGTAATACAATAATAAGGATCGATCCTCAAATAATGTAGTGTTGAACCTGGGCTAACCATTTCAAAATGAATATACAAAGTAGGAGTAATATGCCACAGTCCTTCGTAAGGATACCGGGCTATAACAGAATCTGTAACTATTCTAGCCCTCTTATAGGGAGTTGTTGCTCGATAATATCTAATAGTCAGATATTACAATCCACTAAAATGGATGATATATAGTATCCGAGGGTAATGTAGCAATGCATAATCTTGGTATCATGTTTCTCTTGATACTCCTACCAGAATTAGCTATCTATTTAACCATACAGTTATACGAAATCTTGGGTCGTAGTGACATGATCCTCCTCCAAAGAAATCGTATCTCAGTACGAGTACTCTAAGTGTGAATTTACATTGGTTCGCATGGATTCCAATCTAGATTTGATCCCAAGTGTATTGCAAAAATCAATCCAAATATAGTTGCATAAGTCAATTAGCCATTTTATCATCTCGGACTCCAACGACTATATTACTTACACAGTAACTTTTGTCCTAGCATGGACCAATATTCTATCATCGTAGTAGTGAGCCACCAGTACACCAAACAAGAACAAGAGGTGTATTACTACACCGAGATTTGGTGCTACTCCATACTACGGTCAGGTGGTAAGGTATGCAGTTGATCGGTCTGCATCCGCAGGGTCATCTACTACCTCAAAAATACAGTAACAAGATACTCATCAAGATTACTACTAAGGGATACTGGTATGAGCAACACGTACAAGATACCATATTGATACATGATATAGAAATAGGAAATACATAATATAGGAACAGTTTTTGTATAAATACGTATATTATGAACGGGGAGTGACATCGATATTCTTCTGATATTCAACAGACATGTCCTTCGGCTTTTTCAAAATAGCCTCCAGTGGGCCGTGCGGTTCCTTGCAAAATAAAAGGCTCCAATCTTGGCTTCCAAATTTACCAATTGGACTCGGTGAGGGTGATCATTCGTGATATGATTCAAGTATTGACTGTGGCTAACACCTTCATCCTCAAACTTTGGGCTATAATACAATTCCTTAACCAAAGATGAGAGGCATCCCTACAACTCTAATAGATACAAAAGAATAAAATCAAAGCTCGCAATATTCAGACTCCAAATAAATATAATAAAACACACACTAAATTTTGAAGGGGATGCCAAATCCACGACCATTATCGACGTCTTCTTCCTCTGTCTTTCTATCCATTGAAGACCGAGTTCCCTAATTAGTTGTAGCTTGTCATTTCTTAGAACTCTTTGCTACCAAAATTGGCTCTCAAAAAATAGCTCTCTAATTTATTTCTTCTCCACGCAAATTGCCTGTGGCTGAATGAACCCCTTTATTTAAGGGACATGGACAACATAGAAAAAAAAACTCTTGTTGCACTTAGTCACATATTTGTTGGATTTGTATCTCGTTTACAGTTGAGGACTCAAAGGAGGGTGACAATGGAGTTGGCAATTTAGTCCCACATTGGATAGAAGGTGGGATCATGAGGTATAGATAATTGAGATTGGTTCAGGCCTTATATGAGAATTCCCTTTTAAGGCATATAGGCCCAATACAATATCGTACCTCATGGGCCAACGCCTGTTCAGGTCATACCGCGTTCCCAACAAGTGGTATCAGAGCCCAAGATTACGGGACTGGTTTGAGTGGCTCTAATTGGTTCTAGACAGATGGTGATAAATGTTCATGGATTATACGGGCTCTTATGAAGGTGGAGTAGAAGCATCAACTACATAAATTAGCTTTAAAGGTGGATCTGACGAGTGTAACGACCCATTTCGTTCAAGCAAACAACCAATTCAAACGGCGCAAGTGCAACGACCCGACCGCTTTGGCCAGCAAGAATACTCGTTTGAGGAAAAGGATTTTCAGACTTGGCCATTCAGGAGTTCAGACTTAGACTTTTAAAGCCTCGCTCAGAGTATCGCTCGACCAAGGCGAATCATCGCTAAGGTGGGCGGCTACGATGAACTTGTCTTTGCTTAGTCAGCACACTTAAAATATGGACTATACATGCTAGTCGCTAGGTGAATCATCCCCTGCATGCTATTAAAGAATACAACGCATCTAGCTAAGGGAATAATCCCAACTTGTATTGCTTGTGTTAGAATATGGAAATAAAATTTTGCTTATAAATGGACCCTCGCATGCTACCTTTGCCTTGTGCAAGTAGACCCCGCTATGCCTCGAGTAGATCGATATATACTCTTCATAGTGCACTGCTTCACTTGTTTATATTGCACGCCCATAGATTATGTCGCTCGATATGTCCCTGTACGGTTGCACTCCCCGCACTACACCTTAGACCGTGCCAACGTAAATGCTTATGTTTTATTAATTGCATGCTTGCCTGCTTATATTCTAGTTTGTATTTGTTTTTTCGTTTTAATGTTTGCCAGACAAATTTTTGCCATAATCAAGTAACACTATGCGTATCGTGCATGCATCTAGTTAGCCAGAAGACTATCAAATAGTCCTTCTATTTAATATGAACCTGTAAGTATCTGAGACTGTTAGGTCGCCAAGGCAGTCCCCGCACCAAGAGAATACATCAAATCAAGTTTAACTCTGAACAGGAAATCATGTCAAGTAAAGCAAGAATCACAGCTCATGGAGTATACTCGTTCTGAACAAGAATCAAGAATTAATATGTCATGTCATAAATCTCGTGAATTTGTGACCCAAGACTTGCATGTCGCGGACAACTTGTTCACAAGGTATTCATGTTCCAGTTCCCGCGGATGGTCGTTGGGGGCAACGTGGCTGATCTGATCCGGACAAAATTTCTCTATAGTCGCATGGTAGTTGGAGGCATAGAGTGAACGCCCCCATAGCCTCGCGTTGTACTCTATACCGTCCCAAGCGAAGGTGGCGTGTAGCGAATCATACCTCACACATATAAAATTGCCTCGAGACAATAACATATCCTTTATGGCTATGCCAGCGACTCATGTTCATATATATAAGTCATCCTCGCTTAGAGGCAATCTGCGTGCGAGTCATTGCATCGTATCTAGTGATCTAAAACACGTAAAAAAATAATGAGTATAACACACTTATGCATAATTGAACACTTGAACATCCAATGCAACAAACCTGAGTAATCCGTATAACTCGTGCTTCTGAAATAGCACCTCACACATAATATTTTGCTTGCTTATGCTATTGCCCTTGATTTTATTATATATATGCCCGTGCTTGATTTAACTTGGTTTTTCTTGGACAGGGAAGGACAGATTATATGTTGGTAAGTATTTCTAGGTTACTCTTATATCGCGCGACACTCTGCCATACGAGTTAGGCTTTACATCATTGCCATAAAACTGATCCTAAGGCAAGACTAGAAAGATAACTTAATAGATGGTGCACATAACCAATATAATATGTTTGGATTTATCGAGCGGGCGAGAAGCCTTCCCACCATTGAATTCATGTACTGATAACCCACTAGATTGTTTGAAGGATGCGAGAGAACCTCGTTCAGTACAAAAACCCTCTTCGTGCGTACTAAGGCGTGGAGATCACTCTTGGCACGATTTTACTGTTTTGAGAGAGGGCTTGAGCGACTTGTAATCATGGCCTAGCACCGCCTGTAACACTTGTTCAATATCAATAAAGAGCTTATTTTACTTCTATACTTGTGTTATTCAATACTTTTGTTGTTGACGACTCTGTAAACTTATTACCAATTGTATGTACGCTTCTTATTCTGCTACACTCGGACTATCTGTGTGACTCTGTAGCTTAGACATTTTATCGCCTGCTCGAATTATGGCCTTGCACGGGCAGAGCTTGAGCTCGTGCGGTATTACGTTCAGATGGGAAAAATTGTCCCGCGAAAGCGTTGGCGTGGTGATTCGCGCCTAGTGGGGACCGCCAATTACCTGCGGGAGATCGGGGTATGACATATTGGTATCAGAGCATGGCTTTACAACTTCAGAGTTCGTATCAATTTTCTCAGTTTCAAAACCTCGTTCATGGGTTGTGTGCATACGCTCTCTCGTTTGCATGCACTCTCTCGTTGACCCGATGGGATGTTCCATACAATGAGTCTAAATAATTTTAAAAAGTGCATATGAATGATATGATTTCTTGTACGAAATTATGATGAGAAGGCCTTTGTGCCGACCTGTGTTAGACTTTATGGGAATAGACTCGTGCTATAATTTGTAAGTTATGTACGAACCCGAATACGTATACGTGAATACCAAGCTGGTTACTATATCATTCGGATGGTTAGCTATGCACACAGCCTTTCGGCTATGTTGTGTCGAGTATCGCGGGCCAAGATCCTTTGGTGTGAGCTAGGTGCAAACAAGATTGGGATATCGTTCAGATAAAGACAAGTCTGACTTAGAATGGCAACCGATAGAAACTTTATCAGTTTACCGCTAAGGCGAATATAGAGAATCGTGTATGGATTTTGAGAAATAGCTCAGACGATATTTCGTATCGGAAGATACAAATCAAATATGGTTTACTTGAATGACTACCAACGGAATATATATATATATATATATATATATATATATATATATATATATATATATATATATATATAAGAGACTAAGATTTATCAGGCGATGCTAAGGTATCGTGTAGGAATTCTAAGGAACGACTTGGTGAATATTCAAGCAAGTGATGCGAACACGATTGAAAATTTAATTGGGTGACTTGATTCCTGAGTGGTGTATGGATCATTTTGGAAATGTTAAACGAATTCATAGGTCTCGTACGATAGTTGGATTGAACGATTCGGGAATGTCTTGAATAAGTGATAAGGCTTATATCGAATAGGGATTCAAGGAAATAAAAATCAATATCTTAGTTAAGAAAACTTATTGGAAACTTGGAGTATCGTGCGAGCGATTTCAAATTGAATCAAACGGATTAAAATATGAGTAAGGTATCGTTCGAGTAGAAGTTAGCCCGAGAATGAGTATTTTGGTTCGATGAAAATGGTAAGTGATATCGGATTTGACCTGGAGTTTGGAAGAACGATCTTGAATCTAGTTCGAAAAGATAACCTTTGAAATCAGTCCCAACCGAGAACGATTATCCTACGGGATTGCCGGCGTGGTAATTTCACGTACAGTAGGGATAATCGAACTCATAGGAACATGTTCGGTGATTATTCCAAACGAACTCGATGAACGCTAGCCGGTTGATCGGATAGATCGTGCTTAACGGTAGTGCAAATACTTAGTTTGAGTTGGAATAAAAATTACTTAGAATTTTATTGACCTTGTTGGAAGTATCATTGTGATTCATAATATGAAGTATCATTGTGATTCATAATACGAGAACCCTTGAGATTTTCGCAAGTAGCTTGTCCGATTTCACAATTGCTAAGTTTGGTTGAATGCATATATTTAAGGGATACCTTGAACGTGTGAACGATCCAAGACCCAGTGATATATTAAACTCGAGTGCAAAGACTTCGCTATCGCTAAGTTGGTTAACATGCATATGTTTGAGGGATGCTTTCAATATATGCACGATCTAGACCCGCGATATGTTGATCTCGAATGCTAGCGCAAGTGAATATGTTAGATTCGTATGAACGATAATAACTATTTGGATATGTTTGCCTCAGCCTTAGATCATCATTCAAGATAGATTATAATGGGCCCCATGTTAAGATATATGTTTCGTGCTAAGGCGCAATAGAGACCGAGTCAGAACTTGGATTGAATGATAAAGTCATTCAATGAGACCGACCTAGCATAAATGCGACACGATATAAGGAACGAGTAGAAAATCGTATTCGAACGGATCTAGTGGTGCCGATTGCTATGCTTGAGATAGATTCGATAATGCGATAGAACGACTTGCGCTCAGGAAATCTCGAGGACGAGACTTTTTCTGAGTGGTGTATAATGTAACGACACGTTCCGTTCAAGTGGACAACCGATTCAAATGGCGCAAGTGCATCGACCCGACCGCTTTGCCCAGCGAGAATACTCATTTGAGGCAAAGAATTTTCAGACTTGGCCCTTCAATAGTTCAGATTTAGACTTTCAAAGGCTCGCTCGGAGTATCGCTCGACCGAGGTGAATCATCGCTAAGGTGGGTAGCTACGATAAACTTGTCTTTGCTTAGCCAGCACACCTAAAATATGGACGATACATGCTAGTCGCTAGGTGAATTACCCCTTGCATGCTCGTAAAGAATACAATGCACCTAGCTAAGAGAATAATTCTAACTTATATTGCTTGTGTTAGAACATGTAAATGAAACTTTGCCTATAAATGACCCTCGTATGCTACCTTTGCCTTGTGCAAGTAGACCCTGCTATGCCTCGAGTAGATTGATATATACTCTTCATAGTGCACTACTTTAGTTGTTTACACTACACGCCCATAGATTATGTCGCTCGATATGTCCATGTAAGGTTTCACTCCTCGTACTACCCCCTTAAACCGTGCCAACGTAAATGCTTATGTTTCATTAATTGCATGCTTGCCTTCTTACTTTGTAGTTTATACTTGTTGCCTCGTTTCAATACTTGTCACACAAATTTATGCCACAATCAAGTAACACTATGCTTATCGTGCATGCATCTAGTTAGCTAGAAGACTATCAAATAGTCCTTTTGTGCAATATGAACCTGCAAGTATCCGGGACCCTTAGGTCGCCAAGGCAGTTCTCGTACCAGGGAAATGCATCAAATCAAATTTAACTCTGAACGAGAAATCATGTCAAGTAAAGCCAGAATCACAGCTCGTGGAGTATACTCGTTCTGAACAAGAATAAAAAATTAAGATGTCATGTCATGAATCCCGTGAATCTGAGATACAAGACTTGCATGTCACGGACAACTTGTGCACAAGGTATTCATGTTCAGGTTCCTGCGGACGATCGTCGTGGCACCAGGGCCGATCCGATCTGGACGGAACTTTTCGATAGTCGTATGATAGTGGACAACATAGAGTGAACGCCCCCTTGGCCTCGCGTTGCACTCTATACCGTCCCGAGCGAAGGTGGCGTGTAGCGACTCATGCCTCACCCATCTAAAATTTCCCCGAGTCTATAACCTGTCCTTTATGGCTATGCCAGCGACTCTTGTTCATATAGATAAGTCATCATCGCTTAGCAGTAATCCGCATGCGAGTCATTGCATTGTATCCAGTAATCTGAAACACATGAATGGTCATGAGTATAACAAACTTATGCATAATTGAATACTTGAACATCCAATGCAACACACCTGAGAAATTCGTATAACTCGTGTTGCTGAAATAGCACCTCGCACATGCACTTTGCTTGCTTATGTTATTGTCCTGGATTTTATTATATATATGTTCGTGCTTGTTTTAACTTGGTTTGCCTTGGACAGGGAAGGACGGATGGTAAGTTGGTAAGTATCACCGCGTTACTATTATATCGTCTGGTGCTCTGCCACACGAGTTATGTTTTACATTATTGCCATAAAACTGATCCTAAGGCAAGACTAGAAAGATAACTTAATAGATGGTGCACGAAACCTATATAAAGTGTTTGGATTTGTCGAGCGGGCGAGAAGCCTCCCCACCAGTGCATTCATGTACTGATAACCCAACAGATTGCTTGCAGGGTGCGGGAGAACCTCGTTCGGTGCCGAAAATCCCTTCGTGCGTGCTATGGCGTGGAGTTCACTCTGGAGCCTTGGAATGTTGCGTCCGAAACTGAAGCACATATACAAGATATAATGTTGAAACATCGTCTATGTATCATTCCATAAATGTAGCCACTTGGCACGCTTTTATTGTTTCGAGAGAGGGCTTGAGTAACTTATAATCTCGGCCTAGTGCCTCCTATGACACTTGTTCAATATCAATAAAGTGCTTGTTTTACTTCTATACTTGTGTTATTCAATGCTTTCGCTGTTGATCACTCTGTGAACTTGTTACCAAACGCCTGTACACTTCTTATTCCGCTGCACTCGGACTATCTGTGCAACTCTGTGGCTTAGACATTTTACAGCCTGCTCGGATCATGGCCTTGCACGAGCGCAGCTTGAGCTCGTGCGACATCACGTCCAGATGGGAAAGATCGTCCCGCGGGAGCGCTGGCACGGTGATTCGCGTCTAGCGGGGACGACCGATTACCTACGGGAGATCGGGGCGTGACAACGAGTCCAAGGTAGAGCAAGACATTGTGGTTGGCATATAATGGTGGTATGGATGAACGTATCAGGTTTGGTTCTGTGGTCAAATGGATCGAGATGACAATATGTTGGATCTCCTGGGTGCTCGGTTAGCGGGAACGAACAAAGGTAGCGGGAGTGTTCTAAGGTTGTTCGGTTAGCAAGAACGAGCAAAGGTAGCTGTGGTGTGCTAAGGGTGCTCGGCTAGCAGGAACAAGCCGGAATGTGCTAAGGTTGTTAGGTTAGCGGGAACGAGCAAAGGTAGCCGGGGTGTGCTAAGGGTGCTCGGCTAGCGGGAACGAGCAAAGGTAGCCGGGGTGTGCTAAGGGTGCTCGGCTAGCGGGAACGAGCAAAGGTAGCCGGGGTGTGCTAAGGTTGTTCGGCTAGCGAAAATGAGCTAAGGTGGAGATTGTTAGATTTGTATCTCGTTTCCAGTTGAGCGTTCAAAGGAAGGTGACAATATAGTTGGTAATTTAGTCTCATATCGGTTAGGAGGCGGGATCATGAGGTGTAGATAATTGTGATTGGTTCAGGACTTACATGAATTTTTTCTAAAAGATATATGGACCCAATTCAATATCGAACATCATGAGCCAACTCTGGTTCGAATTACACCGCGTTTCCAACAGTATTGTGTTGCGATTTAGAGAGTTCCGGATGGCCATTTGGAGAGTGTGGGAGCGGTCCACATTAATGTTAAATAGAGAAACAAACATGCAGTAGCAACAACTAAAACAAAAAACGTAATCCAATAGTTGACATATTAACTGACGAAGGTGGTGACGATATCTTAATATTAAATATTGTGGTAGACCAGTAACAATCAACTTCTTCCCCAAGACATTGGAATTTCTTGCTCTATATATACAGCGCTAGTTTGGTGTATCCATCATCAAACACAATTTAAACACAATTTTCATTCCACTCGCTAATAATAAATGGCAATTTCAGGAGCAGGAGAGGACGTGAAGCTGTTGGGAGGGCAATTGAGCCCCTTTGTGATTAGGGCGAGGATCGCGCTGAATCTCAAAGGGATTGGATATGAGTTCTTGGAAGAAGTTTTTAGTAAGAAGAGCGAGCTCCTCCTCAAGTCGAACCCGGTGTACAAGAAGATGCCTGTCCTCATTCACGGTGGCAAGCCGATATGTGAGTCCATGATCATTGTCCAGTACATCGATGATGTTTGGAACACAACAGGACCCTCCATCCTTCCATCAGACCCCTATGAACGTGCTACTGCTCGCTTCTGGGCTGCGTACATCGATGACAAGGTAACATAAGTTCTATACTTGGTAATTAGAAAGCAGTTTATGGAAGCAAAACTAACCACCTTCTTTTAATTGTTCTTTCTTTTTGCAGTTGTTTCCTTTTATGCGTCAGACTCTAATTGCGAAAACGGAGGCGGCCAAGGCAGAAGCAGCAGAGCAATTCGCTAGCGCGCTGCAGCTGTTAGAGGAAGCGTTCGAGAAATGTTCCAAAGGAAAGGGTTATTTCGGAGGGGACACTATTGGATATGTTGATATTGCTCTCGGTTGCTTTCTTGGATGGTTCGCAGCTGTAGAGGAGTTGACTGGTCACACAATTTTCGTCAAAGAGAAGACACCTAGCTTGATAGGTTGGGCAGAAAGGTTTTACTCGGCTGAAGCAGTGAAAGATTTACTGCCAGAAACTGAAAAGTTTGTAGAGTTTGGCAAGGTGCTTCAAGCTATGTGAATTCTGAAAGCTACCAACTATGGTGTAGACCTTCGTCGTCCTGTTTACATGATACACATTGTGGTTAATATTATAGATAATGGTATAATCGAGAGAAGACGTGTGATGTTTGTTTCTATTCTCCTTTCAATTAATTATCTCTATTACTATGTCCTTATAATTTTGTTATAATACTTATGAAATATACAAAATAAAAATGTTAAGGAATTTTATACCACTCCTTCACTTCTTTGTTCCGGCAACTAGTCTAGATATTCGCCGCGCGTGGATCAGCAACTAACACCACATGATATTATAGATAATGATATGTGCTTGAGAAGTTGGGGTGAGGAAGTGTACTTGTGGAGGGGGGTTGGGGGGGGGGGGGGGGGGGTCGGTTCGCTGGGAAATTGAAGGGATCCGAAAGAGACGTCATTGTCTATTTTTCTATTATTTAGGCAGGTGCGGCCACGAACGAAATAACTTGGTTGACGCCGGATGGGGTGGGAGTGGATGATGGTGGCATGGTGTATGTTCGGCCGGTCCGTGGTTCGATTTGATCGAGTTTGACAGGATCCTATTCGGACCGGACTCAATACGTCAGTCCGACTCGGTCCCAAAAAATGTGGACTCAGTCCGAATCCATGACCAGGTCAACAACGAACAGGGACAAACCGGTCTGGGCCGGGTCGGTCCGATTTACGGTTTGTACCGGGTTGGCCTGAATTTTTTATTTTTTTATATAATGTATCAAATATGTGAATAAATTTAAATATAATATAAGTAATATTATATATATATATATATATATATATATATATATATATATATATATATATATATAAAATATGTGAATAAATTTAAATAAAAAATTATAAGTTATTTGTATGTCTAATTTATAAATACTTTTTAGTAAGTTATTTGTTTGTATAAATAATATAAGTTAAATTAACATATATAACTTAACTAGCCAAGAACACATACTTGAGGCAAAAATATGAGAAGGAAAATATTAAAATTTGTTTATTAATGTCAATAAAATTTAAATCGATTATACCATTAACTAGACAAAAAATTTTAACTTGCAAATGATATTTTATTTCCATAAACTTTGTAAAAAAAATGTACAAGTTTTTTTTTGTCTTTTTTGGCTTCCCTCGTCCGTCTTTCTTCCGAGTTTATTGTTCAGCTCATCCATCAGTAACTTCATCCAAATTAAGAGACTAAAATTCCAGCTCACTCATGTCGGCACTTTCATTTCTTAAGTTTTGAGTTTTTTTCCAGCACGAATCAAATCTTGAATGCAGACGCAAGCTTCCAAAATATCTGTCAACATCATGTTCCTCTTCTTGCTTAGCATCATTGAAACTGCACTAAAACAAAATTTCGATGCTACCGTAGATATTCGGACCATTAGAATATCGTGTGCTATAGAATAAAGTATATGATACATTTTTCGTGTCTCTTCTACCATTCTAAAATTAAACGCAGACGTAGGCTACCAAAATATCAGTTTTGTTACGAGTATCAGAATAAGTAAAGTTATCTATAGAAGATCCTTGAGGACCTCTATTTAGCTATGTTTGTCTAGCCTGTAGTGTGTCCTTGCCATAACAACTTTCGTAGTGTCTTCTTAAAGTGCAAGTGCCATCATTCTTTTTTCATTTGTAAGTTTGCTGACATTTCTTGCATTGCGTACCTTTAGTTATTGGTTTTTGAACTTTTGGATCTAAAATTGGTCCGCCCACATAATCAGTGACATATAAATTTTTATAATAATTCCATAAAATTAATTTTTTCCTATTTGCAACATTAGTAGCCATAACCATACTTCTAACTTCATGAGGTAACATTTATGTAGGTGGCATAAAATCAGGAATATGATTTTCTTCAAACATTTGAGCATAATAAGCAAAAAAAATTGAACCATAAGGTTGGTTATAACCAGTAGCATCTATATTTTAAAAATTAAATAAAAAAAATAAGAGGAGAAGAATTTATTTATCTACCAACAAGAGAGAGAGAGAGAGAGAGAGAGAGAGAGAGGTGAAAGAAAAAAAAATCCAAAATTCGAAGAAAAACTATTTTGTAATATTAAAATTACTTGAAACGTTAACTTGAATCCTCCAAGAAATTTTGCGTAAGTTGAAGCCTCAAGAACCAAGAAAGTTGTGCTTCAAAAACAAGAAAGTTGTTACTTCAATCTTCAGAAATTGCTTAGCTTGTATATTTTCTAAGAGAGGAAAGAAATATTTGTGTTTAATTTTTTATGATTTTTTGACTATTTATAGAAATCTTTTGGTGCAAAATGACCTATTATACCTTTGAAATATAGTTGTTATTAGGATATTTTTTGTTATTTTCAGCAAAATGACTAAAATATCCCTAAAACGGACAAATAACAGCCTTCAAAATGGGAGTAATTTGGTCTCCCCCCACCAAATGGTCACAAAGAAAGAAAAAAATTCTAGGTCAGATCGGGTATGGACTGGGTCACTGACCGGGCCGGTCTTACTGGTTCGCCACGGGTTTAACCGGACTTGTACTATTGCTGAGCCGGGCCAGGCCAGGTTTTCGGGTCGGATATATGTACCCAGTCCAGACTCGCGGAGGGGGTAGGGCCGAGTCGGTCCGGGTCGTTGACCGGGACCATGCCGTCCAAGACCCACGTTGACCTGGACGGGCCCTAGCCGGGTTTCTGGTCATTATACACCTTGAAGGCGGGCGGCCCATTAAGATAGTCAAAGTCTTGGAGGGAAGCTATCTTGTCATCAATCAAAGTCTTGGAGGGAAGCATGCTTGTCCTTAGGTCTCTCTCTCTTTCTATCTCTCTCTCAATTTATTGAGAAAACTACAAGTTGGCTGGAGGTTTTTGGTTAGTTTGATAATTCTAATTTTTGACACAAATGACTGTCACTACCAAATTTTTTATGAAAGAATATTTTAGTAATTTTATATTTAATTAAATATTGTGCATGATAAATAATTATTTGTTGTATTACTTAATTGTTGTTAGATGTTAGTTATTTATTTTGGACGTTAGTGGACCTAACTAGTTTAGTTTAGACTCATGGACCAACATGTATTAATTGTTAGATTTGAGCCCATTTAGAAAGCCCATTGATTAGGAGGATGATTAAAATTAATTAAACCATTAGACTAGAAGCTTCCCTCCTTAGTTATTTTTTCATGAGAGGTCCCAAGGGGTATAATGGACATTACATAGTGACTTGAGGAAGGGGAAAGGGGGGGCGACCTATAATAGAGGGGGGAATTGGGTTCTCTCTCATCTTTTTATTTGAAAACTAGATCTAGAATTTTTCTCAACCAAATTTCTTCATTCCTACTTTATTTCCCTACCAAATTTTATCCCAATTCCTTCCCAAATCACCGTTGGAGACTAGTGGAGCAAGGATCTAGAAGGAGGAAGTAAGAATCTACAAAGAGGAGCAAGGATCTACAAGTTGGAAGTCAATTTTATCATATTTGGAGGTTGCATTAGAAATTTATCTCCCAATAGGTATAATTTAGGTTTTTCCCTTAATTTAGGTTCTAAAACTGAGATTTTACCATAAAAAATTAACCTAAATGCATAGCCTACCAATAGAATTTAGTTTTGTGTTCATAGGAGGCATATTGTGAAATTTATGGTACTTTTGTGTCAATTTTGAAGGAATTCCAAGATTGCCAATTGTTGTGTGTGTCAATTGGTCCTATAGATCAATTTGGCATGTGCTTATGTGTTTGGTGCTAGTGTCATATCCATAATTGGGTATGTGTAGGTCCTATCCCAACAATTTGGTGATACGTGTTGATTTGGGGGTTTTTCCTCCGACACGGGACTTTGAGCATGTCACATTTTGACACGGACACGTAGAATTATATTTGACTCTTCGTATTGTTCATAAATAATATTTTAAACTTTCTCGTGTCCTTCGGAGTACGTTTGGATGTGTGGTGGACTCGTGTCGTATGCGTATCCTAAATCTAGTAGGATACGGGGTGATACGTTCTATGTGTTTGTGCAATTCAATGGTAGATCTATTTTTTCTTGTATTCTTATTCTTGGTGAGATATAATTATATATATATATATATATATATATATATATATATATATATATATATATATATATATGTAATATTGTGTCTTAGGTCTATGTATATACTATATGTGTATATTTGTTATGTAGCTATTCTTTTACATGTAGATATATTTATAAATTGTAATAAATGTATATATATTATAGTAGATATATTTATATGTTGTTATATATATATATATATATATATATATATATATATATATATATATATATATATATATATATATATATACTTGTAAGTTATATGTATTTATATTGTGTATGTGTTTATATATACGTATACATATGTGTGTTGTTATAAATATGTTACTATGTATGTGTCTATTACTATGCAGATATTATGTACATATATATGTATGTGCGTATGTATATTTATTAATAGTAATTATATGCATATATTTAGTATATATATTATTATTATGTGTTATATGTATATATATATATATATATATATTATATATATATATATATATATATATGTCATGTTATACATATATAATAAAGAACATGAGTTTTAGCGACGGTTTAATGGCACATCAGTAGCGCACAACAGCAGCAGCAAATGGCAACAGCGACATCAGCAAATGGCAACAGCAACGACAGCAGGAATCTGTCACTATAACAGCAGTATCAGCAGCCGTATCAGAGGCTATAGCGACGGCTTTGGCGACAATAGCAGAAGTTCGTCGCTAAAAATATTAGAGTATCGATAGTATCATTAGCTTCAACGACGGCAGACAAGGGCTTTTAGTGACAGTTGGCAGTTTATATATATATATATATATATATATATATATATATATATATATATATATATATATGGTAATTAATATATATATGTAAATATATTCCTAATTGCTAATAGTATTTAATAAACTATATGCATAATAATTAGTGTAGCATATATTATATTTACGGGTAGTTAGTATAAACAAGTTTTGGGTATTACCTTGAGATACCAAGGTAATTGGGGTTACCCAAGGTATTGGGTTTGGGTATCAATTTATGGTTTAGTGTTGTGATACCAAGTTGGTTCAAAACTAAGATATCTATTTAATGTTTGTAATTAGGATTTTATATAATTAATAATTGTTTGATATTTTTATGTAGTATTTTACCTATTGATTTACGTATCCAGAGATACGGTATCCTAGTATCCTAAGATATAGTTTTTATGACCTAGACTTTAGTATTTGAATCCAATATCCTTGTGTTAGAATTATGCAACCTAGAAATAGGTAGTTGATCATAGTTGACCATAGTTTAATTATAGTTGACCATAGTTGACTTAGAGTTGACCGAGTTTGACTTTTGACTAAGAATTGACTTGTTGACCTAGAAGTTGACTAGTTTAACTTTTTTTTTTCAGAACCTTGTATTGATGTTGTATTCCTTATCTAGGTCTTCGAAGCACCTATTGGACATCTGTGAGACTATTCTTTGGACTTCAGGCGAGTATATTCTTTGATAGTTTCTCATTTATGATATCCTCTATGTTCATTGTATCTAGTGTAGATATCCATGTCTTCTTGACACGATGGTTACACGGATTGGTATATCCAAATATCGTCATGAGATGTTATTCCTTTGTATATGGTGTATCTTGTGCAAGTATTATTTTATTGATTATCTTGTATATGTACAGACACTGATCTCGGGAAGAGTCACTATCTTCTTGGAAAATCCCGTGCCATAGCATACCGTGGTTGGATCTATTATACCAGTCGAGGGTGGAGAGTACTTTAGTGTAAATATGTGATCATACCCTTATTGTATCAAGTATTATTCATGAATAGTATTAATCATACACCGTAGGTATTATTAGCCAGGCCATATATATTGTATCATGTTCCCAAGCCGATCACATGTTAAAGCTAGTACTCATACATATAGTGATTAATATTCTTATTCATTGTCATATTGTTCATTATTGTATTCATTCCAGTATTTTCTTATTGTATATCTCTCGTATCTATTGTGCATCTTGTATATTCACATCTATTTACTGTTACATAGTTTTTATTATTGATTAGAACTACTGTTAGAGATGTACTTTGCTCATTTCCTGACTGGATATATTTTTCCCAGATGACACTGAGGAGTGGTACCCTATACATTATGGACCCCAGGATATTATGGGCTTAGAGTCAGAGACCCTGGCTCAGAAGGAACTTATCCCGACTAAGACAGATAACCCGTGATTAGTACCTTCTTAGTATTTCTTGCACTGGATTTGTCTCTAGGTTATTTGTTAGCATTTTTCTGACTCATTGATGTATTATTTTACTCATGAGTTGTATGTGACTATTTCGATTCTTTTATTTGATTCGTGCTCATTTCTATCTTAGTTCTATGATTGAGTATATTGTTATTGTTGGTGGCTCATTATATTGTTCGATAGATTACCTGTCATGCCCCAGTCCCAAAGTATCGAGGGACTAGAGACGTGTCAATGGCCAGCAGCACACACTGATGGACAAATCCAATTTAATGGATCCATCAGGGCGTACTTAAGCTGTAAAATAAGGTCTACTAAATATGCCACAACTAATCTCATCCACAGAAGATAAATATGATCAACAACAATAAGAAATGAAAATCAATAACCAGTCTCAACAAAGTACTTCGAGGAACAATACGATATAAATCTGATACAATGGTTCAACAGACCAAAACATAAATGTCTGAATAAAGTAGATAATGAGTATGATACACAGATACTCAGAAAAAGTCTTCAGCTAACACCTCGTCCTCAGAAATCGGTACAGCTCCTGTAACCACTCCTGCTCCTGCTGCTGTCCCGTATACCTCGGGATAGATCTCGTCTGCAATCCTGGGGACATAATCCGGATACAGGTCCTCAGGGGACATAGCAAGGTATAAAATAATACAAGCCAAGATAAATGTAGTGCAGCAATAAATGAAACAATAAGGTAAACTATATAACCAACTAAGTGATATGCAAGTGAGAGTTTTAGTCATACTCGGGCTGAGACTACTACAGGATCTTTGTCGGGAAAACCCATAGCAGTATTCTCTCGAAGGGCCAGTACGGTACCAAAGATCTGTGTCAGAGTCTATGGCACTTCCATTAAAGTATTATATATATATATAATCACCCTTTTGTATGGTAAATCTCTTCCCACCCAATGTAATCTCACGTCTCATGTCCATGACACGCAGGATCAAAACTAATGCAGCAAGTCATAATAAGATCTAAGAAAATAATGTCCATGTCATGAAACCTGTATCCTATACAGAATCACTATGAATATCTTAAAAAGATTCTGTCTCATGAATAGTGTCAAGTATCCTGGGTTATAGTGTACTAGATAAGTCAAGTACGAGAATGTAAAGGGTCTCGGTATCCATGTCTAGGTGACGTTACACAACTCAGCGTACGGTGTTGGCACCCGACTATTAATCGGACGTTAAGTAAAGTCACACAGTCCTAGGTCAAGCATGTACAACAATATATAAATAAGTCAAAAAAATAAGTAACAAAACTGTAATGTTGGCAAGGTACACTTGCCTGTGGTTCTGGCTCCAACTGTAGCTCTAGTATCAGCGGGAATTGCAGGTACTACTCCGGTTGCTGAAATAAACATCACCATCAGATTCAGAAGATATCAAATAGCTAAAATTGCATTTCCTTGAGTCCAATTTGGACACAGGGGCAAAAATGACCGTTTCTGGTCAAAGTGGGGTCCATATGTGAGTCGCTTTGCACCGAAAAATGTGTCAGGAACAAAGGTCTCCAAATTTGTCAACCTTAGTGTCAACAAGTCCAGAACGATGATACGAACCCAACGAAACTTCCAGAATTGGATTTCGATGAGCCGTTCATAAAATCGCCCGTCAAGTGGAGCCGCGGGGCCCACGATATGCGATTTTGTTAACGTTCTCAGAATCGAACCAAACTTGGGTCACAGGACCAGCGTATTGCTACGAGTCCGATGGCGCAAGTTTTATTTCGATCCGACGTGTGTACACAAAGTTACAATATATTTCAGAAAAGGCGGATACGCGTTGATTCCGGTGTGCACGCACATCCAAATCAACTTCTGCGAAATCCCGCACGTCCGTATCAACGACGCGCACCTTTTTGTGAAGACCGCACGCGACTAAGTCATCCCGTTTGGCAGGACGCACTCAGTTCCTGGAGAAAATGGGGTGTTGTTTTTCCTATTTTTGGATCACGGTTCGTGATCGCCACAGGACGCGACGCACCGAGCGGATTGTACGGATATCGAGAGGGTTACGCAGTCTACGCGTCACAACTGACGAAACAGAAATCTGAGCAACGAGGTAAGAGAACGGGTTACCTGAACGAGGCTACGTAGAACGAGTTTTTCGTGTCCGGGTTACTGTTGTTGTGCCGTGTCCGAGTCTGCCGTGTCCGGGTTCTGCAGTACGGTTGTGTCGGAGTCAGGGGTCAGCCGTGTCCGGGGCTTCACCGTGGCGGCTCGGGGCTACGCTGGGCTGAGGCGGCGAGGTTGAAGCACCGCGGGGGGGAAAAGCAGCGGCTGGTGCTGCTCGTCGAGGCGGAGGAGGAAGTCGGGACGGGCGGCCGGGGTTCGAGTCGAGCGGGGCACTGCGGGTCGGGGACGGGCGGAGGACTACGAGCGGGGTTGGGGTTCTGGTCGAGGGGTTCATCGACGGGTAGGGCAGAGGAGGAAGACAGGTGGTTGAGGAGGTTGGGCGGCTAGGGCACGGTTCAAGCGGTGGTCGACGGGAGAGATGGTGGCGAGGGGGGAGGAGTTAGGTTTCAGGCGGTCGGGGAGTTCGTCGATCGAGGAGGAAGACGAGGGAGGTTAGGGTTCAGGGCTAGGGTGCCGAGGTGGCGAGGCGGAGAGAGGAAGAGGGGATTTAGGGTTCCGGCAATATAGGCGGAGGGGGTTAAATAGGGGCGTCAGAACAGTGAATAGGGTTAGGATTCCGATTAGGGTTTCGGTTAGGGTTAACGGGTCCGGGTCGGGTTCAATTCGGATCCGACCCGACCCGTTAAGAGCTGGGTTTTGTTTGGTTCGGTTTATTTAAAATAAATTTGGTTTATTTCAGGGTTTATTTTGGTTTAAATTTTTATTAGTTTTTAGGGCTTTAGAAATATTTTCGGGGTCCAATAAATTCTCGAAAAATTACCCTATGTCTAGTTTTTCATTTTACACCCAAAAATATTATTTTCATAATATTTTAATATTAATTAACATCATTTAAAAATTATTTAATCATAAAATACCTTAGTTTTAATTCCAGAAAATTACAAAAAAATTGTGTAAAAAATTATTTAAAAAAATTTTAAAAAAAAATCAGGGGGTTTACAATCTACCCAACTTAAAATAATTTTGTCCTCGAAATTAAACTAGGGTAGGGTCTCTCTATCAAATCTCACTTGATTACCGTCTAAAGAATTTCTCTCAAGTGAACATTGCGGTCTCTACCCAACTTAGAATTTACCCATCTATCATCTAAGGCTATACATCTAAGAAAGCTATGATCCAAATTATGTTATTGAATCCTCAAATTTTTTAACACCAACCATATCATCTATGATATGCCCTTAATCATTTATAAAAGACAGTCACCAAACAATGCGACTGGCCTGTGGGGTATATCTAGTACTATCTATATATCAAACTTATACCAAGCAAGATGTTTCATCTTTCCGAAATAAGGGGAGACGAAGATCAATAATAAAGAGTTCAAGGGGGAGATAATAGAATAGAAGTATCGGGATCAAGGCGTTTAAAGAATTCAAATAGGAATTGTCAAGACAGTTGTGGATTGAAATCATAATTTGGTAATTTCTATTCACATGCTCGCATCGGTACTGTTATATAGCAGATACAATATACTCAGACATATCTTGAGGGCAAGTACATTCGTCTACTAATCACTATATATCTCAATCCATGTACGGTAGTTATGCGAAGGGGCGAACCAAGCGCACCATGGTTGATCAGACCGTAGTACACTGATTCTGAAATGTATCAGTATGTTAACCCACTAATACATATATCATGATCAAGCTCGATAGAAGAGTAAGCTTGCAAAACTAGGCTATATTAGCAGCATAAGTCAAGGTAGTACAACCAATATAAGTACGTTAGATGATGATGAAAGGAGGTACAAATTAATTCAAGTTCACAAGGATAAAAACAAAATAAGCAATAATAATGAAAGACTTTACAATCTCTACAGTTATCATACAACCTCCTTTTCTAAGTTGCTAGTCGACCAAGTAGGATATGGACCTCTAAATTTTATCGTCTGAATAAACACTGTCGTCTTATGCTAGCATACAATTAATGTCATTCAGTTACACTTCAACAATGGGTCAAAAGACTATATGATACTTGGGTGTGAGGTATACTATCTAACTTATAACAATTGAACTACTATTATAATTGTCTTAAGGATACCATAGAAGCTCCTATTAAGGTCTACGAAAGGGGTCTTAGTACCTATTAGGGTATCCTCCTATATTACATAGGTCCTGGTCATCTTAAGTCTTAGTCATAGTGCTTATAGAACAAGTGTCAATAGTAAAAATAGAAGAGTTACTAGCCGTTAAGGGGAAAGGGATCTAACTTGTATCGAGGTGGGGGTACAAATTACGTGGTCTACAACTAGGGGTAATCATCACAATCTAATTGAACAACTCAGCTATCAGGTTCTAACTACAAGGTACATAATTTAAAATTCAAGATTACAACTATAACTATAGCAACTATATATCCTATCGTAGAATACAATCACTTGGTCTATAATCAGAGGTGTCAGATGGCACGAGTTGAAAGTTGAAGAGAAAAAATGTAATCAGTCATCGCACACTAGTGAGAGCTAAGGCCGCAGAGGAACAATATGAAATTTAAAATATGGGCTCTAGATAGAATCATAGTTTTCTAGAGGGGAGTGGGGTGCTAGTTGCTATGTTCGAGGCATGATGTAGAGGGAAAAATATTGATTATATTCCTCTAGTCTTCCTGAGGTGCTGTCTATTAATCATAAGACAATGATCTAAGTTTGTAGTTCTCCAATACTATCTAACTATGAAGGTTAGGTTCAGTCCAAATTTTAAATTTTGGTTTTCTATTGGTTCCTCAATACTAGGGTCAACCATTATGGTAAACTTCTAACTAACTCTAGTAGTGTCCATACTACTCTCAAGTCTTCATAATACATCAGGGGGTAATGGTAAATCACCTCTAGAGATAAGGAATTCTAGGGTTCACTAGATAT
Source organism: Iris macrosiphon (assembly GCA_036927795.1). Lineage (NCBI taxonomy): Eukaryota > Viridiplantae > Streptophyta > Magnoliopsida > Asparagales > Iridaceae > Iris > Iris macrosiphon. Next base: position 45,828,706 of record JAYESA010000002.1, read on the forward strand.
TCTAAACTTAGTAGTGTGTCTATATTCTCATTGTATTCTTAATAGGTGTGCTACCCTAATTATCATCCTAATAACATGGGTTCCTATATTCGAGTAGAAGGCTATACTCAAAGAACTATTAAGGAAGTACAGGAATCAAGCAGGATACAATTGTTCAAATAGAACAGGTAGGAGGAAGATGAATCATAGTCAATTATGGATGAGATTCTATACCCTAGTCCTATTTGCAGGCTTGCTCGGTACAGTAACGTAACCGAGACAATATGCTCTTGACCTGCATGGGCCACCACAAAAACTATGTCACGCCCCAGTCCCAAAATATCGAGGGACTAGACACGTGTCAATGGCCAGCAGCACAAACTGATGGATAAACCCAATTTAATGGATCCATCATGGCGTACTTAAGCTATAAAATAAGGTCTACTAAACATGCCACAACTAATCTCATCCACAGAAGATAAATATGATCAACAGCAATAAGAAATGTAAATCAATAACCAGTCTCAACAAAGTACTTCGGGGAACAACCCGATATAAATCTGATACAATGGTTCAACAGACCAAAACATAAATGTCTGAATAAAGTAGATAATGAGTATGATACACAGATATTCAGGAAAAATCTTCAGCTAACACCTCATCCTCGGAAATCGGTACAGCTCCTGTATCCACTCTTGCTCCTGCTGCTGTCCCGTATACCTCGGGATAGATCTCGTCTGCAAATCCTGGAGACATAATCCGGATCCAGGTCCTCAGAGGACATAGCAAGGTACAAAATAATACAAGCCAAGATAAATGCAGTACAGCAATAAATGAAACAATAAGGTAAACTATATAAGCAACTAAGTGATATGCAAGTGAGAGTTTTAGTCATACTCGGGCTGAAACTACTACAGGATCTGTGTCGGGAAAACCCATAGCAGTATTCTCTCGAAGGGCCAGTACGGTACCAAAGATCTGTGTCAGAGTCTATGGCACTTCCATTAAAGTATTATATATATATATATATAATCAGCCTTTTGTACGGTAAATCTCTCCCCACCCAATGTAATCTCACGTCTCATGTCCATGACACGCAGGATCAAAACTAATGCAGCAAGTCTTAATAAGATCCAAGAAAATAATGTCCATGTCATGAAACCTGTATCCTATACAGAATCACCATGAATATCTCAGGAAGATTTCGTCTCATGAATAGTGTCAAGTGTCCTGGGTTATAGTGTACTTGATAAGGCAAGTACGAGAATGTAAAGGGTCTCGGTATCCATGTCTAGGTGACGTTACACAACTCTGCGTACGGTGTTGGCACCCGACTATTAATCGAACACTAAGTAAAGTCATACGGTCCTAGCTCAAGCATGTGTAACAATATATAAATAAGTCAAGGAAATAAGTAACAAAACTGCAATATTGGCAAGGTACACTTGCCTGTGGTTTTGGCTCCAACTGTAGCTCTGGTATCAGCTATTCGATGATATGAACCCAACAGAATTTTCAGAATTGGATTCAGATGAGCCGTTCACAAAATCACCCGTCAAGTGGAGCCGCGGGGCCCACGATACGCAATTTTGTCAACAATCTCAGAATCGAACCAAACTTGGGTCACAGGACCAGCGTATTGCTACGAGTCCGATGGCGCAAGTTTCGTTTTGATCTGACGTGTGTACACAAAGTTACAACGTGTTCCAGAACAGGCGGATACAGGGCATTGTCGGCGGATACGTGTTGATTCCGGTGTGCACGCATATCCAAATCAACTTCTGCGAACTCTCGCACGTCCGTATCAATGACGCGCACCTTTTGGTGAAGACCGCGCACGACTAAGTCGTCCCGTTTGGCGGGGCGCACTAAGTTCCGGGGGAAAATGGGGTATTATTTTTCCTATTTCTGGATCGCGGTTCGCGATCGCCACAGGACGCGACGCACCGAGCGGGTTGCAAGGGCATCCAGAGGGTTACGCAGTCTACGCGTCACAACTGACGGAATGGAAATCGGAGCAACGAGGTAAGAGAACGGGTTACCTGAACGAGGCTTTGTAGAATGTAGAACGAGTTTCTTCGTGTCCGGGTTACTGTTGTTGTGCCGTGTCCGAGTCTGCCTTGTCCGGGTTCTACAGTGCGGCTGTGTCGGAGTTAGGGTTTAGCCGTGTCCGGGGCTTCAACGTGGCAGCTAAGGGCTACGCTGGGCTGAGGCGGCGAGGTTGAAGCGCCGTAGGGGGAAAAGCAGCGGCTGGTGATGCTCGTCGAGGCGGAGGAGGAAGTCGGGACGGGCGGCAGGGGTTCGAGTCGAGCGGGGCACTGCTGGTCGGGGACGGGTGGAGGACGACGAGCGGGGTCGAGGTTCTGGTCGAGGGGTTCATCGATGGTTAGGGCGGAGGAGGAAGACATGTGGTGGAGGAGGTTGGGCGGCTAGGGCAAGGTTCAGGCGGTGGTCGACGGGAGAGATGGTGGCGAGGGGAGAGGAGTTAGGGTTCAGACGGTCGAGGAGTTCGTCGATGGAGGAGGAAGACGAGGGAGGTTAGGGTTCAGGGCTAGGGCGGCGAGGTGGCGAGGCGGAGAGAGAAAGAGGGGATTTAGGGTTCCGGCAATACGGGCGGAGGAGATTAAATAGGGGCGTCGGAACAGTGAATAGGGTTAGGATTCCGATTAGGGTTTCGGTTAGGGTTAACGGGTCCGGGTCGGGTTCAATTCGGATCCGACCCGACCAGTTAAGAGCTATTTTTGGTTCGGTTCGGTTTATTTAAAATAAACCGAGTTTATTTCAGGATTTATTTTGGTTTAAATTTTAATTAGTTTTTAGGGCTTTAGAAATATTTTCGGGGTCCAATAAATTCTCGAAAAATTATCCTATGTCTAGTTTTTTATTTTACACTCAAAAATATTATTTTCATAATATTTTAATATTAATTAACATCATTTAAAAATTATTTAATCACAAAATACCTTAGTTTTAATTCCAAAAAATTACAGAAAATTGTGTAAAAATTATTTAAAAATTATTTAAAAAAAATCAGGGGTTTTACATTACCCAGATAATGTTTTACCGCCTATTCTGCGGCGTAGGCTGGACGTTATTTCTGACTTGCATCCCTACATCAGGTGCGGATCGTGACACATTTTTAGTGGTGGCCCATGCAGGTCTATTCGAGGTCGCAATTAGTGTGATTCGTAGTAGTGTTTTGAATTGAGTACTATTATGAGCATGTGTCAGGATATAGGCTATAGGCTATAGGCTGTAGGCTGTAGGCTGAGGATACTCAATCACATCTAGAAATTTTTTTTTTGATTCAACTATTCTCCTTTGATATTTATACTTGATCTCTTAAACATTTCCTTGAGTGTCTTACATCATGTGCTATATTGATCCTTTTCTTTCATTTTGTTTCAGGATGCCGCCTAAGACAAGATCGCAGTAGGAGAGAGCAGTTTCTGAGAGGTCTGCGATATCCCGAGGGCCTGCATAAGTCACTTCTCCGGTGATCGGAGTGTCAGCTGCTTTCGGAGGTCCACCACCTACTAAGAGGACTGTGCCAGCTGTATCTGAGGGGCTTCTACCTCCACCTCCTGTGCCAGTAAAGGCGACATAGATGTTTACACTATTTTATGATATGCTCGAGGCATAGAGGGCTCAGTTTGAGGCACATCAGAGGCAGACCAACATTCTACGGCAGGACATCGAGAGTGCTCATGTCACGACTCGCACCCGGTGTAAGGGTATAAGTCGAAAATAACGCCCAACCTACGCCGTAGAATCAACGGTAGAACGCAGTTTCGATAATCTATCTAACAATATAGTAAACAACCAACAATGATAATATACTCAATCATAGATATAAGATGGAAAGCATGAATCAAATAAAGAATAGAATAGTCACAATATAACTCATGAGTCTAAAATAATACATCAATGAGTCCGAAAGATTAACAAAATAAGTTGGAGATAAATTCAGTACAAAGAATACTAAGAAGCTACTACTCCTGGGTCAACTGTCTCAGTTGGGATAAGTCCCTCCTAAGCCAGGGTCTCAGACTCTAAACCCACAATATCCTGAGGTCCATAATAGGTAGGGTACCACTCCTCAGTCTCATCTGGGAAAAATACATCCAGTCAGAAAAGGAGCAGAGTAAATCTCTAACAACAGTTATAATCAATAATAAAAACTATGTAACAGTAAATAGATGTAAATATATAAGATGCACAATAGATATGAGAGATATATACAATAAGAAAATACTGGAATAAATACAATAATGAACAATATGCCAATGAACAAGAATACTAATGACTAAGTGCGTGAGTACTAGCTTAACATGTGACCGGCTTAGGGCAAGATACAATATATATAGCCTGGCTAATCATACGTGTGGTGTATGATTAACACTATTTAGTAATCAGTACTTGATACAATAGGGGTATTGATCACATATATACACTAAGTACTCCCCACCCTCGACTGGTATAATAGATCCAACCACGGTATGCTATGGCACGAGATTTCCCAAGAAGATAACGACTCTTCCCGAGAATCAGTATTTGTACATGTACAAGATAACCAATAAAATAATACTTGCACCATATACACCATATACCAAGGAATAACATCTGACGAGATCCGGATATACCAATCCATGTAACCATAGTGTCAAGAGAATATGGATATCTACACTAGATACAATGAACATAGAGGATATCATAAATAAGAACTATCAGAGAATGTACTCGCCTGAAGTCCAAAGAATAGTCTCATAGATATCTGACATGGTGCCTCAAAGACCTAGATATGGAATACAACATCAATACAAGGTTTTAAAAAGAGAATAAGTTAAACTAGTCAACTTCTAGGCCAATAAGTCAATGCTATGTCAAAAGTCAACTATGGTCAACTCTAATTCAACTATGGTCAACTATGGTCAAACTATGGTCAACTATGGTCAACTATCTATTTCTAGGTTGCACAAGTCTATCCCAAAAATATAGGTCAAGATACTAAAGTCTAAGCTATAGAAACCACATCTAAAATGTTAGGATACCGTATCTCTGGATACGTAATTCCCAAGGTAAAACATCACTATATAAGTATCAACAATTATTTATAATAATATATAATCACAATTACAACATTAAATAGGTACCGTGGTTTTGAATCAACTTGGTATCTCAACAATAATCATAAACTTTATACCCAAACCCAATAACTTGGGTATCCCCAATTACCTTGGTTTTCTCATGGTAATTCCCAATACCTTGTTATATTAACTACCCGTATATATATATAATATATATACTAAATATTATACATATAAAGAAATTAACAATTAATAATATATTATATCAATATTAATACTAATATATATACATACATATATTTTTAAGTATATAAACATATAAACATATAATCTGCCTATTGTCGCTAAAAACTGTGCTGAATACTGATATTCTGATACGCTGGCTTTTAGTGACAGTTCTACCTGTCACTGAAACCATTGTCGCTGCTGCTGTTGAGTTTCCTTCACTGCTGTTGCTGTATTGGTGACGGTTTACAACCGTCACCGATTCAACTATCGCTGCTGCTGCTTATACCCGCTGCTACTGCTGCTATTTAATGACAGCGGTTGCTGTCATTTAATACCGCCGCCACTGCTACAGCGGCTGCTATATTTTCTCGCTGCTATTAATGACAGTGGCTGTCATTAAACCCTTTGTCGCTAAAAACAAAAATAAATAAATATATGACATATATATATATATATATATATATATATATATATATATATATATATATATATATATATATATATATATATATATATATATATATATACTAATAAAACTATAATTACTCCCTCCCTATTAATATGTACATATTTAATATATAGCAACAAGCACACACATACATAAATACATTATAATTATACATCTATACATATATAATCATATAACAACTATATATAATATAATTTTCCAATTAAACATACATATATATATAGTGTATATAATTGTGCTTCTTGTATCCTAGATCTATGTATTATGTATTATTGTGCTCATGAATTATGAGCACAATAATTAGATCTACATATAATTATACAACATATGGAGAGTATCACACCGTATCCCACTAGATCTAGGATACGCATGTGACACGAGTCCATCACACATCCAATTGCATCCCGAAGGACACAAACAAGTCATATATATTATTTATGAACAATACGAAGTGTCAAATATAGATCTATGTGTCCTTGTCCAAATATGACATGTACGAAGTCCCGTGTCGGAGAAAAAATCCCCAAATCAACACGTATCACCAAATTATTGGGATACGACCTACACATACCCAATTGTGGATATGACACTAGCCTCAAACACACAAACATATGCCAAATTGATCTATAGGATCAATTGATACTCACCACAAATGTCAATCTCGGAATTCTTCCAAAATTGACACAAAAAGCACCATAACTTTCACCATAGGCCTCCTATGAACACAAAACCAAATCCTATGGGTAGTGTATGCATATGGGTTAATTTTCCATGGTTAAATCTCAGATTTAGAACCTAATTTAAGGGGAAAAAACTGAATTATACCTATTGGGAGATGGATTATTAATGAAACCTCCAATTGAGATAAAATTGCCTCCAACTTGTAGATCATTGCTCCTCTTTGTAGATCCTTGCTTTCTCCTTCTAGATCCTTGCTTCTTAAGTCTCTAATGGTGATTTGGAAAGTAATTGGAATGAAATTTGGTACGGAAATAAAATGGGATTGAAGAAATTTTGTAGAGGGAAATTCTAGATCTAGATTTGGAATAAAAAGAGAAAAGAGAATTTTCCCCCTCTTTTAAATATAGGCCAGCCCTTTCCTCTCTCTCAAGTTATCATATAATGTCCAATATACCCCTTGGGGCCTCTCATGAAGAAATAATTAAGGAAGGAAGCTTCTAGTCTAATGATTTAATTAATTTAATCTATCTCCTTAACAATGGGCTTTCTAAATGGGCTGAATTCTAACCAATTAATTCATGTTGGTCCATGGGTCTAAATTAGCTTAGTTAGGTCCACTAACATAAGTCTAAATTAAATAACTAACATCTAACAACAATTAAATAATACAATAAATAATTATTTATCATGCACAATATTTAATTAAATAAAAAATTACTAAAATTCACTTTCCTAGAAAATGTGGTAGTGACAAGTCTACCCTCCTTAAAAAAAATTTATCCTCGAAATTCAAAGACGAAAACTACCCCAAAAAAATAACAGAATAAAACTAAAGAATCATAACTAACTATGACAGAATATAACAATGAACAGAACATAACTAGGAAATAACATACCTCAAGGCACAAACAAATATGGATAACGCTCCCGCATTTCGTCCTCTCTCTTCCAGGTAGACTCCCCCGAAGAGTGATGCCTCCATGCGACGCACACCAAAGGAATAGTCTGGTTCCTCAGCACCTTCTCTCTCAGATCCAGAATCTCAACTGACTGCTCTGGATAGCTAAGAGTAGGGCCCACCTCTTTCTTCGAGTGATCCAATACATGACTAGGATCTGCCACGTATCGTCTCAACTGCGACACGTGAAACACGTTGTGTACTCCCTCCAATATAGGTGGCAAGTCTAGTCTATAAGCAACTGCACCAACCCTCTTTAGAATAGTGAAAGGTCCGATGAATCGCGGACTCAGTTTTTAGCCTCCACTGAAATGAATCGTGCCTCGTGTCGGAGAAATCCTCAGAAAGACCAAATCACCCACCTAGAACAAAATACTACCTTAAGAACTTAATCGATAACAAACAATCAAGAACAAGCACAAATAAAAATCTAAACTATACTTCGAACTCCAAAGGTCTCTGATGGCTATCGGCCCAATGCCGCTGTCTGTCCTGCGCCAATCGAAGTCTGTCTCTGATCAACTGAACCTTCTCTGCTGCATCCATAACCATCTCTGGCTCAAGCAAAACTCTCTCTCTCTAACTTTATCCCAAGATAAAGGAGTACGACACCTCCGACCGTACAGAGCTTCTAAAGGCTACATCTCTATACTGGCCTGGTAACTGTTGTTGTAAGCAAACTCTACCAAATAGAGATGGTCCTCCGAAGAACCCCCAAAATCTAGTATATTAGTGCGCTGAATAGTCCTCTCTGACTATCCATCTGTTTGAGGATGATATGTAGTACTGAATTTGAGCTGAGTGCCCAAACTCTCCTGCAAACTCCTCCAGAAATGAGAAGTGAAATGACTATCCTGATCCGAGACTATGCTGACGAAAACTCCATGTATCCTAATGATCTGCCTCACATACATCTCTGCCAGCTTCTCCGAAGACAAATCCACTTTGAAAGGCAAAAAATGGACCGACTTGGTCAACCTATCAACGATGACCCAAATCGCGTCTTTTCCTCCTGGAGATAGTGGAAGTTCGGACACAAAATCTAAATTAATGTGCTCCCACTTCCACTCTGGAATGGGTAATGGCTGAAGTAAACCTCCTGCCCTCTGCCTCTCGACTTTTACCTGCTGGCACACTAAGCATCTGGATACAAACTGTGACACTTTCCTCTTCATGCCATACTACCACATACTCTCTCGCACATCCCGATACATCTTATTAGCACCTGGATACATGGAATACTGAGAGTGATGCACTTCCTGCAATACCTCCTCATGCATCTCCCCACTAGGCACACACAATCTAACTCCAAGCCTCAAAGATCCATCCTATGCAATAGCGAAATCATCCTCCAATCCTGCTCTCACTTGAGATCTGATACTTCTCAGAGATACATCCTCATACTGTGCTGCCTTGATACTGTCCATAAAATTTGAATGTATCTACAATCCCCACATCTATATAGCACCACTAGAAACAATCACCTTAATGCCCAAGCTCTCCAAGTCCTCCAACAAATATCGATCCTGCGTAAAGAATATAGCTACCGGATACCTGCTCAAAGCATCGATAACTACATTAGCTTTTCAAGGATGATATTGCAAAGATATATTAAAATCCTTCATCAGTTCCAACCACCAACGCTGTCTCATATTCAACTTCTTCTGCGTGAAAACGTACTTCAAGCTTTTATAGACTGTGAAGATCTCCACGCGCTCTCCGTGCAAATAATATTTTCACAACTTCAGAGTGAAGATGACTGCTGCCATCTCCAAATCATGGGTATTATAGTTCTTTTCATGAGGTCGCAATTGCCTGGATGCATAGGCAATCACTTTCTCATTCTACTGAAGAACACAACCCAAACCCTTCCCCGATGCATCACTATAAATAGTAAAACCTCCGGACCCTGATGGTAACGTCAAAATAGGAGCAAACGTCAACCTCTTCTTCAACTCCTTAAAAGCAACCTGGCAATCCTCCGTCCAAACAAACTCCACATCCTTCCTTGTGAGTCTGGTCATCGGCTCGACAATCCTCGAAAAATCTTGCACAAACTTCCTGTAGTAGCCTGCCAATCCCAAGAAACTCCTGATCTTTGCTACCGAACTCAGGGTCTTCTAAGATTCCACTGCTGCGATCTTCTTCGGATCTACTGAAATACCATCACCAGTCACAATATGCCCCAAGAATTCCACCTTATCCAAGAAAAACTAACACTTGGACAACTTTCCATACAACTTCTCCTTCCTCAGCACATCGAACACAATCCTCAAATGCTCTTCATGCTCCTCTGGTGTCCTCGAGTATATGAGTATGTCGTCGATGAATACAACCACGAACTTGTCAAGGTACTGGTGGAACACCTTGTTTATCAAGTTCATAAACACCGCCGGTGCATTAGTCAAACCAAACGGCATCACCATAAACTCGTACTGACCATACCGAGTTCTAAAAGTAGTCTTCGGTATGTTCTCCGGCTTTACCTTCACCTGACGGTAGCCTAATCTCAAATCTATCTTAGAAAATACCTTCGCACCACTCAACTGATCAAACAGATCATCAATCCATGGCAAAGGATACTTATTCTTGATAGTGAGATTATTTAAAGCCCTGTAATCAATGCACATGCACACCGATCCATCCTCTTTGGTACAAACAATACTGGGGCTTCCCATGGTGAAGAACTCGATCTGATAAACCCCTTATCTTGCAATTCGTCCACTTGCTTCTTCAACTCGACCAGCTCGCTGTTGTTTACTCTATAGACATACTGTAAAATTGGTTATGCACCTGGCACCAACTCTATAGAAAATTTAATATCTCGATCTGATGACAATCCTGGCAATTCCTCAGGAAACACATCCAAGAACTCTGCTATTAACGGATGAGGCAACTCCTTATCTTCCACCATAGCTCCACAAATAATGCCTTCTTCTTGCCCTGTAGCTCCTCTAACAAACTCGAACTCTGACTCTCCTGGCGAACTATACAAAACTCTACCTCCTCTAAAATCTATGCTAGCATAGTGCCTACTCAACCAATCCATCCCGAGTATAACATCGTAGTTCGGAAGTGGCATTACAAGTAGACACGCACTCAACTCCCGACCTCCCAGAGTAACTGTTCAATCCTTTCAAATATCATTAACCAGGATAATGCCTCCCTCGATCATGATCTTGCAAGTCCTAAGCAAAGATTTAGCTACAAAACTATGCTTCAGAGCAAAAAAAATAGATACAAAACTATGGGAAGCACCACTATCAAACAAAGCTAAAGCTGGAATAGAATCAAGAAGAATAGAACCTGCGATGACATCTCCGGTGGGCTCATCCTCCTCGATGGTCATAGCAAACGCTCGTCCCTAACGTGCACCTCCCTGCTGCTGATGCTGGATAAAATGCTGCTGCTGTGCCAGAAGCGGCCCCCTCGGCTGTGCTACAGGTGGTCTCGTCTGTGCCCTCAGAGCTGAAGCTACTCCCTGAACTGCACGACAAGGACACTCCCTCGATTGATGCCCTTCAGTACCATAATACAAACAAACTCCTAACCTCCTCCTGCAAACTTCCCAGATATGGCCGGGCTTCTTGCAGTAGTAGCATGGAGCTTGCTGTAACTGTCTCTGCTGTTGAGGTGCCTGGTGAAAAAATGCCCTAGCTAGAGTCTGGTTCTGTTGTGGCTGTTGGAAAGGTCTGAACTGGAAATGAGGATGTTTGGCAGATACTGTACTGCCGTTGGCCCCCAGAAAAGAATCAAGGTCTCTCTTGGGCTTCAAACCCAACTCCCGCTCAACCTTGCGTTCCTTAGCAAGTATCTCCGAGTATGTCTTATAAAAAGATGGAATAAGAATCTTTACTTCCCAGTTTAGACCCTCACAGAAACGAATAGCTCGAACCTCCAGCTCCCTCACCAAATACTCTATAAATCGTCTCAACCTGCCAAACTCTGCAGCGTACTCCTCCACCAATTTACAGAGTATTGGTGAGAGAGCCGAAGGTTCAGGCTATTCATTTTTGTGAGGGTCTAAACTGGGAAGTAAAGATCCTCATTCCGTCTTTTTATGAGACATACTCGGAGATACTTGCGAAGGCACGCAAGGTTGAGTGAAAGTTGGATTTGAAGCCTAAGAGAGACCGTAATTCTTTTCTGGGGGCCAACAACAGTACAGTATCTGCCAAACGTTCTCATTTCCAATCCATACCTTTTCAGCAGCCACAACAGTACCAGATTCCAGCTAGGGCACCTTTTTACCAGGCACCATCGTAATAGAGACAGTTACAGCAAGCTTCATGCCACTACTGCAAGAAGCTCAGCCATATCTGGGATGTTTGCAGGAGGAGGCTAGGAGTTTGTTTGTATTGTGGTACTGAAGGGCATCAGTTTAGAGAGTATCCTCGTCCTACAGTTCAGGGAGCAGCTTCAGCTCCGAGGGCGCAGACGAGATCACCTGTAGTACAACCGAGGGACCGCTTTCGATACAGCAGCATCGTTATGTCCAACATCAGCAGCAGGGAGATGCATGTCAGGGTCGAGCGATTGCTATGACCGTCGGGGAGGACAAACCCACCGAAGATGTCATCGCAGGTTATATTCTTCTTGATTCCATTCCAGCTTTAGCTTTATTTGATAGTGGTGCTTCCCATAGTTTTGTATCGGTTTCTTTTGCTCTAAAGCATGGTTTAGTAGCTGAGTCTTTGCTTAGGACTTGCAAGATCATAACTGGGGGAGACATTATCCTGGTGAATAATATTTCCAAGGATGGGAGAGTTACTCTAGGAGGCCAGGAGTTGAGTGTGTGTCTACTTCTAATGCCACTTTTGAGCTACGACATTGTATTCGGGATGGATTGGTTGAGTAGGCACCATACTAGCATAGATTGTAGAGGAGGTAGAGTTTTATTTGGTCCGCCAAGAGAGCCAGAGTTCGAGTTTGCTAGAGGAGCTGCAGAGCAGGAAGAAGGCATTATTTGTGGAGCTATGGTGGAAGACAAGGAGTTGCCATATCCGTTGATAGCAGAGTTCTTAGATGTGTTTTCTGAGGAATTGCCAGGATTATCGTCAGATCAAGATGTTGAATTCTCTATAGACTTGGTGCCAGGTGCAGAACCAATTTCGTAACATATCTAATAAGTAAACAACAGTGAGCTGGTCGAGCTGAGGAAGTAGGTGGATGAATTGCAGGATAAGGGATTTATCAGATCGAGTTTTCACCGTGGGGAGCTTCGGTATTATTTGTACCTAAGAAGGATGGATTAGTGTGCATGTGCATTGATTATAGGGCATTGAATAATCTCACTATCAAGAATAAGTATCCTTTGCCACGGATTAATGATCTGTTTGATCAGTTGAGTGGTACCAAGGTATTTTCTAAGATAGATTTGTGATCAGGCTACCATCAGGTGAAGGTGAAGCCGGTGGACATACCGAAGACTACTTTTAGAACTCGGTATGGTTAGTACGAGTTTATGGTGAAACCGTTTGGGTTCACTAATGCACCGACGGTATTTATGAACTTGATGAACAAGGTGTTCCATCAGTACCATGCAAGTTTGTGGTGTTGTTCATCGATGACATACTCATATACTTAAAGACACCAAAGGAGCATGAGGAGCATTTGAGGTTTATGTTGGATGTGCTGAGGAAGGAGAAGCTGTATGGGAAGTTGTCCAAGTATGAATTTTTCTTGGACAAGGTAGAGTTCTTGGGGCATATTGTGACTGGTGATGGTATTTCAGTGGATTCGAAGATCGCAGCAGTAGAATCTTGGAAGACCCCGAGTTCGATAGCAGAGATCAAGAGTTTCTTGGGATTGGCAGGCTACTACATGAAGTTTGTGCAAAAAATTTTGAGGATTGCTGAGACGATGACCAGACTCACCAGGAAGGATATAGAGTTTGTTTGGACGGAGGATTGTAAGGTTACTTTTGAGGAGTCAAAGAAAAGGTTGACGTCTGCTCCTATTTTGACGTTGCCATCAGGGTCTGGAGGCTTCACTATTTATAGTGATGTATCAGGAAAAGGTTTGGGTTGTGTTCTTCAGCAGAATGGGAAAGTGATTTCCTATGCATCCAAGCAATTGTGTCCTCATGAAAAGAACTTTTCTATCCATGATTTGGAGTTGGCAGCAGTCATCTTCGTCCTGAAGTTGTAGAAATATTATTTGTATGGAGAGCGTGTGGAGATCTTCACAGACCACAAGGGCTTGAAGTACGTTTTCACGTAGAAGAAGTTGAACATGAGACAGCATCAGTGGTTAAAACTGATGAAGGATTTTGATATATCTTTGTAGTATCATCCTGGAAAAGCCAATATAGTTGTCGATACTTTGAGTAGGTATCCGGTAGCTATGTTCTTGACACAGGATCGATATTTGCTGTAAATTCGCTCATTTATTTCTATAGATAGTTTGGTTTGGGATGTAAAATTTTGGTTTAGCAGCAGATGTTTGAGGTTTAGAGTAAGGTTGCAGATTTCTGATTTTAAATTAAACCCTTGGCGCGCCCTACCGTGGTTGAAATATTCGGAGCCCAACATCAGCACATAAATTACAACAGATTATTGCACTCTTGACTTGACACGCCAATTTAGGCAGTGGACTTTTTCGTCTCTCAAAATGATATTTCCTTGTGTTCTAAATTAATTGCTCAATTTTTCGTAACCAAAATCCTTATTTAAATCTCGTGTCGCACACCGGTGTCGTTGCCATCAATTTTGAGACACCAACTCAACCCGTTGAGCCGGACCAATTAAAGGGTCCAAGACTGATACCAAGCCTACACCATTCATAACCTTTGTGTCACTCCCAATTGAGGTCCCATGTGCCCCCATTTAATTTAAGAGCACATGATAATTTATTCTAATTAAATTAGGGATACCAACTTTGACTAATCCTATTTTTTTAATGCCAATTTAATTCCAATGCCCATTTAATTAAGCCCATGCAAGACACACAACACCCCCTCATCCTACAAAATATCAAACACCAATTCTTCCATAATTTTTCTATTATTTTATGTGTTTGTGCAAATACCCAAACTTAAGGGCTAAATTACAAATGTGGTGACATATGGCATACCCTCATTGGTCAAGGCCAAATGAAGGAGCCATCCCTCTTCCTTGGCCGGTCAAGCCCCTCCCCCTCTCATTTATATGAAGAAATTAATCTCCTTATGTGAAATCTCCACCATCCATTAAAATTGGGCCAATCCTCACAGTCCAATCCTCATACCCCTCCTTATATAATATCACCATCACTACACAAAACCCCATGCCGACCCTAATTCCAATACCTATGGAAACCCCCCACCCCCTCTCTCTCTCTCCTCCCTGTTCTACATTCAAAACTGAGCCTCATCCCATTTTCTTCTTCTTCTTCTTCTTTTCACCTTCTCCTTCTTCTACTCCACTTCAGTTTCTGGCCGGCCACCCACACTTCGGCCGAGATCCCCGCTCCTCCACCGGCTACTGACGACGCCGGCGTCCCCCACGAGCTACTGCACCACCACGAGCCCGCACCGCTGTCCACGCTTCGGCCAGCCACCTCAATCCGGCCATCCATGACTCAACCTCCTGCTGTCCGTTCCATCCCTGTTCCTATCGCCGCACCTTCAGTCTTCTCCGGCCAGTAGCTTCCCCGGCCTGCTGTTTCCCACGACGACCACCTTATCATCACTACCACCACTCCTCCGGTGGCCAACCCCTCATGCCACCACCACATCGCCATTACCGTTACCTCGACCGAGCACTCCCCTTTGTACCACCCGCAGCACCACCCCCATTCCCTCCGGCCAGCTTCTTCACCACGAGCCCGACACCTCCCTAAATCGAGCAACCCCGTGACCGCTACGACCACCCTCCTCCGGCCACACTCCACCACCAGCATCTCCATCTTCACCACCATCACCTCCATCTTCGGCTACCATACCGCGACGAAAAGGTGAACCTCTCCCCTCACTTATGATCATTTAGTTTACATATATAATGGTATTAGTTAAGATAGTTTTAGGGTTAGTTTATATGCATGTGGAATTATTTTGGGATTGAAATAAATAGGTCATATTATACATGGTTGGTGAAATATTAAACTAATTATTTAAGGTTTAAAAATAAATTGATTAAGGACATGGACACATGATGGATGAAATTGTGACATAAATAATGAAGTTAGGATTAAATTGCCATATGAGATTTTAAGGTGTTGTCCTAATTAAAATATGCAAATTGATTATTGTTGGTGAAAAAATTTAAATTATTGAGAAATAAGATTCTGATATTGAAACATTGCTGAACATTGAGGAGCAGGTGTCTGATGGTGAACTAGTGTGTAATATCAAACCCTTAGTCACACATTGGGGCTTGATAAATAATGTTGAATTAAATTGAGAAGTAGTTTTAATGTAAAATAGAAACGATTGTATATATTTGAGGGTTTAATAAATAGTTTATAATGTATTCGTGGATGATGTTTAAAATATGCGGGATAACGTCTGTGAATACCAGAGAAAAATTGGAGGATTAAACATACTTGAACTATTAAACATTGTGATGAATATAGTAAGATTGAGGATTTTGTCTGATGATTTTATACTGGTAATTAATCAGATTAGATGTAACATACCTTTAGTCAACCTTGGACAACCCACTAGCATCGTGTCCCTGTGAGTTGTAGCTGAGTCTGAGCATATATTTAGACGTGTGTCACATCCCTGTTTGTCGTGTGATAGTTTATTGATTGAGTTTGTATCTCGTCTCTAGGTACTACGGGACCTACGGACTTGGATGTAGTATCGAATCTCCATCTTCAGCAGCCGAACGCAGGCAAGTGTACCTTGCCACCATGTATTTCAGTTACAGATATTTTATTGCTTTATTATGTACATTGTGCGCATATTTAATTACGATCGATACTTTGCGTCCGGATCACAACCAGGTGCAGACGTTCGTCGTAACATCTTATAACGAATGTTAGATGTTCGTAACACCTCGATGTACGTACCTGAGTACATCGTCACCCCAGGACACATTCATACACTGATATCGTGCCAGATTTCCTGTATCCTAATACTGACATCATGACCGAAGATAGGAACGACCTTAGGGTCGTATTTGTTGATAGTATTTCTGTACGAAGAGACTGCTAGATAGAGGTTCAGGTTCAGCGCACAATCGTTGAACGCTTGGGAAGGGAAAGACAGTTACTAGACGTTTGGGCTCCTCTACACGCGCTTATATATGTATATGTATTGTTTCTGTAGTAATCCAGTATCTAGTGTAGTTGTATCACCAGTGTGACTCTTTGCCCGTAGCTGCGGTACATCCTGTGTATTTCCGTGTCCGGAGCTACAATTTTATTTTGGACAGCCACGCGTCAAACATTGTCTTTAAACTGTGTCTCACTTGTTTGGTTATGATAGATTACCCCGTCGTTGTACTTGTATTTCTGTTATACTTGGCATGCTGTATTTTTCTACCTTGTTACATCCCTCTGAGGACCTGGTTCCCTTCTAGGTTTAGGCGAGGAGGATTACCCCGAGGAGTACGGTCTGGGTACGTTTCCAGCAGCAGGACCCACTGCCGAGGACGAGGTCATCCCCGAGGTCTTCGCCTGATCATTGGTAGTGACTCTTTCCTTGGAACGGTATTACTATCTAGCTATCTGATGCCGTTCCAAGTTATCTTATTGCTTACTTTTATTCTAGTATTTTGTACTAGTGGATTTATTTTCGTGTGACTACTCTAGTATTTGTACTATGATACAGTATCTCGTGACATTTTTCTTTCTACACTTTAGTTGTTATGATTACCTCTTTGTTCTCTTATATCTGTTGCCTGTGGATGAGATTTAGATTGACTATTTATGTGTTATGTGTTGGGTTATTCATTTTACTTTATAGCTTAGGTGCACTCCGACGGGTCCATTAGATTGGGATTCCCGTCGAAGTGTGCTGCTGGCCATTGTCACGTGACTCAGTTCCCTATCTTTGGAACTGGGGTATGACATTTGCTGGAGGACTTAGAGAGCTTGGGCATTTAGTTGATAGTTCCTGGTTATGCTATGCAGATGTGGAGATTTTAGATATATTCAGATTTGATGGACAGGATCAAGGCAGCACAGTATGATGATGTATCTCTAAGGAGCATTAGAGCTCAGGTGAGAGCAGGATTGGAGGATGATTTCACCATTTTTGAGGATGGATCTTTGAGACATGGACTTAGATTGTGTGTGCTTAGTGGGGAGCTGTATGAAGAGGTATTGCAGGAAGCGCATCGCTCTTAATATTTTATACATCCAGGTGCCAACAAGATGTATCGGGATATGCGAGAGTGTGTGTGGTGGTATGACATAAAGAGGGAAGTGGCACAGTTTGTATCCAAATACTTAGTGTGCCAGTAGGTGAAAGTCGAGAGGCAGAGTCCAAGAGGTTTACTTCAGCCATTACCATTCCAGAGTAGAAGTAGGAGCACATTACTATGGATTTTGTGTCCAGACTTCCACGATCACTAGGAGAAAAAGACGCAATTTGGGTCATCGTTGATAGGTTGACCAAGTCGGCCCACTTTTTATCTTTCAAGGTGGGTTTGACTACGGAGAAGCTGGCAGAGATATATGTTAGGCAGATCGTCAGGATACATGGAGTTCCCATCAGCATAGTCTCGGATGGGATAGTCGTTTTACTTCTCATTTCTGGAGGAGTTTGGGCACTCTGCTCAAGTTCAGTACTACATATCATCCCTAGACAGATGGGCAGTCAGAGAGGACTATTCAGACTCTCGAGGATATATTTTGTACTTATGCACTAGATTTCGGGGGTTCTTGGAAGGACCATCTCCATTTGGTAGAGTTTGCTTACAAGAACAGCTACCAGGCTAGTATAAAAATTTTACCTTTTGAAGCTCTGTACGGTCGGAGGTGTCGTACTCCCTTATCATGGGATGATATTGGAGAGAGAGTTTTGCTTGGGCCAGAGATGATTATGGATGCAGCGGAGAAGGTTCAGTTGATCAGAGACAGACTTCGTGTGGCACAGGACAGACATCGACATTGGGCCGATAGCCACCGGAGACCTTTAGAATTCGAGGTATAGTTTAGATTTTGTTTTGTGCTTGTAATTGGTTGTTTATTATAGATTAAGTTCTTAAGGTTGTGTTTTGTCTAGGTGGGTGGTTTGGTGTTTCTGAGGATTTCTTCGACGCGAGGCACGATTTTCTTCGGTGGAGGCGGGAAGCTTAGTCCTCGATTCATCAGACCTTTCACTATTCTAGAGAGGGTCGGTACAGTTGCTTATAGACTAGACTTTCCATCTGCATTGGAGAAAGTATACAACGTATTTTATATGTCATAGTTGAGACGGTACGTGGCAGATCCTATTCATGTATTGGATCACTCGGAGATAGAGGTGGGCCCTATTCTTAGCTATCCAGAGCAGCCAATTAAGATTCTGGATCAGAGAGAGAAGGTGCCGAGAA
The DNA here is from genome assembly GCA_036927795.1 of Iris macrosiphon. Taxonomy (NCBI): domain Eukaryota; kingdom Viridiplantae; phylum Streptophyta; class Magnoliopsida; order Asparagales; family Iridaceae; genus Iris; species Iris macrosiphon. Next base: position 45,847,573 of record JAYESA010000002.1, read on the forward strand.
ACCAGACTATTCCTTTGGTGTACGTCGCATAGAGGCATCACTCTCCGGGGGAGTCTACCTGGGAGAGAGATGATGAAATACGAGAGTGTTATCCATATTTGTTTGTGCCTTGATGTATGTTCTTTCCTAATTATGTTATGTTCTTTCATAGTTAGTTCTGTTCTTTTGCTATATTCTGTTATTTTGTGGGGGTACTTTTCATCCTTCAATTTCAAGGACAAAATTATTTTAAGGAGGGTAGACTTGTCACTACCATATTTTCTAGGAAAGGGTATTTTAGTAATTTTATATTTAATTAAATATTGTGCATGATAAATAATTATTTATTGTATTCCTTTATTATTATTAGATGTTAGTTATTTAATTGGACTTGTGTTAGTGGACCTAACTAGTTTAGTTTAGACTCATGGACCAACATGTATTAATTATTTGATTTGAGCCCATTTAGAAAGCCCATTGATTAGGAGGATGATTAAAATTAATTAAACCATTAGAGTAGAAGCTTTTCTCCTTAATTATTTCTTTATATGAGGCCCCAAGGGATATAATGGAGATTACATAGTGACTTGAGGAAGGGGAAAGGGAGGCCGACCTATAATTGAGGGGAGGAATTGGTTTCTCTCTCCTCTTTTTATTTGAAAACTAGATCTAGAATTTTTCTCAACCAAATTCCTTCATTTCTATTTTATTTTCCTACCAAATTTCATCCTAATTCCTTTCCAAATTACCATTGGAGATTAGTAGAGCAAGGATCTAGAAGGAGGAAGAAAGAATCTACAAAGAGGAGCAATGATCTACAAGTTGGAGGCCAATTTTGTCATATTTGGATGTTGTATTGGAAATTCATCTTCTAATAGGTATAATTCAGTTTTCCCCTTAATTTAGGTTCTAAATATAAGATTTAACCATGAGAAATTAACCCATATGCATAGGCTACCCATAGAATTTAGTTTTGTGTTAATATGAGGCATATTATGAAAGTTATGGTACTTTTTGTGTCAATTTTAGGAGAATTCTGAGATTGACAATTATTGTGTGTGTCAATTGGTCCTATAGATTAATTTGGCATGTTCTTATGTGTTTAGGGCTAGTATCATGTCCATAATTGGGAACGTGTAGGTCGTATCCCAACAATTTGGTGATACGTGTTGATCTGGGGGTTTTTCATCCGATACGGTACTTTGAGCATGTCATATTTTGACACGGACACATAGAATTGTATTTGACTCTTCGTATTGTTCATAAATAATATTTTAGATTTGCTCGTGTCCTTCGGTGTATGTTTGGATGTGTGGTGAACTCGTGTCACATGCATATCCTAGATCTAGTGGGATACGGGGTGATACATTCCACGTGTTTATGCAATTCAATGGTAGATCTATTTTCTCTTGTGTTCTTATTCTTGGTGAGATATAATTATATATATATATATATATATATATATATATATATATATTGTTGTATATATATATTTATGTAATATTGTGTCTTAGATCTATGTATATATGTATATACTATATGTGTATATTTGTTATGTAGCTATTCTTCTATATGTAGATATATTTATAGATTGTAATATATGTATATATATATATATATATATATATATATATATATATATATATATATATATATATATATATATATACTTTATGTTATATGTATTTATATTGTCTATGTGTTTATATATACGTATACGTATATGTGTCGTTATAAATATGTTACTATGCATGTGTATATTACTATGCCTATATTATGTACATATATATGTATGTCTGTATGTATATTTATTAGCAGTAATTATATGCATATATTTAGTATATATATTATTATGTGTTATATGTATATGTATATATATATTATATGTATATGTCATGGTATGCATATATACTAAAGAACACGAGTTTTAGCGACGGTTTAATGGCACATCTGTAGTAGCGCACAGCAGCAGCAGCAAATGGCAACAGCAACAACAGCAGGAATCTGTCACTATAACAACAATATCAGCAGCCGTATCAGAGGCAATAGCGACGACGTTGGTGACAACAGCAGAAGTTCGTCGCTAAAATCAGCAGAGTATCGGCAGTATCAGTAGCTTCAGCGATGGCAGATAAGGGCTTTTAGTGACAATTGGCAGTATATATATATATATATATATATATATATGGTAATTAATATATATATATATATGTAAATATGTTCCTAATTGCTAATAGTATTTAATATACTATATGTATAATAATTAGTGTAGCATATATTATATTTACGGGTAATTAGTATAAACAAGTTTTGGGTATTACCTTGAGATACCAAGGTAAGTACCAAGGTAATTGGGGATACCCAAGGTATTGGATTTGGATATCAATTTATGGTTTAGTGTTGTGATACCAAGTTGGTTCAAAACAAAGATATCTATTTAATGTTTGTAATTAGGATTTTATATAATTAATAATTGTTTAATACTTTTATGTGATATTTTACTTATTGATTTACGTATCTAGAGATACGGTATCCTAGTATCCTAAAATATAGTTTTTATGACCTAGACTTTAGTATTTGAACCCAATATCCTTGTGTTAGACTTTTGCAACCTAGAAATAGGTAGTTGACCATAGTTTGACTATAGTTGACCATAGTTGACTTAGAGTTGATCGAGTTTGACTTTTGACTTAGAATTGACTTGTTGACCTAGAAGTTGACTAGTTTAATTTCTTTTCTTTCCAGAACCTTTTATTGATGTTGTATTCCCTATCTAGGTCTTCGAGGTACCATATCGGACATCAGTGAGACTATTCTTTGGACTTCAGGCGAGTACATTCTCTGATAGTTTCTTATTTATGATATCCTCTATGTTCATTGTATCTAGTATAGATATCCATGCCTTCTTGACACGATGGTTACACGGATTGGTATATCCGTATCTCATCATGAGATATTATTTCTTGGTATATGGTGTATCTTGTGCAAGTATTATTTTATCGATTATCTTGTACATGTACAGACACTGATTCTCGGGAAGTGTCACTATCTTCTTGGAGAATCTCGTGCCATAGTATGCCGTGGTTGGACCTATTATAGCAGTCGAGGGTAGGGAGTACTTTATTATAGATATGTGATCATACCCTTATTGTATCAAGTATTGTTCAGTGAATAGTATTAATCATACATCGTACGTATGATTAGCCAGGCCATATATATTGTATCATATTCCCAAGCCGATCACATATAAAAGCTAGTACTCACACACTTAGTCATTAGTATTCTTGTTCATTGTCATATTGTTCATTATTGTATTCATTCAAGTATTTCCTTATTGTATATCTCTCGTATATTTTGTGCATCTTGTATATTCACATCTATTTACTATTACATAGATTTTATCATTGATTAGAACTGCTGGTAGAGATGTACTATGCTCCTTTCCTTACTGGATATATTTTTTCCAGATGACACTGAGGAGTGGTACCCTAAACATTATGGACCCCAGGATATTGTGGGCTTAGAGTCAGAGACCCTGGCTCAGGAGGGACTTATCCCGATTGAGACAGATGACCCGGGATTAGTACCTACTTAGTATTTCTTGTACTTAATTTATCTCCAGCTTATTTGTTAGTATTCTTTTTGACTCATTGATGTATTATTTTAGACTCATGAGTTGTATGTGACTATTTCGATTCTTTTATCTGATTCGTGCTAATTTTCATCTTAGTTCTGAGATTGAGTATATTATTATTGTTGGTGGCTCATTATATTGTTAGATAGATTACCCAGACAATGTTCTACCGCTGATTCTGTGGCGTAGGCTGGGTGTTGTTTCTTACTTGCATCCCTGCATCGGGTACGGGTCGTGATAATGACATATCCAAATTATTAAAACAATTTAAAAATACTGCCAATGTTGGCCCTCTATACGGTATTTTTTCTAATTTGGCAATCCCAGAAACTCCTGGAATGGCCCTTCTGCCTCTGAATCGGGAAGGTAGCTATCATGTGGTCTATATTACCATACCTTGAGTATTTCTTGTTGGCTACTCTGAAAACCTACCTTGTGTTAACTTCCTTATCATAAATATACATCCCACTAGCACCTCGTGGTGCTGTTGTTAAAACCTTGGTTGTTGCTACCGAGCTAGTGCCAGATACTGTCAGCCTCCATGGCACTCCTAATTTATAAATTCTAATATCGAGTGTTGATGTTGACGTTCGGTGTATTACACCTATACTCTAAGCATGCGAACTTTTTTGGCCTCCAGTCCTCATGGTTGGCCTTTGGATGGTGATCTCATGCCTCTTGGCTTCCGTCAACAAAGAATCAAAGGTCTGGTAGTCATACCACTATACCAACCAGATGATCTCCAAATGAAGTCCTTGTTGGAACCTTATGGCTCTCTCTGACTCCGCAGACACCATCATTAAAGCAAACCTACCTAACTTGTAGAACACTGTTGCATAACTATCGACAGTACTTCCATCTTTCTTAAGGCTGAGGAACCTCTGTTGCAGCTCGTACTATACCATAATGCCAAAATAATTTGCCCTAAATTGTACCATGAAGTCGTCAGTGATAGGATGTCTTAATCGTTACTCCACCGATGCCCACCAATATTGGGGAAGATCCTAAAGTTGCAGCCTAATATGATCCACTTGCTCATCAACTAGTACCTTGGTCACTACCAAGACAAACTATATGCCTTAGAGCCATGCATTTGTCAAAATGGCATCCTTTGTGCCATCAAAGTATCTAGGGTATAGTCGAAAAAATCCGACTGGCCACCTGTATTCTCTAGTTCAACAGGACATTATGTTCATGATACTGAAGTTGTTGATGTTGTTGTACTATCATCTTGTACTGCTGGGTAGCTAACAACCCATAGATAATCTCAATAATATGGGGGTAGCAACTGTCGTTAGAATTACCAAGGGTACCAACATCTACGTCTTGTACTACTTTAATGGATCTATTAGAATATGTCTAGGAGAAGGTACTGCCTTTTGTTGGTGCTCAATCAAACTATGCTCTGCTGGCATCACTGTTATTCCTTCTTCCCTAGTAGAAGATGACAAAGTGCCCCTAGAGGACACGCAATATCAATGACAGGATGAGAAGGAACAAGAATGCAAAGTTTATCAGTCTAAGCTCTATATAGTAGAGATCAGATCCGGATATCATTGGAAATAAGTTTAATTGAGACTCCTATGATCATAACACATCACATGTCTGAAAAATAGACCTGCATGCACTATAAGAAAATGCATATTCAGTGATATAAGCAATGTGTAGGGAAAAGATAGGTTTGTGTGGCCAGAGCTTTTCTGTGACATATTTGGTTATGTCGCACACATGCTGTAGCCTTATCAAGGAAAGTATTTGGCGACACGAAGTCACCATGTTACAGAATGTGTCCACTTTTGGTGACATATCACATTTTTATTTAAAATATCTTTTGATGACATGTCTTGTGTGTCATAGAAAGGTGGTACCCTACAATATGGTCACAACTACTAGTAGACAAGGGGTACATACTATAATACAAGTCACCTGCCTTAGAAACTTATTATGTCTCAATCTATCAGACATAAAGCAGGAAATATAGAACATGTAAGATAAATCAATAAGTTATCATCGATTATATATCAAAATAATTATGAAGCTAGCCATAACAAATGATAAGATAGCACAATATCGATAATATATGATCATAATCTGCTACTGTCTGAATAGTACAATCTTATGAGAGGATTAAATATCCAGAATATCATGCTAAACAAGTGTCGGTGGCTTAATGCCCAAAAAGATAAAATAATGTAAAAGTAGGAAAGAGGAAACCAACTCAATACCCTCGGTGGCTATCCTCCTTGTGCATACCATCAATAAGAAAATATGATGGATCCTCGGGCTCAGCTACTAGATCTAGCCAAACAAAACTAGAGGGGTTAGTCCCCTAATAGAAAGTACATACCACAAGGATGCACAAGTGAAGAAAACAAAATCCAATCTATACATAATTAATGACATTTTTTATCATATAGGTCCTAGCCTCTCGTCAGGTAGTAGTCCAACTCTACAATCAAACTAGGACAAGGGTTGAAATCGCTACTCTACAATAATCTATGTGCCTAGGCTATGTGATATAGAATACATACAATACATTCAAATAACCGACCAATCAGTTGCTACGACTTGCTATTTGATATCTGATTTACCATATAATGCAATAATAATGATCCTCAAATTATGCAGTGTCGAACTAGAGATGTCATGTCCCAATACCGAAATTCGGAGACGGACATGGCCAGGTCCCACGTAAAAGGTACTATACGTCGTACAACAATCACGGCTGTAAAAGACAAGTGGGTGCATGCTACAATCAAATCTTTTATGGTCAAGAACTTCTATATCTCAATCATTCAAACAAGAAATAGTATGCATAGAGCATATATGATAAGCAATAAGGTATCCCAAGCGCTTTCTCAAAATATTCTGGAGTCCAGTTGTACAAAATAAAAAGCTGAAAGAGTAACAAAAGTACATGAAAGTGATCAGCTATAGTCTGATTTAATACAATCATATAAAGAAAACTAATGTCCAGATGAGTCGGCTAACAGGTACAGGTGGCTAAATGTCAAAAGAAGTAAATGTGCAAGATGAGCAGGGAAGAAGAAAATTCACTCGCTATCCCCTGTGACCATATTCCTGGTGCGCGCCATGAGTTAGAGGAAAGTATGCTGGATCCTCAGGTGCTGGCTTAAAATTTGGCCATGCAAAACAAGTAGGTTTAGACCCCAAATAGCAAGTACCACAAAGGAATTATGAAATAGAGAAATAAAAACCCAGGAAAAACAATATAATAATATATAGGTTCAGTGTCGTAACTTAGGTCCATGTCATATCCTAGCGCAAAGGCCTAACCCTACAACCAAACAAGGAAAAGGGTTAAAACATCAGACTATGACAGTCCACTTCCATAGGCTACTAGCTGGATAATACAATCACAACCAAGTCCATTTCTCATATCGGCCAATCATTTGTACGACTTGTTATTTTGTGGAGTATGAGGTTATCTCATATCGGCCAATCATTTGTACGACTTGTTATTTTGTGGAGTATGAGGTTATCTCAGAATAATGCATAATAAGTATTCTCAGATTACGCCAGTGCCGAACATGAGCTAACCGAACTAATATAATAAAACAGGCACTTGCAGGATGCACCGGTCCCCGTAGGGCCACTGTACTAAAACTACGGTATTAACGGTTCCAATATTCCTATATTGAAACTGAGACTAGGCATAATAATAAGTCAGATACTGCACTCCACTAAGGCAGATGATATACAGTATCTGTGGTGGCCAGCCTACAACGCACTTAGAATGAATTTATGTGGGAAGGTTCGTTGGCATGATCTTGGGATACCGTTTCCTCTAAATGTTACTACCACTTTTAGTTACTTAATTAGCCCTATTTTGTGTTTAAAATCTCAATGCATGGTCACATGAGAATTTTCCTTAAGATATAGTTAAAAGTAAGGCCACGCTAGATACGAATCCATGGAAGTCAAATCTGGATTCACCCGAGCATGTATATAATATTCATACAATCAATATCCTAGTCACACTTTGCTAGTTTGACTCGCTTATTATGCCCATGCTAGGTAACAAATATATACATTTATAATATCATGCGTTCAGGGATTTGAAGGCATTCTCGATGCACAACACAAATATAATCACTTAATACGTGATATGATGTGTCGCTCCTTGGCGCACATTAAATTCTAAATAATAATCATGCAATAGTGGTATCAGCACGGATACAATATTTGAGTTTATTTACCAATTATATATTGGGTCACATAAATCAAGAAGATATTCAGTCAAAACAAGCAAGATCGCTTGGATCTCTAGGCCGCATAGAAAAATCAGGCCGTATGACAATCCTGGCCATACGAAAAGTCACGTTGTATGAAGTCATGCCGCATGAAGAGTCAGGCTGCATGAACCACTTGGTCGCATGCCCAGGGTTAAGTCTACTCCTTGGGACAAGTATTGAAGTGACAGTCAAATAAATAAATTATCAGTGATGTGACAAAAAGTAACTGATGTGACTGAGGTGACAAGCCATAAAGTGTATCAGGAAGAAAAGAAAAAACTATAAAAATAAGAGACAACCTGTAAGAGCCATGCATCCTAGAAAATAGTAGCCGCATGCTCTCCAGGCCGCATGGGTGTCGGTGCTGCTTGAGGTTCTCTGCTGCATGAAGTCAGTGCCGCATGTAGTTCTCTAGGACTTAGCGAATTTCTCATTCGTTCAGTGAGTTAAAGCACAAGATGTTCAAGGACACTTGTATAAATCAGAAATCATGCGTCCAATAAGATGGAAGCATGATGTCATTATACTATAAGGGTTTAGGACGCATAACCCTCTCAGGCCATATGGCACTCTCAGCCGCATGGCTCCCTGGCCGCCTACGAACTTTATCTTCTCTAACAGCAGGTTCGACCATGTCAAAAAAGCTCAAAAATCCAAAATCTTATTTTGTCCATAAATTCCTCATTTTAAGTCCAAATCAGATGAACCAAAAGCCAAAATGCTATAAATTGAAAGCTCTATCAAGGAAAAAAAATTAGTTTTTAAAGACAAAAGTTTAATAGATCAAAACTAAGAAAAACTCATGAAACTAATAAAAAACCTAAGTTAGAAATATAGATCTACACTAATCCATCTATCAAAATAGAAAACTCTAAGAACTAAAAGTTCTTAGAACCACATAATAAACATAATAGAATAATAATATAGAGGGTTTTTTTTATTTCTCATGCAAGGTGTACTTGCCGATGAAATGGGAAGAGAGCTAAAGAAAGAGGAATGAATGAAGAAGTGAAGAGAGAGAGAAAATATTGGGTTATATATGGTAGGATTGAGGGTTGAACCAAAGGTTCTTATGAGTTAAACCAACCCACAAAATAAATCATGAACCAGGTTAAACCAAAGAATGGGACTAGACTCCATGTCCATGCAACCATGCTAAAATAAAATAAAAATATGTTCCAAATATATAGATGATCGGATACATGGAGTGACATCTCTATCCACCTTAGAAAAATTCTGTCCTCGGAATTCGAATCCAAGCAATAGCTAAAAAAAATTAGGAAAAGCATGATACAAATATACTAGCAACTAGACATACAAGCAATATTATCACAACATAAAGGTGATCACTAGATCACATAAATCGAGATATGAAGGCATTAGAAAAGTATACCTTATGAATGGAATAAATGCGGGTACAGAGCTCGAATATCGTCCTCACGCTCCCACGTCGATTCTCCTAGAGAGTGATGGCCCCAAGCAACCCAGACAAAAGAAATAGTCCGGTTCTTGACCACCTTCTTCCTTCGGTCCAATATGGATATGGGTTGCTTCTCATAAGATAAGTCGGTACCAACGACTAATTTAGAGTGATCGAGGATATAACTTGGATCTGGAACATACCTACGCAACTGAGACACATGAAATATATCGTGTATCTCACATAACGAAGGTGGAAGGGCAAGACGATAAGCAACATCTCATACCCACTCAAGAATATTGAATAGACCTACATATCTAGGACTAAGCTTTCGGTAAACCCCGAATCTAATGACTCCACGGGTAGGCAAAATCCACAAAAATAGGTGGTCGCCGACATGAAACTCTATAGGTCTACAATACTGATCTGCCCAATGACGATGCCTATCTTGTGTAATCTGAAGTCTCTCTCTAATATTCTTGACAACCTCTAATATCTGCGTGATAATTTTGGGACCTAACATCTTTCGCTCACCAATGTTGTCCCAAGACAACAGTGACCTATACTTCATGTCATATAGTGCTTCGAAAGGTGTCATCTGGATATTGGCCTAATAACAGTTATTGTACGAGAATTCTACCAAGTGAAGGTGATTATCCCAAGATCTACCAAGATCTAAGGTATAAGCTCGTAACATATCCTCCTAGATCTGGATGATTCTCTCTGATTGTCTGTCTGTCTGGGGTGGTAAGCTATGTTGAATCTTAACTTGGTGCCCAAGCTCTGGTGCAAACTTTTCCAAAAATGAGAAGTAAATCGTGTGTCTCGATCTGACACGATCCTTACTGGGATACCGTGTTGTCTTACTATCTGTCGCACATACATTTCAGCCAATTATTTTGTAGACAATCCTACTCGAAAAGAAAGAAAGTGAGCTAATTTTGTGAGATGATCTACTATCACCCAAACTACATCTCTACTAATCGGTGATCTAGGTAAACTAGTCACAAAGTCCATCATAATGTATTCCTACTTCCACTCTGGAATAGGAAGTGGCTGCAATAATTCTGCCGGTCTCGGTTGTTCTGCCTTCACTTGCTGACATATCAGACATCGTGACACAAAGTGTGCTATTTTACTTTTTATTTCGTTCCACCAAAAGAGTTGCTTGATATCTTGGTATATCTTCGTGCCTCCCGAATGAATGGAATACTGAGAACTTTATGCTTGAGTCATAACTTCTTGTCGAATATCTCCGCTTGGTACGTATAGTAGATTCTCAAACCTTAGCATTACATACGCATGTATTGTCAACTTCTTTCGAAGGCCTGACTCACATTCTTCTCATAGATTTTGAATCTTCGGATCCTCTGCCTTAGCTAGCTTAATTATATCTACCAAAGTTGACTGAATTTGTAGGCTAGCCTAAACTCCTGTACTCTGTGAAAGTACTATCTCGATACCCATCTCTCGTAAGTCTTCTAAAATATGCTTCTGGGTAGTCAACATAACTTCTCTACCTCTTCTGGTAAGTACATCAGCTACTACATTAGCCTTGCATGGATAGTACTAAAATTCTACGTCATAATCTCTTAGCAACTCTATCCACCTTCTCTGCCTTATGTTCAGGTCCTTCTGCGTGAACACATACTTCAAACTCTTATGATCCATGAATATTTCTACTTGATCGTCATATAAGTAGTGCCTACATAGCTTAAGTGCAAATACTATTGCTTATAGCTCTAAATTGTGAGTTGGATAGTTCTTCTTGTGATATCTGAGCTGTCGAGAAGCATACGCTATTACTCTTCCTTGCTGCATCAAAATACATCTAAGTCCTTTTTCAGATGCATCACAGTACACTATAAATCCTTCGGAGCCTGCTGGAAGAGTAAGGATTGGCGTAGAGATTAACTTCTTCTTCAACTCTTCAAAGGCTATCTGACATTCTGTCGATCACAAAAATTTAACTTCTTTGCACGCCAACTGAGTCAATGGTGCCAAGATCTTATCAAAATCTGACATAAATCTTTTTTAGTATCCTGCCAAACCAGAAAACTATGCACTTTTGCTACTATCTTTGGAACTGGCTAGTTCTCTACTGTCTCTACCTTCTTAGGATTAACTGACACTCCTGCTCTAGAAATAAGTATCCAAGAAAGGATATATTATCCAGTCAAAACTTACACTTGCTAAGCTTTCCATATAACTGGTGCTCCCTCAAAGTTTGCAAAACTATCCTGAGATGTTCTTCATGCTCCTCCTCATTATGAGAATATACAAAGATGTCATCGATGAATACTACCAAAAATTAGTCTAAGTAAAGCATAAAATATGATTCATCAAGTACATAAACACTACTGGAGCATTAGTCAGTCAGAATATCATAGCTAAGAATTCTTAATGCCCATATCGTGACCTAAATATTGTATATCCTGCTCCCGGACTCGCACTGATGATATCCTGATCGTAAATCAATCTTGGAGAAGACTCTTGCTCTATTTAATTATTCAAACAAATCATCAATTTTTGGTAGTGGGTACTTGTTCTTCACGGTCACTATATTAAGCCGTCTGTAATCCATACACAACCGCATCGATCCATCCTTCTTCTTCACCAATACCGTTGGGGCTCCCTACGGTGATGCACTAATCCAAATAAATTTCTTCTCCTTCAGTTCTTCTACGTATTGATATAACTGATCAAGTTCTAATAGTGACATAGGGTATACCTTCTGGGAAACTGGTTCTGCTCCTGGCATGAACTCTATATAGAACTCTACTGCTCTAACTTGAGGTAATCTGGGAAGATAGTTGGGAATGACGTCAATAAAATATTCAACTATCTTGAAAAGAGGATTTTCTTCCCTTGTAACTCCTTCCTTACATTGGTCACTTGCTATTCTACTAAGGACAAACTCTTGTAGACCAGGAATTCTAAATAATACTCTACCCTTATGACAGTCTATCATGGCATGACTGTCACTCAACTAGTCCATGCCTAAGATAACATCAAAGTTATCCATGGAGAACTTGATCAACTTTACAAGTAATAAATGCCCACATACTACGACTGGACATGCTAGGCAGACCCTACTAAGTTCAATGATCCTATTGCCAGTGAGTATATTCAGTCTCGCTAGCAATGCCTCAAACTTTAATCCAATACGTGTCCCATATTGTGCAGATATAAATGAGTACAAAGCACCAGAATCAAATAAATCTATGGCAGGAAAGTTTGTAACAAAAATATTAAATTCTACTACGTCACCCGATGCCATAGCTTCCTCCAAAGACAAGGTGAGTGCTTGCTCTTGGCCTTATTGAGATCCCTATTATTGGCTTCCTTGTTGCCGTGGTTGTAAAAACTGTTGATTCTGCTATTGCAGCCTATAAAGCTGGGCCAGCATCGGCAACGAATGCTAAGCCAAAGGTTGTACTGCTACTGTTGGTCCTCCTTGATGAACTTCCATTGGAGCTGGCAATGCAGAAAACTATTGTACTGGCCCTCGCGGCCTCTGCATCAATAAGAACGTGTCAATCTTGTGATAAGGGATACTATATCTCAAACATAGTCTGTTAGCTTCCCGACAAATATTCGGGTATGACCTCCTTTGCTACAATAGGTATAATCTGTTGGTGCTTCCCGTCTTTGTTGTTGTTGCTGCATCGGCTGCTGTTGCCGAGTCGGTACTGTAACTATTGAAACCGCCACCCTCCGTGATACTGAATTATGTATACGAATGCCAGGTGATGGTGTTGATGTTTGGGGTACTAGTCCTCCCTCATTATTTTGTCCATGAGGCCTCTTCCGATCCACTCTTCTGGATGTATCCTCTGGAAAGTAAGCTCAACCCTCTTGGCTGTTATTAACACTGCCTCGAAGCTCTGGTAGTCGTGCACCTCTACTATGTGCAAGATCTCCAAGTGAAGTCCCTGCTGAAACCTTAATTCTCTCTCCAACTCTGTTTCCATAATGGTTGGAGCAAATCTGCTATGTCGACAAAATTCTGTCGTATAGTCGTCTACTGTCCTTCCAACTTGCTTGAGGTTAATGAAACTTTGTTGTGACTTACACTGAGCCATAATCCCAAAATACTTTGCCCTAAACTGGGTCCTAAAATCCTCCCATAAAATAGTATGCCTCAGTCCTACCTCCATCGTAGCCCACCAATCTCTTACCAGATCTTGGAGTTCTAGGGGTACCAGGTCAGAATAGTCTCTATATCCTGGAGCCAATCATCTGTCGTGATTGCATCCTCCGTGCCATCGAAGTATCTTTGGTCCAGTCTACAAAATCTAACAAATGCCCTAGAATCTGTTCTTTTGCCTTGTTCCAGGGCCGTCTGTAACCCTTGGTTTAACAGGAAATTATGTTCTTGCTGCTAAAGCTGTTGTTGCTGGTGTTGTTGTTGCCATTATTATTGCACCACCATCTGGTGTTGTTGGGGAGGCAAAAATCTACGATTAATCTCTAGTAAGGCGGGGTATCTAGTACTGCTGGCACTATAGGAGGTACGGGAATATCTGGAGGCTGCTGCTCTGTCCTATTCATCGTAGGCTCACCTCGGATCCTTAGTTGAGGTCCCACGGCAGTGACCTACAGGAGCCACCAATAAAACTTTATCATGCCCCAGTACCAAAATACAAAAATGGATATATCCAGGTACCCCGTACAAGGTACTATACGTCGTACGTCGATCACAACTGTATAAGACAAGGAGGTTCATGCTACAATCAAGTCTTCTATGGTTAATAACTTCTATGTCTCAATAATCCAAACAAGAAACAGTAAGCATAGAACATATATGATAAGCAATAAGGAATCTAAAATGCTTTCTCAAAATATTCTGGAGTCCAGTTGTGCAAAATAAGAAACTGGAAGAGTAACAAATGTACATAACAGTAATCAGCTGCACTCTGATTTAATACAATCATGTAAGAAAAACTAATGTCAAGGCGAGCCGGCTAACAGGTACCGGTGGCTAAACGCCAAAAGAAGTAAATGTACAAGATGAGCAGGAAGAAGAAAACCTAATCGCTATCCCCTGCGATCATATTCCTGGGGAATGCCATGAGTTGGAGAAAAGTACGCTGGATCCTCATGTGCTGGCTCAAAATCTGGCCAAGATCTTATCAAAATCTGACATAAATCTTTTGTAGTATCCTGCCAAGTTCTCTACTGACAAAATCCTGGCCAGTTCTCTACTGCCTTTACCTTCTTGGGATTAACTGACACTCCCGTTTCATAAATAAGTGTCCAAGAAAGGATATGCGATCCAACCAAAACTCACACTTGCTAAGCCATATAACTAGTGCTCCCTCAAAGTTTGTAGAACTATCCTGAGATATTCTTCATGTTCCTCCTTATTACGAGAATATACCAGGATGTCATCGATGAATACTAAAACAAATTGGTCTAAATAATGCATAAAATATGATTCATCAAGTCCATGAACACTACTGGAGCATTAGTCAGTCTGAATGGCATAACTACAAATTCTTAATGCCCATATCGTGACCTAAATGATTTCTTCGATATATCCTGCTCCCGGACTCGCACTTATGATATCCTGATCGTAAATCAAAATTGGAGAAGACTCTTGCTCTATTTAATTGGTCAAACAAATCATCAATTTTTATTAGTGGATACTTATTCTTTACGGTCACTGCATTAAGCCGCCTATAATCCATACATAACCGCATTGATCCATCCTTCTTCTTCACCAATACTGCTGGGGCTCCCCACGGTGATGTACTAATCCGAATAAACTTCTTCTCCTTCAGTTCTTCTATGTGTTGATATAACTGATCAAGTTCTAATGGTGACATAGGGTATACCTTCTGGGATACTAGTTCTGCTCCTGGCATCAACTCTATACAGAACTCTATTGCTCTAACTTGGGGTAATCTGGGAGGATATTTGGGAATGACGCCAATAAAATCTTTAACTATCTTGGACAGAGGATTTTCTTCCCTTGTGACTCCTCCCTTGTGCTGTTCTCTTACTATTCTTCTAAGAACAAACTCTTATAGACCAGGAATTCTAAACAACAGTCTATACTTATAAAAGTCTATCGTTGCATGACTGTCACTCAACTAGTACATGCTTAAGATAACATCAAAATTACTCATGGGAAACTCGATCAACTTTGCAGGTAATAAATACCCATATACTATGACTGGACATGCTAGGCAAACCCTACTAACTTCAATGATCCTATTGCTAGTGAGTATATTCAGCCTCCCTGGCAATGCCTCAAACTTTAATCTAATACATGTCTCATATTATGGAGATATAAATGAGTATGAAGCTCCAGAATTAATTAAATCTATGGCAGGAAAGGTTGTAACGAAAATATTAAATTCTACTACGTCGCCCGATACCATAGCTTCCTCCAAAGATAAGGTGAGTGCTTGTCCTTGGCCTTATTGTGCTCCCTGCTGTTGTCTTCCTTGCTATCGTAGTTATGGCACCTGTTGATTCTTCTGTTGCAGCCTATAAAGCTGGGCCTGCGTCAGCAACGGACGCTGAGCCAAAGGTTGTACTGCTATTGCTGTTCCTCCTTGCTGCACTGCCATTAGAGCTGGCAATGCAGGAAACTGTTATACTGGCCCTCGTGGCCTCTGCATCAATGGAAACGTGGCAACCTTGTGATAAGGTCTCCCATATCTCAAATATAGTCTGTTAGCTGCCCGGCAAATATCTCGGGTATGACCTCCTATGCCACAATAGGTACAACCTGTTGGCTCTCCCCGGCTTTGTTGTTGTTGTTGTTGCTGTCTTGGCTGTTATTGTCGAGTTGGTACTGTCACTGTTGAAACTGCCACCCTCTGCGGCACTGAATCATGTATATGAATGTCAGGTGATGGTGCTGACGTTCGGGGTACCAGTCCTCCCTCATTATTCTGTCTATGAGGCCTCTTTCGATCCACTCTTCTGGATGCATCCTCTAGGAAGTAAGCTCAACCCTCTTGGCTGCTATTAACACTGCCTTGAAGCTATGGTAGTCGTGCACCTCTGCCATGTGCAAGATCACCAAGTGAAGTCCCTGCTGAAACCTTATTTCTCTCTCCAACCCTATTGCCTCCATAGTTGGAGCAAATCTGCTCTGTGGAAAAAATTCTACCGCATAGTCTTCTACTGTCCTTTCAGTTTACTTTAGGTTAATGAACCTTTTTTGTAACTCACACTGAGCCACAATCCTAAAATATTTTGCCCTGAACTGGGTCCTAAAATCTGTCCATGAAATAGGATGCCTCTGTCCTACCTCCATCGCAGCCCACCAATCTCTTGCCAGATCTTGGAGTTATAGGCGAACCAGGTCAACCTGTTCCTCGACCAAAACTTTAGCGTTGTCAAAATGGTCTCAAGATCCTGGATCCAATTATCTGTTGTGATTATGTCCTCCGTTCCATCAAAGTATCTTGGGTCCAGTCTACAAAATCTAACAGATGCCCTAGAATCTGTTCTCTTGCCTTGTTCTAGGGCCGTCTACAACCCTAAGTTTAACAAGACATTATGTTCCTGCTGTTGAATCTATTGTTGCTGGTGTTGTTGTTGCTGTTGTTGTTGCACCACCATCTGGTATTGTTGGGGAGCCAACAATCCACGATTAATCTCTAGTAAGGTGGGGTATCTAGTACTGCCGGTACTATGGGAGGTACGAGAATACCTGGAGGCTGCTACTCTATCCCATTCATCGTAGGCTCACCTCGGATCCTTAGTTGAGGTACCACAGCTGTGACCTACATGACCCACCAATAAAACTTTGTCATGCCCCAGTACCGAATACAAAAATGGACATGGCCAGCTACACCGTACAAGATACTATTCATTGTACGTCGATCACAACTGTATAAGACAAGCGAGTGCATGCTATAATCAAGTCTCCTATGGTCAAGAACTTTTATGTCTCAATAATTCAAACAAGAAACAGTAAGCATAGAGCATATATGATAAGCAATAAGGCGTCCAAAATGCTTTCTCATATTATTCTAGAGTCCGGCTGTGCAAAATAAGAAACTAGAAGAGTAACAAAAGTATATGATAGTGATCAGTTGCACTCTGATTTAATACAATCATATAAGAAAAACTAATGTCTAGACGAGTCAACTAACAAGTACCGGTGGCTAAACGCCAAAAGAATTAAATATGAAAGATGGGCAGGAAGAATGAAACCTAATCGTTATCCCCTGTGATCATATTCTTGGTGCACGCCATAAGTTGGAGAAAAGTACGCCGGATCCTCATGTGCTGGCTCAAAACTTGGCCATGCAAAACCTATGCGGTTAGACCCCAAATAGCAAGTACCACAAAGAAAGCAAGAAATAGAGAACCAAAAACCGAGAAAAAATAATATAATAATACATATGTTCAGTGTCGTAACTTTGGTCCATGGCATATCCTAGGACAAAGGCCCAACCCTATAACCAAACAAGGATAAGGGTTGAACTATCACACTATGACGGTCCACTTCCCTAGGCTACTAGCTGAATAATACAATCATAACCAAGTATATTTCTCATATCGGTCAATCATTTGTATGACTTGCTAGTTTGTGGAGTCTGAGGTTATCTCATTGTAATGCATAATAAGTATCCTCAGATCACGCCAGTGCCGAACATGAGCTAACAGAACCAATATAGTAAAATAGGCACTTGCAGGATGTACCAGTCCCCCGTAAGGCCACTGCGATAAATATACTATATTAGCGGTTTCAGTGTTCCTATAATAAAATTGTGGCTCAGCATAATAATTAGTCAGATACTGCACTCCACTAAGGCAGATGATATACAGTATCTGTGGTGGTCTGCCCAGAGCGCACTTAGAATAACTCTCTGTGGAAAGGTTCATTGGCATGATCTCGGGATACCGTTCTCTCTAAATGTTACTACTACTTTATTTACTTAATTAGCCCTATTTTGTGTTTGAAATCTCAAGGTGTTATCATAAGAGAATTTTTCTTAAGATGTCATACAAAGTACGGGCATGCACGATACGAATCCATGAAAGTTAAATCTGGATTCACCCGAGCATGTATGCAACATTCATACAATCAATATCTTAGCCACGCTTTGGTAGTTTGACTCGCTTATTATGCCCGTGCTGGAGAAATAATATATACATTTATAATATCATACATTCAGGGATTTGGAGGCATTATCGATGCATAACCAAAATATAATCACTTAACATGTGACATGATGTGTCGCTCCTCAGCGCACATTAAATCATGAATAATAATCAGGCAATAGTGGTATCAACACGGTTAAAGTATTCGAGTCCAGTTACCAATTATACATTGGGTTACATGAATCAAGAATATATTCAGTCAAAACAAGCAAGGTCGCATGGGTCTCTAGGCCGCATGGGACAATCCTGGCCGTATAGAAAGTCAGGCCAAATGAAGTTAGGCCGCATGAAGAGTCAGGCCGCATGCCCAGGGTTAAGTCTAATCCTTGGGATAAGTGTTAAAGTGACAGTCAAGTAAATAAAGTGTCAATGATATGACAAAAAGTAACTGACGTGATAAGCCATAAAGTGTGTCAGGAAGAAAAGACAAAACTATAGAAATAAGTGCCAACGATTCAGAGCCACGCGTCCAAGAAAATAGTTGATGCATCCTCTCCAGGCTGCATGGGTATAGGTGCCATATGTTTCTCTGCCGCATGAAGTCAGTGTCGCATGGATTTCTCTATGGCTTAGCTAATTTCTCATTCGTTCAAAGAGTTAAAGAACAAGGTGTTCAAGGATACTTGTGTAAATCAACAGTCGTGCGTCCAACAAGATGGACGCATGTTATCAGTACGTGATAAGAGTTTAGGCCGCATAACCCTCTAAGGCCATATGGCACTCTCAGACTTATGGCTCACAGGCCTCATGCGAACTTCGTCTTCTCCAACAGCAGGTTCGGCCATGGCAAAAAAAAATCCAAAAACTAAATTCTTGTTTTGTCCATAAAATCCTCATTTTAAGTCCAAATTAGGTGAACCGAAAGCCAAAATGCTCTAAATTGATAGCTCTATCAAGTGGCAAAAAGTAGTTTTTAAAGACAAGTTTAATAGATCAAAACAAAAAAAAACTCATAAAATCCATGAAAAACCTAAGTTAAAAATATAGATCTATACTAATCCGTCCATCAGAACCAAAAACTCTAAGAACTAAAAGTTCTTAGAAAAATATAATAAACATAACAGAACAATAATATTAAGAGTTGGTTTCTTCATTTCTCATGCTAGATATACTTGCCTATGAAATGGGGAGAAAAAGCTAAAGAAAGAGGAAGGAATAAAGAAGTGAAAAGAGAGAGAGAGAGAGAGAGAGAGAGAGAGAGAGAGAATATTGGATTATATATGGTAGGGTTGAGGGTTGAACTAAAGGTTCTCATGAGTTGAACCAAGCCACAAAAAAAACCATGAACCAGGTTAAACCAAAGAATGGGTCTAGTCTCCATGCACATGCAACCATGCTAAAATAAAATAAAAATATGTCCCAAATACTATATCGGGAACAGTGAGTGACAAGAGCTAACCATATCAAAATAACTATACAGAGTATGAGTAATATGACATAGTCCCAAGTATGGACACCGGGCTAGATCAAAATCAGTAACAGTTCTAGCCCTCCTATAGGAAGGTTCTGGCTCAGTAATATCTAATAGTCAGATAATGCACTCCACAAAGGTGGATGATATTAAATATATGAGTGCAGTACAATGATGAATAATCTTGGGATCTCATTCCCTCCAGATGCTTCTACAAGTTTTAATTATATAATTGACCATACAGTTATATAAACTATCGTGACATGGTCACAGAATTATCCTCCCTAGATGTTGTAGCTTAGTACTAGTACGCTAAGTATGAATCTATATTGGTTCCCAGGGGTTCCAATCTAGATTTTATCATAAGTATAATATAGAAATCAATTATACAACCTAATCATGCTAAATACACTAGCCAACTATAACAATGTTTGTGCAAAACAAGAATATACTATAATATAATAGGAGTATAATATATCAAAAATAGGTAGCACCACAGTGTATAATATAGCACCTCCGTACAAGTAGTCAGGTCAGGATACACGAATTATCAGTCAGTCACTCAATCAGGTCAGGCTTTATTCTCTACTCACATAGTAGTATGCATGCTGACCAGGTACACAATTAGTGCATTTTTACTAGTCAATCCGAATAGCACTAGGACCTAAATGTTCACAGGTAATCCATAATCATAGACTTTACAGTTTCAGAGGCTCCTAGTTCTCAGGATATAATATCAAGTATAATTTATAAAAGATAAGAAATCAACATATACTACTACTAAAGAACTATAGGAATCCAATAAATATCATATGAGAAGAATAAGAAGTCATCTGGAACAAAAAACTAAAGAAAAATACAACCTTGGGTCTTTGGGCGGTATAATGGCTGTATACTACGGTATAGCGGATAACCGAGATATAAAGTTTTACCTATGCAAAAGAAAATACCAACGGTATACTCTAGTACATTGACAATATACCGTCGAATGTCATATCAGGTTCTGGAAATTTTAAACAGCTAACTGTGGTATACCATGGTGCACTGTCAAGAAAAATGGGTTTTCGAGAAGAAATCATGTTTCGATTTCACCCATTGCTATTTTAACAAGTTTTAATACTAGGGATGGGTCTTCTATAGTGATCTAGACTACTTTTGTAAGAGAAAAACTAAGTGTCACGCCCCAGTCCCAAAAATATATGGAACCAGGCCACGTGGCAATAGCCAGCTGACACGTCTCCGAGGATATCCCAATTTAATGGATCCACGAAGAGTGCTACGCTGTCCTATGATACTAACATGTCCAATATCAGTCAATAACAGGTAAACTAATCTCATCCACAATATAAAGAACAAGAAACACTAAATAAAATGCTGGTTAATAAATACTAGTCTCAAGGTATCATAGTACAACCTGTAATGTCTGGTGGAAACAAACCCACTACTATGACAAAATAAAGTACTGAAATGCGATATAAAAGAAATGGCTATGGTATTAGCTGAGAGGATAATGATGCCCTCCATCTAGGCTAAAGGCCTACCAACTGGTCACGGAAACTCTGACGGCTGCACCTCCAACTCCTCGGCTGAAGCGAATCTCGTCTCCTGTCCTGGGCCGTATACTGTGGGGTAGTAAGCCTTGTCTAAATCTGGAAAGGTACCAGGTCCTCAGAGGGACGTAACAAGATACAAGAAAACAACATGCTATATATGAATACTGAATAAAATAAATATAATAAGGGTGTGCTAGCCATCTAAGTGAATGCAATGTGAGGTCAACTCTGATGCGTATGAGTAGGCGTAGGCATAGCGTCCATACTCCGAAGAAAATGGCATCTGTATAGTATATCGTCCATATCGCTCCGAAGAACGTGGCATCAGTATAAAAGGAAACTCATTGGACCCGGGTTCCTCCGAACTACGGCTCCAATGTGTGTATCCCATACGCCTCCTAGTTGTCCTCCCCGCCCAATGGAGATACGCAAGTCGACTACTCGACGTACATACCATGAATCTATATGCCAAGTCACTAAATTATATCCTGACTACATGCTAGCCGTGATGTAGGATGTACGCAACGATAGCTAGTCGAGTGCGCAAGCCCGCATCCCAATATGAATGTATCTCAGTGTGTGTGTAAGGTGTCAGGTCTCAGACAATCACAGAGTATCGTCCAATGGGTTGAGTCTGCTAAGATCTAAGTCCATCTATACTAATCATCGACATAACCGTCGAATGCAACCGAGACAACTCGGACGCGCACAGTTGTACCAACAACAAGAATACAATACAACATATGCATATTTAATTTAGACAGTAAATATAGCAAGGTATCTTGCCTGTATCCGGGAGCTGTGAATGCCAAAAGCTGGTTCCTGCAATGTCTCCTGGCTGATCCAAAGGTCCTAAACAAAATATAATATAACAAATCTAACATCAGACACTAACACACATAAGAAATTATGGCGTTGCTCCTAGATATTGTTACAGGTTTACTGCTGACCGATTACAGCATCACAGGTGCACGTAGCTAGGGTGTGCCCATGTTCTGTCTTTGGTCAACATTTCTCTTGTGACAATATCTATCGGTTTATGGTTGAAAACTATTTCTACTCCGTATGGAAACATGTCCTTGGTTTCCATATTCAACCATACTTGGCGATGTCTAAGTTTTATTGTTGAATTTCAGGTTTCTAACAATAGATCTTATGATTAAGAAATAGTTAGTTATTAACCAATTCTAATTCTTTTCTATCAACATGCCATCACATACCTAGTTAGGGTTAACTGATTTTGTGTCCAATATTACCAGTCTTGACACGACGATACAATGATCTTATATGGATACAATACAAGGAGGGTGAGTCGGGTGTTTACCTAGTTTGACAGGACGAGAGTCTTCTCGCTGACGGATCGTTCTCCGGCTAGTGGTGGCTTCGGCGTCAGTCGGCGGCAGATCGCAACGGCAGCGGCAGCGGCGACTTGGACAGCGGCGGGGTGACGGAAGGGGGTGCGGAAACTCGGAACAGCGGCTAAGGGACTCGGGGTAGCGGCTGATGGGGAACTCGGGGGCAGCGGCTGATGGGGAACTCGGGGGCAGCGGATGATGGGTCGGGAAGCAGCGGCTGATGGGGAACTCGGGGCAGCGGATGATGGGTCGGGAAGCAGCGGCTGATGGGGAACTCGGGGCAGCGGATGATGGGTCGGGAAGCAGCGGCTGATGGGGTATGGCCGGAAGTATGGGAGGGGTCGGCTAGGGTTTGGAGAGGGTGGTATAGATTTTTCTAGGGTTTCAAGAAGGAACTTCATATATATATACATATGGAGAATTTGTGGGCTGATCTTGGCTTGGGCTTGTCTAGTCTCCTTGAGATGGGCTGGTCCAAAGGGAATGAGTATTGGTGGGCTACACAAGGGTTGCTTGAGGTGAACTTAGTCTTAATTATAATTAACTAACAATTTAACTAGATAATTCATTGTGTATTTAAAACATTTGAAACTATTTTATGAGTGGTACACCGGTGTCGTGGCATACCGCATTGAGGTAGACTGATACCTAAATTTTGGGTTTGGGTTGGGGTTCTACTCAGTAAGGTAATTGATTAAATTCATATTTTTAGACGAGGGGGTTTACAATCTACCCTCCTTAGAGCATTTCGTCCTCGAAATTAAAACATACGTAAGGTAAGAGCTAATGACTGAAAAGGAAATTCTAACGCGTACCTAGTCCTTCGAAGAGATGGGGATAACGTTGACGAATATCTTCCTCGCGTTCCCAAGTCGACTCGCCTGGTGCATGATACCTCCATGCGACACGAACTAGGGAAATGGTCTGCCCTCGTAATACCTTCTCACTTCTGTCTAGAATCTCCACAGGCTCCTCTTGGTATGATAAGCTCGGCCCGACTGTGATCTCGAAATGGTCAAGCACGTGACTAGGATCCGATATGTACCTCCTTAATTGAGATACATGGAAGACGTCGTGGACTCCTTCCAAGGTCTGCGGTAATGCTAATCTGTAAGCAACCTCTCCGACGCGTTCTAAGATGTCGAATGGTCCGATGTACCTCGGACTCAGCTTCCCTCTGCCTCCGAATCTAATAGTCCCTCGAGTAGGTGAGATTCGTAAGAATACGTGATCTCCTACCTGAAACTCTAAGGGTCGACGATGTGCATTCGCCCAATGCTTCTGTCGGTCTTGTGCTGCTCGAAGGTGTCCTTGGATCTTCTTTACCTTCTCTACCGTCTGAACAACCATCTCTGGTCCGAGAATCTATCGCTCGCCTATATCACTCCAGCATACTGGAGAACGACACTTCCTGCCATACAATGCTTCATAGGGAGCCATCTGAATGCTCGCTTGATAGCTGTTGTTGTAGGAAAACTCGACCAAATATAGGTGGTCCTCCCATGATCCTCCGAAGTCAAGCATGCACGCTCTCAACATGTCTTCTAACGTCTGAATGGTGCGCTCCGACTGGCCATCTGTTTGGGGGTGATACGCTGTGCTAAACTTTAGGCGAGTACCAAGGCTCTCCTGTATACTCCGCCAAAAGTAAGACGTAAATCTCGTATCCCTGTCAGACACAATGCTAACTGGCACTCCATGTAGGCGCACAATCTCCCTCATGTACATGTCTGCTAAAGCCTCCGTCGATTGTCCCACTCTAAAGGGTAAAAAGTGTGCGGACTTGGTGAGTCTATCCACGATTACCTATACTGCATTTCGCCCACTAGGACTCCTCGGGAAGCCTGTAACAAAGTCCATAGTGATATGCTCCCATTTCTACTCCGGTATAGGAAGCGGTTGAAGCAATCCTGCAGATCTCTGGTGCTCGGCCTTGACTTGCTGACACACCAGGCACTTGGCCACAAAATGTGCTATCTCTCTCTTCATTCCGTGCCACCAGTAGTACTGTCTTAGATCTCTGTACATCTTCGTGCCTCCTGGATGAATGGAATAGGTGGAACTGTGTGCCTCTGACATCAATTCTTGCCGAAGTTCTCCATTTGGAACATAGAGACGATCTCCGCATCTCAGTGTTCCGTCTTCATGCATCTGCAGTCCTGTCTGTAATCCAGCCTCTGTCCTCTGTCTGAGCCTCTGAAATCTGGCATCTTTCGGCAAGGCAGCCTTGATTCTCTCCACTAGTGTCGATTGCAATTGGAAACTCGACAACTGTCCGTCTACTCCGGGTATGACAATCTCTATACCCATCTGCTCTAGATCTCTCAACAGATGTTGTTGGGTAGTTAAGAAGAATGCCATAGGTCTTCTGCTCAATGCGTCTGCTACTACGTTGGCCTTTCCCGGGTGGTACTGTAGCTCAATTTCGAAGTCTGTCATCACCTCGAGCCAACGTCTCTGCCTCTGATTAAGATCCTTCTGAGTGTAGACATATTTCAGGCTCTTATGATCCGTAAATATCTCCACTCTTTCTCTATATAGGTAATGCCTCCAAAGCTTTAAAGCAAAGATCACCGCGGCAAGTTCCAAGTCATGGGTGGGATAGTTCTTCTCATGTGTCCTCAACTGCCTAGAAGCATAAGCTACAACCTTTCCATGCTGCATCAAGACGCATCCTAATCCTTTCCCGGATGCATCGCTGTAGATTACAAAACCTCCGGGTCCAGAAGGTATGGTCAAGATAGGTGCTGTAGTCAAGCGTTTCTTCAGCTCATCGAACGCCTTTTGACACTCCTCTGTCCAAGTGAACTCTTGCTCCTTACGGGTCAAGCGGGTCATTGGCTCTGCAATCTTTGCGAAGTTCTCTACGAACCTCCGATAATATCCGGCAAGTCCTAGGAAACTCCTCACCTCTGAGACATTGGTAGGGGTTGGCCATGTCTCTACAGATGAAATCTTCGCCGGATCTACTGAGATACCGTTTCCTGAGATGACGTGTCCAAGGAAAGCGACACGATCTAGGAGAAACTCACACTTGCTCAGCTTGGCATAAAGTCTCTCTTTCCTCAGTGTCTCTAACACTAGTCTCAAGTGCTCTTCGTGCTCCTCGTGGCTCTTCGAATACACCAAAATGTCGTCGATGAAAACTACCACGAACCGGTCTAAGTATTGGTGGAATACTCTGTTCATCAAGTTCATAAATACAGCTGGCGCATTCGTCAGTCCAAAAGGCATCACTAAGAACTCGTAGTGACCATAACGAGTCCTGAATGCTGTCTTTTGAATGTCTTCTCTTCGCACCTTCACTTGATGATAACCCGATTTTAAGTCGATCTTTGTGAACACTACTGCTCCTGTCAACTGGTCGAATAAATCGTCAATCCGCGGCAGAGGGTACTTGTTCTTGATAGTCAAAGCATTAAGGGCTCTGTAATCAATACACATACGTACTGTTCCATCCTTCTTAGGCACAAACAATACTGGTGCTCCCCATGGTGATGCACTAGGACGGATAAATCCCTTGCTCTGAAACTCCTCCAATTGTAGCTTCAACTCGTCTAACTCCTTCTTCGCCAATCGGTACACATTAGAAGATACCGGTGCTGCTCCTGGTACTAGCTCAATGGTGAACTCCACGTCTCTATCTGGGGGTAAGCCTGGCAATTCGTCGGGAAAAACATCCTCGAATTCTGCAACTATAGGTGGGGGCACAATCTCCATAGCCATGCAAGTCCCAGCTGTCTGTCCTACTCCTTGTTCGACGGTCCCTCGCATGTACTCGAACTCCGGTTGATCTGGTGGTCTAAAAGTGACGCTACCCTTCCGGCAGTTCAGTATGGCGTTATACTGGCTTAACCAATCCATACCTAACACAACATCAAAGTACGGCATAGGCAATACCAAGAATCGCGCTCTCATCTCTCTACCACATACGACTACCGAGCACATTCTAATAGTGCTGGTAACCGGCACGATACCTCCTCCGGTAAGAATCTTCCAACTCCTAGGTAAGGGGGAAGTCGCTACTCTATGCATTGCTACAAATCTACTAGATATAAATGACAATGTAGCACCAGAATCAAACAATGCTGTCGCAGGTAGAGATGCGACTAAAATGGTACCTGTGATTGCCTCTGCTTCTGTTTCCTCTTCGGTGGTTGCTAAGGCAAAGGCCTGTCCCTGTCTCTGTCCTCCTGCCTGCTGTCGGGCACGATCAAACTGTGCCTGCTATGGGGGCAAGGGTGGTCCCCTCTGGAATCCTCCGGGTGCTGGTAGACGCTGGCCTCCTGGTGGGGGTAGTATCCTCGGGGCTGGTGCTGCTGGTCTCTGTCCGGCCTGTGGGGCTGTCTCCCTGCGCTGTGGGCAGTCTCTGGCAAGGTGCTGGCTGGCTCCACAAATCATGCATGTCCCAAGTCTCTTTCGGCAGTCCTTCTCGAAGTGACCTCTCTTACCACAGAAGTGGCAAGTCGGGAGTTCCTGGTGTGGATATGGTGATGCTCTCTGCTGTGTCTGCGCTCCAGGACGACGGATGGGTCCTCCTACTCCGGGCTGGACTCTAGCTGGCGTGGTCGTGCTGGAACGTCTAGATCTTCTGACAATGGCCTCCTGGATCCTTGCCTCTGCTAGGACCTCCTCATAAGAAACCCTTGCCTGTGCGGTGGTGTATCTCTGTAGCTCGAAATTGAGACCGTGGTGGAATCTTTGAGCCTTCTCTAGATCATTGGGTATCAGGACGGCTCCAAATCTGCTAAGGCGGCTAAACTCTGCGTCATATGCGTCAACAGTCATATTCCCCTGTTCTAGATGTAGGAACTGGGAGTATAGGGCATTTTTGACTGTTGCTGGAAAATACTTCGCATTGAAGTACTCTAAGAACTGTTCCCAAGTCTGGTTCTTACCTACACTGCGCTCAATGGAATCCCACCAGTGATGGGCGTTGCCTTTTAGTTGGGCCCTTACTGCGGTCATCCAAAGGTCTGGTTGCAGTTGTGAGGCCTCTAATAGCATCTCCGTGTTGGCGATCCAATCGGAGATCTGTTCTGCAGTCTCATTGCCTGAGAAGGTATCTGGTCCCATCTGTCGGAACCATCTAACAGTGCCACCTGTCAGGGCTAGTGGAGGTGCTGGTGCTGGTGTCATGACAGGTGTCCTCTCTAGTACTGCCATCAGACTCTGTCGTAATGTCTCTGTCTGCTGCCACTGTGCTTGTATCATTGCCTGGAAGAACTGAAGCATCTGTGGCTGGCCATCTAGCTGCGGCATCTGGGGCGGATAAGGTGGAGGCGGTGGTAGTGGAATCTCTGGTTGTGCAGTAGGCATCTCCTCAGATGTCGGCCTCTCAGTCTGCGGCATCGGTGTAGCTCCTGAAGTCTGGCCCTCATAATGTTGCGTGGGGATGGTCTGGGAAGTCTGTCCTTCAGGTGGTGGTATAGGATCGCCCTGTGGTGTCTCGTGCCAATGTATCAGTGGTGTCTGCAGCGGGTGTTGCCCTTGGGGTACCTCATCTCCTTGAGTGGTGTTATCCGGCACCGCGGCACGGGGTGCTCCTTGTCCACTGCGCAAATTCATCTTGCTGCAAGGGATAGAGCTTCATTAAAAGAGTACGAGAACAAACAAACAGGATGCATATATTTAGAAGCAGTATGAAGGAAGTTCAAAGGCGAATCAAAGTGGATGAGACCTAATAATTTCTATCCTATTGCAGGCTCGCTGGGTATGTTACCATACCACAAGCGAAAAAGTAGACCTGCATGGGCCACCACTAAAACCATGTCACGCCCCAGTCCCAAAAATATATGGAACCAGGCCACGTGGCAATAGCCAGCTGACACGTCTCCGAGGATATCCCAATTTAATGGATCCACGAAGAGTGCTACGCTGTCCTATGATACTAACATGTCCAATATCAGTCAATAACAGGTAAACTAATCTCATCCATAATATAAAGAGCAAGAAATACTAAATAAAATGCTAGTTAATAAATACCAGTCTCAAGGTATCATAGTACAACCTGTAATGTCTGGTGGGAACAAACCCACTACTATGACGAAATAAAGTACTGAAATGCGATATAAAAGAAATAGCTATGGCATCAGCTGAGAGGATAATGATGCCCTCCATCTAGGCTAAAGGCCTACCAACTGGTCACGGAAACTCTGACGGCTGCACCTCCAACTCCTCGGCTGAAGAGAATCTGGTCTCCTGTCCTGGGCCGTATACTGTGGGGTAGTAAGCCTTGTCTAAATCTGGAAAGGTACCAGGTCCTCAGAGGGACGTAACAAGATACAAGAAAACAACATGCTATATATGAATACTGAATAAAATAAATACAATAAGGGTGTGCTAGCCATCTAAGTGAATGCAATGTGAGGTCAACTCTGATGCGTATGAGTAGGCGTAGGCATAGCGTCCATACTCCGAAGAAAATGGCATCTGTATAGTATATCGTCCATATCGCTCCGAAGAACGTGGCATCAGTATAAAAGGAAACTCATTGGACCCGGGTTCCTCCGAACTACGGCTCCAATGTGTGTATCCCATACGCCTCCTAGTTGTCCTCCCCGCCCAATGGAGATACGCAAGTCGACTACTCAACGTACATACCATGAATCTATATGCCAAGTCACTAAATTATATCCTGACTACATGCTAGCCGTGATGTAGGATGTACGCAACGATAGCTAGTCGAGTGCGCAAGCCCGCATCCCAATATGAATGTATCTCAGTGTGTGTTTAAGGTGTCAGGTCTCAGACAATCACAGAGTATCGTCCAATGGGTTGAGTCTGCTAAGATCTAAGTCCATCTATACTAATCATCGACATAACCGTCGAATGCAACCGAGACAACTCGGACGCGCACAGTTGTACCAACAACAAGAATACAATACAACATATGCATATTTAATTTAGACAGTAAATATAGCAAGGTATCTTGCCTGTATCCGGGAGCTGTGAATGCCAAAAGCTGGTTCCTGCAATGTCTCCTGGCTGATCCAAAGGTCCTAAACAAAATATAATATAACAAATCTAACATCAGACACTAACATACATAAGAAATTATGGCGTTGCTCCTAGATATTGTTACAGGTTTACTGCTGACCGATTACAGCATCACAGGTGCACGTAGCTAGGGTGTGCCCATGTTCTGTCTTTGGTCAACGTTTCTCTTGTGACAATATCTATCGGTTTATGGTTGAAAACTATTTCTACTCCGTATGGAAACATGTCCTTGGTTTCCATATTCAACCATACTTGGCGATGTCTAAGTTTTATTGTTGAATTTCAGGTTTCTAACAATAGATCTTATGATTAAGAAATAGTTAGTTATTAACCAATTCTAATTCTTTTCTATCAACATGCCATCACATACCTAGTTAGGGTTAACTGATTTTGTGTCCAATATTACCAGTCTTGACACGACGACACAATGATCTTATATGGATACAATACAAGGAGGGTGAGTCGGGTGTTTACCTAGTTTGACAGGACGAGAGTCTTCTCGCTGACGGATCGTTCTCCGGCTAGTGGTGGCTTCGGCGTCAGTCGGCGGCAGATCGCAACGGCAGCGGCAGCGGCGACTTGGACAGCGGCGGGGTGACGGAAGGGGGTGCGGAAACTCGGAACAGCGGCTAAGGGACTCGGGGCAGCGGCTGATGGGGAACTCGGGGGCAGCGGCTGATGGGGAACTCGGGGGCAGCGGATGATGGGTCGGGAAGCAGCGGCTGATGGGGAACTCGGGGCAGCGGATGATGGGTCGGGAAGCAGCGGCTGATGGGGAACTCGGGGCAGCGGATGATGGGTCGGGAAGCAGCGGCTGATGGGGTGTAGCCGGAAGTATGGGAGGGGTCGGCTAGGGTTTGGAGAGGGTGGTGTAGATTTTTCTAGGGTTTCAAGAAGGAACTTCATATATATATACATATGGAGAATTTGTGGGCTGATCTTGGCTTGGGCTTGTCTAGTCTCCTTGAGATGGGCTGGTCCAAAGGGAATGAGTATTGGTGGGCTACACAAGGGTTGCTTGAGGTGAACTTAGTCTTAATTATAATTAACTAACAATTTAACTAGATAATTCATTGTGTATTTAAAACATTTGAAACTATTTTATGAGTGGTACACCGGTGTCGTGGCATACCGCATTGAGGTAGACTGATACCTAAATTTTGGGTTTGGGTTGGGGTTCTACTCAGTAAGGTAATTGATTAAATTCATATTTTTAGACGAGGGGGTTTACACTAAGTATCATAAGAAATCCAATATGAAAACCAAAGTATACAAAATGTAAACCCTAGAAACATTTTAGGTCAAATTCATGCTAAATCCAAATGTAAAAGCAAGTAAAATACTAGATCACAGTTAATAATCATAAACGAAAGAGTTCTAAACATATAAACATACACAAAAAAGAAAATACAAGAAAATAAGATTCCCTCACTCTTTGCAAGACGTACTTACCTACCTGGGTTCACTGACCTGCATGGGCCACCAAAAAAATATGTCATGACCTGCACCCGGATATTCGGGCACGAGTACGTGGGTACGTCCAGCCTACGCCGCAGTGTCGGCGGTAGTACGCTGTCTAGATCATATTCACAGGTAATTTAACATCTAGCTCATCCACAGAATAAATAGACAAGAATAATGACAGGGGAATAGAAATGTTAAGATTTCATAAACAAAATGTGACAACCAGATCCATAGTTTATTACAGAACCAGAAGATAAATCGGGGACAAACCCGATTTGCTAGGCTGAAAGAAAATAATAACAAACTGCTAACTATTCCTCAGAAGTGGCCTCCTGAGTAGGAACCAGCTCCTCAAAAGTATCACCTGCTACGCCATATGGGTGGGGGCATAAACCTCATCATCGCCTAAATCAACGGATCCAGTCAGGAAAGGAGCAAAGTACACAATGCACAACAAAGATTAAACTAAATATTTATGACAAGTAGAAAAGAACTGACAAGTATCATGTTGAGGATATGCATAAATAAGAAGTAACAATAACTAAGGGTTAATTCTGTAAACAGGGATATGAGTAAAACAGGAATAAATGAGACAGGAAATTGGAACTACAACCAGATAACAGGAACTGCAACAAGACAAGAAACTATGTGTGTGAACTTGTGTATTTAGAATACATAGTTGGCATGTAGGGGGTTATAAGGCTAATAAGGCCATCCTAGGCGGCTAGCACACAATGAACAATCAAGTATAAGGCTGATGGTACAGTCGCGTACCAACAGCTAGCGACATGACAGGGGGAAGGGTAAACCACATGCCTCCTAGTATTCTCCCACCCGACACGAAAAGCAAGACATGAACTCCAGTATTCAAGACATAAAATCTAGTATTCTAACATTACGTGTAAACATCCAATGGTACTAGTAGAGCAAGGAATTAATTATCATAATATAAAGAATAAACTTGAAGTGCAGGTACTTGCCTGATGTTTGGATCCAATACAGTTCTATCCTCGAGAAATTTCCAGAAATGACTCCGAATGCTGAAATAAATATTACCATCATGCTCAGAAGATATCAAATAGCTAGAAACGCCTGTCCTTGAGTCCAATTTGGAGACAAGGGCACAAACGGCAATTTCGGGTCAAAACGGGGTCCGCATGTGGGCCCGCTTTGCACCAAAAAATGTGTCAGGGTCAAAGGTCTCCAAATTCACCAAACTTAGTGTCAACAGGTCAGGAACGATGATACGAACCCAAAGGAACTTCCAGAATTGGATTTTGATGTGCCGATCACAAAATCGCCCGTCGAGCGGGACCTGTGGGGCCCACGACACGCGATTTCGTCAACGTTCTCAGAATCGAACCAAACTTGGGTCACAGGACCAGCGTATCGCTACGAGTCCGATGGCGCAAGTTTCGTTTCAATCCGACGTATGTACACAAAGTTAGGGCGTGATTCAGAAAAGACGGATACGGGGCGGTGTCTGCGGATACACGTTGATCCCGGTGTGCACGCACACCCGAATCAACTTCCGCGAAATCCCACACGTCCGTATCAACGACGCGCACGTATCTGTGAAGACCGCACGCGACCAAGTCATCCCGTTTGGCGGGGCGTACCCAGTTTTGGGGTGAATCGGGTCGATGTTTTTCCTGTTTTTGGATCGCGGTGTGCGATCACCACAGGACGCGATGCCCCGAGCGGTTTGTCCGGGCACCGAGAGGGTCATACAGGCTTCGCAACGCAATTTACGGAATTGAAAACGGGGCTACGAGCAAGAAGATATGAGTACCTGAACAGGGTCCTCGGAAACCGGGTTCACCGTGTCCGTGTCGTGTCCGACACGCCGACACAAAATTGGGGAAATTAGGATTAGGGTTAGGGTTTGGGTTCACTGGCCGGCGGAGCTGCGGCGGAGGGTGGCCGGGTTGAGGCGGAGGGGCACGCGGCGGTTGTGCGGCACCGGAGTGTTGTGCTAAATTGTTCGGTTTCAACTTAGGGACCGAACAGGCCTGCAATAAAAATATGAAAAGTTTTAGGATCTCATCCACTTGCTTGAAACGTTCTTGATATCCATATCGAATTCAAATTAATTTCTTGACTTACATCCTGCCTTGATTCCTGTGCACCTCTTATCGTTTATTTTGGATGCAGAGTAAAAGATCTATCAGCAAGCGACGAGGTTCCTACAAGATCACCACGAGATGCTCTACCAGCATGACCGTGGAGAACGCGCAGACTCTTGGAGTAGCTAATGCGCGTAAGTGATTTGTAGCTGCCGTTTCTAGTTTAGCTCGTGCCTATTGGTTCGTGACCTCAGCCCCAACCTAGAAATTTTGAACTTGCTAATAACCTGGTATGCTTTTATATTTGATAACTATAGAGATTGTAGAGTCTTTTGCTATTGTGCTTATTATGTGTTGTTTTGTGAACTTAAATAATTTGTACATCCTTTCATCATCATCTAGCGTACCTAGATTTGCTGTACTACCTTGACTTATGCTGCTATTATAGCCTAGTTTTGCAAGTTTACTCTTTTATCGAGCTTGATCATGAGATATGTATTGTTGGGGACGCCTACTAATACATTATCTAATCAGAATCAGTGTATTACGGTCTGATCAACCTTAGTGCACTTGGTTCGTCCTTCGCATAACTACTTTACGTGGATTGAGATATATAGTTGACTAGTATACTTGCCCTCTAGATATGTCCGAGCATATCGTATCAGTTACATAACTGTACTAATACGAGCATGCGAATAAATGATTTCCAGAATAGGATTTCAATCCATAACCGCCTGACAATTCCCATTAGAATTCCTTAAACGCCTTGATCCCTATACCTCTGTTCTACCACCTCGCCCTTGAACTCTTTATTATTGATCCTCGTCTTCCCTTATTTCGGAATGACAAAATCCTGTGCTTGGTATAAGTTTGAATTGTAGATAGTGTTAGATATACCCCTCAGACCGATCGAATTGATGATAACCCTTTATGACTAAGGAATACCATAAGTGGTGTATTTGTGTTAAAGACTTAAAGATACAATATCATGATTAAATAAGTTGGGACATAGCTTTTCTGGTTGTATAGCCTTAGAGGATAGATGGGTAAATTCTAAGTTGGGTAGCGACCGCAATGTTCACATGAGAGAAACCCGTTAGACTGTAATCAAGTGAGAATGGACAGAGAGAACCCTGCCATATTTTAAATTTTGAGGACGAAATTTTTATAAGTTGGGTAGATTGTAAGCCCCTGATTTTTTCAAAAAATATTAAAATTTGATTTTTCGTAATTTTCTGGAATTTTCTGGGAATTTTCTGTATTTAAAATCAGGGTTTTAATTATTAAATAATTTTTTAATTATTAATAAATAATATTAAAATATTATGGAAATAATATTTTTGGGTGTAAAATGAAAAACTGGACTTAGGGTAATTTTTCTGAAATTTATTGGGCCTCAGACCTATTTTTTTAAATCACCTAAAACTATTTATTCATTTAATTACTTATTCATTGATTTATTTATTTAAATTAAATCCAAAAACTCAAACCCAGCAGCCCGGCCCATTCTCTCGGCCCGCAGGCAGGCCCAGCCCGCTCCCCTACCGGGTCGGGTCGGGTCCACCCGCCGCCCGACCCGCTACCCGCTACCCGGCCACCCATCCCTGACCACGCCCCCTCTTCCCCGCTTCTTCCGGCGGAGCCGCCGCCTCCGGCCCGCTCCGCCCGGCCACCTCGCCACGTCCACCCCCTTCTCCGCCACTCCTCCGCCCGTCTCGGCCTCCTCTCACCCCGGCAGCCCTATTTAAACCCCCCCCGAGCCTCCCTCCGGCCATCGAACCACCCCTCCCCGCCGTGCCAGCTCCGCCCTCTCCCTCCCAGACCACCGCCACGACACCGCCACCGTCCGGCCCTCCTCCTCCGCCGGCCAGCTCCTCCTTCCTCCTCCCTCGTCGACACAGCAGCAGCTCGGGCAGCTCCCCGAGCCACCTCCGGCCGCCCGCAGAGCCGACGAGCCCCGGCCGCCGCCTCGCCGAGCTGCCCCCTGCCCCCTCCGCCTCAGCCCGGCCGCCCAGCCGCCGTCCCCACCGCGTCTCCGGCCAAATCCCTAACCCTAGCCCTAATTCCCCCCCCCCCGCGTGTCGGACACCGGACATGTGTCCTGTGTCGTGTCGGACACGGTTTTGCCCGGTTTATCGGACCATGTTCAGGTACTCATATCTTTCTGCTCGTAACCCCGTTTCTGATTTCGTAAATTGCAACGCGTAGCCTGTATGATCCTCTCGGTGCCCAGAAAAACCGCTCGGGGCATCGCGTCCTGTGGTGATCGCACACCACGATCCAAAAATAGGAAAAACAATAACCCGATTCACCCCGGAACTGAGTACGCCCTGCCAAACGGGACGACTTGGTCGCGAGCGGTCTTCACAGATACGGGCGCGTCATTGATACGGACGCGTGGGATTTCGTAGAAGTCAATTCGGGTGTGCGTGCACACCGGGATCAACGCGTATCCGCGGACACCGCCCCGTATCCGCCTTTTCTGTTTCACGTCCTAACTTCTTGTACACACGTCGGATCGAGATGAAACTTGCGCCATCGGACTCGTAGCAATACGCTGGTCCTGTGGGTCAAGTTTGGTACGATTCTGAGAACGTTGACGAAATCGCGTGTCGTGGGCCCCACAGGCCCCGCTCGACGGGCGATTTTGTGATCGGCTCATCGGAATCCAATTCTGGAAGTTCCGTTGGGTTTGTATCATCGTTCCTGACCTGTTGACACTAAGTTTGGTGAATTTCGAGACCTTTGACCCTGACACATTTTTTCGGTGCAAAGCGGGCCCACAAGCGGACCCCGTTTTGACCCGAAATTGCCGTTTTTTGCCCTTGTCTCCAAATTGAACTCAAGAACAGGCGTTTCTAGCTATTTGATATCTTCTGAGCATGATGGTAATATTTATTTCAGTATCCGGAGTCATTTCTAGAAATTTCCCGAGGATAGAACTGTATTGGATCCAAACATCAGGCAAGTACCTGCACTTCAAGTTTATTCTTTATATTGTGATAATTAATTCCTTGCTCTACTAGTACCATTGGATGTTTACACATAATGTTAGAATACTGGATTTCATGTCTTGAATACTGGAGTTCATGTCTTACTTTTCGTGTCGGGTGGGAGAATACTAGGAGGTATGTGGTTTACCCTTCCCCCTGTCATGTCGCTAGCTGTTGGTACGCGACTGTACCATCAGCCTTATACTCGATTGTTCATTGTGTGCTAGCCGCCTAGGACGGCCTTATTAGCCTTATAACCCCCTACATGCCAACTATGTATTCTAAATACACAAGTTCACACACATAGTTTCTTGTCTTGTTACAGTTTCTGTTATCTGGTTGTAATTCCAATTTCCTGTCTCATTTATTCTTGTTTTACTCATATCCCTGTTTACAGAATTAACCCTTAGTTATTGTTACTTCTTATTTATGCATATCCTCAACATGATACTTGTCAGTTCTTTTCTACTTGTCATAAATATTTAGTTTAATCTTTGTTGTGCATTGTGTACTTTGCTCCTTTCCTGACTGGATCCGTTGATTTAGGCGATGATGAGGTTTATGCCCCCACCCATATGGCGTAGCAGGTGATACTTTTGAGGAGTTGGTTCCTACTCAGGAGGCCACTTCTGAGGAATAGTTAGCAGTTTGTTATTATTTTCTTTCAGCCTAGCAATCGGGTTTGTCCCCGATTTATCTTCTGGTTCTGTAATAAACTATGAATCTGGTTGTCACATTTTGATTTTGAAATCTTAGCATTTCTATTTCCTGTGATTATCCTTGCCTGTTTATTCTTGTGGATGAGCTAGAGATTACCTGTGAAGATGACCTAGACAGCGTACTACCGCCGATACTGCGGCGTAGGCTGGACGTACCCACGTACTCGTGCCCGAATATCCGGGTGCGGGTCATGACACCTAGGGTATACCTTTCTTATCCTAACTTCTACTCCAACATCAAGGAGGATTTATAAATCATACCTTGATCTCAATATCTAGATCCTAGGGTTGGTTCAAGATTATGGGAAGAAGAAATAAGGAGTGGAGATGGAGAGAAGAATCAAGAGAGAGAAATAAATAAAAAAAGAGGAAGAGAGAGGAAGAGAGAGGGAGAGAGAAATAGGGTTTTTTATAAAGAGAGGGAGGACAGGGGAGACCTTGGATTGATGGTCATCACTTCAGTGATCCATGGGCACTTCAGTGATCCATGGCCCAAGGACCAATCTCAACTGTTCAATGATAAAACAACAAACCAATGGATAATTGAATTGGTTTAAGTAAGTGGGATGACTCGGCAGGTTAGGTTCATGTAGTATAACAACGATATACCGGTCTGATACTAAAATCTTGAGCATTTCATTCTATATAATTTTCCTAACACAGCTCTATGGAAATGTCATTGTGTATTCTATAAGTGTATGATAGTCTCATGCATAATTATCTTGTTATAAAACCACCAACCCAAATCTAGTTAAATAAGTCAACTAGTTAGTTTATCATCTCAGCCCCAATGACTACATTTCCTATATAGTAACATTTGTCGTAGCATGGAACAGTATTCCATCATCGTAACAGTGATCTACCAATACACCTGGGACATTGGCTTCCGCCAATAGTGGAGGCACAACTTAGGAAAACTACCCTGAACCGTCTCCAACAGGTCTTTGTGCGAGCATCTGACCAGTGCAAATGAACGCAGAAGATTACCATTCAAAGATAAGGGGTGTCACACTACGTCGAGACGGGGTGCTACTCGAGACTACGATCAGGTGGTAAGGTATGTCGTCGTTCGGTCTAACAGATCGAACCACATGCTCATCTACTACCACTGGATATCCAATAACAAGATACCTATCAAGATATACAACTAATAAATACGGGTATGAGCAATGCGTGTAAGATACCATATTGATACATGATACCAGAACAATAAATATAGAATACATGAATAGTACACGTATAAATACATATCAAAAACGGAAGGTGACATCGATCTTCTTCTAATCTTTAACTAATATGTCCTTTGACTTTTTTGAAATACCCTCCGATGGACCTTGTAGTTCCTTGCAATATAAAAGTCCTCCAACCATGGCTTCCAAATTTACCAATTTGACCTGGTGAGGGTGATGATTCATGATGTGAGATAAGTATTTTCTATGGCTACCATCTTCTTCCCCAAACTTTGGGCTCTAATACAATTCCTTAACTAAAGATGTGAGGCATCCCTATAACTTTAATAGATACAAAAGAATAAAAAAAATTATAATACTCACACTCTGAATAAATATAATAAAACACACACTAAAATCTGAAGGGGATGCCAAATACACGTCTTTTGTCATCTTCTTCTTCCACTTTGTCTCTCAATCCATTGTAGACTGAGTTCACGACAAAGTCGCAACTCTTTGCTACCAAAATTGGCTTCCAAGAAATAGCTCTCTAATTTATTTATGCTCTAAGCAACTTGTATGTGGCTGAATAAACCCCTTTATGTAATGGGCATGGCCAACATGGTGGGATTGTACATGCCCTGCAAGTGCTCTGATACTATATCTGAGACTAACTTTAGCCGAAACTTTAGGCCAACCCACCTGAGATAACCAACCCCTGTCTAACGAACACCAAGCACAGATAAAGACAAGTATATGGCGGTGACTACGTCATCTGGATAAATTTCAACCTTTATAACTCAGGTAAGATTATAGGATTGATAAAACCAATGTTGAACCATTTGCCCTAATAGGTTCAACCCCTTCACCACACTAAAGAAGAAGAAAATAAGATTACAATTGAAATCACTCACCAACCCATAGCAATTTTCCTAAACAGAGTTGACGACTCCTCAATTAGATCTTCTTCTTCCTTCTGTCTTGGATGACAAAGTCCTAAGAGCAAAGCACGGACTTTCTCTTAAATTTTCTGTGTACGAACATCCCGAATCTCCAACTTGTGCTATATGCATTGTTCCTCCACCCTCAATCCATATATATATATATATATATATATATATATATATATATATATATATATATATATATATGATGATGAGAAAATCCTATTCTAGGTCATAACTGGATTTCCTAAATAGGAAGCCCTATAATAGAAATCATATTTTTCCAAAAACAACTACTTCTAATACAGACTAGACTCCAATAATCTTCCCATCCAGTCTGATGAGAGGGTGTTGATCCCATGGCTCCTTAACTGGACTCCATATATGTCGTCCCGCGACAGAGTTCCTGCTCCCCATGCCACCAATCTCTAATCCTCTAAGCTGCCTTGCATCTTCTGTCGTCTCCAGCTCCTCGACCGTCATGTCGACGCCAGTTGCCAAGCGTAGTACCTCCTACACCACTGGGATCCTACCGATATCGATGACACAAAGATCGAAGTACCTCATGATCAGCCTCACCATGACTTTTGGTTGTCCATCCCCGTCTTCTATCTTCCATCAAAAGTTGTTAACGTTCCGACGAGCTTCTTTACCCTTGGCTCAACTAAGTGGATGGTACGATTCTTTCGAGATTCAAACTCCTAAAGTTCATAGAGAGCTGTGGGTCATCGACGATATGCACAAAATATGATATTCTGATCTAGGATGCATGTGTATAGGGAGCCCTATAATAGAAATCATATTATTCCAAAAACAACTACTCATAATACAGACTAGACTCCAATAATCTTTCTCTCCAGTCTGACGAGAGGGCGTTGATCCCATGGCTCCTAAACTGGACTCCATATATGTCATCTCGCGAAAGAGTTCCTGCTCCCCCATGCCACCAATCTCTAATCCTCTAAGCTGCCTTGCATCTTCTGTCGTCTCCAGCTCCTCGACCGTCATGTCAATGCCAGTTGCCAAGCGTAGTACCTCCTACACCACTGGAATCCTACCGATATCGATGACACAAAGACCGAAGTACCTCATGATCAGCCTCAACATGACTCTTGGTTGTCCATCCCCGGCTTTTATCTTCCACCAAAAGTTGTTAACGTTCTGACGAGCTTCTTCACCCTTGGCTGGCCCAACTAAGTGGACGGTATGATTCTTTCGAGATTTAAACTCCTGAATCTGCCCACCTTCTTTTTCGAACCTGAAGCTCCCTATACACATGCATCCTAGATAAGAACATCATAATTTGTGTATATCGTCGATGACCCGCACCTCTCTCTGAACTGTGTAAATAATGATGCTCCTGCGTCAGATTGAGTTAGCTGCAAATCTTGATCTCCTCCCTGTCTTTGAACTACTAAAACCAATGTCGCTCCACAAAGTTTTGGTAAACCACCCGTTGCCAAAACCAGATCCATGAAACAACCCCCATCTGGAGATCGACCAGCTGTCATAGGACCGACATACTGACCCTCAATCTTTGGCTCATCACCATTCGTCACTTTATCTCGATGAACTGAATCCTCTGTATCCTCAAAGTATCTCGAAAACCCTCCTCGGCAAGTTTTTGACGATCTACTAACTCCTACCGAACATCCCTCGAGCCTCTATCCATATCTGTGGCCTACATGTATGACTCAGTAACTTAAGCCTATATATGCCACAACATAAATCTCCTCGATTCAGCTGGTGGGAACCCTTTGTAATCATCAAATATTTGTCCCCAAATGCGTTACGACAGCCATCATCCTCCAGCCTCCCTACCAAAACCAAGTTGTAGCATAAACTCGGTACATGTCGCACACTCTTGAGAATGAGCTTCTCACCAAGCTCCGTTATCAAGTGCACATCACAGATGCCTACAACTGCAGTCATACCCTTGGTGCCCATCTTCGTACGTCCAAACCTGCCGATGTGGTATAACATAAAGATCCTTCTATATGGAGTAATGTGATACGACATCCCAGTATCTATGACCCACTCGCCATCATGACACATACCATAGGGTTCCTCTACGTCAGTTGCTACGATGATGAGATCTTCCATAGCCATGAGATCCTCTTGATCGTCCTGCCTTTTGGCCTTCTCATCTTTGAGCTTCATGCAGTTCCTCTTGATATGACCCATTTTGCCATAGTGTGATAGCAGCCCTCCTTGTGGTCCACAGTCGCAAGATCCCAAGAACTCCCCCTTGTCCTCGCCTGTGACTTGAGTCTTTCCTTTCCGTCGGAAGCCACCAGAGCAGACTCCTATAATGATTCTACTTGCTTATGCTGGACCACTTCATTCAACAAATTGCTTTTGACTTTCTCTATCTTGACAACTCCATCAGGCACAGAGTTGCTCACCGATACCACTAACGTCTTTCATCTTTTCGACAAAGAACTCAAAAGCAGAAGGGAATGAAGCTCATCACCACTCACCATCTTTATCGTAGACAGATGATTAATGATGCCCTGAACCTCGTTCAGATATTTTATCACCGGTGCACCCTCCGTGTACTTTGAGTTGACGAGTTGGCAAATCAAAAATGCCTTATTGCCTTCCATCTTCCTTTCGTACAACCAATACAGATTCTTCCATAATGCTTTTGCTGAACTCACCATAGAAACATGGTAAAACACAGAGTCGTCCAGCCATTGGTGAATGAATCCAACAGGCTTCCGATCTAGTCATTTCCAATCATCAGCACTTTTGTCCGTTGGCTTGGTATTGTCGTCCTCCAACAGACCATGCAAGTCCTTGCACCAGAGAAGATCCTCCATCCTTGGATTTCAAATCACCCAGTTCTCCCCTGTGAGGCTGATCATATGAGTGTTCATCTACTCCGTAGACACCATTGCCAGAACCAAACCTGTAGCTCAGATACCACTTGTTATGAACACGTTGTGACCCAAACCAGAGTTGACCTATGAGGTACGATATTGGATTGGTCCCATATGTCTTAAAAATTCTAATGTAAGGCCTAAACCAATCCCAATTATCTATACCTCATGATCCCACCTCCTACATAATGGGGGACTAAATTACCAAATCTATTGTCACCCCTTTTTGAGCGCTCTACCGGAACGAGATACAATCTAACAATCTCCACCTTAGCTCATGTTCGGTAGCTGAACAACCATAACACACCCCGACTATCTTTGCTCGTTCCCGCTACCTGAGCTCCCTTCGCACACCCTAGCTATCTCTGCTCGTTCTTGCTAAGCGAACAACCTTAGCACACTTCGACTACCTTTTTTTGTTGCTATCATGCCCCAGTCCCAAAATACGTAGGACTAATTAAGAATACGTAAATATGTCAACGGTATGTATATGTCAAATCCAATATGTGAAACCCATAAGTATTATGAATAATAATTCATAAGTGGTATATGTATATTTGTCACAGGTCACAGGGCATAACTAAATCCCATCCATAGACACATGTAAATGAATATAAACAAATCAATAGATAATAATCACCAAATCTGAATAATCTAAAATAATAGTTGGGTGGAGACAAATCCACTACCAATGACTATAGCAAACTAAAATGAGAGAGTAGGACGTAACTCCAATATAAAATAAAAGATTATAAAAGAGTATGCTAAAAGATCCATCACTAAAGATATTCAAAGATGCTCAGAAGGTAAGACCTCCTCGATAGAAGAATCAGGTCCCGATTCGTACTCTTGCGGATAGTCCTGATCGTCTATACCTAAAAATGGACCAGGTCCTCAAAGGGACGTAACAAGATACATAGAAGCAAGCTATATAAACTGCAGTAAGTAAATAAATATGCAAAAGATTTTTTTAACCATCTAATATGCAATTTGGAAGATAATCTTTGTGCATATGAGTGGAATTATTGTCTTATTTACATATAATAATAATGTATTTAATAATATAATATTATCACACAAAGTTTTATCCAGAGACCTGGCTCACCGATTTAGCTATCTCATATGCATAATGATTGTCTTCTCCCTTATCCCGCACTGACCAAGTCATATACACAACATATCTAGTATTGTAACTGTATGAGTCTCTAATATACTAATCATAACAGTTACGTTTCTAACTATTACACGTTCCGAACGTATCAATGGTCCGTCAAGTACGCCAGTTTGTGCCCTATAATGAAATATCATTTCATGTGTGTGTCAAGGCCAAATAAGATATAAAAATATCCCATAAATAGGAGGTAGTCCGATAAAACTAAGTCAATATGTATAAAATAATTAAATGCTACAAAAGATGACGAACACCG
This sequence comes from Iris macrosiphon, assembly GCA_036927795.1. NCBI lineage: Eukaryota > Viridiplantae > Streptophyta > Magnoliopsida > Asparagales > Iridaceae > Iris > Iris macrosiphon. Next base: position 45,890,979 of record JAYESA010000002.1, read on the forward strand.
TCATTTGCACCCAAGTCAAGCTTAGACGCACAGTTTATATGAAAATAATTTATGAAATAATAAAATAAAATATTGAAATAAAAGCATACTGATAGTAAATATAGCAAGGTATCTTGACTGGTGTCACACCCCAGATCCAGAATACTGGATAGCGGGGGAATGACTCAACCAACCACACCTTACGGAATACCGAAGTAACCCATAATGTGTTAAGGTTGTCTAGAAATAAGGGGGTGCATACTATAATCAAGTCTTCTAAGATCGAGAACTTATATATCTCAATCATTCAAATAAATAGCAATAACATAGAATATTTCTGAACAAGTAGTAAGGCGTCCCCAACACCATATCAGAATGTTCTAGAGATCTAAAAAATATGAATGATATGCCAGATACCCAATCAAAAGTATACATGACAGTGAGTCCGTTGTAGTCTGAATATATTATATTAATGTAGGAAACTAGTGTCCAGATTATCCGGCTAATAGGTTTCGGTTGGATAAACTCCTAAAATATTATAGTTTACAAAAGACGAGTAGTGAATGAAAGAACTCACTCGTGCTCCTCAGCAGCCATCCTTCTGGTGTGTGCCATCAGTGAGGGAGAGTTACGCTTGATCCTCAGGTACTGGCTCTAAATATGGCCATACAGGATCAAACCCCAAATAGCAAGTACCACAAGGAAGCACAAAATGAAGAAACAAAACCAGTTCTGTAGCATGAGATGTTTAACCAATAATTAATAGAATATGCCCCATCCATGAAATAATATGATACCCTTCACCAAACAAGGATATAAAGTGTCATATCATATCCAGATAGATACGTCCCTTGATTATGGTCAAGCTAGAATAACTCTGCATCGTAGTTTCAGTCCATAGGCTATAGTAACACAATAGCGCAACCCAACAACCAAACAAGGACATGAGTTGAACTATCAAGCCACGACAATCTGTGTCCCTAATTCCACTCAACAGAAGGCACAATACACAAGCAGGGATATAATATTAAGTAAAAATAATATAGTGATAATAAGTAGCTTGATATGTGTCCCATTGTAACACAATAGCGCAACTCATCAACCAAATAAGGACATGAGTTAAAAAAAATTGCTGCAACGGCCCACTTCTCTAACTAAAATAAATTTAATCGCCAAACATGTGTTATGACTTGATATGTGATTACTATTTTATCCCAGTAATGCATTATATAAGTATCCTCAGATCATGCCATAATCGAGCAGGACTGGCTGAACCAATGATATACAAGCAAGAATAAATAATGCACCAGTCCCTTACAAGAGCCCAGAGCTAAATTAATAATCAGTAGCAGTTTCAGACTTTCTATAGGAAATATACTAGATCGGCTTATAATAAAGACAGATACTGCACTCTAATAATGCGAATGATATACAATATCCGTGGTGGCCAGCCTTTACTCCTAGTTAACTTAGGGTGATTCGATATGCACGATCTCGAGATAACATTCTCTCCCAATGCTCTACAAATTAAGTTGCCTAGTTAAGCCTAGTTGATTTAGAATCTCATATCGTGATCACATGAACATTCCTTCCTAAATATCATACTTTAAGTATGGGCACTCTTGATACGAATCCATATTCTCTTAAATCTGGATCCACCAAAGAATGATATAATAATCAATACTATCTAGCTATGGTTAAAGTTACTGTCCAACTACCAGATCCGTGTAAGGAAATAATTATGTATATCATGTAGCAAGTGTGTGTGGCATGACATCTCATTATATATCAAGTAGCACTCTCTTAGTGCGATCAAGTGTATCAGCACAGATATAATAGTTATGGTAGGAATAAGTACCAATATCGAGGTTATGGATAAGAAAATAATGATCACAATAATTTGTCACTCTATTATATCGATAGATAAAATAAGAGTAGTGCGAGAATCCCTCGAGATCAGATCTACAATCCTTAAACCAAACAAGGACCGGGATTACAGACCCTCCCTCGAGTTGAACTATGTCCCTTATTCTGTCCAACGTATAATAAGGTGGTCTAGGGAAAGTAGCCTATTTAGCAATTAAGTATATGTAAGGCCATATTTACAGGCTCATGCAAGGTGCTTAGTCATCTAGCGCATAGTCACATCTGGGTCACACAAGTCATTTCTAATTTAACACGTAGAATCATAATCATTCAATTAATATCCACATTAAACCAAGCAAGTGACCAAAGTGAGTAAGAAATAATAGGTACATAGGAGGAAGCGCATAAAAAGGTATTGCATAGTCGTCAAGGCCGCATATAGTCAAGGCTGCATAAGATCAAGGGTGCATAAGATCAAGTTCGCATAAGATCAAGGCCGTATAGACAGAGCAAAATCCACTCTTCGAAAAATATGTGATATGACAAACAATAAATGCAAGTTAAGTCAAGTCAGAAAAGTGACCGATGTGACATGTGATAAAAGTGTGTCAGAAGAAAAGAAAAAATTATGAAAAGTTATGCTAAGTCAGTCATAAGTTATGCGTCCAGAAGGAGAGGGACGCATAGCTCTTGGCCGCATAGACGATGAGGCTGTATACTCCTCTTGGCCGCATGAAATCTTTTAGACCTAGTAAAATTATATTCGTTCAAGTTCATATAATTGGCCAAGGGCACATGTACAAATTCAGTCATGCATCCAATAGGGTTGGCCGTATACTGAATTGAGATGAGAAGTCCAGGCCGCATAGCACTACATACCGCATAGCACTCCTCCGTCTCCACCAATAAGCAGCTTTTCGGCCATGGCCAAAAGCTCAAAAATAAGATTTTATTTCTTTCATAGAAACCTCAAATGATGCCCAAATCCAATAAAGTAAAGTTCTAAACTACTCAAAATCAGGTTCTCATCAACATAGAAAAAAGATTTTTTGAAAATATTTAGTTTTAAAAGATGAAAAACTAAGAATACTCAAGAATACCAAGAAAATCCAAAAACTTAAAACTTAGATCTACACTAAACCATCCACTGAATCCAAAACACCAAGTTCTAAATGCATGGAAAATCATATATGGAACATAATGGAACAAAAATATAAAGGTTTTCTCCATTTCTTGCTAGATGTACTTGCCTATGGAGGGGGAGAAGAAAACCTAAGAAAGAGAATGGAAGAGAAAAAATGAGAGTAGAGAGAGTAAAGTTTGGTTATATATAGAGGGTTTATGGTCTGGACCATGGGTTCAACTCATGATAAAATGAAAACAAACAAATAAACCAAGAGCCAAGTGAACCAAAGAATGGGTCTAGTCTCTCTACAATATATAACTATGCTAGCAAGAAAATAATTATGCTCCAAACATGAATATTGGGAATGTGGAGTGACATCTCTACCCACCTTAAAAAAAATTATGTACTCGAAATTCAAACATAAGGATAGCTTAAAATGTCAAAGTAATAAACAACTATCTACAAGCAATCTACACACACAAACAAGCAAGTACATCAATAACACATATAATAAAGTGAAGAAACTTTATCCCTTATGAGTGCTTGTCGATCATGGAATAAAAGATGCGAAGGCATACGAAGAAAATATACCTTATGAGTCAAATAGGTGCGGGTACCGAGATCAAATATCGTCCTCGTACTCCCACATTGACTCTCCCAAAGAGTGATGTCTCTAAGCAACAAAAACAAGATATATAGTCCGGTTCTTGAGTATCTTCTCCCTCTGATCCAAAATAGATACGGGCTATTCCTCGTAAGTCAAGTCGGTACCAACGACTAACTCAGAGTGATCGAGGACATGACTCAGATCCGGGACATACCTACATAACTGAGATACAAAAAATACATCGTGCAACTCACGTAGCGAAGGTGGAAGGGCAAGACGATAAGCAATATCCCCTACCCTGCCGAGAATATCGAACAGTCCAACGTACCGTGGACTAAGCTTCCCAAGAACTCCGAACCTAATGACTCCATGGGTAGGCAAAATTCATAAAAATACATGGTCGCCGACAGAAAATTCTAACGGCCTATAATATTGATCTGCCCAATAATGATTATGATATTGTGCAACTCGAAGTTTCTCTCTAGTCTGCTTAACCACTTCAATGGTCTGTGTGATCATCTCAGGCCCCAACATCTTCCGTTCACTAATGTCATCATATGCTAAAGGTGACCAGCACTTCCTTCTGTACAATGCCTCGAATGGTGCCATTTGTTTGTTGGCCTGATAACTTTTATTGTCCGAGAATTCTACTAAGTGAAGGTGATCCTCCCAAGACCCGCCCAGGTCTAAAGTATAAGCCCGCAGCATATCTTCCAATGTTTATATTATCCTCTCTGACTGGCCATCTATTTGAGGATGGTACACGGTACTGAATCTTAACTTAGTACCTAAGAGCTCGTATAAACTTCTCAAAAAATGAGACATAAAGAGGGTATCACGGTCTGACACTATACTTGTTGGAATTCCGTGCTGCCTTACTATATATCGTATATACTTCCCTGCTAACTATTCTGTGGACTGCCTAACTCAAAATGGAAGAAAATGTGCCACCTTCGTAAGTCGTTATACTATTACCCAAACTACATCACGTCCAGTAGGGGATCTAGGTAAGCTGGTCACAAAGTCCATCGTAATGTGTTCCCACTTACACTCTGGAATAGGCAAGAATTGCATTAATCTTGCTAGTCTCTACTGCTCTACTTTTACCTGCTGACATATGAGACATCGTGAAATAAACTGAGCTATCTCCCTTTTTAATTCGTTCCATCAAAAATATTGCTTAATATCATGGTACATATTTGTGACTCTAGGATGAATAGAATATTAAAAACTGTGTGCATCGGTCATTACTTTTTGTCTGATATCTTCACTTGGCACACAAAGATGGTTTCAAAATCTAAGTGTTCCGTCTTCGTGATTTCTTAACTCCTTCCTAAGGCCTAACTCACATTCTGTTTTAAGCTTCTGAATTTAAGAATCTTCTGTTGAGCTGTCTTGATCCTCTCCACCAAGGTTGACTGGATATGAAGATTGTCTAGTATTTCTGCTCCTTGAGGTATCACTACCTCGATGCCCATCTCTCGAAGATCTTCTAATATGTGCTTATGAGTTGTCAAGACAAAAATGTTGCCTCTCCTACTTAGAGCATCTGCAACCATATTTGCCTTGCCTGGATTATACTGAAGTGCTACATCATAATCACCAAACAATTTTATCCATCTCTCCTATCTCATGTTCAGGTCCTTCTGAGTGAATATGTACTTTAAACTCTTATAATCTGTGAATATCTCCACCGGGTCACCATATAGGTAGTATCTCCATAGCTTGAGTGCAAATACTACTACTGCTAACTCTAAATCATGTGTTAGATAATTTTTCTCATAATCTCGAAGCTATCGTGATGCATAAGCTATCATTTTTCTATGCTGCATCAACACACACCAGAGTCCTTTTCTCGATGCGTCTCAATAAACTGTAAACCCCCCAGATCCTAATGGAAATGTAAAGATCGATGTTGATATCAGTTTCTCTTTCAACTTCTCGAATGCTGCTTGGCACTCTGCCGTCCAAACGAACTTCACCTCCTTGCGGGTTAGGCAAGTTATTGGCGCTAAAATCCTTACAAAGTCTACCATAAACCTTCGATAATATCCTGCTAACCCCAAGAAATATCGCACCTTTGCTACTGTCTTTGGGACTGGCCAATTCTCTACTTCTTCAACCTTCTTGGGGTCCACTAATACTCCTGCTCCTGAGATGATGTGTCCCAAGAATGACACATGACCTAACCAGAATTCTTACTTACTGAGTTTGGCATACAACCGATGCTCCCTTAAAACCTGCAACACTCTCCGAAGATGTTCCTCGTGCTCTTCTTCACTGTTGGAGTATACAAGAATGTCATCTATGAATACCACTACAAATTAATTTAGGTATGGCATGAAGACCGATTCATTAAATCCATGAATATTGCTGGCGTATAGGCAATCCGAATGGCATAACTAAAAATTTATTATGCCCGTACCGAGATCAAAATATTGTCTTCGGTATATCTTGCTCCCAGACCCTTACTTGATAATATCCTGATTGAAGGTCTATCTTGGAAAATACTTTTGCTTCGCTCAATTGGTTAACCAATGCATCAATCCGAGGCAATGGATACTTGTTATTCACTGTTACTCCATTCAGCTACCTGTAGTCGACACACAACCGTGTCTTCCCATCTTTTTTCTTTACTATAAGTGCTGGTGCTCCCAATGGTGATCCACTAGCCCAAATAAACTTCCTTGTCTTTAGTTCTTCCACATGTTGATAAAGTTGGTTAAGTTCCATCAGTGAGATCTGATAGACTTTGTTGGAAATTGGTTCTGCTCCTGGCCTCAATTCTATGTAGATCTCCATTTCTCTTACAGGGGTAATCCTGAAAGATCTTTCGGAAATACATCAAAGAACTCTCCAACTATTCTGGAAAACTGATCCCCAATTCCCGCTACTACTGCGATGCCATCTTTATGCTAGTCCCTCACTGTCATATTGAAGATAAACTCTTCCTTGTCCGGGATATTAAACCATACTCTACCCCTATGACAATCTATTATCGCATGACTGTCTATCAACCAGTCCATGCCTAGAATAACATCGAAATAATCCATAGAAAACTAGATCAACCTTGTAGGTAATAAATGCCCGTATACTACGATTGGACACAGTAGACATACTCTATCAACTCCTATGAGACTATTACCAGTGAGTATATTCAGCCTCTCTGGCAATGCCTTGAACTCCTATACAATACGTATCATAAATTGTACATATACAAATGAATATGATGCTCCTGAATTAAATAATGATATGACAGAAAAAGATGTAACGAGAATGTTACATGCCACCACGTCACCTGATGACAAAGTATCCTCCAGAGATAGGGTAAAAGCTTGCCCTTGGCCTCGTTGTGCTCCTTGTTGCTACCCTCCTTTGGATATGCAATTGTGGCCTCACCTGTCCATACTGCTAATTCCTCTGTTGGTCGTACAACTGAGTTTACATAAGCAATAGACACAGAGCCAAAGTCCTGACTGCCAATACTGGCCCCCTGTACTGAGCTGCCCCTGGTGCTGGTAAGGCTAATTGTTGTGCTGGCCCTTCAATCCTTTGTATTATCGGACAATTAGCGATCCAATGGTCTGGACTACCACATCATAGGCACAAACCTTGTGTTGCCCTATACACATCCTTGGTATGGCCTCCCTTGCATAATACGTACATCCGACTGGGGCTTCCAATCATTGTTGTTGTTGTTGCCTCGGATGATATGGCCGAGCTGGTGCTGTTGTTGTTGATGTCACTGGCCTCCTCGGTGTTGTTTCATGAATATGAATACCATGAGATGGTGCTGACATCCGTTGTGCTGGTCCTCCTCCTCCGCTCTGTGCATGAGACCTTTTTAGGCCCACTGTCCTTGAAGCTAACCTCTTCATTGTTAACTCATGTCGCTTGGAAGCGATTAATATTTCGTCAAAGGTCTGGTAGTTATGTCCCTCTACCAATTGCTAAATTTGCAGATGAAGTCCATACTGAAACCACATCGCCCGCTCTGGTTATGTTGCCACCATTGTTGGGGCAAACCTGCTAAGTTTGCAGAACTCTGATGCGTATCCATCCACCGTCCTCCTAGACTCTTTCAGATTGATAAACCTTTGCTGTAATTCATACTGCGCTAAAACTCTGAAATACTTGATCCCGAAATGGGTTCGGAAGTTTTCCCATGAGACAGGTTATCTTAAACCATGTAAAACCCCATATTTTTATATTATTTAATTAATCATTTATTTGAATTATATTATTTTGTAGTATATTAGAAAATATAATTTATTGGATTTAATTACTAGGTAAATATGCATCTAGAAATTATGGAGCAAACTATTATTTTATCTTATTTTATTTTATGTAGGAGACCTTGTGGACGCACAATAGTTTATTTTTATGTACAAATATAATTTTTTTGGATATATATATATATATATATATATAAGTAAATTGATTAATAAGGAAAAGAATAAAGAAAATGAAAGAAAGAAAAGGAAAAAAAATTTAAATCAAAACCTAATACTAAATACCCTTAACTATCCACAACCTTAACCCCTTAGCCCAGCAACTAACCGCTAACCCATTCCCTAGTAGCCCACAGCAGCAGCAGCTAGCAATCCCCAACCCAGCACCCCGCACGAGTATCCCCTTGTTCTCATCCGCCCTCTTCCTCTATATATATATATAAAAACTTCATTGTAAAACCCTAACCCTAAACCCTTACCATCCACAGCCCTGAGCCGCCGTAGGCAGCCACTACTCTGCCGCCGCCGTCGGAGCCCAGCACCGCTACGACCAGTGCCCGTCGTTCGCGTCACATCGCAAAAATTTACAACAACGAACCCCTGTTCACGCGTAGATTCCTGCTCCATCTCGCAACCAAATTTGACCCCGTCTTCACCGGTATGTTCACGACCTATCCCTCTTCCAACTCTGTGTATTAGTTTTTTTAACAGCGCGTAACTCGAGGTGAAAACTGAGACCAAGTTGTAGGAAAACCACAACTTTAATTTCAGAATAACTTTTACGATGACCCATGTTTAAGGACTCATAACTCCCACCAGATAGATCCAAACTTAGAATTTATTTTTGCTATGTGAAGACCACATACCCGAGATTATCTTCTGTCAATTACATTAATTTATTTGGAGTTATATGCAAAATTTAATTAGGTTAAAAATTAATAAAAATCTATTTTTAAAATGACAAAAACTGGTGATACAGAGCGTGCTCCGCCAAACGGGACCGCCTCATCGCGTACCAGTTGTACCGAAAGGCGCGTATGGTATGTCCAAACGTGTGGGCTTTCACAAAAACTGATTTGGACGTGTGTGCGCGTCAAAATTATCCCATATCCGTAAAAAATCTCGTATCGTGATTTTGTAAAACATTGCACCATTTAGTGTACGCTCGTCAGAATATTGTGCCATTGGATTCGTGGGATCATGCTGGTCCTGTGACCCAAGTTTCATCCGATTCTGAGACAGTTGTCACTACCACATTCCAAAAACAGGAGTATTTTTGACTTTTTATAAATTATTAATATTATGGTATTTATATTAAATAATTATGTGAGACGTGTAATTAAATATATTATTATATGCAGTATTCATTAATGTTGAGCTGGTAGACTTGACCTAGAAGCCCACCAGACGAACACCTGACCGAATAATGGAATTTGGTATTTAATTGTTTTATTTAGAATTTAATTATTGAAGATAGTAATTAATTACCGTAATTTATTTAATTATTGCGCATTGCCGTTGCTTCAATATTTGGAGCGATACCCTAGCGTTTGCCTTCCAACAGATTTCACAACCTTGCCCTAGACGTACCTGCCTTCCATTCGGACCTTTTTGTAACTCATAATTATGCTCTCTTGTGCTTCATTTTAGCCGCACAAAATTCGTCGCGGACGTTATTTAAATTTTAAATAAACTCTAACTTTGTACAGTTGTGCGTTCTAATCGAAATTGGGGACAACCTCGACCCATTTTTTGTATAACCCAAATTAGGGTAATATTCTGTTCTGAGTCTTCTTCACTAATGATATTGATGACCCGACCTAATTTTGGCCCCATGTACTCCTAATTAATTCTTGAACGCCAAGTGTATCTAATTTTAATTAATTAAATCAAGAAACCCACTTCTGTACAATTTTCCAATAGTTGGGGACTTAATTGTAAAATTGCAATGATGTGTCACCATCCTATTGGTTTAACCCAAATGAAGAAAACCAACCCCTATCTTTGACTAGTCAACCCAACCTCTCTCTCCCCTCCTTTTTGTTGCATTTTTCTCCATGTTAAATCATGGCCCTCCATTTAAAATGGAGCCATCTCCACCACTCAACCCCTTACATAAAACCTCAACCCTCTTCCCAAAGCAACTCCATCCCAATAATTGGCCGGCCCTAATTCCTAGGGGGTCACATCATCCACCCACATACAAAAACCCACCCTCTCCATGTTATTTTCTTCACAAACAAGCCACCACCATCACCAACACCAAAACCCAAACTAACCCTATCTCACCCAAGCCACCCGGTCGGCCAGCCTTGGCAGCACAGTCTGGCTAACCCGTATCCCCGACCTTCCTTTCTTCCCCGGCGGCCAAACCGAGTCTCACTCCCCCGCCGGCCATCGTCGACGTCCTCCTCCTCCTTGCATCAACTCCGGCCCCGCACTGTCAAGCCGGGCCAGACCCCTCGGCCGGCTCTTCCCCGCAACCCCGGCGCTGTAACTCCTTCTCTGGCCTGCTGCTGTACTCCCCCTCCACTGTATCGCCTCCGCCGCACTACTCCGACAAGCCAATCCACCCAGCAACGTCAGAACTCCCGCCGAGCTACTACTTCGAATCTGGATCTTCCCTGCACCTCGGCCGAACGCCACCAAGTCACCACCATGAACACCACCTCTCCCTCTGCTCTCCTCCATCCAGCCGGCCATTAACTCCGGCGTCGAGCTCCCTGCATCGACACAACTCCACCTGCATCTCGAGCCGAAACCCCGACTCCCTGCATCCTCGCAACTCCGGCACGACCCGACCACCACCACCTCGTCATCGTCGTCGATGTCCTCGCCGACGTCATGCACGCTCAGGTTCGATCCTCCCCCTTGTATACGCATATGTGTATATGTGTATGTGCGTATATGTGTATACGTATTTGTGTGTTTGTGTATATGGTATATGTGTATTTTCAGTTAGTATATATATACATATATATACATATATATATATATATATATATATATATATATATATATAGTATATTCTCAAATTAGTATATATGTACATACATAGTATATGTTAGTACGTGTATTAATATATTTTAGTACGTATATTAATACTTATATTTTTTTGGTATATATATATATATACCTATATATATATGTATGTATTTTTGGTATAAATATATATATTTATTTTGGTATATAAATGTATGTATATGTATAGTATATGTTTGATAAAACATATTTTGGCATATATTTTTAGGATATATAAATATAGTATGTTAAATTCTATTTAGTATATAGACATATATATATACGTATTGTATATCTCTTTCCATGATATATGTTTATATATATATACAAGTATTAGTTTTATTTAAAGTATATATATATACATATATATATTAATGAAATTAATGGATATTAATATATATGTTAGTTAATGATATGTATATTTATATATCTCTACTAGATGACCCGAGTGTAAATACGGACACCCCGTAACTACACATGACCTATGACCCTGTGAACTGTTAGCAGACTACCACATGTACACTGACGTACTGGCAAGCCCCGTACCATCTTGATCGTCTGTCTTGTCCAGCAATAACAGATGCGACGCCCGTGCAAGTTGACGCACTTAACCCTAGTTGACTAGTGCCATACCTGGCATAGCCCTGAGGCAAGTGTATTATGATTGTGTGTTAGTATAGCATCTGATACAATGTTACATTTATGTTATGTCTATAGGACTGTTGGTTCGTCCTGCGAGACTTCAGGAGCAGGACATTGGTATTGAAAGCTAAGGACCCAAGGCGAGTACATTCTCTGACAGTTTCCCTTATGTTGATTATTTTTATAACTCTTTTTGTATAGCATACATGACTCTGACACTGTTCTTTACACGAGTTGGTATCATTGAGATCTGTCACGAAGAGTCATGATTTTGAATCCATCGTGCTAGCTGGGGAAAATAGGGAAATATTAGTAGCTTATGTGATCATACCCAACTTTACATGCATCATAGCTCACCCACGCCTCACGTCGGTGCAGCCTTACCTTTACATGCCTCATTACTATTACATATGGTTAGCTTGACCTCAGGGATGATCGCTAACCAATGTAATGAGTTTCTTTAGTCCCAAGTCGATCACATGATATACTAATGTTTCACACACTTAGTTATATGATTCTTGACATGTATCTTTAGTATATTGATCCAGCATCCCCACATGTTCTAGTTACTATTCTTGTACACACTTATACACCAGTTTATTGTTCTTGCGTGTACTTGTATTTCTATTTCATTGCTAGATGTACATTGATGATGACATGCTCCAGTATTCCATTTATTCCAGTATTTCTATTTCCAGTACATCCATGCTCGTCAGTATTTTTTATTGCCAGTATTCCTATCTGTCTTGTATTTCTTTACACTGTGCTATAGATTTTTATCAATATATGTGGAACTGCTGTTAGAGGTGTATTTCGTTCCAATCCAGATTGGATATATTTTTCCAGACTGTGACATAGTGGACTTGTTTCCGACACTTGGGGATTGGATGTTATTGATTACAGGTATGGTTATTTTGTCGTTAGACTTGTCTTGTATTTCATTACTTGCTTCGATATCTCATCGTGCTTTAGTTTATGTGATTGAATATTTCCAACATTATTTTGTGATATCCATGTCTCCTTATGGAGTTGGACATTCATGTGAGATTGATTAGATAGTTACATGACCTAGACAGCGTTCTACCGCCGACGCTGCGGCGTAGGCTGGACGTACCCACGCTCTCGTGTCCCTATACCGGGTGTGGGTCGTGACACATTTTTATTGGTGGCCCATGCAGGTCAGACTTCGCAAGTTGTGCGATATCATGGTAGTACGACGTATTAGTTATACTACTGCGTGCTTGCTATAGAATATAGGACATAGGATACTAGGATGAGAGAGGATACTCAATCACAAAAATTCTTGAGAGATTCCTGGGACGACCCCTTGAGAATCTTATTATAATTTCCAATTTAAATCTTTTTTCTTGTTTCCGTCCGCTCTCGCTTGTTGTTATTGAACTTGATTCTTGTTGAGCAGTTATTAAATTAAAATATTGGTATCATTGTTGAGTTTGATTCTTGTTGACCAGTTGTTAAATTTAAACTCTTGGTGTCGTTGTTGAGTTTGATTTTTATCGAGATGAATTTTATGGACTAGAATTTATGGTATCATCTGATGACATATGTTGATGAGAACAGTGAGAAAGGTAAAAACGTCTACTTGGTTATGGAGCTTAAAGTTTATCGCAGCCATATTAGTCGTGACGAGAACGTAGGAACCTGACTTGGATGTACATACTTTAGTTATGAAATTTAGAGTCTCTCACAGCCATACCAGTTGTCGTGGCGAAGATTCTATATGACATAATTATAGAGTTGCATACCTTAGTTACGGAACCTGTCGTTTATCGTATCTATTCTTATTGGCGTGGCGAGGATTCTGAGTGTCATGATTTTGGACAGACCTGTATGATTATCAGGTTATATCTTAAAATGGTTTTTAAAGTATCATCTCGAGACTTACCTATTTCCGTTATCACATGACTTTATTCCATCGTTCTTTTGTTTGCTAGCAGTAGAAATACCTTCAGTCCTCAATCCAGTCCTTGTTGAGCTTCTATTCTTTGAGGATTCCTTGTTAAGTATGATAAATTTGTGACTTGTAATGATGTCTATGTCTTGAGTATTAGTATTGACTGAGTGTTGCTTGTGAGTTTGTAAGTTGGACATATGAGCAGTAGGCCTTAATCTAGAGTTAACCCATAGCATAGTACCTTGTAGCAATAGCTCTAGGATAGGTGTCTTTATAGTACTATAAGTAGAAAGAGAGTATAGAGTATTAGTGATAATTCCAAAAGTTAGTATCAGGGCCAGCATACCCGTCCTGGATAATCATGATTATGTAATTGAGTGATCTATGTAAACAATTAAGTATCAAGGAAATTATGTTAAGGATTAATGGAGCATGACGTTCAATTTAATGGGTGATACTTGGGTGTGTGAAGAGTAAAGAAGTGCATATGCATAAAGGAAATAAATGAGTGTGCCATAGTAGGAGGATACCCATAAGTATATAGGAAAGTGTGAGTGAATAAGAATATATTGTACTAAGTAGTGAGACTCGTGTTACAGATAAAAGAAGGACCTTAACAAGTGATTTGATCTTAGTGTACCGATATATGAATGTACCACCTGATATTGAGACAAGTGATGTATTGGAAGCAATAGGTGAAAGAGTGCCTAGAAGGTATGTGCAGGATGCACAGTAGGTGATAAGTATCGGAAAACAAAAGTTCATGAAAGTGGAAGCATGAGTATTAGAAAATTCTAATGGTGTGTCATGGGTTGAGAAGCATCAATATGGATTATGAAAGATATGAAGTGTATCACAAATTAGGGTAATAGTCTGTAAAGGATTTAAGCGAAGATACATATGCATAAATCGAGATATGAAACTATATGCCCATGAGAGTAAAGTGAAACATGGGTGTTATAGAAGGCGCAAGTAATCGTGAGTTCTAATAGGTTTGATGAGATGATCCAATAATGAAGCTAGTGTTATCATACCAAGAGTACTAATGATTCCATATCGAGGATTAGTCGAGAATGATGCTAATAACAGTAAGCACTTCGTGTGATGATAATTAGATTGATATACCAGTTAATATAGATTAAAAATCATGGAAGAAGGTACGTGTGATGATAACTTTAATTCATTGGGAGTAATAGTACAAGTAATTCGGGCAGTACAATTTTAGTACACAGTTGAGAGTTGCAGACAATGGGTGTATTTGAGTGCACCTTGAGTGTTAGAGACCGTGAGCACTTATATGGATATTTGTGGATTTAAAAATTGAAGAGTGGAAATGAATTTCAATTTTTAAGAATTTTGAGGAGTTGAGATTCTATGTTATTAAAATATTTGAAAAAAAATATTTGATTCAATAAACATAGTCAGAGCTATAGAGATTTTAGAAGGGATTAAAATTTTATTTCGATATTGTGTATTTGACCTTGAGGAAAGTATATGCATTTTACTTTAAATTGTTTGAGGAGTCAATTTTGAGGATTTTATTTTGAGGATAAATTTTTTTTTTTTGGCGGGTAAGAAATATATATTAGTATATGAGTGGATGAAGTGCATACGTAAGGATCTGTTGACTTGAGCATGATTGAGATGGCACTACAAACAGACTTGGTTGTCCATCTATAGTTGTATTAGAGAAAACAGTACTTGAGTGATAAGAACAACTAGTATGAACAATTGTAGTAGGAAAGAGGACTAGCAATTGGTATACTTGTAGTAGAACAGAGGTACCTACAGGGATAGGAGTATCAAACCTTGGATGCATTATTAAACCATGGGTATATTAAAGATTCTTGGTGTCAGATTTAGGTATCAATAGACAGGTATATGCAATGAGTATGTATTCATAGATGTCTTGTGGACTAATGATTAGCTGATATGGATATCAGTATACAAGAATAGGAATTAGTTAGTGAATGTGCCAGAGTTAAGTGTATGATAGAGACAGAAGATACTGCAAGAAATATGTTAGCAGGTTCCTTCTTTTCTTCCCTCATGTTTCTTTTCGTCTTCTGATTGATTGATTCCCTAGTACCGTAGCTTGTATTTATGGTTTTTGTTAGAATATAGCTAGTAGTACACCCCGACAGAGACCATAATACCATGACAAGGGAGACTATGACCATGCATGTTTCTATATTGCGTGGTGTATGACTATAAGGTAGGTTTCTCTTAGACCTTGAGTGTTGAGAGTTGACCTTAGTAAAGGAATTAATGAAAGGAGTATGATTCGACAAAGAGAGACAAGATGCTTAAAATTCAAGGATAAATATTGATTTGAATAAAGAGTTAAGGATTTAATATGGCAGAATTGATGAATCATTGATTTTATCAAAAATGAGGTATGATTAAATTATCATTAAAATTCGAGGATAAATAATAATTTAAATTGAGAACTTGATACGACAGGATTGGCGATCTTGTTAAAACGTTGATTTTATGAAGATTATGAAATGACTGAAATTATCATTAAATTTTGAGGAAATTTAGAAGATTACTATTGTATTTGTTTGACTGTAAGATATAGATTTACTTGAAAATTTCAATTGAGGATTTTGCGAGTATTATATTATTTGAGTATTGTGTGGAAAAAGAAATCGAGGATTTAGA
Organism: Iris macrosiphon; assembly: GCA_036927795.1. NCBI lineage: Eukaryota > Viridiplantae > Streptophyta > Magnoliopsida > Asparagales > Iridaceae > Iris > Iris macrosiphon. The sequence goes on from JAYESA010000002.1 coordinate 45,907,031, forward strand.
TCACTAATGGATTAGTGTTGGATTCAAATTTTGGGATAAGTTTTTAAATTTTTTTTATAAACGTGCAAGGACTGGATTTTCGATCAAAGGATCGGATAGAAAAATTTGTATATAGTTATTTGCTCAAAATTAAGGAGTAAGATGATAAATGGGTTAGTGTTTAAACACAAACTTTTTGGACGAGATTTTAAAATTTTATTGGATTCATGGATTAGTGTTTTTAGATGGAAATTTCTTGATTTATAAAAAATGTGCATTGTTTGGATTAAATTAGAGGATTAGATATCAATTTCGGGTTTTTAATTACTAATGTCAGATTCTGAGGAGATTATGATACGAATGGAAAATTCAATGATTAAATTTGAGGATTTTCAGAAATCCAATAATTTTAGAACTTTGAAATTGTGAAATGACGATGTAGATTATTTCCCGATTTTTTGTGGTTGATGAATTTAATTTTGGAAAAAAAATATATAATAATGAATAAACGCTACTATGAGGATTTTAAATTTTGAGGACGAAATTCTTTTAAGGAGGGTAGACTTGTCACTACCACATTCCAAAAACGGAGGTATTTTTGACTTTTTATATATTATTAATATTATGGTATTTATATTAAATAATTATGTGAGACGTGTAATTAAATATATTATTATATGCAGTGTTCATTAATGTTGAGCTGGTAGAATTGACCTAGAAGCCCACCAGACGAACACCTGACCGAATAATGGGATTAGGTATTTAATTGTTTTATTTAGAATTTAATTGTTGAAGATAGTAATTAATTACCGTAATTTATTTAATTATTGCGCATTGTCGTTGCTTCAATATTTGGAGCGATACCCTAGCATTTGCCTTCCAACAGATTTCACAACCTTGCCCTAGACGTACCCGCCTTCCATTAGAACCTTTTTGTAACTCATAATTATGCTCTCTTGTGCTTCATTTTAGCCGCACAAAATTCGTCGCGGACGTTATTTAAATTTTAAATAAACTCTAACTTTGTATCGTTGTGCGTTCCAATCAAAATTGGGGACAACCTCGACCCATTTTTCGTGTAACCCAAATTAGGGTAATATTATGTTCTGAGTCTTCTTCACTAATGATATTGATGACCCGACCTAATTTTGGCCCCATGTACTCCTAATTAATTCTTGAACGCCAAGTGTATCTAATTTTAATTAATTAAATCAAGAAACCCACTTCTGTGCAATTTTCCAATGGTTGGGGACTTAATTGCAAAATTATAATGATGTGTCACCATCCTATTGGTTTAACCCAAATAAAGAAAATCAACCCCTATATTTGACTAGTCAACCCAACCTCTCTCTCTCCTCCTTTTTGTTGTATTTTTCTCCATGTTAAATCATGGCACTCCATTTAAAATGGAGTCATCCCCACCACTCAACCCCTTACATAAAACCTCAACCCTCTTCCCTAAGAAACCCCATCCCAATAATTGGACGGTCCTAATTCCTGGGGGGTCACATCATCCTCCCACATACAAAAACCCACCCTCTCCATGTTATTTTCTTCACAAACAAGCCACCACCATCACCAACACCAAAACCCAAACTAACCCTATCTCACCCAAGCCACCCGACCGGCCAGCCCCGGCAGCTCAGTCCGGCCAACCCGTATCCCCGACCTGCCTTTCTTCCCCGGCGGCCAAACCGAGTCTCACTCCCCCGCCGGCCATCGTCGACGTCCTCCTCCTCCTTGCATCAACTCCGGCCCCGCACTGTCAAGCCCGGCCCGACCCCTCGGCCAGCTCTTTCCCGCGACCCCGGCGCTGTAACTCCTTCTCCGGCATGCTGCTGAACTCCTCCCCCTCCACTGCATCGCCTCCGCCGCACTACTCCGGCAAGCCAATCCACCCAGCAACGTCAGAACTCCCGCCGAGCTGCTACTTCGAATCCGGCTCTTCCCTGCACCTCGGCCGAATACCACCAAGTCACCACCACCTCTCCCTCTGCTCTCCTCCACCCAGCCGGCCATTAACTCCGGTGTCGTGCTCCCTGCATCGACTCAACTCCACCTACATCTCGAGCCGACCACCGACTCCCTGCATCCTCGCAACTCGGGCACGACCCGACCACCACCACCTCGTCGTCGACGTCCTCGCCGACGTCGTGCACGCTCAGGTTCGATCCTCCCCCTTGTATTCGTGTATGTGTATATGTGTATGTGCGTATATGTGTATACGTATTTGTGTGTGTTTGTGTATATGGTATATGTGTATTTTCAATTAGTATATATATACATATATATATATATATATATATATATATATATATATATATATATATATATATATATATATATATATATATATATATATATATATATATATAGAGTATATTCTCAAATTAGTATATATGTACATACATAGTATATGTTAGTACGTGTATTAATACATTTTAGAACATATATTAATACATATATTTTTTTGTATATATATATATATACCTATATATATATGTATATATTTTTTGTATAAATATATATATTTATTTTGGTATATAAATGTATGTATATGTATAGTATATGTTTGATAAAACATATTTTGGCATATATTTTTAGGATATATAAATATAGTATGTTAAATTCTATTTAGTATATAGACATATATATATACGTATTGTATATCTCTTTCCATGATATATGTTTATATATATATACAAGTATTAGTTTTATTTAAAGTATATATATATACATATATATATTAATGAAATTAATGGATATTAATATATATGTTAGTTAATGATATGTATATTTATATATCTCTACTAGATGACCCGAGTGTAAATACGGACACCCCGTAACTACACATGACCTATGACCCTGTGAACTGTTAGCAGTCTGCCACATGTACACTGATGTACTGGCAAGCCCCGTACCATCTTGATCGTCTATCTTGCCCAGCAATCACAGACGTGACGCCCGTGCAACTTGATGCACTTAACCCTAGTTGACTAGTGCCATACCTGGCACAGCCCTGAGGCCAGTGTATTATGATTGTGTGTTAGTGTAGCATCTGATACAATATTACATTTATGTTATGTCTATAGGACTGTTGGTTCGTTCTGCGAGACTTCAGGAGTAGGACATTGGTATTGACAGCTAAGGACCCAAGGCGAGTACATTCTCTGACAGTTTCCCTTATGTTGATTATTTCTATAACTCTTGTTGTATAGCATACATGACTCTGACACTGTTCTTTACACGAGTTGGTATCATTGAGACCTGTCACGAGGAGTCATGATTTGGAATCCATCGTGGTAGCTGGGGAAAAACTGGGAAATATTAGTAGCTTATGTGATCATACCCAACTTTACATGCATCATAGCTCACCCACGCCTCACATCGGTGTAGCCTTACCTTTACATGCCTCATCACTGTTACATATGGTTAGTCTGACCTCAGGGATGATCGCTAACCAATGTAATGAGTTTCTTTAGTCCCAAGCCGATCACATGATATACTAATATTTCACACACTTAGTTAGATGATTCTTGACTTGTATCTTTAGTGTATTGATCCAGCATCCCCACATGTTCTAGTTACTATTCTTGTACACACTTATACACCAGTTTATTGTTCTTGCGTGTACTTGTATTTCTATTTCATTGCTAGATGTACATTGATGATGACATGCTCCAGTATTCCATTTATTCCAGTATTTCTATTTCCAGTACATCCATGCTCGTCAGTATTTCTTATTGCCAGTATTCCTATCTGTCTTGTATTTCTTTACACTGTGCTATAGATTTTTATCAATATATGTGGAACTGCTGTTAGAGGTGTATTTCGTTCCAATCCTGACTGGATATATTTTTCTAGACTGTGACATAGTGGACTTGTTTCCGACACTTGGGGATTGGATGTTATTGATTACAAGTATGGTTATTTTGTCGTTAGACTTGTCTTGTATTTCATTGCTTGCTTCGATATCTCATCGTGCTTTAGTTTATGTGATTGAATATTTCCAACATTATTTTGTGATATCCATATCTCCTTATGGAGTTGGACATTCATGTGAGATTGATTAGATAGTTACATGACCTAGACAGCGTTCTACCGCCGACGCTGCGGCGTAGGCTGGACGTACCCACGCTTTTGTGCCCCTATACCGGGTGCGGGTCGTGACACCCTTATTTTGTTTGTTAAAAACATAAATAGTTTAGTAAATAATTAATAACTAAAAGATAAGTTCATAATGATAACCCTTATGTATATGCACTATAGCTATATCTGTATCCTCTTATTATTTTAAACCATGAATAACATCCCTTAGTCTAAACGTTAATTAGTTGGATAGTTGAATTTGTACTTACTTCTACTATTTTTATAAGATAGTCCAGACCTTAATTGTTTCCCTAAGACTTAGACTAAGCCTAAAAAAGAGTTAAAGGCACTTGTTACGAACTGACGACTATGACAAATCACTGGCGAAGTAGCGACAGTTGCAGATAGACCGTTATAGTAGAGTAGTCGAAGTATTTGCAGATATACTGGTCAGGTGGCATGAAAGTATTAGACTACGATACTTGACGGTTAAAAAGAAAAATTAGGGTTATGATATTCCAGACAGGTATCCCAAGATTCTTGACCCAATAAATAAATTCGTCTTACAACCCAGACAATAACCTCAAGAGACTTTGACTACTAGTAGAATTCTTGTAAGTTGGATAGTATAGACGAGTTAGAGAATAATAGAATAGGGTATGGACAATAAATGATAAGTGTTAGAATGAAAGACCATAACTTTTAGGAAGCACTGCTAGATAGCAATGAAGTGTAATAGCTATAGTGATTTATTATGAATATGGGTTAGTGTCAATTTCGAGGACAAAATTTTTGTAAGTTGGGTAGAATGTAAAATCCTATATTTTTTTATATTATTTAATTAATCATTTAATTGAATTATATTATTTCGTAGTATATTAGAAAATATAATTTATTGGATTTAATTACTAGGTAAATATGCATCTAGAAATTATGGAGCAAACTACTATTTTACCTTATTTTATTTTATATAGGAGACCTTGTGGACGGATGATAGTTTATTTTTATGTACAAATATAATTTTTCTGGAATTATATATATATATATATATATATATATATATATATATATATATATATATATTGGGATTAATAAGGAAAAGAATAAAGAAAAGGAAAGAAATAAAAGGAAAAAAAATTAAATCAAAACCTAATACTAAATACCCTTAACTACGCACAACCCTAACCCCTAAGCCCAGCAACTAACCGCTAACCCATTCCCTAATAGCCCACAGCAGCAGTAGCTAGCAATCCCCAGCCCAGCACCTCGCGCGAGTTTCCCCCTGTTCTCATCCGCCCTCTTCCTCGATATATATATATAACCTTCATTGTAAAACCCTAGCCCTAAACCCTTACCATCCATAACCCTGAGCCACTGCAACCAGCCATGACTCCACCGCCGTCGTCGAAGCTCAGCACCGTCGCGACCAGTGCCTGCCGTTCGCGTCACACCCGCGAGCGTCGCAGAAATTTAGAACAATGAACCCCTGTTCACGCGTTGATTTTCCCTCCATCTCGCAACCAAATTCGACCCCGTCTTCACCGGTATGTTCATAACCTATCCCTCTTCCAACTCTGTATATTAGTTTCTTTTGAACAGCTCGTAACCCTAGGTGAAAATCGAGACCAAGTTGTAAAAAAAACTACAACTTTAATTTTAGAATAACTGTTGCGATGACCCATGTTTAAGAACTCATACTCCGATACAGAGATCCAAACTTAGAATTTCTTTTTGCTATGTGAAGACCATGTACCTGAGATTATTTTTTATCAATTACATTAATTTATTTGATATTATATGCATAATTTAATTAGGTTTAAAATCAAGAAAAACCTATTTTTAAAATAATAAAAACTTGTGATACGGAGTGCGCCCCGCCAAACGGGACCGCCTCGTGGCGTAGCAGTTGCACCGAAAGTTGCGTATAGTATGTCCAGACATGTGAGCTTTCACGAAAACTGATTTGGACGTGTGTGCGCGTCAGAATCACCCTGTATCCATAACAGACCCCATATCGCAACTTTTGCAAAATATCGTACCATTTAGTGTACGCACGTCAGAATGCGATAAAACTTGTGCCATTGGATTCGTGGTATCACGCTGGTCCTGTAACCCAAGTTTTAGGCAAATTTGAGATAGTTGACCAAGCTGCCTATTTGCGGGCCCTATGGTTTACTTTTGGGCGAATTTGTGTTCGGCTCACCGAAATCCCAAATTAGATGTACCGTTAAGTTCGTATTGACGTTTAGAATTTGTTTCACCTATAATTTATCCCATTTAGAGACCTTTATCCCTGGCAAGCTTTTTGGTGCAAGGTGGGCCACAAATGGACCCCGCTTTGACCCGAAATTACCGTTTTGCCCATGTGTCCAAATTGGATGAAGGGTAGTATTTTCTAGCTGTCTCGCTTATTCTGGAAACGTTGGTGATATTTATTTCAGCATCCGGAGACGTTCATTTTGAGGCCGTAGTTTCTGATCCTGTGTGCTTGACTCCTGGACGTTACACTTTGCAGCTTTCTTACTAGGCAAGATACCTTGCCAAATTACTTACAGTACTTTGCATGCTTATTATATTTCCATATATTTATTGCATGTGTATTTTTTTCAGTCATTACTATATATTATATATGTTGACACACACTTGACATATAATATCATGGGAGGGGAGGACAATTAATAGGTGTGTGGGCTATAACCACTCTGGTAAACGTATTATCTAGCACGCACTACGGTAGTGTATCACGTTGGTCGCTACGCCCGAGGTATGTCGATTTCTGGTATCGCGCTAGTCGCCACCCCCGAGGTATGTCGATTTCTGATATCCCTGACGTGTGTGTGAGTTGTGAGATTTTGATAGAGTAGCTTACCCATGTCCATACGTCGAAAAGTTGTCCTCATTATGCAGTCATATAGATTGTCTTGTACAGCGTACATATGTATTTTCTATCTATTATACATGTTTATTGTATTCAAATTAGCATGCTTCTATGTATCTTGTTACGTCCCTCTGAAGACCTGGTCCCTTTTCAGGTGTAGACGATCTTGACTATTCGTAGGAGCACGGATCAGGACTTTCCACTTATCTCTTTCGACGAGTTCTTCTCTTCGAGTCTCATTGTTCATTAGATGTTCTTATGTGGTTTCTCTTATATTCTAGTTTGGCAGTAGATTTGTTTCCATCTGACTATCATTCTCTGATACTTCATATTGAGATGCAGTTATATAATAGATTGGTTATTTATTTCTATTTGATTCTGTTGATGAAATTTAGTTATGCCCTATGACTTATGATAATTATATATCACTTATGAATTATTGTTCATATTACAGCGTACGTATGTATTATGGTATCCATATATTGGATTTGTGATATACATACGGCTGGCATGCTTACGTATTTCTAGTCCTACGTATTTTGGGACTGGCGCGTGACAAACCAACCTCTTTTTCTGCCCACCAATCTCTGGCAAGGTCTTTGAGTTACAATCGGTCCTGGTCAACTTATTCCTCAGTTGGAACCCTTGCTGCTGTCAGTATTGTCTAAATATTCTGCAGCCAAGCATCTGCGATAATGGCATCCTTAGTGCCATCTAAGTACCTAGGGTTGAGTCGACTTAACCTCACCGACGCCACTGAGTCCGTTCTAACACTTCTATCCAAGGTCGTTTGTAATCCTTGATACAACAAGACATTCTGCTCCTGCTGCTAAAGCTGCTGATGTTGTTGAGCTGCCATCCTACTACAAAAAAAAATCAAATTAGCGACGTTAAAAAATATCGCAAAAAGCTAAAAAAATATCGTTAATCACTTTTAGCGACGTAATTAGCGACGTTTTAAAGAAGTCGGAACTCATCTAGTCACTGAAAGAAAAAATATCGCTAAACGTCGTTGTACCGACATTTTTTAGCGACGTTATTGCGTCGCTAAATTAGCGAAGTTTAGCGACACAACATCGTTGATTAGCGACGTGCTCATCAGTCGCTTAACGTCGCTAATTAGCGACTTACTTAGCGACGTTATATCGACGTCTTTAATGACCTGGCAAAACTGCCATATCAGCAATTTATGACGTACAGCGACGTTTTTAGCGACGTTATTAGCGACGTATAGCAACGTCGCTAATTAGCAACATATTTAGCGACATGTATTAACGTCGCTAAACGTCGCTAAAAATGTCGCTAATTTTATAGTAAAATAAAAAAAAGAATATTAAATTATTTTTAAACTATTATTCCTGCAGTTTATTAATTCACAATCTGTATAAATAGACCCGGAGCAACCCTCCGTTGAATTTTTGGGTTTGCCGACCCCCTTGGGTCGAACACTCAACACCAGTAAATTAATATATATTTAATATGAATAATATAATAAAATTTGAAGAAAAGAAAATATTCAGCAAATATCATCGTAAAGAATACAGTAAATATATATCCATACGGCAAATATATATCCATACAATGAGTCTCATCCTAAATAATACAAATAGACCCGGAGCAACCCCCTGTTGAATTTCTGGGTTTGCCGACCCCCTTGTGTTAAACACTCAACACCGATAAATTAATATATATTTAATATGAATAAATAATAAAATTTGAAGAAAAGAAAATATCCAACAAATATCATCGTAAAGAATACAGCAAATATATATCCATATCGCAAATATATATCCATACAATGAGTCTCATCCTAAATAATATAAATAATACAAATATCCAGCAACTATACTGCTGCAGATCTGCAGGAGGATAACCACCGGCGCACATGAAGGATAAGAACAACTCATACTGCTCCCGTGAAATCGATACCGATATCGATGGAGAAGGCAGTGAGGTCGGTGTAGTCTGTGTCGATGTAGGCGCACCAGGAGGATGTATTCGCTCCAAGTCTGTGAGTCGCTGGTTGTAAGAATCCATGGTAGATAACAGCCTCGTACTGCTATGAACCATTGAATCTTGCATCATCGTCAGCCTCTCGCCCATGGATAACTGTGATGCCTACAGCTCCGTGATGTTATGGTCTGTCGAGGCTCTAAGATCATTTGTCAAATCCCGGAGCTCCGTGATGCTGCAGTCGAGCATATCGAATCGTGCGATGAGTGTCAGATCGTCTGCCTGCTGCTGGGACAGGGGCTACTCCTCCATCCTTCACAGTAACTCGTCACAGAGAGACGCAATCTGATGGTCAATGCATCATGGACTCTGGCCGACGACTGCAAGGGCTGTGTGGAATACGCAGTTATCGGGGAGGCCCTAGACGACTGCATCGCAACCAGGGTGCCATAGGATCCCGTACCGTAGTACATACCCCTCTGGAGACCACCAGCTGCGGTCACCCATAGGTCGTCCGTCGACGGAGCTGGAGCGGGCTGCGAGAAAGTATCAGCCTCTCCAGTTGTAGGTCCACTAGCAGTCGCCCGCTCACGCAGCCTAAGATACTCGGCTTAGAAAGGTTTGGAAACTCGATAATTGCCTAAGTTATATTAAAATTAACACAAAGTAAAGTAATACTTACATAGGTCTATGAGGCCCTCTCATCAATAAGATTTTTGTCCTTGCGATGGGTGGCCAAGAAGACGGTCACCATGTTTGCATCCTCACCCCTTTGTACTTGTTAAAAATATATTATTTAGTACTAAACTTAAATATTTTTTTCTACTACCATTTTATCGTACTTATATTAAAATAATATATCTTAAATAAAAAACATATCAAACGATAGAAATGTTTCGTCATCGGAATCGAGCCACCACACCACTTGGCAGTATTCCGCCTAGCCGCCTTGGCCTTCTCAGACCTTTCCTTGTAGCTCGGATCGTCGAATCTAGCCCTCATCGCAGTCCACTGCTCAGGTGTGATCCAACCTTGGATCGGTTTTCCAGTACGATCACGAGCCTTCTGGTCATCCAGAGCATCTCGGATAAGATTAACGGCAACGGTAGGAAACAGTCGCTCGATCAACTCGGCCCGGTGCGGAGGATAGAAATATGTTTGCTATAATAAATAATTTAGTAAGTGAGCATCACGGATAAGTTATATAATATGCATAAATTAGAGGATTTATTTAATATACTTTTACCTGGAAGTGCGCAAACCAGAATGCCTTTATCTCCTCCGGAGCTTCAGAGTAGGTGATCCAAGGGCCACTGTAGTTGTTCCTCAGAAATAGGCCCAGGCGTCTTTGAACCGACGATGGACGATATCTATACAGAGATAATTATTTTTATCGAAAAAGTTAATATATGATGAATAAAAAAATAAACGATATATATGATGCTAAACTATCTAATTGACTTACTTTGTACCGTCGGCCCAAATCTCTATCCTCGTCTCCTCTAGAGGTGCGCATGGAGGATCTTGTTGATGCTGGGACAACGTGGGCACGATCTCCTCAACATGCTCAACTGTCTCCATGGTTCCGTCAGCAGGAGGAACGCTGGACGAGGGAGTACTATCACGCCTGGAACTACTCATCCCAACAGTAGGAGATGTGAGTGATCGATATACTGGAGTACTGGGCGACGACGATCCGGAACCAACAGTAGGCAGTACCGGAGGAGCACTTTGTCTACCTCGAGACCTGTGGAATCCTCCGTATCGTCCTGTCATACCTGATAATAACATATGATGAATACAGAAAAACATAAATATATAGTACATTCTACAGTCAAAATGTGATGCATATCTTACAATATTCTACAGTCAAAATATAATACATATATTCATTAAAATAGTACATTTTACATTAAAAATATAGTTACATTCTACAGGAAAAATATTTTATTTTTAATCATCTTCAGAAAATTCATCTTGTTCGCCTTCCTCGTTCTCCTCTCCCTCTTCCTCCTCCTCGTCTTCACTTTTATCTACTTCGTCTTGGTCTTCGTCTTCCTTTTCGGATAATTCTACATCTTCTACATTATTACTCGGGTAATGAGTAACTTTAGTTGAGTCTACATCTACAATATTTGTTACAAGAGGTAGATCGTCCTCCTGATAAGCTATTTCGTCAATGTCAAAGGTATTACTAGCTTTAGTCTTGCATGCTGTCCACCAATCCGACCTTGCTGTCCCCCGTCTAGTATACGTTGTGAAGTACACGAGCTAAGCCTGACTTGATAGGATAAATAGTTCGTAGCCTTGATATCTACGCTTGTAGTTTATATCCACAAGACCATGCTTGTCAATTTTTCAACCTTGATTTTGAATCGGATCGAACCATTCACACTTGAATATCACGATATTAGCAAGTTTTGTGCCATAATTATATGTTAACTCCACAATCTCTCGTAAGATGCCAATGAAATTATTGTCGGGATCGACTTCTTTGTATTTCGAAGATTTGATACACAAACAACTATTTTTCGTAGAATCAAGATCCAGAAAGCTGTCTCTGATAGGAGCATTTGTTGACTTGAACCTGAACCCATTCACACAGAAACCTGGCCATACTTTAATGGCAGTAATTGGTCCCTTGGCTAGAGTTCTAATAGATTTAGTCTCGGGAGTTATTAGACGATCGACCTAAATACCAAAGTAGCGATAGTAAGTTATTTGTTTTGCAAGTACAAAATTAAAAAGTAATTACCAAGCATCTTACATATGCACTCAACCAAAAAGAAAAATGGCATATTATTTCTTGTTCTACTTCTTCATCTATTATGTAGGGTCTAACCGACCTCAACTCATCATTATATGTACTGAAAAATAATGAAGCAACTACTGATTAGTAGCATAATAGTAGATTATACTATTACATTGAGATAATGTAAACGTGGATATATTAATTATGTCACGCCCCAGTCCCAAAAATACGTAGGACTAGGACACGTAAGCATGCCAGCTGCATGGATATGGCAACTCCAATATAGAAACCAAATCCATACGTACGCTGTATTATGAATATCAAATCCACAAGTGGTATAATATATGTCACAAGTCACAGGGTATAATCTAAATCTCATCCACGAAAATCAATATAAATATATAACCAGTATCTATGAAACTAGATCTCAATAAGAAGTATCTAAGGAGGATAGTTGGATGGAAATAAATCCACTACCAACTCGAATATAAGAGCAATTACAATATGAGTACAACACAATAAACACTATATAAGTATACCAGCTAGCAATCACTGCTCGGAGAGAAGACATCCACGAAGCATCTATAACCATCCAAATCTGCGCTCCTGCAAATACTCAAGAACAGGTACACCTGGCAGGGGACCAGGTCCTCAGAGGGACATAACAAGATACTTAAACACATGCCAATAAAGTACTGAAATAAATATCCAATGGGTCGCCTAACCGTCTAAAGTGAATGCAGTTTAAGAACAACTTTCCCAACGCGTGGGCTATCTGGCTAAAATAGGATTGGCATGGTTCTTTTGGAGATCCAGGGGCCTACAAAGGCACGGCGTCTTTCTAACACCGGAGGCCCGCCTGATAATAATATAATATATAGTGGTCATCATGACCGCGCATCTCCGACGGAGCGTACGGGTTACACAAGAAAAGTGCAACGGAGCCCACACGCCTTACTTGTTGTTCTCCTCACCCCATGCTCTAAGCATGTCACATCCATGATACGATAATACCTCTAATAACGGCCAAGTCTACTAGCATGCAAAGTTTCTAATAGCAGTTATTCCTAACGCACGGCCCACACGTACCGATGATCAGTCAATACGTACGTCCGTGATCTATATAAGACTCACAACTCATGTAAAAATATGTGTCACAGTCAAATGAACCTGATGATGCTACATGATAATGGGGTAGTCTCATAACCAAGGTCAATGCAAATACATAAATAAAACATATCACGACGACACCGCCGCGCGCATTTTATATAACAGTTAAAATATATGAACTAAAGACAGAAAATAAAGATGCATGCAACATATGGAATATAAATGACAGTACAATGGCAAGGTATACTTGCCTGGCAAGGAAGCTGCAATGTACCAATAACCTGCTCCAGAAATCGCGCAGAACAAATCCAATATCCTATGTACACATAATATAATGCAATAGAATCATTAGTCTTTACACTAGCACATACACAACCACATTTATACTGGACTCAGGGGGTATACTAGGGGTAACACTAGTCATCTAACACGGTCAATTACGCGTTGAATTACGCGGGTGTCGCATCTTCAAGTACTGTACGAAATCAGTCAGTCAACTGACAGGTGTCTATGCCAGTACGTTAATGTACGCAAGGCGGACAAATCCACAAGTTCTTAGGGTCAACATGGTCAAGGTAAGTATGGGATAGTCCACGGTGTCCTAGGGTCGTACAGTCTGAATATTTAGTCATAATTATCAATTAGCATTTACTTACATATATATTCATATAACTATATAATAATATAACCATCAATTTATTTACACAATTATTTAGTTCTAGAATAATTACTCTAAAATCCTATTTTAATCTTATTATTCTGATTTTTATGTTAATTCCTAAATTTTGTCCAAAGAAACTGAATTTTATCAACTCGAGACTCATGGCACGCAAATTGAGGCGATCTGTTGACCGAAAAGTCAATCGACACAACTCAACTTTCATGCATGATTTCCTGTAGATTTCAGCGTCAAAAATATGCTAGAATTTATGGCTTGTCCGAATTTAAATTCGTTTGGGAATTATGGCACATACAAATTTTGTATCGTGCACCGATGGTTAAATTCTAACCTAGAAGTTCTACAGAATTAACAGTAAACAAATACTTTGAATTAAATTCTGGAAAAAATATATGTCGATGATCTCGATATTAGCTTTCCGAAACTTTAAACGGTTCATGATTCTGATTCTGGGTTCTCCCGAAATTGCAAAAACATCGAAACACGTCTATTTTTGGACATGCTGTGCTCTACGAATTTTCCAGAATTTAATACTAATAATTTCAAAAAACAATTTATAAAATCAGAAATCTAACCTCAATATCTTTCTAACAAAAAAAACTAGGCCTCGTTTGGAGTCCGGAGCTATGCGCAATGGCTTCTGGAAGATGAAGGAACCATAGATGACAATTCTCCAAAAATTGGCTGAAGAAAAACCCTAGAAATTAATATCTAAACTATTATATATATAGAGGAGAGAGAAAGAGCAGCCGTGGCTCGGATTCTGCCATGTGGCAGCCATCCGTGGCTCCCTGCTCAGATCGAACGGTCAGATATTCATGCGGCTCGGCTCAGCTGAGTACGACTCGGACTAGGGCGCGGCTCGGCTCGGCTCGGCTTCACCCCGCGGTCACTGACAGGCGGGCCCGGCACTGTTCACTGCTGGAGGCTGACAGGTGGGCCCCCTGTTTGCTGACTGGGCAGAATTAATTACTTTTTGTGTTTTCTTTTTCAGAAATTAGTTTTTAATTCAGTTTTTCATAATTAACTCCAAATAAATGCTAAAAATAATCAGAAAATTCCCAAAAAAATTCTAGAAAATATATTTGACTATTTAGAACCTAAAATAAAATTTTAGGATATTTTTAATTAAATTTAAATATAAAATAAATTCTTCAAAGTCCTAGAAAATTAGTGTTTCTAGTTTTTAATTAACTAAAAATTATGGAAAAATCTCAATAATCTAAAATAGCCTAAAAATAACTCTAAATAAATATTTATATAAGTAAATATATTAGAAAATTTTATTTTCTGATTAACTAAGAGAATACTCTAAATAAATTCAATATTTATAATTAATATAATAATATAAAAATATACACAAAAATACCTATTTTGGGTGTGGGAGTTTACAATCTACCCAAATTAAAATAATTTTGTCCTCGAAATTAAGATAAGGCATAATTTGTTAAATCCTTCACATTCGTACTTAAGGTACGTCAATCGCAATCTCTTCCAAAAATTTAAATAACAAAATCTATTCAAATCTATCGCGATCACTTCAAAATTAAGATAACCACTGTTTAAATCAAAATTCAACATGTCGTAATCTCTCCTCGATTTTTAAATAATCAACATCCAAATCTAACTCAAGTCTATATGACATCCCACATCAAAATTTATATCACAATTTCCAACTATCATAATCTGCTCTAGAAGTAATTCGAGTCCAATATTATTCCTATTTTTACTTATAAATTTGTATTCTTCAACTTTTTAAATTTCATTCACATCCTCAATATTTTAAATAGGTAGTCCAACCATCAAATTTTAATTCTTAATTTAAATCATCAAATTGAAAAATAATTTAAATGCAGTCCACCAATGTTCAAGTCTGAAATTATATATTTATCCTTCAAATTCAAATTGATGATTTTACCTTCAATACTCAAAAATTTAAATTATGTACTTAAGGTATAAATGTTGGGTCCTCAATATCAAGATTTTTAAAATTCATTAATCCTCATCATCTTAGTCATTCTTCTAAAATTCTTAAAATTAAAATGGTTTGAACCTCTCCCAATCTAATCTTACTCGATCACAATCTAAAAGAAATTCCTCTCGAGTTGCCAATGCACTGCTACCCAACTTAGAATTTACCCATCTATCACAGAAGGCTATATACTTTAAGAAAAATATTCCTTAATTTATTTACTCATGTCATTCAATCTTTAAAACTTCAACGCCGATTATATCATATATGATATGTCCTTAATTATAAAAGAATAATCCTCAAGTATGTGATCGGCCTATGGGGTATATCTAGTACTCTCTGTGTATCAAACTTATACCTAGCACAAGGTTTCGTCTTTCCGAAATAAGGGAAGACGGAGATCAATAATAAAGAGTTCAAGGGAGAGGTAATAGAATAGAAGTATCGGGATCAAGGCGTTTAAATAATTCAATAGGAATTGTCAAAGCAGTTGTGGATTGAAATCCTAATTTGTAATTCTTTGTTCGCATGCTCATATTAGTACAGTTATGTAACCGATACGATATGTCAGACATGTCTAGAGGGCAAGTACATTCGTCTACTAATCACTATATATCTCAATCCACGTAAAGTAGTTATGCGAAGGGCGAATCAAGCACACTAAGGTTAGCTAGACCTTAATACACTGATTCTGAAATATATTAGTGTGCGCGCCCAATAATACATATGTCATGAACAAGCTCGATAAGGAATAAGCTTGCAAAACTAGGCTATAATAGCGGCATAATTCGAGGTAGCACAGAAAATATAATGCTGGATTATGATGAGAGAAGTTACAAATAATTCAAGTTTGCAAAAACGAAAACAACATAAGCAATAATAACAAAAGACTCTACAATCTCTACAGTTATCATACAATCTCCTTGTCTAAGTTGCTAGTCGACCAAATAGGGCATGGACCTCTAAATTCTATCGTCTGAATAAATACTGTCGTCTAATGCTAGCATACAATTAATGTCATTCAATTATACTTCAATAATGGGTCAAAAGACTATGTGATACTAGGGTGTGAGGTATACTACCTAACTTATAACAATTGAACTACTATTGTAATTGTCTTAAGGATACTATAGAAGCTCATGTTAAGGTCTACGAGAAAGGGTCTTAGTACCTATTAGGGTATCCTCCTATGTTACATAGGCCATGGTCGTCTTAAGCCTTAGTCATAGTGCTTATAGAACAAGTATCCATAGTAAGAATAGAAGAGTTACTAGCCTCAAGGGAAAAGGAGATATAACTTATATCGTGGTGGGGTACAAATTATGGGGTATACAACTAGGGGTAATCATCACAATCTAATTGAATAACTCAACTATCAGGTTCTAGCTACAAGGTACACAATTCAAAATTTGAGATTACAACTATGACTATAGCAAACTATATATCCTATCGTAGAGTATAATCACTTGGTCTATGATCAGAGGTGGCAGGTGGCACGAGTTAAAAGATGAAGAAGAGAAAACATGATTAGTCGTCGCACAAATAACGAGCGCTAGGGTTTCAGAGGAACAAATATATGAAATTAAAATAGAGAGGCTATAGATAATGTCATGGTTTCCTAAGGGGAGATGCTAAGCTACTCTCTGTGTTTGCGGTATGATCAAGAAAATACTATATTCATTGCTCTTGGCTTCCTAAGGTGCTGTCTACTAATAATAAAGACAATGATCTAAGTTTATAGTTCTAATATTATCTAACTATGAAGGTTAGGTTCAGTCCTAATGTTCAATATTGGTTCTCCATTGGTTCCTCAATACTAGGGTCAACATTATGGTAAAACTTCTAACTATCTCTAGTAGTGTCTATACTACTCAAGTCTTCTTAATACATCAAGGGGTAATGGTATACCAATCTAAAGATAAGGAGTTCTAGGGTTCACTAGATATTCTAAACTTAGTGGTGTGTCTATATTCTCGTTGTATTCTTAATAGGTGTGCTACTCTAATTATCATCCTAATAACAGGGGTTCCTATATTCTAGCGGAAGGCTATATATATACTCAAGGAACTTATTAGGGAAGTACAGGAATCAAGCAGGATACAATTGTTCGAATAGAGCAGAGAGGAGGAAGATGAATCATAGTCAATTGTGGATGAGATCCTATACTCTAGTCCTAGGTGCAGGCTTGCTCGGTACAGTAACGTAACCGAGATAATATGCTCTCGACCTGCATGGGCCACCACAAAAACATGTTACGTCCCAGTCCCAAAAATACGTAGGACTAGGACACGTAAGCATGCCAGCCGCATGGATATGGCAACTCCAATATGGAAACCAAATCCATACGTACGCTGTATTATGAATATCAAATCCATAAGTGGTATAATATATGTCACAAGTCACAGGGTATAATCTAAATCTCATCCACGAAAATCAATATAAATATATAACCAGTATCTATGAAACTAGATCTCAATAAGAAGTATCTAAGGAGGATAGTTGGATGGAAATAAATCCACTACCAACTTGAATATAAGAGCAATTATAATATGAGTACAACACAATAAACACTATATAAGTATACCAGCTAGCAATCACTGCTCGGAGAGAAGACATCCACGAAGCATCTATAACCATCCAAATCTGCGCTCCTGCAAATACTCAAGAACAGGTACACCTGGCAGGGGACCAGATCCTCAGAGGGACATAACAAGATACTTAAACATATGCCAATAAAGTACTGAAATAAATATCCAATGGGTCGCCTAACCGTCTAAAGTGAATGCAGTTTAAGAACAACTTTCCCAACGCGTGGGCTATCTGGCTAAAATGGGATTGGCATGGTTCTCTTGGAGATCCAGGGGCCTACAAAGGCACGGTGTCTTATGAACACCGGAGGCCCGCCTGATAATAATATAATATATAGTGGTCATCATGACCGCGCATCTCCGACGGAGCGTATGGGTTACACAAGAAAAGTGCAACGGAGCCCAAACGCCTTACTTGTTGTTCTCCCCACCCCATGCTCTAAGCATGTTACATCCATGACACGATAATACCTCTAATAACTGCCAAGTCTACTAGCATGCAAAGTTTCTAACAGCAGTTATTCCTAACGCACGGCCCACACGTACCGATGATCAGTCAATACGTACGTCCGTGATCTATATGAGACTCACAACTCGTGTAAAAATATGTGTCACAGTCAAATGAACCTGATGATGCTACATGATAATGGGGTAGTCTCATAACCAAGGTCAATGCAAATACATAAATAAAATATATCGCGACGACACCGCCGTGCGCATTTTATATAACAGTTAAAATATATGAACTAAAGACAGAAAATAAAGATGCATGCAATATATGGAATATAAATGCAGTACAATGGCAAGGTATACTTGCCTAGCAAGGAAGCTGCAATGTACCAATAACCTGCTCCAGAAATCGCGCAGAACAAATCCAATATCCTATGTACACATAATATAATGCAATAGAATCATTAGTCTTTACACTAGCACATACACAACCACATTTACACTGGACTCAGGGGGTATACAAGGGGTAACACTAGTCATCTAACACGGTCAATTACGCGTTGAATTATGCGGGTGTCGCATCTTCAAGTACTGTACGAAATCAGTCAGTCAACTGACAGGTGTCTATGCCAGTACGTTAATGTACGCAAGGCGGTCAAATCCACAAGTTCTTAGGGTCAACATAGTCAAGGTAAGTATGGGATAGTCCACGGTGTCCTAGGGTCATACAGTCTGAATATTTAGTCATAATTATCAATTAGCATTTACTTACATATATATTCATATAACTATATAATAATATAACCATCAATTTATTTACATAATTATTTAATTCTGGAATAATTACTCTAAAATCCTATTTTAATCTTATTATTCTGATTTTTATGTTAATTCCTAAATTTTGTCCCAAGAAACTGAATTTTATCAACTCGAGACTCATGGCACGCAAATCGAGGCAATCTATTGACCGAAAAGTCAACCGACACAACTCAACTTTCATGCATGATTTCCTGTAGATTTCAGCGTCAAAAATATGCTGGAATTTATGGCTCGTCCGAATTCAAATTCGTTTGGAAATTATGGCACATACAAATTTTGTATTGTGCACCGATGGTTAAATTCTAACCTAGAAGTTCTACAGAATTAACAGTATGAAAATACTTCGAATTAAATTCTGGAAAAAATATATGTCGATGATCTCGACATTAGCTTTCCGAAACTTTAAACGGTTTATGATTCTGATTCCGGGTTCTCCCGGAATTATGAAAACATCAAAATACGTCTATTTTTGGATATGCTGTGCTCTACGAATTTTCCAGAAATTAATACTAATAATTTCATAAAACAATTTATATAATCAGAAATCTAACCTCAATATCTTTCTAACAAAAAAAACTAGGCCTCGTTTGGAGTCCGGAGCTATGCGCAATGGCTTTTGGAAGATGAAGGAACCATAGATGACAATTCTCCAAAAATCGGCTGAAGAAAAACCCTAGAAATTAATATCTAAACTATTATATATATAGAGGAGAGAGAAAGAGCAGCCGCGGCTTGGATTCTTCCACGTGGCAGCCATCCATGGCTCCCCGCTCAGATCGAACGGTCAGATATTCACGCGGCTCGGCTCAGCTCAGTACGACTCGGACTAGGGCGCGGCTCGGCTCGGCTCGGTTCGGCTTCACCCCGCGGTCACTGACAGGCGGGCCCGGCACTGTTCACTGCTGGAGGCTGACAGGTGGGCCCCCTATTTGCTGACTGGGCAGAATTAATTACTTTTTGGGTTTTCTTTTTCAGAAATTAGTTTTTAATTCAGTTTTTCATAATTAACTCCAAATAAATGCTAAAAATAATCAGAAAATTCCCAAAAAAATTCTAGAAAATATATTTGACTATTTAGAACCTAAAATAAAATTTTGGGATATTTTTAATTAAATTTGAACATAAAATAAATTCTTCAAAGTCCTAGAAAATTAATGTTTCTAGTTTTTAATTAACTAAAAATTATGGAAAAATCTCAATAATCTAAAATAGCCTAAAAATAACTCTAAATAAATATTTATATAAATAAATATATTAGAAAATTTTATTTTCTGATTAACTAAGAGAATACTCTAAATAAATTCAACATTTATAATAAATATAATAATATAAAAATATACACAAAATACCTATTTTGGGTGAGGGAGTTTACAAATTACTTACCCCTCTAGCTTCTCCACTTCATCATCGTCGCAATTGAGTAATATATACAACTGAGCAACCTTAGCTCGTCGTCATTCAAATATTTTTTCTTCATTTTTCTCGAAGGCTTTTCGGACGCATTGAATATTTTGAGTATTGCATCATTAGATTCCTGATATTCGTCATCATTTCTCGGAGCTTTCATTCTATTAGTAGCAACATACGGTTTAAAATACGACGAGCAAAAGTTTATAATCTCCTCGAGAATATAAGCTTCACAAATAGAGCCCTCAACCCGTGCCTTATTTTTTACCTTTCTCTTTATGTGATTCAGATGCCGATCGAAGGGGTATATCCACCGATAACCGATAAGACCACCAACACGTGCCTCAAGGAAAGATAAATATGCAAATGCTCCATAGAGTCGAAGAATCCAGGAGGAAATACCTTCTCGAGCTTACACAGTGTTACCACAATGTCCTTATCTTACTTTTCTAGACGATCGACGAGCAACTTAGTACAACAAAGATCTCTGAATTATATACTGCGCTCTGTCAATGGATCCCAAACAACCTGCGGTAAGAATTCTCAAAATGCAATCTAAATTAACCTCTCCATGAATACGTGACAATCGTGGCTCTTCATACCCGCCAGTTTATTCTTCTTGAGGTCGACGCATCTTCTCAAGTTCGATACGTACCCGTCTGAAAACTTTGGACCCTGAATCCACCTACAAAGTCTCCATTTATCCTCTTTCTCCAGTGAGAAAACTGACTTAGGTTGCTTTAACTTTCCATTCACCCCTCTATCAAATACAATGCAGGACGTCTACATATTTCTTCTAAGTCCAACCTGGCCTTCATATTATCTTTCATCTTCCCCTTTATCTCCATTAGAGTATTAATTATGTTATCAAACATATTCTTCTCGATATGCATGACATCAAGGTTATGTCTGATCAGATTGGTGCTCCAATATGGCAGATCCCAGAATATACTCATCTTTGTCCAGTTATGGGTGCGACCAAATCCGTCACACATGTACCCCTTAGCAGGCTCTTCGATAGTACTTAGTAAATCTTTTATCTCTTTCCATATCGTGTATCCGGGCCACCTTGGTGGAGGATTGGCATTCTCTACAATTCCTGAATGAAAAGCATTCATGTTCCTCCGGTACGGATGATCCTTCAGCAGAAATTGTCAATGATAATCGAAGAAGCACGGTTGCCTCCGTGTTTCAAACGGAAAGCCTTAGTACGGTCCATGCAATACGGACATGAGAGACGACCATGGGTGCTCTATCCCGATAATATTCCATAGGCCAGAAAGTCGTTGATGGTCCACATAAGTGATGCCCTCATCTGAAAATTTTGCTTTCTAGAAATATCGTACGTGTTGGCACCTACTTCCCATAGCTGATTCAACTCATCTATTAAAGACTATAAATACACATCGATGTTCCTCTTCGGATTATTCAAACCCGGGATAATAACGGTTAGGAACATATACTGAGTCTTCATGCACATCCAAGGTAGTAGATTGTACGGAGTGACGATCACAGGCCAACATAAAAACTGGGACCCCGAAAGTCCGAATGGGGTAAAACCGTGAGAGGAGAGCCCCAATCTGACATTACGTGGATCCGAAGCAAAATTTGTATACTCTCGATCAAAGTACTTCTATGCTTCTCCAACGGATGGATGATCGAATACTCCTTCGATCTGTTTTTGCCTGTGCTAACTCATGTTTTCTGCAGTCTCCTTAACCATAAACAACCGCGGCAACCGCGGCATTAAAGGCGATAGACTTTCCTCTAACAGTGGCCTTGTAGCGACCGGTACCACAGAATCTGCACGCATCTTTATCCTTGTCGTCTTTGTAGTACAACATGCACCCGTTGTGACATGCATCAATTTTCTCGTATCCCATCTAGAGGAATCTCACCATCCTCTTAGATCGATAGAAGTCTTTAGGCAACTTTGAACCCTCGGGCAAGATCTCTATAATCAAATGATCAGTCGATTATAGCATTCTTGTGACATATTAAAATTGAACTTGGTGCGCAATAATCTTGTAACCACCTCCAACGGTGAATGATCCTCACAACTAGGATATAGTGGAGTCCTTGCATTCTCTAGCAACTCCATAAACTTTACAGCATTGGCATTCGATGTCTCCTCAGCTGCATCATAATTGTCCGGATTGAAACTAGGTCCCGCCGTATCATAATTGTCTGGATTGAAACTAGGCCCTGCCGTATCATAAACCATGTTCACCCACCCATCGTCGTAAGTATCGTGGTCATGGACATCCATATACGGCTCCACATAAGGCTCCGACTCTGATGCTAGAGACATAAGTTCTCCGTGCACGGTCCGCTGATAGTAATTCGACGTGAAATCCTTCGAGTACAAATGATATGTGACTTCCACTTCTGGATAATATTTACTGTTGCGACATCTCACACACGGACACTTAATTTTGGTACCGTCCATGTATTGAGGGAACACCTTGGCGAACTGCAGGAACTGTTGTACACCCTCAATGAATTTATTCCGCACATCGCATATGTCATCAGGATGACGGTTGTACATCCACGAACGATGACGCATATAGTAATTTATATCCATTTCTAGATATTTCTGCAAAAATGACAGTATGTATCATATAAATCATTACATACAGTGTGATTCTCTAAAGAAGAAGCTGACAATTAGTTGGCCAGGTAATCTATATTTGAAGTCACATAGAAGAAGCAAAGTAGGATATATATGATTATAATTGTGCATTACCGTCAAGAAGGATGTGGTAAGTATGCTTTAAAGTTTTCCTACGGAACTCCATTGTAGCATTCTCAAATCCAGAATCACTAGTTTTCCTATGGAACATAAAGTATAATCATGGATCCCACCGATCACTTGTTGTAATAATTTTTTTGCTGCTGATATGGTACACTTGTATCCGTGTATCAACTCCTCTAGGACTTTTGATTCCTCGAAAGTTAATCTTTAGTGAATACGAGGTGAATCCTAGTATCCCAAAAGTTATTGGTTACCAGCTTAGTTTATTTTCATAAGTTTAAAAACACAAGATGGTGGTGTTACAGATATGTAGGAAGGAACAAGTTACATTACATTATACATTGACACGGTAATATAGCCAAGCGACGGGAATTACTGTTCAATCAAGGGGAAGGGGAAGATGTTCTGTTGACAAACATGGGCCGGGTGATAGGTATGCATCCGTAACTTTGTATGAGCTGATCAATTAATATCCAGAGGAGAGAAGAAGATTAATGACACTGAAAGAGGGTCATCTCACGTCAATCTCGGACATACGAACGAACACCAATTGTGTCCGTCCTGGAGAGAACATCCTCATTTTTACATCATTTACACAATTAATCTTTTATTATTCGTAGCTTCTTTACACTGAAGGACACTTCATGTTACATGAATATACTAATTTAGAAGTATTTATGACTAGATATTTTATTTCGTTCTGGAACACTGTGGATTATGTACTAGATGACTAGTAGTAAACTTGTAAATGAGCATCAATCTAGGTTTTGCAAGGTTGGTGGTTTGAAACTCGTTCATATGGTTTGTCCACTCCACCCAAGCAACATGCACCTTTAGGAAATTAATGTCACCACATCCTGGCACTCCTAGCTCCTCCTAAAGCAAGGGCCTATTATATGGCTATGAGGAAATAAATAAATAAATAAATAGGAGGTCTAGGTCTATCGCTTCCTCTTTCCATGTTGTTTCTAGCCAGCTTTGCTTAATATCGAGATGAACACACAATTGGCACCAACATAGCTAACACCCCCCAGCTGTAAACATGCATGTACCCAGGCACATGCCTATCCAGCTATGGGAATGACATGTATTTAAGCAACCACATCATTGTTTCAAGGTTGAAGATTGGTAGAAGATAAGATTAGACTGAGAGAGTACCTAGAAGAGCCAGCTATGGGAATGACATGTCTCATTTAGTTGGTCCTAAACTATGCAGACTATACAAAGGCTACTGGAGCTCAAAGGGACCGACACGAAAGCGATCAATAAATCCGGAGAGACGGTACTGGAAATGGCCGAGAAGATGGGAAACGCCAGCGTGGCGGCCATACTCATGGAGCACGGCATCCAGAGCGCAAGGAACCTCAGGCCCCCGAACCCTAATCCTAACCCCAGGTCAAAAATCCTAACCCTAACCCTAACCCTAGGTCCTGATCCCAGGTCATGTCAGTTTTGGGTTAGGGTTGGTGTCACCTGTGTGTGTGTGTGTGTGTGTCAGTGTCAGTGTCTGTCAAGTGTGTATGTTGTGTCAGTATCACATGTGTGTCCTGTGAGAGAGAGAGAGAGAGAGAGAGAGAGAGAGAGTTAGGGTTTACCTAGAGCTCGAGGAGGAGGAGGGGGATGCCGGAGTAGCCGCTGTGGAGACGCCGGTCGCCGGAGAGGGGGGGTGGGGGAAATCGAAACTTTTTTAAACTTTTCGAAAAATTCGACAGATGGAGAAAAACAAAACTGAGCCCTAATTAATAAAATTTTAGCGACATTTAGCGACGTCAAATAAAGACATCGCTAAAATAAATTTTAGCAACGTCACAAACGTCGCTAAACACGTTGCTAAATATTTTTAATATAAACATCGCTAAATACGTCGCTAAACCTCGCTAAATTAGACATATTAGCGATGTTTAGCAACCTTAATTGAACTTATAGCGACTAATCTTTTAAAAACTAAATAAAAGTCGCTAAATATTGCTAAATGTCACCATTTAGCGACGTCTAGCTACATTTTTACATGGAATCGCTAATTTATATTTTATTAGCGACGTTTTCCTTTAACGTCACTAAAAACGTCGCTAATCCCGCTTTTTCTAGTAGTGTCCTTCCTCGAATAATCTCTAGCAATGTCGGTATATCAAGTGCTATTGGCACTACTGGTACGACCGGGGGTACTGAAACTTCTGGCATATGTTGTTCCTCGTGCTCCTCTACGGGTTCTACTTTGATCCCTCCAGGAACGGGTGATATCTCTCGTTATGGTCCAATGGATCATTTTCCTACTGAAACTACTAGTGCTCCAACCAACAATTCTGGAGAAGCCCTAAAGAAAAGGACACAAGATAAATCAAGAACAAGACAAGAAAAGATCGAGGAATCAATGGTATAAAAGTCAAGATGAGTTCGAGGGGGCAGATTCAGGATTTTATAGAGGAACATGTGTGATTGAGATTTTTTATAATCAGGCCACCCCACAAGTCTGAAAAAGACTGACATGCATGGGCCACCACTAAAACCTTGCCATACCCCAGACCAAGAATACTAGAGAGCGGAAGAATGACTCAGCCAACCACACCTTGCGGAATACCAAAGCAACCCGCAATGTGTTAAGGTTGTCTAGAGACAAGGAAGTGTATACTACAATCAAGTATTCTAAGATCGAGAACTTATATATCTCAATCATTCAAACAAGTAAAAATAACATAGAATATTTTAGAATAAGTAGTAAGGCGTCCCCAATGCCACATCAGAATATTCTAGAGATATAGCAAATAGAGTGATATACCAGATACACAATCAAAAGTATACATGACAGTGAGGTAGCTATAGTCTGAATATATTACAATCATGTATGAAACTAGTGTCCAGAATATCTGGCTAACAGGTGCCAGTTGGCTAAACGCCCAAAATATTATAGTTTATAAAAGACGAGTAGTGAATGAAGGAACCCAATCGTGCCCCTCAGCAGCCATCCTTCTAGTGCATACCATCAGTGATAGAGAGATACGCTTGATCCTCGTGTGATGGATCTAAACCTGGCCATACAAAACTAGTGGTGTCAGACCCCAAATAGCAAGTACCACAAGAAAGCATAAAATAAAAAAATAAAACCAGTTCTTTAGCATAAGATGCTTAACCAACAATCGATGGCATATGCCCCATCCATGACATGACACGATACCCCTCACCAAATAAGGATAGGAACTACCATATCGTATCAAGATAGAACACGTCCCTTGATTATGGTCAAGCTAGAATAACTCTGCGTCATAGTTTCAGTCAGTGGGCTATCGTAACACAATACTGCAACCCAACAACTAAACAAGGACATGAGCTAAACTATCATGTCACGACAGTCTATGTCCCTAATTCTACTCGACAGAAGGCACAATACACAAGCAGGGAAACAATATTAAGTAAAAAATAATATAGTGATAATAAGTAGCTCGATCTGTGTCCCGTTGTAACATAATAGTGCAACTCAACAAACAAACAAGGACATGAGTTAAACTTTCTTGTTGTAACAGTCCACTTCTCTAACTATAAAAGATTTAACGGCTAAACATGTGTTACATCTTGATATGTGATCCCTGGGTTATCCCAGTAATGCGTTATATAAGTATCCTTAGATCGTGCCATAATCGAGCAGGGCTGGTTGAACCAATGATATACAAGCAATAATAAATGATGCACTGGTCCTGTGCTATATTAATGATCTGTAGCAGTTCCAGGCTTTCTATCGAAAAGATACTGGCTCAACTTATAATAAAGTCAGATACTGCACTCCACTAATGTGGATGATATACAGTATTCGTGGTGGCCAGCCTTTAGTCCTAGCTAACTTAGGGTGGTTCGACATACACGATCTTGAGATACCATTCTCTCCCAATTCTCTACAAATTAAGTTGCCTAGTTAACCCTAGGTGATTTAGAATCTCATGTCGTGGTCACATGAATATTCCTTTATAAATATTATACTTTAAGTATGGGCACTCTTGATATGAATCTACATTGTCTCTTAAATCTGGATCTACCCAAGTGTGATGTAACAATCAATACTATCTAGCCACGGCTAAAGTTACTGTCCAACTACTAGATCTGTGCAAGAAAATAATTATGTATTTCATGTAGTAAGTGTGTATGGCATGATGGCTCACTATATATCAAGTAGCACTCTCTCAGTGCGATCAAGTGTATCAGCACGGATATAATAGTTAGGGCAGGAAAAAGTTCTAATATCAAGGTTATGGATAAGCAAATAATGATCACAATAATTTGTCACTCTATTATATCGATAGATAAAATAAGAGTAGTGCAAAAATCCCTCGAGATCAGATCCACAATCCTTAAATCAAACAAAGACCGAAATTACAGACCCTCCCTCGAGTTGAACTACGCCCCTTATTCTATCCAACGTATAATAAGGTGGTCCGGGAAAAGTTGCCTATTTAGCAAGTAAGTACATGTAGGGCCATATTTACAGGATCATGTTAGGTGCTTAGTAATTTAGCACATAGTCACATCAAGGTCACACAAGTAATTTCTAAGTTAACACGTAGCATCACAATCATTCAATTAATATCCACATTAAACCAAGCAAGTGACCAAAGTGAGTAAGAAATAATAGGCGCATTGGAGGAAGGCGCATAGTAAGATGTCGAATAATCGTCAAGGCTACATATGGTCAAGGCCTTATAAGATCAGGGCCGCATAGATAGAGCAAAGTCTTCTCTTCGAAAAATGTATACTATGACAAACAATAAATAAAAGTAGAGTCAAGTCATAAAAGTGACTGATGTGACATATGATAAAAGTATGTCAGAAGAAAAAACAAAATTATGAAAAGTTATGTCAAGTCAGTCAGAAGTTATGTGTCCAGAAGGAGAGGAATGCATAGCACTTGTCCAGGTAGACAACGAGGCCGCTTATTCCTTTTGGACGCATGCATACTTGGTCGTATAAAATCTTTTGGACTTAGTAAAATTTTATTCGTTCAAGTTCATGCAATTGGCCAAGGGCGCATGTGCAAATTCAATTATGCATCCAATAGGGTTGGCCGCATGCTGACTCGAGACAAAAAATCCAGGCCGCATAGCACTACGTGTCGCATAGTGCTCCTTCGTCTACACCAAGCAGCAGCTTTTTGGCCATGGCCAAAAGCTCAAAAATAAGATTTTGTTTCTTCCATAGAAACCTCAAATAATGCCAAAATCCAGCAAAGTAAAGTTTTAAACTACTCAAAATCAAGTGCTAATCAACATAGAACAAAGATTTTTTAAAAATATTAAGTTCTAAAATGTCAAAACCCCAAGAATACTCAAGAACACCAAGAAATCCCTAAAACTTAAAACTTAGATCTACACTAAACCATCCACCGAATCCAAAAATACCAAGTTCTAAATGCATGAAAAATCATATAAGAAACATAATAAAACAAAAATATAAAGGGTTTCTCCATTTCTTGTAAGATGTACTTGCCTATGGAGGGGGAGAGGAAAACCTAAGAAAGAGAATGAAAGAGGAAAAATGAGAGTAGAGAGAGTGAAGTTGGGTTATATATT
The DNA here is from genome assembly GCA_036927795.1 of Iris macrosiphon. Lineage (NCBI taxonomy): Eukaryota > Viridiplantae > Streptophyta > Magnoliopsida > Asparagales > Iridaceae > Iris > Iris macrosiphon. The sequence goes on from JAYESA010000002.1 coordinate 45,936,014, forward strand.
GAGGGTTTGAGGTTTGGACCATGGATTCAACTCAATAAAACCAAACCAAACAAATAAACCAAGAGCCAAGTGAACCAAAGAATAGGTCTAATGTCTCTACAACATATAACTGTGCTAGCAAAAAAATAATTACGCTCCAAATACGCATATTGGGAACGGGGAGTGATACCTAGTGTTCGAGCAGAGTGTAGACAATGTCCTGGCGGTGAATATATCAAGTCCACAATAGCACAAAGAGAGAAAGATGTATGAACTTCTTCAAAAACTAAAATAAACATCACCAACGTTCACGAAATAATCAAGATAGTCAGAAAATACTATCCTATCGTCCAATTTGAACACATGGGAAAAACGGTAATTTTGGTGATTCAATGGTTACCCCTAGGTTTAACAAATTAAACATAATATTAAAATACTCTATTAAATTATAGAAAACATATATATTATATTTATCGTGTAAATTTTTTGAAACTTTAAACAGTTCGTGAAAATGAGTTCGGGATCTCCCAAAATCTCGAAAACACTGAAACGTGTCAAATTTTCAACAACTGGCACTCTACGAATTTTACAAAATTCTAGGTTCAAAATTTTATGAAAATATTTAAGATCTGGAAATTTTACCTTGATACAATTCCAACAAAAAAACTGGAGATAAAACGGAGTCCGGAGCTACGAGACATGGTCCGTCTAAGTCGCTACAGCTGCTAAAAGACTAGGCTAATTTTGTGGTAAATTTTGGACTATTTTGGACTACAAAGAGAGGAGTTTTAGGTAAGAAGGAGATAAAAGATGAGTTTAGTAAGTATATATAATGGGTGGAGACTACTTAATTTAAATATGGGTAGAATTATCTAATTTGGATAGGATTAGGATCATTTCAAATAAGAATATGTTTAAATATTATAGATATGATTCAAATGGGTTTAGATGTACTCTAGAATTTGTTAATCCTATAGATTGCTAGATTAATTTAAATGGAGATATGGTTTAATTTAATTTATGGTTATAAGATTCGGATAGAATTTAGTTTAAATGGGTAGGAGTTGATTTGTTAGGATATGATAAGGATGAAGTTGCTTTCCTAGTAAACTTAGGATTATGATTAATTTAAATATAGTTTTGATTTATCTATATCATTTATAATATTATTTAAATTTTATATGGATAATACATATAATTTATACATATATTTTATTTAAATAATCTATATCAAATCTTATTTAGACAAGGTATATTTATTAACACTAATTTAACATTTATCCTATATTTGAGTATATAGTACAATCCAAATTCTAAAATAATTATTTATTCTATTAGTTATTTTTAATTATTTATTTTGGAGTCTAATTGAATATTTAAAAATTAAAAATTGAACAGAGGGTTTACAATCTTTCCAACTTAGAAGAATTTTGTCAATGAAATTAAAAATAAAGTACGATTCAAAAATAAGTGAATACAATAGGGTAGAAATGAGTCAAGTACAAAATATTGTACCTCAACCTCGAAAAAGGGAGAATATAAATCATGCATTAAGTTTCCAAGGGTCAGTCTAGTCTGCTTTAGATGAGATAATATAGCATGATTATGTTTCAGTACAAGAAGGACTTGCACATGGATCTGAGGATGTGAAGAATACGATAGGGGAGATGAGTAGCCCAGGAGAAACAGATGCGCATAAAATTGAGGATGAACTATTATTTCTTAGATACATGAACGATCTTGAGCTCTCTATAATCAAATGATCTAAAATGGTGTCTCTCTATAATATAAGTTCTCCCTAGTCAATATTGCCTACAATAATTTGTACTCATCGAAGTCCACAAATTTTAAATTCTCAAAATTCTTAGTCAAGTGATTTGTAATCTTTTCAAAATTTAAATAAAAAATATAATTCTAAATTAAATCCATCATAACTTCCTCAAAGTTAAAATAACCAATATTTAAACTTAAATTCAATCGATCATAATCTCTTCAAAATTTTAAATAGTTAAAATTTAAATTCAAGTCAAATCTATTATAATCTCCTCAAAATTTAAATAACCAAAATCAAATTCCAAATCAAGATACAAGCTATCATAATCTCCTCAAAATTAAAAAAACAAAATCTATACAATTAAATCTTATTCTGAATTTAATTTTTATTTTTTGAGAACTTTGTACTCTTCAAATTTCAAGTTTAATTTCCATCTTCGAAGTTTAAATTAATGATTCAAGCTTCAAAATTTAACATTTAATCAAATTCTCAATTGTATATTTTTTAAATTCAATCTATCAACATTCAAAATTTTAAATTCAATTCTTGAGATATTTTTTCTCAAAGTCAAACCATTAGGTCTTTTTTTTACCTTTTAACTCAATTAAATCATAGTTTGTAAAGACACCCGAAATCAAAATCTTCTCAATCTTACTTTATTTGGTTACCTTCTAAGCACCATCTAAGAGTTTCACCTTTTTTTCATAAATTTTTTTACTACAATTTGAATTTGACAATATCACTTCTACCATCTTAGAATTTGTTGATCTATCACATAATATTAAACCTTTAGGAAAAAATTCCTCAATCATTTAATCATGTTAATCAATCCTCGAAAAAAGTTAATGTGTTCATGACATAAATTAAATTTCTCTAATACATCCTTAGTTGCCAAAGTAATCCACCTATAATGTAATTGACCTATGTGACATATACTTTGTACAAGTGATCTACCTAACCTCCCTCAAGCATGAGAAAATAGGAATTTATGTTTAGGAAGGGTTCAAGCAATATGTAAATCAAGCAGTCAAATAAGAGTTCGAGAAGTAATTCAATGAAGGTGATTTAAATAAATGGATGAGATTCTATACTCTAATCATATTCGCAAGCTTGTTCATTGCAGTAACGTAACCTAGACAATATACTATCGACCTGCATGGGCCACCATAAAAATATATCATGCCTAGTCCCAAAATATGTAGAACTATAAATACGTAAGTATGCCAGTCGTATGTATATGTCAAATCCAATATATGAAAACCATAATAAATATGTACACTTATTATGAATAACAATTCAAAAGTGGTATATATAATTTTCACAGGTCACAGGTTCCATGGCATAACTAAATCTCATCAACAAACATAAGTAAATGAATATAAACAAATCATTAGATCATAATGACCAAATCTGAATAATCCAAAATAATAGTCGGGTGGGGACAAATCAACTATCAATGAATGTAGCAAACTAAAATAAGAGAGGAGAACGGAACTCCAATATAAAATAAAAGATAATAAAAGAGTGTGCTAAAAGATCCATCACTAAAGATAATCAAAGATGCTTAGAAGGTAAGACCTCATCGACAAAAGAATCAGGTCCCGGTTTGTACTCCTGCCGATAGTCCTAATTGTCTATACATGAAAATGGACCAGGTCCTCAAAGGGACGTAACAAGATACAGAAGCAAGCTATATAAACTACAGTAAGTAAATAAATTTGCAAAGGGTTTTCGGAAACACATACCTAAATTTATATCAAAATAAGTTGTTATATGTTGGACACTCTCATACATTTGATACACACACACACACAAGGTACTAACCATACCCAAACAAAATATCTTGACTAATTAAAATACATACCCAATTTTATATCAATATAAGTTGTTCTGTGTTGGAGTATTGAAGTTAGTGTATTAAGCTTAATTATAAACTATAAAGAGAACACTTGACACTTGACACACACACACAAGGTACTACCCATACCCAAACACAATAAGTACAAGTAAGAGTTTCCAACTCAAAAATCCATGTAAGAGATTTTTTAACAAACATGTTATGCACATATATATAAAATCAAGCTTGCCTTGGGCACACACACACACACACACACACACACACACACACACACACACATATATATATATATATATATATATATATATATATATATATTACAAAACATGTGTGTCGTATCAGTGTATGTGTCAGCATATTTCGTGTCACATATATACACATTTTACACAACGTAGTCGTGTCAGCGTGTGTGTGTGTGTGTGTCATGTTAGTGTGTTTGTGTCATGTCGTAAAAGGGGGTTAGGTTTAGGGTTAGGGTTACATGACCGAGGGGGGTCAGGGTTGGATAGGTCACGGGAGGAGCACAGTCGAAACCCTAACCCTCAGACGGTTGGCGCCGGAGGGGGTCGCGAAGAGAGAGAGGGGGGTTAGGGTTTAATGTCAGAGCCGGAGGGGGTCGCAGGGGGGAGAGCACCGTCAGAGACGGAGGGGGTCTAGGAGGGAGAACAGTCGGCGCCGGAGGGGTCGTGCGGAGAAGAAAGGAGAAAATCGGGTTTGAAAATTTTTGGAGGGGGGGGAAATGAAATCGGTTTGTAAACCTATATAAAAAAAAATTTAGTGACCTATGGAACATGACGTCGCTAAACGTCGTATATTTTATTATGTTTAGCAACTTATGGAAGATAACGTTGCTAAACGTCGCTATAATAAAAATAATATTGATGTTTTACGACATCTGGCGACATCTGCTTTCATAATATTTTTTGTAGTCGCTAAGGGTCGCGAAAATTCGTTAACAGCGACATTCTGCGATGTTACTTTCTAGCGTCACTAAATTCATAAATGATAGCGAAGTCAGTGAGTAACATCGCTATAAACGTCGCTATTTTCTCATATTTTAGTAGTGTCCTAACCATCTAATTTGCAATTTGAAAGACAACCTTCGTGCGTATGAGTGGGATTGTTGGCTCATGTAGATATAATAACAAGATATCTAATAATATAATATTATCACACCAAGTTCCATCCGGAGACTTGGTTCACCGATTTGGTTATCTCATATGCATAATGATTGTCTTCCCCCTTATCCTGCACTGATCAAGTCACATACACAACATTTACAGTATTATAACTGTATGAGTTTCTAATATACTAATCAGAACAGTTACGTTTCTAACCATTACACGTTTTGAACATATCGATGGTCCGTCGAGTACGCCATTTTGTGTTATATAATGAAACATCATGTCATGTGTGTGTGTCATGGCCAAATGAGATATAAAAATATCCCATAAACAAGAGGTAGTCTGCTAAAACTAATTCAATATGCATAAAATAATTAAAAGCTACGTAAGACGACAAATATTATCGTTTGTGTAGAAGCATAAAAATACTACAGGCTGCATAGAGCTCATGCTGTATAAAATATGATAGATAAGAGGCCGCATAAAGGATCATTGACACTCTCTCCAATTCCTGACTAAAAGGCCTGATGGCCTCAAGACTCACAAAAAGGCGACAGGAAAAAAGACAGTGTCACATCCAATAATTAATGACCTCGTCAAATGATTCGTGCCACGTGTTCCGCCTATGCGACTTCAATATATGCGGCCTCAGTCAAATGAAAGCTCATATGTGGCCAAGACACATATGCTGCCAGAGCATACATGCAACCTCGACTCTATGCTTCATCATCCTCATGAAGCCAAAGTGTCCATCAGACCAAAGGCGGACAAGAGCACATATGCGGCCCCGCCAACATGTGGCCAGAATGTCAATTCGACCAAGGCGCAAACAAGAGCACGTATGCGGCTACATGACCCATGACGGCCTCACTATTATGCGACCTAGTTGTTATGCGACCTCCATCTTATAAGATCTTTTCGTTACTAGTGTAGATAGCTTCACACAGTTGATGCTGACTACGTATCCACCTGACCAAGTCATGCCCACAACGGGTTGATAATAATTCCGAGATCTTATCAACAATATATCTGAACCGAACTCACGTGGCAGCTTTCCCGTGACGTTCGACCACAGTTACAATCGTATGCTGTTAAAGTAGGCCTTATGTGGTCACAAAGCAGAAACATATGCGGCATCCATAGCAATTTTACAGGGCATCTATAAATAGCAAGGTACCACACCAAACAAAGCACTCGGCTGGCTATTGGCAAACCAACACTCGAGCAAGAGAGAAGAGCTTCTGCATCGGATCATCCACGGAGTAAAGAGAGTTCCTACACTCCTAAGCCTCCATCGTCACCACCAAAAAATAAATTTGTACTTAGATTGTCTTCTAGGACTTCTCTGTACTTTTGCTTAGTTTGTTAATCAAATCAAGTTCTTTTAGTTCTCCATTTGATTTAATGGAAAATAGTTTGCACCAAAGTCAAGCTTAGACGCACAGTTTATATGAAAATTATTTTTGAAACAATAAAAAATTGAAATAAATGCATAATGACAATAAATATAGCAATGTATCTTACCTTGTGTCCGAGCAGAGTTTAAACAATGTCCTCCAGGTGAATATATCAAGTCAACAGTAGTACAAAAAGAGGCAGATGTATGAACATCTCCGGATGCTGAAATAAACATCACTAACATTCACGGAATAAGCGAGATAGTCAGAAAATACTACCCTATCGTCCAATTTGGTCACAAGGACAAAACGATAATTTTGGTGGTACAATGGTTATCCCTAGGTTTAACAAATTAAACAGAATATTAAAATATTCTATTAAATTTTGGAAAATATATGTTGTATATTATTGTGTAAAATTCTGAAACTTTAAACGGTTCGTGAAAACGAGTTCCGAATCTCCCGAAATTTTGAAAATATCGAAACTGTCAGATTTCAGACAACTATTACTCTACGAATTTTACAGAATTCTAGATTTAGAATTTTATGAAAATATTTAAGATCTGAAAATTTTACCTCTGAACGATTCCAACAAAAAAATCGAAAGTAAAACGGAGTCTGAAGCTAGGAGATATGGTTCGTCCAAGTTGCTACGGATGCTAAAAAAGTAGGCTAATTTTGTGGCAAATTTTGTACTATTTTGGACGACAAAGAGAGGAGTTTTGGGGAAGAATAAGATGAAAGATGAGTTTAATATGTATATATAATGGGTGGAGACTACTTAATTTAAATTTTGGTAGAATTATCTAATTTGGTTACGATTATGATCAGTTCAAATAAAAATATATTTAAATATTATATATATGATTCCATTGGGATTAGATGCACTCTAGAATTTGCTAACCCTAAATATTTCTTTATTTCATTTAAATGGAGATATGGTTATATTCAATTTATGGTTATAAGATTAGGATATAATTTAATTTAAATGGGTAGGAGTTGATTTGTTATGATATAATAAGGATGAAGTTAATTTTCTAGTAGATCTTAGTATTATGATTAATTTAAATATAGTTTTGATTTATCTATATTATTTATAATCTTATTTAAAGTTATTATGGATAATACATACAATTTACACATATATTTTATTTAAATAATCTATATCAAATCTTATTTATACAAGGTATATTTATTAACACTAAATTAACATATATCCATTATTTGAGTGTATAGTGCAATAAAAATTCTAAAATAATTATTTATTCTATTAGTTATTTTTAATTACTTATTTTGGAGTCTAATTTAATATTTAAATTTTATTTTAAAATTAAAAATTTGACAGGGGATTTACAGTTTCCGCTAACCGAGCACCCAGGATATCCAACATATTGTCATTTCGATCTGTTCGACCACAGAACCAAACCTGAGACATTCATCCACACCATCATTGTGTGCGAACCACAATGTCTTGCTCCACCTTAGGCTCGTCATATCCACCTTTAAAGCCAATTCGTGTAGTTGATTATCCTACTCCATCTTGAGAAGAGCCTGTATAATACATGAATGTTCAGCACCATTTGTCTCGAACCAATTAGAACCGCTCAAACCAGTCCTGTAACCGGGCTCTGATACCACTTGTTTGACGTGTGAAAGCGTTTGCCAACCCGCATGAGATAACCAACCCCTGCCTAACGAACACCAAACACAGATAAAGACAAGTATATGACGGTGACGTGTGGACAAATTCCAACATTTATAACTAAGGTGAAATTACAAGATTGACAAAACCAATGTTGAACCATTTGTCCTAATAGGTTCAACCCTTCACCACACTCAAGAAGAAAAAATATAAGATTACAATTGAAATCACTCACCAACCCGTAGCAATCTTCCTAACCGAAGTTGACGACTACTCGATTAGATCTCCTTCTTCTTTTTGTCTTGGATGACGAAGTTCTAAGAGTATAGCACGGACTTTCTCTTGTATTTTTTGTGGACGAGAATCCCGAATCTCCAACTTCTACTATATGATTTGTGCCTCCACCCTCAACTCATATATATATATATATATATATATATATATATATATATATATATATAGGATGAGAAAATGTATTATATGTCAAAATAGAATTTTCTAAATAGAAAATTCCTATTATATCAAAAATAGCTACTCATATTTCAAATTTTACTCCAATAATAGATCATAATATGATTTTCTAAATAGGAAGTCATATAATAGTAATTCTATTATTTCTAAAACAACTACTTCTAATTCAGATTGGACTCCAACACAGGCATGGAACAAAACTCTTGTTCCACTTAGTCACTTATTTCGGCCAGTTAAGACTACCTTGGCAGCCCATTTGAAGAGGTCCGGACCTGTCCACAATAATGTTAGAAAGAAGAACAAACAAGCAGTAGCAACAACTTCAACAAAAACTTAATTAACCTATTAAGTGACGAAAGTGGTGACGATATGTTAATATTGAATATTGTGGTAGACCAGTAGCAATCAACTTCTTCCCCCAATAGTTTAAAATTTCTTGCTCTATATATACAGCACTGAGTTTGGTGTATCCATCGGCAAAAGCATCCAATTTTGATTCCACTCATTAATAGTAAATGGCAATTTCAGGAGCTGGAGAGGACGTGAAGCTGTTGGGAAGGGACATGAGCCCCTTTGTGATCAGGGCGAGGATCGCGCTGAATCTCAAAGGGATTGGATATGAGTTCTTGGAAGAAGTTTTTGGTAAGAAGAGCGAGCTCCTCCTCAAGTCGAACCCGGTGTACAAGAAGATGCCTGTCCTCATTCACGGTGGCAAGCCGATATGTGAGTCCACGATCATTGTCCAGTACATCGATGAGATGGCTTGGGACACAACAGGACCCTCCATCCTTCCATCGGACCCCTATGAACGTGCTACTGCTCGCTTCTGGGCTGCGTACATCGACGACAAGGTAACATTAAGTTCTGTACTTAGCAATTAGAAACTAACAACCTTCAATTAAATTTCTTCTTTTGGCAGTTGTTTCCTTTTATGCTTCAGACTGTGAAGGCTAAAACCGTCGCGGCCAAGGCAGAAGCAGCAGAGCAATTCGCTACCTCGCTGCAGCCGTTAGAGGAAGCCTTCGAAAAATGTTCCAAAGGAAAGGGCTTCTTCGGAGGGGACACTATCGGATATCTTGACATTGCTCTCGGTTGCTTTCTTGGATGGTTCGTGGCTGCCGAGAAATTGAGTGGTCACGCAGTCTTCGCCAAAGAGAGGACACCTAGCCTGATGGGTTGGGCAGAAAGGTTTTGCTCGGCTAAAGCAGTGAAAGAAGTACTGCCAGAACCTGAAAAGTTTGTAGAGTTTGGCAAGTTCCTGTGGCATTCTGAAGCTACCAACTAAAGTATCGCCCTTCGTCGTCCTGTTTAAATGATACACGGTGTGGTTAATATTTTAGATAATGGATCGAACGAGAGAGAGAGATATTAGTGTAATGTCTATGTACCAAGAATTTTCTTAAGATCAGTGTAATAATACTCATGAAATATATAAAATAATGATTTTGTGGAAATACCACCGGTTTTCTGTTGGAACGTGTTGTGATTCGAACCGAAGTTGGCCCATGAGGTACGATACTGAACTGGATCATATGTCTTAAAAAAGAATTTTCATGTAAGGTCTGAACCAATTCCAATTATCTACACCTCATGATCCCACCTCCTATCTGATGTGGGACTAAATTACCATCTCTATTGTCATTCGATTTTTGAGCGATCAACCGAAAATGAGATACAATCCAACAATTCCTTCTTTGTTTTGGCCATTTGTCATCATATTTGTAGTATATGTATTAGTTTGAAAGTAACATTTCATTTGTCGGACATCAACATGAAGATGAGGAAAAATACAATTAAAAGTAATAAAATAGTTGCCGAGATGAGCTAAATATTATCAAGAAATTTCTCAATCTAATAAAGGATATCCTTACAATAAGGAATCTGTCACTTCTTGTGAATCACTAGGATATCTTGTGTACATGAAGCTATGCTTTCATATTGTTCCCGTGTAGTAACTATGGTTAGCAAAGGATGGTCATGTGGTGTAATATATTATTCACGAAAATGGTATATATATAATCAATAACCAATCTATCACTTAGAAAATGTCTTGTATGATTTGATGTCATTATAATTGAGAACATCTTTGCTGTTAGAATAAAAGTAGAAGAAGGAAGAAAAAAATAGGAGAGAAAATATCTTATTAGAGTAATCTCATAGTAGGAGGCAAATGTCTTATTTATACAACCCAATGAAGGTGTAATACTAATCTCTAATCAATGTGGGACTAAATACAAAGTAAAAATCCAACCCTTTTGTAACCCACGTTATAACACTCCTCATTTGGATGACCACCATCTCTAAGCCTATTGCCTCGTCAAAACTTTGCCAGAAAAATTTATTAGGACAAAACCTGTGCAAAAGAAAATAATACAATCTTTAGGATGACTTAGATAGGTGTTGGACACGCTTAATGTTGCCTCATTAAAACCTTGTTAGAAAAAATCCAATCGGAAAAAATCAATGACTAAGGAAAAATGGTACAAAGCGTTATAGTCCATACAAAATGTATTTTCCACTGAAAATAATCACTCTCCCTGATGATGTTGATCCTGAACAGTCAGCTGATGAAGACGTCGCATTCCAGTTCCATGAACTAGTTTATTGAATGTTGACTTTGGCAACGATTTGGTGAACAAGTTTACAAGATTATCACTTGAGCGAACTTGTTGGACGTCGATATCAAAGTTCTTCTGAATCTTATGAGTATAGAAAAACTTCGGTGGGATGTGCTTGGTCCTGTCTTCTATAATGAATCCACCTTGAATTTGTGCAATACATGCTGCATTATCCTCATGAATAACAGTTGGAGTGTCTGTGGTAAGAAAAATGTGACAGGAGCTACGAATGTGTTGAATGAACGATCTCAGCCAAATACATTCTCTACTTGCTTCATGGAGAGCCAATATTTATGAGTGATTTGAGCAGATAGCAACCATTGTTTGTTTTGTTGAATGCCAAAAAATAGACGCATTGCTATTAAGAAACATATATCCAATTTGTGAACGACTTTTATGGGGATTAGATAAATAACCTGAATCTGCAAAACCAACTAGATTCGCGATGTCAGATAAACAACAAGTATAAAATAATACCATGTCGGTAGTTCCACAAAAATATCTCGTCACATGTTTAATTACATTCTAATGTCCGCGAATTGGAGCCGGGCTATATCTAGCCAACAGATTGACAAAGAATGATATGTCTGGCCTTGTACATTGTGATAGATACATTAATGCCCCAATGACACTAAGGTACGGTACTTTGGGTCCTAGCATCATTTCATTGTCGTCTTTAGGACGATATGGATCTGTATTGATATCTAAAGATCGAACAACCATTGGAGTGCTAAGAGGATGAGCTTTATCCATATTGAACTGTTTTATTTGTAAGCCGAGATAATATTTCATGTCTCCGAGATCTTTTATCTCGAACTACTTTTTCAGATAATTTGCAGTCACATTGATTTCATGTCTTGTCCCAATCAAGTTTATGTCATCGACATATACTACAACGATAGCAAAACCCTTCTTAGATTTCTTTATGAAGATACATGGATATATAGGATTATTCTCATATCCCTCCCTTTTCATATATTCACTAAGACGGTTGTACCACATCCTTTCGGATTATTTCAAACAGTACAATGCACGTCTTACCTTTATGGAATGCATGTTCTTAGCTTTTGAGCTGGGTAGGTTAAATCAATCTGGGATTTTCATATATATATCGCTATCTAAATCACCAAATAGATAGGCTGTTACAAGGTCCATAAGTATTATGTCCTGTATTTTCTTAACTGTCAGACTTATCAAATAACGGAATGTTGTTGCATCCATTACGGGAGAATATGTCTTTTCGTAATCAATCTCGGGTCTCTGAGAAAACTCTTGTGCCACAAATCGTGCCTTAAATCGAGCAATTTTTTTTTATTTTGCTTTCTTACAAACACCCACTTGTAACCTACCGGTCTGACGTCTTTTGGTAATTGTACTATAGGTCTGAACACTCCACATTTATTAAGGAAATCCAATTCTAATTTAATATCATTCTTCCATTTTGGCCAATATTTTCTTTGTCGACATTCATCGATGTTACGTGATTCAGTATCATCAATGCCCTTAGATATTTCAGTAGCTTCTAAGAATGAGAATATATCATCTATTGTTATATCTTTGCGATCCTATACCTCTCTTGTTTATGTATAAAATATAGAGATCTCTTTACTTTTAGGTACTTGAGCCTCCTCTTGGGCTTGTGTCTTTTCTATGACAATAACATCTTCTAGGTTTTCAGAGAGTATGGATCTGTCATTCATAACCTCTTCTTAAGCGTTATGTGTAACCTCCTTAAGAGCGTTACTTGGATATTTTCTCTTTCTAGGGACTAAGTCCTTCGAACCTATAAGTCTACCACGCTTCTGGCTTGCAGTAGATTTATTTGCCACTCTACTATTTTTTCCTACGGGAATATCAATTCGAGCTGGCCCATTTGTAGCGGGCACATATGATTTAATCACTTTAGCTGCATCAGTAAATGCATCTGGCATTTGATTTAAAATCTCTTGTAGATGCAATATCCTTCGTACCTCAGTTTTATATTAATTAGTATGAGTATCTATATGAGATAGAGTAGGATTATCCTATGATAATTTATGCCATTTTTTGTGGCGAATGGTTCTGTAAGAATATTCTTTTCTTTCTTATCTTTCCCTAACGGCAGAAATTTAGTTTCATCAAAATGGCAGTCTGCGAATCTAGCAGTAAAAATATCACCAGTTAAAGTTTCCAAATATCTAATGATTGAGGCTGAATGAAAATCAATATAAATTTCTAAACGGCGCTGAGGTCCCATTTTAGAGCGCTAAGGAGGGAAAATAAGAACATAAATAGCACAACCAAATTTACATAAATGAGAGATGTTAGGTTGATGTCCTGTCACAAGTTGTGATGGTTCAAATTCACGATATGCAGTTGGCCTAATAATGATCTATTTAGCAGCTCATAATATGGCATATCCCCAACCTGAAATGGGTAAGTTTGATTGCATGAGTAAAGGTCTTGCTATGTGCTAAAAATGCTTAATCAATGACTCTGCTAAATCATTTTGGGTAAGAACATGAGGGACAGAATATTCAACTTCTATTTCTACGAAACCACAATAATCATCAAAAGTACGGAAAGTGAACTCAACTGCATCATCAAAAGGCTCTTAGAAATACCCGACGACAAATGAGTCGCCTGCGCCCCACTCCAGCTTCGGATGAAAGCACACAATTTATGGGATGTACACTACAGATCTCTCTCCGCTGGTGCCGATGGCGAGACGATTCCTTGGTCCACCTTCCATGGCACATTCAAGGAAGAATTTATCCCCCCATTCATCGTCAGAAAGAGAATGACTTCTTGCGTCTGCAACAAGGAACAATGACAATGAAGTAGTATGTCGCAGAATTTAATCGGTTGACGAAGTTTGCTAGTTCTTACCTGCCCAAGGAGGCAAGTCGAGCCAAATGATTCAAAGCGGCCTGCGACCTTCCATTCACGCGCACATAGTCGCTCCGCAATACGAGACGATAAGGGAGGTCCTTAACCATGCCCTGGTCCTGGAACCGTAATATCCTTCAACTACTGCAGGCGCTGTGCAACATTCTCATCACAATCGCCAAGGTAATACAGGAGGAAACAATGCTAACAAGCGTCTATATATTGACGGCAACCAGGGCAACAATCAGGGGGAAACCAGGGGCAACGCTGTACAAAATACAACCGTACAGGGTACCAGGCTAGCGAATATCGAAATTTGGGATGCTTTAATTGTGGTCGGCTGGGTCATTATGCTCGAGACTATCTTGATCGTCCAAACCGAGTCCCTCAGCGCCGTACATAACAGCAAAATTCAGTTCAGGGACCCCAAGCAAATCGGGCTGCGCAGCAACAAGAGCGTCGTCCGAACACTGGGGGCCGGGTCTATGCCTTGACGAGGGACGAGGCGCTTGCCTCAAACACCGTAGTGTCAGGTATGTTTCTATATGCACGATTGTTATTTGGTTCAGGTTCTACACATAATTTTGTGTCAACAAACTTTGCTAGGGAACACAAATTCACTCAAACCCCGTTAGGCCTAAGGCTTAGCATCAGTACACCGTCAAGCACGAGCTTGCCTGCAGATTCAGTTTATCGTGACGGCTAGATTTGCATCGGAGAAAGGAAATTGTCACTTGATGCGATAGTTCTAGACATAGGGGACTACGACATCATTTTGGGAATGGATTGGCTTGGCGCTTGTTCAGCTACTATCGATTGTGCCGAGAAGAAAGTCGTGTTTCGTCTTCCTGGCGAGATCAAATTTTGCTATTCGTGCAGTCCACAGTCGAAAGTGTTGAATGCCTGCATGTTGATCTAGGCAATGTCTGCTCGAAGATTGATTCACTCCGACTGTGTAGGGTACCTAGCGTCCCTTCGAGACACTCGGCTAAATTGTGCAAACGTCGAGTCCATTCCCGTTGTGGCAGATTTTCCTGACGTGTTTCCAGACGAGTTGCCCGGTATGCCGCCCGATCGAGAGACAGAGTTCACTATCGACATATTTCCAGGAACCCAACCCATTTCCAAATCTCCGTATCGAATGGTACCGACATAACTAAAAGAGTTAAAAATTCAGCTACAGAAACTGCTTGATCATGGGTATATCCATCCTATTGTGTCTCCGTGGGGTACACCGGTACTGTTCGTTAAGAAGAAGGATGGCTCGATGCGACTCTGCATCGACTATCGGAAATTAAACAAAGCAACTATTCGAAACAAATATCCCCTTCCCAGAATAGACGATCTCTTTGATCAGTTATAAGCTGCAACAGTATTCTCAAAAATTGACCTCTGTTCGGGTTACCATCAGCTAAAGATTAAGCCGGACGATATGCCAAAGTCAGCCTTTCGCACTCGCTACGGCCACTATGAGTTTTTGGTAATGCCGTTCGGTTTGACCAATGCCCCTGCTGCCTTTATGGGTTTGATGAACCAAGTGTTCCGGTCGTATCTCGATAACTTTGTAGTAGTGTTCATCGATGATACAAACCCTTCGAGATAACCAGTTATATGCGAAATTGAGTAAGTGCGAATTCTGGCTGAGTAGTGTATCTTTCCTTGGGCACATCATTTCCACGGGAGGCATTTCAGTCGATCCAAAGAAGGTGGAGGTCATTGTAGAGTAGAAGCGACATGCATCCGTTAGTAAAATTTGAAGCTTTCTTGGGCTAGCGGGCTACTACAGGCGGTTCGTAAAGGATTTTTCTAAACTAGCAGCACCTTTGGCTCGCCTCACACAGAAGAGAGTCGTGTTTGAGTGGTCCGCCGATTGTGAAGCATCGTTTAGAGAGTTAAAGCATCGCCTCACTTCTGTCCCATTACTTGCACTACCGGACGAGACTTCGGGATTCCAAATCTTTAGCGACGTATCAGGACAGGGCTTAGGGTGTGTACTTATGCAGCAAGACAGAGTGATAGCCTATGCATCCAGACAGCTAAAAAAGCATGAAAAGAATTATCCTACGCATGATCTGGAACTGGCATCAATTGTGTTCGGGTTGAAGTTGTGGCGACACTACCTTTATGAAGTGTCTTGCCGAATCTATACTTATTACAAGAGTTTAAAGTACTTGTTCACCCAGGCAGATCTGAACTTACGACAGCGGCATTGGCTAGAATTGATAAAGGATTACGACTTGATGATAGACTACACACCTGGAAGAAAAATATGGTAGCGGATGAATTGAGTCGGGTCTTTACGGGATCTCTGCCCGTCGATCGCAGGTTACAAAGGGAGCTAGAAGAAATGGGCATCGAACTATGAATTCGTTATCGCGGTGCGCGGGTTGCTCAGATACGATTTGTACCCAATCTGATAGAGAGAGTCACATCTACTCGAAGAGACGACCCATTCATCCAAAAAATGCGGGAGCAGGTTCAAGTGGGGAAGGCAAAATAATTTGTGGTAGATGAGAATCGGGTGTGACGAGTGAAGGGAAGGCTATGCGTCCCCAATGATTCAGAACTCAGAAAGGAGATCCTTACGGAAGCATATTACGCAGCCTATACTATCCATCCCGGGAGCACAAAAATGTATAATAACCTTCGTACTATCTTCTGGTGGCACGGCATGAAGAAAGATGTGGCGCTCTTCGTGTCGTAATGCATAACCTGTCAGAGGGTGAAAGCAGAGCATCAGAGGCTGGGCGGAAAAATATAGAATCTTGCTATTCCGGAATGGAAATAGAAGCACATCAGCATGGACTTTATTGTTGGGCTGCCAAGGATGCAACGGGTGAACGAGGCAATCTAGGTCATCGTCGATCGGTTAACCAAGTCTGCACACTTTATCTCCATCAAAAGTACCTGGGGCGCCGATCGCCTCGTTTAGACCTACCTTGATGAGATAGTCCACAGCACGGAGTGCCAGTTTCCATAGTATCAGATCGGGACGGACGGTTCATCTCACATTTCTCGAAAAGCCTTCAGTCGTTGATGGGGACCAAGTTGAAATTTAGCTCAGCCTACCATCCTCAAATAGATGGCCAGACAGAACGGGTGAATCAGGTACTAGAAGATATGCTGCACCTCTGCGTGATCAATTTAAAGTCAAGTTGGGACGTCAACCTGCCGCTAGCCAAATTTGCATACAATAACAGTTATCAATCTAGCATACCGATGGCTCTGTATGAGGCTCTGTATTAGCAGAAGTGTAGGTCACCAATCTGGTGGAATGAAGTTGGTGAAAGGCAAATCCTTGGGCTGGAACTGGTTGAACAAACAGTCCAAAAGGTTCGGCTGATTCGAGAACAGTTAAAAGTACCACAAAGTCGGCAAAAGAGCTATGCCGATGTTCGTCGTCGCTTCCTTGAGTTCCAAAAGGGGGACCACGTGTTTCTAAAAGTCTCGCCCATGCGTGGTGTTATGAGATTCAGAGTAAAAGAGAAGCTAAGTCCAAGATTTGTTGGCCCGTTTGAAATTCTCAAACGAATCACTTCAGTTGCTTACCAAATTGCATTGCCGCCAGCCCTATCAGATGTGCACGATATTTTTCATATGTCTCAGCTAAGAAAGTATGTGCATGACCCGAACCATCTGGTAGACTTTGGTCAGTTAGATCTGCAAGCGGACTTGTCGTACGTCGAAGAACTCGTGCAGATCTTGGAGCGTAAGGAAAAGCAGTTACAAAATCGGGCAATATCGCTAGTGCGCGTTCTGTGGCGGAACCACACGGTCGAAGAATCGACGTGGGAACTCGAATCTGATATGAGGGAAAGATTTTCCTCATTGTTCCTTAGGGGTAGGTTCTATTCCTAAGTTTTGGGACAAAACTTTCTATTAGATGGTTATGATGTAATGCCCCGTTCCCCCTATTCGGGAGCGCGACCAAGAAATACTTGAGACCGTCCGATCGGGACAGATTGAATCAAGATCATTTCCTTGTTATGGATTGGTTTTTTCGGAATCAGGTCCCATATTCAACGGATCATGCCTCAAGAAAGGACTCGACGGCAGAGTCGAGAGGGGCCTTTCCGTTGCGCTGGTTTCCTTGCCCGTTGTCGTTGCCGCTTAGTTGCTTTCTTGTTGGTTTTATGACTTATATTTTCTTGAATTGTTTCGATGGATTTCATTGCCTTCATTCTTAGGATTTCATATTTCGTATCGAAATTGGAGACCGAAGCAGGAGGTATTGATCATCTGTTGGTGCGTGCAGGTGATCGGGTAGACGATGAACGCACGGAGTCTTGAAGTTCTCCCTTTTCTCTCCTAGTTTACCATCTTGTGAGTGGCATTACTTAGATTAGCACCCTTCTTCCAAGTCTTCACTATAATAAAATTAGCTCATTTATGCATGTAACGTCCCACAACTGCACAGTGCGTTACACTGAGTCGGATTGAATAAAATAATTGCTGGTTATATTTGATTTGTTGGATTTTGGGAAAAAATATTGATTGAGTTGTTTCATGTGCAGATGGCTAGCGAAGTTCGATGAAAATTAGGTGTTCGTTCAGAGCAGTACTGAGATAGCTGGGTTGGAATGATAATACCATCTTCCTTAGTCCGATCGGTCGGATAATTTGGAGAGCACGGCCTGCTCGCACGATCATACCAGTTGAGTAGATTGCGCTTTGCATCGGACCACGGGTTTAAGGGATCGACCGTATCGGCAGGACATGATGCTTAACGGAATCAAACATTGTGAGTGGGCTCTATCCCTTCTCCTCTACTCCTTCATGCCTAATAATATGGAAACTACGTAAAGGCTTGAATACTTGGACTGGAACATGGGAATCACTACACTGAGGCATGCATAGAGTGTACGTCATTTGCTTGGATAGGATTGTGGCTTGAATTAATTTACGCGTATGGATTATTGGAGCTAGAGTTGGATTATTACATTTGAGGCAGATGGTTGAATGATTGGGATTATGCTTGGACATTTGGAATGATACATTGAGGCATTGGGAATATCGGGAATTCGGGCGAGCGAGCGTGCATCCGTGCACAAGTATCACTTGGACGCTTTGTCTTGCAAAGCGAGAAGTTGTGGTTCAAAACTGAACAACTATATCGGCGAGGGTATGGTGCCACTGTTGGGGCATTGTGCCACGGGTTTGTTCTGAGCGTGGCAATTTATACCAGAAATACTGTGTTGAGAAGCAGCATTGTGCCTATGGGATAACTTGAGATTTGGTGTCTTAGGCTATATGTTGGAAGAATGGTTATGGATTTTTGGTTATGGATAATTGGTTGAATATTTGGTTGAATGAGTCTAGGATTGCTTGGTGGGGCGAGAATTTTCGATCCTCTCGTCATACCTACTTGGTGTCTGCATATCACGGACAACCTGTGTTGTACAGGGTTTCATTTCCTCGAACGGGATTGGCTCCGGGGCACCGGGACCGTTCGACCATGGAGGAGACAATGGTAACGCGTCTTGGGCGCGTGTGCCGGTAGTTCCATACCGAACCAAAGGGGGATAGCTGCCCATTGCTGGATCGGGTAAGACTGCCTATTGATTAGTCCGATCAATATCCTTTATTGCTTGGCCAGTGACTTCATATAGATAAGTGTTGGCTTGTTTTTCTTTGGTTGGTTTGTGCTTCGTGTAGGCGCGGCCACCTTGCCTCGGCAAGAGTGTGCACTTTGAGATTGGATTGTAAGTTTTGGTTGATGATGGATTTTGAGGCTTGGATAAGGGTTTGATATGTTATCGTGTTGCTTGGGCTTGAGTAGGACGGGTTGCATGCTAGTATCTTACGGGTTGGTTATTTATTACTTGTCGATTGGATCGAGTTGAATGCTTGCATGCTTAAACTGCTTTACAACTTTTCTTACCATGTCATCCCTATGCTATAAAATGAATCTAGGATTCAACTAGAAAGATCACCATATAACTGTTTGCATTCACTATTTTACTTAGTGTCGGCTTAGACGAGTGGGTTACCTCGCTCACCAGTACGGCTGTGTACTGACCCATGTTTATGGGCATTATTTCAGGTACGCAGGTGTAGTGGTGCTGATTGGATATATGGGAAATGATGTATGAACTATAAGTAACTTTGTGGGCTAGAGAAAGAGCAAGAGTATTTTATCGCTTTTGAGGCAATCGCCTTTGTGGCATTTCATTTGGACCCTATCGAGAGCTTCGCTGCGTATACTCTGATGTGTGCTTGTTACACAATACTTGATTATCGTTGCAACTTGGTCGTTTCAATGATAACTTTGGTGTTTGACAACATCGCCTTGTACGAGCGCAACTCCAGGCTCGTACGGCATCATGTCCCGATGAGAACGATTATCCTGCGGGAGAGCTGCAACGTGGTGATTCACGTTCAGGGGGACTATTGATCTTGCGGGAGATGGGGGCGTGACATATTGGTATCGGAGCATCTGGTTTATTTTCTCGGACTTAGTCCTTCGTTTTATCACAAACTCTAAATAGCTTTCGCGTATCGTTTAGCTCTTGGCTCTACTCAGTGCCGTATTTGATGTTTCATGCAATAAGTCTATATATTGCTGGTTGTGGCTGCATGTTGTTCTTGGTTGCGTTACTTTTGTTGGTTTTTCTTTGATCGCTTAGCATCGTTAGGCGTTGTTGCATTCGTGCAGCAAGTTGGGTGGTGTTGTTGTATTTGTGCAACAAGTTGAAAGCTGTCGTTTGGTTGGCTTGGCTTATCGTTCAGGGAGTTTCTAGTTGCATCAGTGGTTCAGTTGGTTGGCAGACGAGATTGGTTGTGTGGCATATTGTGAGTAGAAGCATTGGATTTGAGAATGGATCGTTGCACGAGTTGCTCGTGTAGCGAATGTGTTGGATAGAAGTTTGATTTTTGGCTGGGTATATCACATATAGCATTGTACGAGTTGCTCGTGTGGCGCATTGGTTGAGCAGGTTTGAGTTTGGCTTAGGAATATCAGGATAAGTTTGCACGAGTTGCTCGTACAACAAATATAAGGAACAATTGGGTATTGGGTTGGACTACTTGGAAGAGATCGATGTACGAGTTGCTCGTATTACGAAAGTATCAGACGGTTTGAGAATAGCTAGAAGTATTGAGAATGTTACATAGCACAAGTTGCATAGCAAGATTGATGGAGAGAGTTAGGTGGTTCAAGCATTAGCTGAGTTTCATGTCAGACTTGAGTTGGGAATGGCAGGATCACGCATAAGGTATGGTTTGAGTGGATTTTGGATTTGTGCAAAGGAATCGTGATGCGAGTAGCGACTTGATTCGGAGTGGTATATGTGATACCACATAGTGAGCAAGGGATTAAAATATTTTGGATAGACATTAATAGAAATTGCCTGAACGCACTCGGGTAACAGAAATATAAGTTGGTTGGTGCACATCGGTTGAGTTGGAAAGAATAAAAAATGGAGCAAGCAAATATTGAGTTAAGCAAGCGAGAATGAACTTGTGCAAATAAAAGTCTCGTTGGACTTGAGGGATGGACGAGATCGAAACAAGCTATGAAAAGTGTGTTTGGAATTTGAAGGATTAAGGCAGATAAAGAATTGGAAATAAGTTGGGATCGATCAGATGGAAAGCTGAATATCAGAGTTCGCTTGCACGATTTGGAAGCTGGGTGGAGCATTCATTAATGCAAAGAGGGAGTTGAGCATGTGGAACAAATAGTTGGGATACGCTTGAGTGAAGCGATGGGTTAATTGAAGGATAGCGAGCACGGACTACGATTTTGGGCAACACATTTGAGCTGTTGGTCAAGTAATAAAACAACGATGGTAGACGGATTCTCCGAAAGACGTGAATGGATTATGGCAACAACTGAAGGCAATACGGACTTGAGATTTATATTAGAACAGATGCACGTAATATTGAGAGTATATGGACTAATCGGAACAGAGAAATCGAGACGGGCTAAGGAATGGATATGAGAGGCAGAGATTATGGCGGACATACTTTTGAAGATAGCTAAACAAGAGAGCAACGTTGAAGCAAAATACCGTGTCGCTCGGAGTAGGTTGGACGTGCATTTTAAAGTTGGCATACGGATAAGAAATTTGAGCAAGTCTTTAGTTTTGGGAATAACTGCAAGTGGTAGTGCAAGAAGTCGAACATGGCAGTTCAAAAAATTTAATGGATTTAGGACAGATCGACGAATTGATGAAAGACGGTTTCAACGAGCGCAGTTCTCGAATTGTTAGCTTGGATAGATAGAAAGACTCTAGGTGGTTAAGTGGCATTGGTTGACAGATCGTCAGAGGTAGTGCATGAAGTTCTCGGATTCAGAAGTTCGTTCGGATGGAATGGTTGGATTATGGCTCAAATTTGCAGATAAGATATAGCATGGTTCATAGTAACTATCCATCATGATGACTTACAATTATCGAGCGTAACTTCGGGACAACTGACCCTAGCGACTTGACCACCAAATCAGAGATGAATATTGTAGACCCATAGAACGACTTTTGTGGCAACGCATTTAGGAATGCGTCGAGGGAAGATATGAGTAGTGTGTGTTGGAGATTGGCCTATTGACTGAGTGTTGGATTTGAGAGATCCTTGGGATAGCCTTCAGCTGAAGAAGCAGCTAGAAGACCGAAGCGATGGTGGGATTGGCCTAAGTTAACTGATGAGATTCAGAGTCACAGATTTTTGAAGATGGCATCGCCTCTGACTCATCATGCCCCAGAAGGGAATAACATTCGTATGAATTGACGATTGTGAAACTAGTTCGTGAAGTTAAAGCAGCGGCTCGTTCAGATCAAATCTTTGCGAATACTGGAAGGGACAGATGTGCCTCAGATTTACAAGATGCATCGAAACTTAGTCTGGAAAGCATGCTTGTTCGGTAGGCAAAGGTGATATCCTGTGCTTCGAGGCAGTGGAAGCAGCACGAATAACTATTCCATGTACAACCTAGGAATTATAGCGAGTGTGTCCACGTTGAAATCGCGGCGACACTATCCCTTTGGCGTGGCAGCGAGATCTTCGTGGATCACACGAATCTCAATATAGATGTTCACCCAGTGCGGTATTGAGATGGCAGGAAAAGGTATTTGGTTGAGCTGATAAGAGCAAAGTTTGATATTTGGGTAAGTCGCCTAGTTGGGGTAGTATCAGTTGGGATGATCGTTCGGTGCATGAGATATATTTGGAGATGTTGCTAGTGAGGATTCAGAGATCGTTGGATGGATTTAGTTGGAACACGAACTGATTGAGTCGGTGGAAAATCATCATATTTGAGAATAGTGCTGAAGCGAATATGTTGGAATGGAAATCATGATTGGTTCAATTGGGAGTAAAGCAAATGGATGCCTCGGACATAAAGATACCCTTGTAACTTGTCCAAATTTGCTATCGCAAAGCTCGGCTGAAATGCATGTATTTTAGGGACGTCTTAAATATGTGTATGATCCAAAACTAAGCGATACGAGGAATTCGTATTGAGCTGCAAGAAGGATGTGGGAATATAGAATTTATATGAGCATTCAAAGAGCGAGATGCTGAGTCAGGATCGTGAGTTTGAGAGTTGCATAGAGCAGAGTTATGAATTAGACAAGCGGCATGTGATAGGAATGAGTACCAACATGGTTCGTGGACGAACCTAATTTCTAAGTGGTATATTATGTAACGTCTCACAACCGCACGGTGCGTTACGCTGAGTCGGATTGAATGAAACAATTGCTGGTTACATTTAATTTGTTGAATTTTGGGAAGAAGTATTGATTGAGTTATTTCATGTGCAGATGGCTAGCGGTGTTCGATAGAAATCAGGTGTTTATTCAGAGCAGATCGCGCTTTGCATCTTCCTTAGTCCGATCGGTCGGATGATTTGGAGAGCATGGCCTGCTGGCACGGTCATACCAGTTGAGTAGATCGCGCTTTGCATCGGACCACGGGTTCAAGGGATCGGCCGTATCGGCAGGACATGATGCTTAACGAAATCAAACATTGTGAGTGGGCTCTATCCCTTATCCTCTACTCCTTCATGCCTAATAATATGGAAAACACGTAAAGGCTTGAACACTTGGACTGGAACTTGGGAATCACTACACTGAGGCGTGCATAGAGTATACGTCGTTTGCTTGGATAGGATTGTGGCTTGAATTGATTTGCGCATATGGATAGTTGGAGTTAGAGTTGGAATATTACATTTGAGGCAGTTGGTTGAATGATTGGGATTATGCTTGGACAGTTGGAATGATACATTGAGGCATTGGGAATATCGGAAATTCGGGCGAGCGAGCGTGCATCCGTGCACGAGTATCACTTGGACGCTTTGTCTTGCAAAACGAGCAGTTGTGGTTCGAAATCGAACAACTGCATCTACGAGGGTATGGTGCTACTGTTGGAGCATTGTGCCACGGGTTTGTTCTGAGAGTGGGGTGTTGCATCATTTGAAAATACTGTATTGAGAAGCGGCATTGTGCCTATGAGATAACTTGAGATTTGGTGCCTTGGGCTATATATTTGAAGAATGGTTATGGATTTTTGGTTATGGATAATCGGTTGGATATTTGGTTGAATGAGTCTAGGATCGCTTGGTGGGACGAGAATGTTCGATCCTCTCGTCATACCTACTTGGTGTTTGCATGTCACGGACAACCTGTATTGCACAGGATTTTGTTTCCTCGAACAGGATTGGCTCTGGGGCACCGGGATCGTTCAGCCATAGAGGAGACAATGGTAACGCGTCTTGGACGCGTGTGCCGGTAGTTCGATACCGAACCAGAGGGGGATAGCTGCCCATTGCTGGATCGGGTAGGACTGCCTATTGATTAGTCCGATCAATGGGCTAAATTAAGGATATCAATACTATAAATAATAATAAAAAATTTAGAGGAGGGTTTACACAAATTCTTAGATTTTAAATTTTTCTTTCAAAGTTGTTTATAAATATTGTTTTCTTTTGAAATTATTAATAGAACTATATATTAGTGTCATGTAATATCCTTGACTTCAAAAGAATTGTTCAAGAAAATAATTCCTTTTGACTTTATACTAATAATAATGTTATTTAGAAAATATCTTATTATTATTTTGGTTCAAAAGTATGTTTGAAAATTATTATAAGTTTTGACTAATTATTGGATTTTGATTATTAATTAGTTTTAAAATTTATTTGAATTTTAATTTAAAATAGTAGTTATCCATATTATATTCTTTTGGATGGTATAATGGACTTTATTAGTCACTAATTAAAAATTTGTTATTCATGAAAAACTTCATAAAACTTTTTCATATTTCTTGTCCATCACATCTTTAATTATTATTAATTGTACTACTTGACTTGGAAAGCAAGTCTTAATTTTTTTAAGGAAAGTTCTACCTTATTTTTCTCCACTCCAAACCAACGAATCCCAAATAATTTCAAATCAATTCCATTTCCCACCGTTCCGTTCCAAACCAAGTCATCACCACCACCAACAACGTCACCATCACAGCCACCCAAATCTGTGTCCAGATCCGTGCATCGTGCCCATTGTCCATCTCTGTGTCAGTCGTGTCGACCTCCTCGGCTCCGACCCCTGATCTCTTTCCACTATTTCGTATCCATTCAGTACAACTACAACCATCTTTTCCATGTCTGACACGCCGGACACCCCTCAGATTCCCAACCTTCCTGTGTCCGTGCCAACACACCGACACGATCGGACACCTCCAGATCCACAAACCAAAACAACAATCCAAACCCTAGCCCTAACCCTAACCTCCGTCGAACACCGTTCCTCGCCGTAGTTAGCCGCCGCATTCCAGTTGGATCCGCAGCCAGAACCCAACGTGTCTTGATTTGCCGGCTTCCACCAGCGCCGAGCAGATCTGCACCGCCTTCTCCGGAGCAGCGTCATTCCGCGCGCCACCGCGAGTCCGCACTGCGTCGTCGGCTCCAGATCTTTTCACCGCCTACGCCGCTCGACCGGATCTTCCTGGAGCCGCCGTTGAACCAAGGTGAGCCTCCCTCCACTTTTCCACTCGATCACTTTCTTCCGCTTGATCTCTCCTCCCCTTTCTCACTCTCTTCCATTCTTTATTTTCTTTTCTTATATTGTGAAAATTTACTTTACTTCCGCTTGATCTCTCCTCCCCTTTCTCACTCTCTTCCATTCTTTATTTTCTTTTCTTATATTGTGAAAATTTACTTTAGCAAAATAAATTTATATTAAATTTATGTAAACAAAATAAGTTTGAATAATTTTGAAATGAAGACATAATCCGCCAACAATGTTGGCGAAAAATAAAAAAAATGAACACGTAGACAAAAAAGTCAAAAGTGGACCCCACAAGGCCAAATTATGCCAACACTGTTGGCTGAATTTGTGCAAGCAGAAATTCAACCAACAGTGTTGGCGGAATTTGGCATTGTGGGGCCCGCGAGTTTGGGTTGTTGGGTTTTGTTTGGTTAGTTTGGTTTGGTTTGGTTTGGTTTGGTTTGTTTATTTTATTAGTTTGTTTTAAGTTTTAATTAGTTATGTTTTGATTTTTTTTAATTTAGTTTAGTTTTGGAAATTGATTTAAGAAAATATATTTTAACGAAATAAAATTAAAATAAATTAATTGTAAAAAATATCTAGAAATATTTTTTTCGAAAATTTACTTCCAAAGCATCAAAATTTGTATAAAATTCATCTAAGGCATCAAAATTTAAAAAATTACGAAAAAAATATCAAAAATATCATAACGTCCGTTGGACATTTATATTTTTTAATATTATATTTCTATCGTTAATTTTCTCGCAGTTAATAGACGTTAAAAAAATAATAATAATAAAAATCTACCGTAAGAATATTACGTCTGCCGTCGAGCAGACTTCGAGCGGCCATAACTATGTGTTTTGAAATCGTTTTTCGTTAAATAATAAGTCGATTTGTATGTTTTCGACGAGAGTAACACAAATCGTGTAGAAATTTTTTTTATCCGAAACAAGACGCATATGTTACAGGCAAAAATATAAAATTTAAAATTTTAAAGTATCATAACTTTTGATTGGTTGATCGAAACAAGGTCCAGTTTGTGCCAAAATGACCGTATGAAAAAGTACTTAGAGATAAACCGTTTCACCGTTTGACGAACTTCCCAAATTTTTAGAATCGTAAAAAATTGATCTTTCGACCTCCAAATTTTACTTTCGATAATTTTATTTTTGAATATTTAAAATTTACTTATAAAATTAAAGTTTCGTTTGCATGAATTTAAAATTCATAAATTTTGATGCTCTTGATGCAAATTTCTGAAAAAAATAAAATTAAATTAAAACATAACTAATTAAAACAAACTAATAAAATAAATCAAACCAAACCAAACCAACCAAACAAAATTCAACCACCCAAACCCGCAGGCCCTACATGGCCAAATTTTGCCAACACTGTTGGCAGAATTTGGCCTTATGTGGGGTCCATTTCTGGCTTTTTTGCCTACGTGTTCATTTTTTTTATTTTTCGCCAATACTGTTGGCGGACTATGTCTTTGTTTCAAAATTATCCAAATTTATTTCGTTTACATGAATTAAATATAAATTTATTTTGCTACAGTAAATTTTCTGTTTTAATATATAAAGTTTGTAGTTATATATAATATTTATGTTTGGTTATTTGATCTGTATTAGGTCACTACCAGAATAAAGCGGGATTAGCAACGTTTTTTAGCGACGTCAATGAAAAATGTCGCTAATATAATGTATATTAGCGACTCTAGGTAAAAATATCGCTAAACGTCGCTAATTGGCGACATTTAGCGATGTTTAGTGACTGTAATTAATTTTTTAAAGATTAGTCGCTATAAGTTCAATTAAGGTCGCTAAACGTCGCTGATATATTTTATTTAGCGACATTTAGCGACGTATTTAGCGACGTATTTCTTTTAGACATTTAGCGACGTCAGTTGCGATGTTAAAGACGTCGCTAAGTTAGCTACGTCATTAATGGCGTCGCTAAAACGTCGCTAAATTAGTTTCATTTAGGGTTGATTCCTCCCATTTCCTTCGATCTCTCCCTTTCCTGTCATGTCCCGATTTTGCCCAATCGATAATCATCCACCGGACTTGATGCCGTGCACGCGTAGGGCGCGCGTGCACAAGATCTAGGCATAATGATAATCTTAAGAACATATGCAACAGATTACGCAAATAAGATAACACACATTGAGGCATAGAAAAGTTTTCTTTTTATTGATAATGAACATCTGATTACAGGCTCTTGACCCAAAACGAGAAGGATGCCATACGGGCTTACAACTTGGATACAAAATGGGATAGCCGTTCCATACATCACATCATTTACTAAAACTTCAAACCAATATAGACACCTACTGGCGAATCTATCGCCATGCTACGGAGCCGCATATAAGGGTTGTGCTTGCTCCAAGTGCTTTGTACAAGCTCCAAAAAGTCACGAACGAAGTGCATCGGATACTGGGCTGGTTGGAGAAGGAAGAAGCTTCAGCTCCTCGTCGCATCGCTCGGGCTCGGGGAACCTGTTACAACGAGGGTCAGTACTTTGAAAAGTACTGGTGAGGGCGAGCTAACCCAACTAACCAAATCCAAGTTTGTTCATATGAAACATGCAATATTATTGTGGTCTTTCTATCTTGCCTTAGTTCAATTTACATACAAGCATTAAATTTTTGATTTACAGAACAAATATGCTACCGTTAGGTAACTTTTACCTTCCCATCTGAACTGCCTGCATAATACTTACCATGTCCTTCCCTGCCACGAAGACACCATTAGTTTGAGCAAGCAATGCAGAAATATATGTACATTGGGTCATGGCATATTCATTGCCACCGAGGACAATAGCTATAGTAGGTCGGTGACCCTTGCAGCTCGGGTAGTAAGCCCCGCTACAAGGCCTCCTCCGCCTTAACCGTGCTAGACTTGATAGCGTAGCTATCCGAGTTCTACCCAGAATAAATTGGCCCCAGTGCCCTGGGCGCCGTTCGCAGGAACTAAACCTTGTGCACAAGTTGTCCGACCGAACTACGTATTGACAATAAATTAATAGATAAAGGATTCAAACACAAGAATGTATATATATACTTAGCATAGTGCATTTAGCATAGTCTTCCTGTCTAAGTGATTGCATTTCAATATAGTTTGCACCATACATCTATGCAGTTATATAGAATAAGTTCTAGCTACAACTGAAACATCAATATATAAATGCATAGCGGACAAGCACGCATCAATGAGATCGTTTGAGAATTCTAAGTGACAAGTATTTCAAGTATTTCAAGTCAAAGTCTTCTTTTTATTTGACTCAATTTATTCTTATTACGATATCGTTGGGGCGGGATGCATTGTCACGCCCCAATCTCCCGCAAGCTCAATAGTCCTCGCTGAACGTGAATCACCACGTTGTAGCTCTCCCGCAGGACAATCGTTCTCATCGGGACGTAATGTCGTACGAGCCTGGAGTTGCACTCGTACAAGGCGATGTTGTCAAACACCAAAGTTATCATCGAAACGACAAAGTTGCAACGAAAGTCAAGTATTGTGTACCAAACACACATCAGAGTATACGCAGCGAAGCTCTCGATAGGGTCCAAATAAAATGCCACAAAGGCGATTGCCTCAAAAGCGATGAAATACTCTTGCTCTTTCTCTAGCCCACAAAGGTACTTACAGTTCATACATCATATCCTGTATATCCAAGCAGTGCCACTACACCTGCGTACCTGAAATAATGCCCACAAACGTGGGTCAGTACACAGCCGTACTAGTGAGCGAGATAACTCACTCGTCTAAACCGACACTAAATAAAATAGTGAATGCAAAAAGTTATATAGTGATCTTTCTAGTTGAATCCTAGATTCATTTCATGGCATTGGGATGACATGTTAAGGAAAGCTGTAAAGTAGTTTAAGCATGCAAGCATTCAACTCGATCCAATCGACAAGCAATAAATAACCAACCCGAAGGATACTAGCATGCAACTCGTCCTACTCAAGCCCAAGCAACACGATAACATATCGAACCATCATCCAAGCCTCAAAATCCATCCTCAACCAAAACTTACAATCCAATCTCAAAGTGCACACTCTTGCCGAGGCAAGGTGCCCGCGCTTACACGAAGCACAAACCAACCAAAGAAAAGCAAGCCAACACTTATCTATATGAAAATTTTAATCCTTAATTTAAAATATAAGAATTTGTGTAAACCCTCCTCTAATTTTTTATTATTATTTATAGTATTGATATCCTTAATTTAGCCCATATAGTATTTAGTTCCCTCCTCCTCTTATAATATTTTTAAATACTACATCAACCATACATATATTTTTGTTCTTTGCTTTTACAATTCCCTAACCAATAAATTCAATCCCAGCCCTTGCTTCTTTCATATATCATTACTTACTCTAAAGTCTATCTGAACCCAACAAAGAAATTTTATACCTGTGGGTCACATGGATCAGCAAAACCACCCTAAACCCACCCGTCAAAAATTCAAACTGGTTACTGTGCATCTCCCCTATTCGTTCGTTGCCTGCGCGCACTATAGCAGCAGCAGAAAAGTGCATCTCCCCTATTCACTTTTCTTCCATCAACAAATACTGGCAGCCGCCACCTTCATATTGTCGACATGGAGTAATGCCTGGACGAATATTTGTTGGCTAACAGGAATTGGAATATGCAAGTACACAGGAACGTGAAGGAAAGAGAGCTACTGTTTCTAAACAAAACACAAGTGACACGAAGCTATTTGTGGTTCTATCTACTTCAGTGTTATTCAATGTTCATAGACAAATGTCTTTAAATAGGCATACACAAAGAACCGGTGGGCAACTAAAGAAGAGAAGAAAGTGGCTCCTAGCCACACAGCTCACACAAGACTAGGAATGACTCCTAGAACAAAGCTACACCACACAACTCACACAAGACTAGGAACAACAACGGGAGTGAGGACTAAGTCCTGATTATTGCTTACATGCTTCCCCTAATCTGGACTTCACTCTGAGAAGTCCTTGACTCCAATGTTCTTACGATGCTCTTCAAACATGGATCGGTTTAGAGCCGTTGTCAGGATGTTTGCAGTTTGCTCTTTGCTGCTCACGTACTCCACATCAATCTGTCCCTTTTCGACACATACCCTGATAAAATGATAGCGTGCATCTATATGCTTGCTTCTATCATAAAAGACAGGATTCTTCACCAATGCAATTGCAGACTTGTTATCCACCAGTAGCTTTGCTGAACAATTTTTACTCACTGTCATCATCTCCACCATGCGATTCAGCCAAATAGCTTGACAAGATGCTGCCGACGCCGCCATATACTCTGCCTCACACGAAGACAATGCTACTGTCTTCTGTTTCTGTGACGTCTAAGTGATCGGACATTTACAGAAGTAGAAGATGATCCCAGTGGTATTCTTGTGATCATCCAAATCTTCGGCCAAGTCGCTATTACAGTAGCCTTGAAGCTGCTCCTCTACTTGTCCTCTAACAAACTCAAGGCCATAATGTAGTGTGCCCTTCACATATCGTAGTATCTGCTTGATTGCAGCATAATGAGTAAGCGTCGGTGCCTCCATGAAGTGACTCACCACTCCAACGGAGTATGCGATGTCGGGCCGGGTGTGCGTCAAGTATCGAAGACTTCCGACCATACTCCGATAGTGTGTTACATCCACCTTTGGGCTTGTATCAGACTTGGTGAGTTTCAGCTTTGCTTCCATGGGTGTTTTGCTTGCATTGCACTCCAACAAACCGGTCTGCTCGAGGATCTTCTTGGCGTAGGCCATTTTCTTCAGCTTGACTTTATTGTCACCTTACTGCACCTCTATGCCAAGGTAGTAGCTGAGGACGCCAAGATAACTCATCTCAAACTCACATTTCATCTGCTGCTTGAAATCCTCCATATGTCTAAGATTTGAGCCGGTGATGATAAGGTCGTCAACATAGACTCCAACATACAACACTTCATTCTCCTGACAACGCATGTACATGGCATACTCTTGTGGACATCTGCTGAAACCAAGTGACAATAAGTATGCATCAAGCCTTGAGTTCCATGCTCGTGGCGCCTGGCGTAGACCATACAAGGCTTTATAAAGCTTGTATACTTTGTCCTCTTGACCCTTCACGACGAACCTAGTTGGCTGCATAACGTAGACATCCTCCTTAAGCTCGCCGTTCAGGAATGCGAATTTGACGTCCATGTGATGCACACGCCAACCTCGCTGACATGCTAGTGTGAAAATGAGCCGGATGGTTTCTAGCCTAGCCACCGGTGCAAATACCTCATCGACGTCGATGCCTTAGCGTTGAACATAACCCTCGGCAACCAGCCGAGCCTTGTATTTGATGACGTCGCCATTTGGATCCTTCTTGAGCTTGTACACCCATTTCAGCCCTATGGCTTATGCGCCCTTCGGCAGCTTTACAAGACTCCACGTCTTGTTCTTCTGGATGGCTTCAAGCTCAACCTCCATAGCCCGCTTCCAGTTGAGATCATGTGCAGCTGCGTCATAGCTTTGGGGTTCATCGCTGAGCAGCTTACATATATGAAGCTCACTTGTGTTGTTATAGATATCAAACAAGTCACGATATCTATGTGGTCCACTCCCGTCGACGTTGGGGTCTGAAGCTTCTCCGGTTGGCGGTGTTGTATCACTTGCTCCAGGCGCCTATCTCACTACAGGCACATTAAACCCTGAGGTCTCAGGTTCAGATGTTGTTGCACCAACTCCATCTGGTGGCGTGCTTGGTTTACTTGGAGAGCTTGGCATCGTTGCTGGAGATAGGGGTACATGCTCTTCATTGTATTGTATAGTGAAGGTGACAGGGACGACCCCAAGTTGGTTTGCTTCTATGCTCCAGTCGTGCTGTTCATCTTCTTTAAACACAACGTCACGGCTGACACGTACAGACTGGGTCATGGGATCATAGAGATGATGTCCCTTGGTGCCAGGCTCAACTCCAAGGTACACCATGATAGTGCTCCTGTCCTCCAAATTCCTTTGGTGATCACGAAGCACTTTGACATGCGCCAAGCAGCCAAATGTGCGCAGGTGACGCAGGTTCAGCTTCCTTCCTGTCCAAGCTTCGTATGGTGTCACACAGTCTAGAGCTTTCGTCGGAGACCTGTTCAGTAAATACATGGTATGTCTAACAGCTTTACCCCATAACCAAGCAGACATACCTCGAGAATGCAGCAGACTTCGTGCTGTCGCCAACATGGTTCGGTTGCGGTGCTCCATAACTCTATTCTGCTGCGGTGAATACGGGGCTGTGAGGTAGCGTCGAATGCCCTCGTCCTCGCAATACTTGTCGAATTCTCTTGAAGTGAACTCGCCGCCAAGGTCAGTTCTGAGCCCCTTCAGCTTGTGACCTGATTCAGCTTCCACTGCCAAATTTAATGGCCGAAAAGTGTTGAAGATCTCGCTCTTCAACGTCAGTAGATACATCCACATGATTCTGCTGTAGTCATCAACTATGAGCAGAATAAATTTGTTACCTGCTGGTGTCGTTGGAGTAATGGGACCACAGACAACCGCATGCACCAGCTGCAGTGGCGACTTTGCTCTGAAATCTACCTTATCGGGAAATGGATGTCGTGCCATCTTTGTGGTTTGGCACCCGTTGCAAACCTTGTTCAAGTGCTCTATCATCGGTATCCCCTCGACCATCTTCTTCGCGCACATGGTCCGCAATGCATGGAAGTTGAGGTGGCCTATGTGCACGTGCCAGATCCATGCCACATCTTGTGTCTTTATTGACAAACACACAGGCGAGCACACTCTCAAGGCAAGCTTTTACAAGCAGTTTTCTGTTCACCTCACCCTTGCAACAAGGGTATTGTCCCTGTCGTAAAGCTTTAACTGATTTCCTCCTATGACGATCTGCCACCCTTGCTTGTCCAATTGTCCTAAGCTGATTATGTTACTCTCTAGCTCAAGGAGGTAGTAGACACCCTCAAGTAGCTTGTGCTCCCCTTTCTTGCATTGCAGAAGAATATTACCAATGCCCTTGATGCTGATCTCTGAGCCATCGCCGAATCTTACACCGCCGAGGTCCTTCTCTTCAAACTCCAAGAAGTTGGTTCTCTCTCCGGTCATGTGGTTGCTAGCACCGTTATCCTGGTACCAAAGCTTCTCGGGTCTGACAACGTCTTCTACACAATGCCTGGGGATGCTTCCAGCACCCCGCGTCGTCTGGCAGGACTTCTCCACGTGAGATGCCACCAGAAGTGTGTTTTGATCATCCTTGAGGTTAACCTTGGCTAGGTTAGTTTCTGGCTCCGGCTTGTTGTGGCATTCGACAGTGAATTGCCCGAAGTCTCTACACTTGAAGCACTTGGACTTCGACTTGTCGCGAACGGGCTTATCATTGTCACGCCCGCCTCTGCCGCGGCCCCTCCCGCGACCACGACCAAGACCTCTGCCATGCCCATACCCTCCGGCGTTCGAGCTCTCCGCCACCTCTTGTGACAAATTTTGGTCAGATTTCAGTAGCATGATCTGACCTTGTCGTGGTGTATATGCGCGCATCCGCTCTTCATGCGCCTTCATGGAGCCAATACCTTCTCCAACTTCTTCGTCTTCAGATATATGAACTCTTCAATGGTTGTGGCGAGCGCCACGAACCTCTCAGGTACTAATCGTAATACCTTCTTGACAACGTATGACTCCTCGAGCGTGTCACCAAGAGTTCTGATCTGATTCACCAAGTTTGTCACCTTCGCACTATAGCCATCAACCGTGTCGGACTCCGACATACAGAGCCCCTCAAACTCCTATTGGAGTATCTGGAGCTTGACCTCCTTGACATGATCATCTCCCAGAGGCACCGTGCGCAAGGCATCCCATGCCTCTTTGGCATTCTCCTTGTCAGAGATGTGAATGAAGCTCTCCTCGTCCACCGCATTGAAGATGAGTGCAAGGGCCGCCTGGTCCTTGCGCTCGTTCACCTCCTCGTTGGCCTTGGGCTCAATCGCGCTCCACACGCCTTGTGCGCGCATGTTAGCCCTCATCTTAACCACCCACATAAAGTAGTTAGTACTGGTAAGAATAGGGTATGAGAGTGCCAAGTTGCCTTCCTTCACCAGTGTGGCCATCGGCTGTGTGGTTGCACTCCCGCTAGTACTTGGTGTCTACGACGATGCAGCTCTGGGCTTGCCTATCTACTCAAACGCAGGCTCTGATACCACTTGTTGGCTAACATGAAATGGAAGATGCAAGCACACAGGAACGTGAAGGAAAGAGCGCTACTGTTTCTAAACAAAACATAAGTGACACGAAGCTATTTGTGGCACTAGCTACATCAGTGTTATTAAATGTTCATAGATAAATGCCTTTAAATAGGCATACACAGAGAACCAATGGGCAACTAAAGAAGAGAAGAAAGTGGCTCCTGGCCACACAGCTAACACAAGACTAGGAATGGCTCCTAGAACAAAGCTACACCACACAACTCACACAAGACTAGAAACAACAACGGGAGTGAGGACTAAGTCTTGATTATTGCTTACAATATTCTCTTTGCCGCCGAGCTCCGCCTCGGCCTTGGGCAAACTCGACTCCACTGTTGGAACTCTTCCCGGCCTCACCACGCATTCAAGGATCATCGAAACAACCGACGTCACCTCCTTTTCTGCTGTCGACGATCACCTAGGCGCATTGTTCGCTTGGCGTGTTCAATACCGCGACGTTCTCTTCCGTGAGTGAACCAACTCGGCCGGCATTCCATTGACGAGGTGCGGGCTGAGCTTTCCTCGCTCCTTTCTGAGCTCTCTCTTCTGAGCCTTTCCTTCCCTCTGGTAACTCCTCTCCCTCTCTTTGTCACCAGTTCATGAGTTTCTCTTTGCCATGGTTTATTTTTGGGAGTATCTTGATCATTGGTTAATACTAGGATATATATTTACTGGTATATAAATCATTGTTGGTACGTGTGTGTCCTGCAAGTTGAGGTTGGAATTTTTCTATGAGTAATAGTTTGGAACTATCAACATGTGATGGGAAGAGAGAGAGATGGTAATATGTGAGGCACATGGTTGTATGGAAACCATGAGGAGATCCATGGGTTCTCTGATCAGGATTGATGTTTGTGTGCATGGAATATTACTTTTTAAAATCCACTATAGCCGAATAATATGGCAACTAGGAAAGAAAAAAAAAAGATGGCTGCTTGAAACTATTGTTAGAATAAACGTAGAAGAAGGAAGAAGAAAATATGAGAGAAGATATTTTATTAGTGTAATTCCATAGTGGGAGAAAAATACCTTATTTATACAACCCAATGAATGTGTAACACTAATCTCTAACCAATGTGGGACTAAAATACAAAGCAAGAAGCCAACCATTTAGTAACCCGCGTTATAACACTCCCCCTTTGGATGACTACCATCTCTAAGCCTATTGCCTCGTTAAAACTTTGCCAAGAAAATCTATTAGGACAAAACCTGTGCGAAAGAAAAGAGTACAATCTTTAGGATGACTTAGATAGGTGTTGGACACGCTTAATATTGCCTCATTAAAACTTTATTAGAAAAAATATAATAGAAAAAAAATCCATGACTAAGAAAAAAAAGTACAATGCGTTATAGTCCATACAAAATGTATCTTCCCCTAAAAATAATCACTCCCCCTGATGATGTTAATTCTGAACAGTCAGCTGATAAAGACGTCACATTCCAAATCCATGAACTAGTTTATGAAAAGTTGACTTTGGCAACGATTTGGTGAACAAGTCTGCAAGATTATCACTTGAGCGAACTTGTTGGACGTCAATATCAAAGTTCTTCTGAAGCTCATGAGTATAGAAAAACTTTGGTGAGATGTGGTTGGTCCTGTCTCCTTTAATATATCCACCTTGAATTTATGCAATACATGATGCATTATCCTCATGAATAACAGTTGGAGTATCTGTGGAGCTACGAATGTGTTGAATCAACGATCTCAGCCAAATACATTCTCTACCTGCTTCATGGAGAGCCAATATTTCTTAGTGATTTGAGGATGTAGCAACCATTGTCTGTTTTGTTGAACGCCAAGAAATAGCAGCATTGCTATTAAGAAAAATATATTCAGTTTATGAACGACCTTTATAGGGATCAGATAAATAACCTGAATCTACAAAGCCAAATAGATTTGTGATATCAAATAAACCACAAGTATAAAATAATCTAATGTCGGTAGTTCTACGAAGGTATCTTATCACATGTTTAATGTCATTCCAATGTCTACGAGTTGGCGCCGAGCTATATCTAGCCAACAGATTGATAGAGAATGATATGTCTGGCCTTGTACATTATGATAGATATATTAATGCCCCAATGGCACTAAGGTACGGTACTTCGGGTCCTAGCATAATTTTATTGTCGTCCTTAGGACGATATGGATCTTTATTGATATATAAAGATCGAATAACCATTGGAGTGCTAAGGGGATGAGCTTTATCCATATTGAACTGTTTCAATATATTTTTTGTGTATTTGGATTGATGCACTAAAATTTTATTGGTGCAATGCTCAATTTGTAATATGAGACTATTTCGTGTCTTCGAGTTCTTTCATCTCGAACTCCTTTTTCAGATAGTTTGTAGTCTCATTGATTTTATGTCTTGTTCCAATCAAGTTTATGTCATCAATATATACGACAACTATAGAGAAACCCTCTTTAGATTTCTTTATGAAGACACATGGGCAGATAGGATTATTCTCTATATTCACTAAGACGGTTGTACTATATCCTTCTGAATTGTTTCAAACCGTACAATGAACGTCTTAGATTTATGGAATTCTTAGATTTTAAGCTTGGTAGATTAAATCCATCTGGAATTTTCATATAGATATCGCTATCAAAATTACCATATAGATAGGCTGTTACAACGTCCATAAGTCTCATGTCCAGCTTTTTTTTTCAACTGTCAGACTTATCAAATAACGTAACGTTGTTGCATCCATTATGGAAGAATACGTCTTTTCATAATCAATTCTGGGTCTCTGAGAAAACTCTTGTGCCACTAATCGTGCCTTAAATCGAGCTATTTCATTCTTTTTATTTCACTTTCTTACAAACATCGACTTGTAACCTACTGGTCTGACGTATTTTGGTATTTGTATTATAGGTCCGAACACTCCACGTTTATTAAGAGAATCTAATTCTGCTTGAATAACATCCTTCCATTTTGGCCAATCTTTTTTTTGTCGACAATCATCGATGCAACGTTGTTCAGTGTCATCAATGCCCTTAGACATTTCAGTCGCTAATGAGAATGAGAATATTTTATCTATTATTATATCTTTGTGATCCCATACCTCTCTTGTATATGTATAAAACATAGATATCTCTTTGCTTTCAGGTACCTAAGCCTCCTCTTGGGCTTGTGTCTTTTCTAAGACAATAACCTCTTCTGAGTTTTCAGAGAGTATGAATTTGTCATTCATAACCTCTTCTTGAGCGTTATGTGTAACCTCCTTAAGAGCGTTACTTGGGCATTTTCTCTTTCTACGGACTAAGTCCTTCGAACCTATAGGTCTACCACGCTTCTGGCGTGCAATAGATTCATTAGCCCTCTGCTATTTTTTCCTACGGGGATATCAATTCGAGCTGGCGTATTTCAAGCCGGCACATGTAATTTAATCACTTTAGCTGTATCAGTAAATGCATCTGACATTTGATTTGCAATCTCCTGTAGATAAAATATCCTTCGTACCACAGTTTCACATTGATTAGTACGAGGATCTAGATAAGACAATATAGGATTATTCTACGATAATTTATGCCATTTATTTGTGGCGAATGGTTCTGTAAGAACATTCTTTTCTTTCTTATCTCTCTTAATGACGAAAATTTAGTCTCATCAAAATGATAGTCTGCGAATCTAGAAGTAAAAATATCACCAGTTAAAGATTCCAAATATCTAATGATTGAGGACGAATCAAAACAAATATAAATTCCTAAACGGCTTTGAGGTCCCATTTTAGAGCGCTGAGGAGGGGGAATATGAACATAAATATCACAACCAAATTTACACAAATGAAAGATGTTAGGTTGATGGCCTGTCACAAGTTGTGATGGTAAAAATTCATGATATGCAGTTGGCCTAACAATGATCAATTTAGTAGCATGTAATATGGCATGTCCCCAAGCTGAAACAGATAAATTTGATTGCATGAGTAAATGCCTTGCTATGTGCTGAAAATATTTAATCAAGGACTCTGCTAAACTATTTTGGGTATAAACATGACAAACAGAATGTTCAACTTCTATTCCAACGGAAGCACAATAATCATCAAAAGTATGGAAAGTGAACTCAGCTGTATTATCAAGTCGAATCGTTCTAACATATTGGTCAGAAAAAAAAGTCTTAAGCTTAATCAACTGAGAAAGTAGCTTGAAAAAGGTAAAATTTCTAGATTATGTAGAAGCATGAAAATTACGCTGGAGAATTATACGCGTAAAAAACCCCAACATGCATGAAGCCCGCATAAAACAGAGCTCCAGCGCTGCGTAAAACATGACTTTAGATCCATTGGCGTACAACAGAGCTTTAACGCTATTCAGCGTAAAATATAGCTCCAGAATAATCCGCATAAAGCAGTACTTCCAGACTGCTTCGGCGTAAAAAGGTTGCTACATCGCCACTTCGGCGTAAAACATGTCTACTTTTAATGCAGCATGAAGTTGTACGAGGAACTCTTCGTATTCCTCGAATGAACCTGTCAGATGAAACAGTGAACCTAACTCCTGACAAAGAGTACTGCACGACGATCGAGAGGATGGCTGTAATGATGATTCTGCACAGAGATCCAGACTGTCGTGTTTAGTGACATAATCCTTGATATACGTCATTTTTACGTATTCAAGGAATACGCTGCCTATTCTACATAGACAGAGATGTACTTTTACGCTCAAGATGAGACAAAATCAGATGCCACGTCAAAAGTTGTTCTTCGTACAGAACTCGAGGTACGTCTCTACAGTTAATGCACGAGATGGGGGCAGATCTCTGCATTTAATGCACGAGATTTGGTTCTACTTTTAATTAATGGGAGAGCTAAAATTAGAGCTAATACGCTCACATCACTATCCCTGCATATTACGCCAACTAGGCTATTTTCAACTATAGGAGCACGCCGTATGCTATCTCCTCGAAATACTTCAACCAGGCTATTTTCAGCTATTGGAGTACGCCGTATGCTATCTCCTCGAAATACGCCAACTCAGGCTATATTTGCAAAGGTACGTGATAAGGCTATTTGGCCTAGATTACGCTTAAGACCTCAGTCAGGGAGGATAATTGGCTAGTTTACGCTGGTTACCTACCTATGCAGCATCAAGCTTTACGCAACTTGGCTTCTATGCCAACAAGATAGCTACTTGGCTTCTATGCTAACAAGACAGCTATTTGGCTTTTACGCCAATAAGATAACTATTCGGCTTTTACGCCGACGAGACAGTTATTTGGCTTTTATGCCAACCTTCTCTACGCGAGGGGCAGTTACCTACGTGGCTTGCATGCCGTGATCTTCGATGAGAGATTATATACGTTATCTCATAATGGGACACGCGTTACACGTAGATTCAGGAGATCATTCATACGTGGGTAGCAGTTATTATAACCGCCGCGTAAAAGTTATAACTCTCTCTGATGTTTGGTTTCTACGCCGACTAGTCAGTTACTATGACCAAATTCTATTAATAGAGACTTCAAGTCATAGGCAACGGGGGTCAACAAAAAAGGGTCAAAGAAAAATAGAGGAGACCAGAGAGAGAGAGCATATCCAGAGAGTATTGATTGACAACTTTGGCAACGAGAGTTCAATCCCTCCTACAGTCTTTGAAGCTTCTCCTTCTTCTACAGCACTTCTTCGTCATCGTGTGGTTCAAGGGACAAAGTGATCGACCGCAGATCAGACTCCTATAGCAATATTTCCCCAGAATTATTTTTATTGTACTTAACATCCTCGTATAGGATTAATTGTACTTCTTTTTCTTGTTTGTAAATAAAGAAAGGGTTTCGTATAAACCTAGTCTCAATTTCTTTTGTTTATCATCAAACACAAGATGGCGACTCTACTGGGGACTAATTTCTCATCTGACAAGAAAGCCATTGCTCAACACGATGCTGTATCCGTCGGATCAACGAAGAAGACTCTGGTCGTCTAATTTGACCAATCTGCTTATGAAGACATGCTTCGCGCAGGGGGTAGCTCTCATTCCTCTCTATCCAGGACAACAGAAAGCTGCGTAAAGTATGGATGCCCCGGACATCCTCTACCCTTTCTGCCGGTTCTCTCTCTCTGACCAACAAGGTTGTGACATCGTAACCTATACGCCTTGTGCGTAAAAACCCGTCTCTCGTCTGTGACATGGCAGACAAAGCTTCTGGCAATGCCTCAGTGCCAATCTAGAAGTTTAGACCGTACCCTGCGCGTAAAACTTTGTCTCCCGTCTGTGACGTGGCAGACAAAGCTTCTGGCAATGCCTCAGTGCCAATCCAGAAGTTTAGACCGCGCCCTGCGCGTAAAACTCCGTCTCCCGTCTGTGACTTGACAGACAAAATTTTTGACAAGGCCGCAGCGCCAATTCAGAAATTTCAGACGTGCCCTGCGTGTAAAAATACATCTCCCATCTACGATGAGACAGATGGTCCCTTCGATCACCGCAAGGAAAAGCAAGTGGCGGATCTCCCAATCTCTACAGTTGTACGCCACCAAAAGAATAAGTTGCCCGCTCTTCAGAATACGCGTGACGCTGGAGGCCATTTGAGGGCTCTCCCCATTTTACGCCAACCCGTACGAAGCTCCAGATTACGCCAGGATAAGCCCATCTACATAAAGAAGACCCGGTTCATGGAAAAATACGCTCCTCAGACGGATGATGGGTCATATGCTACGTACATGGCTGAACTGCTGTATTCTTATGGCAGATTGAGAGTTATGGTTCCCAATCTCCATACCCCAACTGATGTAAAAAGGCAAAATAAGCCTTCTTCTTCTTCTTCTTCTTCTTCTTCTTCTTCTCCTGTTAATCCCTCTGATTTGCGTGATTTCTTGATCCAGAAGCGCAAAGACAGGGGATCTTCTAATATGTCTATTACATCCCCTAGGGAGCACTGTTGTAATAGTCATAAAGTTATAGTTAACTACTGCTACTCTAAGGCAAAATGGTCAGTCTTTGATCGGTTGAACTACTCTTTGTCTCTACAGGAAGAAGATCCGACATTCGCATCAGTAAACATGGCTTCACACATTCCTAGAAGAAGGTCAAGTTCAAGACGTCATTCCTCTAGAACTCCAAGCCAAAGAAGATTTAACAGACTCCTTGAGAATATTGAAGCAGGTATCTTTCGAAACACTCGTTCGAGGTTGCGACAATCAGCTTCATATTCTTTTGATTCTGACACTGGGGGTCGCCAGTTTCCCGAA
The DNA here is from genome assembly GCA_036927795.1 of Iris macrosiphon. Classification (NCBI taxonomy): domain Eukaryota; kingdom Viridiplantae; phylum Streptophyta; class Magnoliopsida; order Asparagales; family Iridaceae; genus Iris; species Iris macrosiphon. The sequence continues at coordinate 45,978,123 of JAYESA010000002.1, forward strand.
TGTGATACTGACAATATAGACTCGATCTCTGTAGAGATCTATACTAATCCCTCGGTAGCATCCAGAGAAATGGGGGTTTATGCTATTAGAGATGAACAAGAGGAGGCTTTCCCATCAGGAAGTATTGAGCAACGCATCGCTGTATTGGAAATATTGCTGAAAGAGATGCATTCCATGATAGAGAGTATGTGCCAGAGGATGGTGACTCAACATGCAGCTGCTATAGCCCTAGCATCGGTTCCTCTAACTCAAATATGTGTGGGGTTGGACATGCCACCATCCAACGCAATCCAGGAGCCTACTCCGAATTAAGAGTCAACGGCTCCTCAACCTCTGAACCTAGAGACTGTATTGTCGACCTCTCACATCTCTGTGATCCCTTTCTCAGCTGAAGATCCGATGCAGGCAGTTCGGGAATTAAAAGCCCAATTTGATGCCTTGAAGCATAAGGATGAGCTCAAAAAGTTGGGAAACAACCAGCCATACCCAGCTATCTGGGACGAGATCCCTTTCCCACCAAAATACAAACCACAGGCTATGGTTTTGTTTGAGGAAAAGACTTCACCGAGCCAATACATGAACTACTTCAGCATGATGACGGTGTTGTAGCTGGGAAATGATGCTCTCCTCACCCGAGTGTTTAAGGGTTGTCTGTCTGGAGTTGCCTATCAATGGTACCGCAGTTTAGCCGACAACTGCATTTCTTCTTTTGAAGATTTCAAGACTCTGTTCTTCGCTCGATTCTACGAAGGAGGGATGGACATGTCTATGTCCTCGCTCATCGAAGTGAAGCAGAAGGAGAAAGAGAACGTTCATACTTTCATTGAACGTTTTCGTCAGGACACTTTGCAGATGCCTCCCGGAGTTCCGGATTCAGCCTTGGTGGACATTTGCAGGAAGAACCTTCTTCCGCTAATCTCAGTGTTCACAGGACCATATCAGTTCCATGATTGGCCCTTGTTCATCATCTCAACGGTAGCCACTGAAGATAACAGTCGGAAGGCGCATGATAATGGAATCATGATCTCTACCTCTGAAAGAGGGAAGCGATCATCCTCCAACAGCGATCATCCTCGTGGTTCCAACGGAAAGGATGCTCTGGCGATCAACACGTCCAGACAACATACTATAGGGACTATGCAAACGAATCCTGGGACTTCCAGGCCTAAAGAAGAATATTCTTTTGATGACGACGATATTCCAAGCATATTCGATTATCTAGTCAAGAGTTACAAGCTCACTCTCCCCGAGGTAAAGTGGCCAAATGAGGTCGGCAATACCAATAACCCTAAGTACTGTATTTTCCACAGGTACATACATCACCCCACAAAGGCGTATTATGTACTAAAATGGAAAATCCAGGAGTTAATCAACGCTAAGGCTATCACTCTACGTAATAGTGAGAAGACGGTCACTGCTAACATGATATCTCTCCAATTCGACAATATGCCCCCTCAAGAAGTTCCGGATGGTGTAGTACCTATTTTCCGGATGATGATGAATATTGTTAATCTCCCTCCGACAAGGGGTCAGAATCATGACCTGGTACCCCTAACAACCAAGCGTGGGGAGATAATATGGGTTCATCTGGATCTGGTGTGAGAGATTGAGGAAGAGACTCAAGCTGCTAAGGCTAAGTCTAAAAGAACTCAAGGTATAAACCATGCCATATGGTTGCAATATCCCCGACATCAGAAGAAGAGGATTTGGCTACTGAAACCCGTTCAGGGAAAGCCTACCTCAAGGACTATGGAGGAAATTAGAAAGAAGCGACGGCAGATACTTCAGCCGCCAAACTTCCAGAGCCCGAACCTGTCATATTAGAGTCAGGTCCTTCTAGACCATCTTCGGCGGACAAGGGCAAGCAAAAAGAAGTTCGTTTCGATAAACCTTTGAAAAATATTCAAAACAAAGGTTTAAAGAAACCATACAACTTCGACATCTTGGCCCAGTTGGCTAATACTCCAGCCAGATTGTCCATTTTCGAGCTACTTAGGCTATCCAAAGATACTCGTCAAGCCTTGAGTGAAATATTAATGCAGGCAGATGTATGCTTGACTCAGCTCAAGTCCCCCGATAAAGAGCCTGTGGCATGTCCTCAATGCCATAGTGTGATGGAAGTGGTCCCTAACATCACTTTCACTCAAGAGGATTTGCTGTTGAAACATAACAAGCATGACATGCCTCTTTATTACACCGGATACGTCGGCTACATGGAGGTAGACCAGATTTAAATAGATCCGGGATCATCGATCAGCATTATCCCCCATAGTCTGCTCAGACCATTGAGGATCACTACAAGTGAACTGGCGTACACTACCACCACAATCGTGGGCTTCAACGCCAGGAAAAGCAAGACGTTAGGGAAGATTCATCTGAGGATCCAGATTGGGGACCTTAGATCAGTGGCTACTTGCTACGTCATTGATTCAGAGGTATCTTATAACATTCTATTGGGCAGACCATGGATCCATGATCATAATATTGTTCCTTCGACTCTACATCAATGTTTTAAATATGTAGAAGCCCAAGGGACAGTAAAAATGGAGTTTGTTGATCTCAACCCTTTCAAAGGAGTTGAGTCCTACTATTCTGATGCCATGTTGCACACCCAAAACTACTTGAAGGAGGTGTCAGGCAAGACGGAGGAGGAATCCTACCGGGAGCCGGGAGAACCATCTACTGAGCAACCTCTGTCAATCCAGGTGAAAGGGCGGACTACCCGTCCGAAAGTCATGGAACCCATGGCTATCCACTTGAACAAAACCAAATCAGGAGGAGGAGGTGATCCCCTAGTGATCACTCTAAACCAGAAGCGTCCACCTTTGGTCATCAACCTTAGGCGCGACACACAGCCGACTGATATAAATACAACCAGGAACGTGGTTTCTGACGATAATAAAGATTATCTTTTCCAGTATACTGACGCTCAATTTCTAAATCAGGAATCCTCCCTTCATAACGATAAAGAGCCTATAGCATAAAAATTCTTGGAAGCTATAGACTCCTATCATCCATATGTGTGGAAAGTAGCGTCAACATCTAATGTCATCACGACATACGGACCACATAAAGATTATATCTTTATCATCCCGCCTACTCGCAACAATCAACATCCAATAGTCTTCGGTCGCATGCGGAATAGACCGATTGTACAAGAAGATTCTTACGAGTTCGATGCTGAAAAAATGTAGGTTCACAGATATAGCCCACATGCTTCGAAGATTATGTAAAGCATAGGTTATCACTTGACGTCAGAACTAGGCCTCAACTATGAGAAATGCAGGCGAATACCATTGCATGGTGATCTCTATTGTCAACGAACTCATTTTGGGTTAGGGTATACCGCATATCTTGCAACTTCGTACAACTCTGAGTCAAGTGAGGATACCTTTTCCTCTTCTCAGGATGGTTTATCGTCCTCCGGTTCATGTACTGATCTCGAACGAGTATTGTCAGCAAATACGGTATTGACAGATTCTCTCGAAACAGAGGAACAAGAATCTAAACTGTTTGAAAATGACTCCTGGGCACAACAAATGGATATACAATGGGAACTCCGGTTCGAGCAGAGAAAACCACCCACTGAAGATAAAGTTATCCATGTCGATATTGGGGATAAATTTTCACCAATGCTGATATTTATCAGTAACAATCTTTCCGAAGAAGAAAAGGAAGAGATGATCCAGCTGATAAGAGAATATATCGATGTCTTTGCGTGGAATTATGAGGATATGCCAGATCTTGATCCAAAAGTGGCTACCCATAAACTCAACATACTGCCCAATTCAAAGCCAGTAAACCAACACCAATGCCGGTTCCGCCCGAATATGAGCTGGTAGCCTGCGAATTTATCCGTGAAGAATAACATCCTGATTGGGTCACCAACGTTGTCCCGAACATGAAGAAAAGTGGAAAAGTTCGCATTTGTATCGACTTCCGAGATCTCAATGCGGCCTGCCCCAAGGATGAGTTCCCTCTTCCCATCACAGACATCATGATCGATAATACGTGCGGCTTTGAGCGCATGTCTTTCATGGATGAATTTTTAGGATACAATCAGATTAAGATGAATCCTGAAGACGAGAAGCATACTGCCTTTCGTACACCACTGGGGGTATATTTCTACACAGTCATGCCTTTTGGATTAAAGAATGCCGGGGCTACATATCAGCGAGCTATGAGTAACATATTCTATGAACATCTACGCAAAATAGTAAAATATTACGTAGACGATATTGCTGTCAAAAGTCGCCTCCGGGATGATCATATACAAGACTTGAAGACGGTGTTTGAGTTGATGCGCCAACATCAGCTCAAAATGAACCCTACAAAGTCCTTTCTCGGTGTATCCAGTGGCAAATTCCTGGGATTTGTCATTACCGCTAAAGGCATTCAAGTTGACCCTGATAAAGTAAAGGCTATCCTAGAAATGCGACCGCCCCGTAATCTGAGGGAACTCAAGAGATTTCAAGGTCGCCTAGCATACATCAGGAGATTCATATCCAACCTGTCTGGGAGATGTCAACCTTTTTCTCGCCTGATGAACAAAGGTGTCTCGTTCGTATGGGACGAAGCCTGTCAGCAAGCGTTTAATGACATCAAACGCTATCTTACTAATCCTCCAGTTCTAGTGCCACCCGTCATAGGAAGACCATTTTTGCTGTATGTTCGAGCAATGGATCATTCTTTAGGGGCTCTCCTCATACAGGAGAACAATGAGGGTCATGAACAGGCTATCAACTATCTAAGCATGATGATGGTTGGAGCTGAACACCGGTATAACCCCGTAGAAAAAGAATGCTTGGCCCTAATGTTCGCCATTCAGAAGACGCGACATTACGTGACAGGTCAAACTATTCATGTTATCTCCAGAATCAATCCTCTACGGGTATTGATGAATAAGCCGAGTGTTCTTAATTCCTGACTCGCGACTTGGGCGATTCTATTGACACCGTATGACATGGTGTATGTCCCTCAGAAGTCCATGAAAGTTCAGGTCTTGGCTAATTTTTTAGCTGCTCTTCCAATTCCGGAAACCTCCAAACTATACGAGGACATTCCCGATGAAGTTGCAGAACGTAATTCTGCAATGGAAGGTGATACATGGCAGCTATTCTTCGATGGCGCCTCCAGGACTGGTCCCAAGGGAAACGTGGTTTCACGAGTAGGAATTGTTCTAGTGACTCCTGATAAACTCGTCATCTATCGAGCATATTCTCTTAGCGAACCCTGCTCTAATAATGTGGCAGAGTACAATGCTCTACTAATTGGGCTTCAAGTCGCTAAAGAATTGGACGTTGAATACCTGGAAGCTTTTGGTGATTCTCAGCTGATCGTCAATCAGGTCAGAGGAATATATGAAGTCCGCAATCCAGACCTCATTCTTTATCACCAAGCAACAATCAAGATAGCCATATCTTTTAAAGGATTCTTTCTAGAACATGTGCCTCGATCTCAAAATTTGGAAGCTGATGCTCTGGCCAGTCTAGCTGCAGATTGAGCTATTCCTATAAGAAGGCAGAATTCGGTGATCCTGCTCAACAGAGATTTATTCTGTGTGAAAAATAATTTTCACATAGAAAGCAGCTACGCTATAAACGGGGTTCCTCCTAAGAGAGACTAGAGAAGTCATTTTATATACTTTGTGGCATACGAAATCTTACTAGATGATCCTAAAGAAGCAGTATCTATCAAAAGACGATCACTACGCTTCTATTTTGATGCTTCTTCACAAAGTCTATATCGTCGAACATACGATGGACTACTGCTACGATGTCTCTCTGATGATGATGCAAAGTGGGTTATCAGAGAAGCTCATGATGGTGTATGTGGAGCACATCAACTCGGTCCTAAGTTACAGTATCGTATCAGGAGGATGGGCTACTACTGGCCTACTATGATCGCAGATGCAGTAAAATATGCAAGAAAATGCAAAGCCTGTCAGGTTCATACGGATTTTATACATCAGTCTTCTGAGTATTTACATCCTATCATTGCATCATGGCCCTTTGAAGCATGGGGTATGGATATCATTGGTCCGATTCACCCGTCGTCTTCTAGAGGACATCGGTTCATATTGGCTATCACCGATTATTTTTCTAAATGGGCGAAGACGTTCCCTCTTGCTGAGGTAAAGACATCCAACGTGATCAGCTTTATCAAGCAAAATGTAATTTATCGCTTTGGGATACCCCGAAGGATAATTCATGACAATGGCCCTCAATTCATCAGCCAAGTGTTTTACCAATTTTGCGATAAGAATCGAATACAAAATTTAGCCTCTACGGCATATAATCCTGCTGCTAATGGTTTGGCAGAAGCATTCAACAAAACCATCATCAAACTCTTAAAAAAGTTTATTTCTTCGAACAAAAGAGATTGGAATGGGAAGCTGGGAGAGTGCCTCTGGGCATACCGCACAACGGTACGAACATCGACGGGGTTGTAACCCATTCTCATTAGTCTACGGGTGTGAAGCAGTTTTCCCCATTGAAATCCAAATTCCATCACTCAGAATAGCAGTGGCTAATGAGTTGACGCGGGAAAATAATGATCGATTAAGGCTTCAAGATCTAGAAGGATTAGACGAGAAATGCCTTCAAGCTCAACAACGCATTGCGTTCTACCAAGCACGCATTTCCAGAGCTTTTAATCAAAAAGTGAAGGAAAGAGTGTTCAAAGTTGGTGAGCTAGTTTTAGCTGTGAAGAGGCCAATGATCATTACTCATAAAAGTAAGGGTAAATTCCAGCCCAAATGGGAGGGCCCTTATGTGATTGAAACAACGTTTTCAAACGGCGCTTACAAATTAGCCAAGCCTAATGGAGATCTGCTAATGGATCCTATCAATGGCAAATTCCTGAAGAAGTACTATGCTTAATCACCCTTGCTTAAACGGAGTATGGTGAAGATCTTATTCTGACGATACTACGTACAAAGACTGGTTGGATCATATTCTATCATGTTCTTATGACCTCTGAATAGATATGTCTAACTAATTTGGAACTTCAAAACCTATCACGTCCATATTACCTCTGATAGTGTTTTGTATACAAGTTTAGTTGGATCATATTCTATTATGTCCATATAACCTCTGAATAGATATATCCAGCTGAAACTTACCGAAAGTATATCACGTCCATATTACCTCTGATATCACTTTCCTCCTAGCCTATCATTTATATTCTAAAATGATGGGTCCACTAAGTCAGATAAAGCCTATTTATTATCTCCAGGAAAAGCAAATTACAAAAAGAAGCAAAAAGTACATCATTGGGGAGGAGCAGTTAAATCGCGAATCTGTCGTGCCAAAGCAGCCATCCTCTCATTCCTGGAGTTCAAGATATTAGCGTGAGCCTGTTCCAGTTGTGCCTCATCATCACTCAAGCGAGATAGTTCGGACCGAGCATTAACAAAATCGGCGTGGATGACACCCGCATGTGCCAAGTTCTGCTGAGCTGTAGCTGCTTGGCCATTCAGCACATCTCGAGCTGCCGACGTCTTGAGAGCCCGCTTCCTTGCCTGAGCGAGTTCAGCTTCCAATTCTTGGTCACTCGCTTTATTTCCCTCACATTCGGCCTCACACTTGGCTAGCTGAGGAATAACCTCCACCAAGACAGCCTGCTCTTCATCTATCTCTTGCTGTTGTTCCTGGATGGATTTGTTCAGGGATTCCATCTGCTCAGCAAGTTTTACAGTCAAGGAGTCGTACTCAGCCTGAACCATATCGTCGACGCTGCCTCGAGATAGTTGCAAATATTCGTTAATGAGTTTTTCTAAACCATTAACTATTTGCTCTAGCGCATCAGCTCTTTCAGCGTCGTTGAAGTTTCTAATCGGAGCTATCGTAAGCTGGGAGGACGTCTGCAGAGTACCAAAGCCTAGGTTCTTCTCTAGCACCATGGATATCAACTCCTTCAGAGTGAGGTAGAAAATGCTAGTGTATTGTTCAACCAGCGTGGCATAGATCGGATGTACGCTGGGAGTGGCTGTAATACCGATAAATCTTCCTCCAGGAATGACTGCAGAGGATGTCGCCACAGTCGTTGCTTCTATAGATGGTGCGACAAAAGAAGAGACACCAGTAATGTTTGAAATTCCTAGTATACTCAACGAAGGAGGCACAGTCGTGATGGTGGGCTCATCCTCCTCCGATGTTATTTAGACTGCTGTGGGCGAGACGACACCCGAAAATGTTGCGGATAAAGGATCGGCCGCTTTGAAGTTGGCTTCTTCGACATCAAATACCGCCGTTTCATCAGCCGGATCTGCAACAGAGTCAGAGGTTGCGTCAACTCCGCCCTCTCCAGAGATGTCTTCACCTGAAAAGAAAATAAGAGAAAGTTAATATCAATTTGATGATAATTTTCCTAAAAGAAGCGTAAAGACAATATTTACCCATAGTCGATGGTATGTATATTGCGTCAGTTGTCTGTACAGCTAAATTATTTCTTAATGATGCTAAGCAAGCTATAATACCTGGAGAAGAGGGTGCACCAACTGATGATGGAGGATAGTCATCCCAGTCGTCACCAAGATCCACTCGAGGTTCATCGGGTAGAATCTTGCTAGAAATACTTACAAACGAAGGAAGGGTTATTTTCATTATTTGTTTGGATAAAGGTATTCTTAATATGCTCGGCCTTGAAGGCGATCTCGAAGCGCTACCAATAGCGGTAGTAGAGGCAGCAACCGTGAGCAAAGAATTTCCAGTACTGCTAGCTGGAACTGTGGAGGTTTTCTCTCTAAAAGGCGAATGACCTCTGATTAAAGAATCATCCCCAACAGGGGAAACGACAGGCTCACTCCTCGAGCCCCACTTGGTGGAAGCCCTTTTCGGACCTCTGACAGCCTTCATCTTGCGGGGGGAAGGTTCTTTCGGAGTTGAAGCCTTCCGTTTATTGGAGATAACGAGAGGCTCTGCTGGCGGAGCTATTACGCCTCTCGGTATTATCAACAAAAACTTGTCTGCATCAGCAGGGTCTTCACCTTCATCAGATGAAACAGACGGTATCTCCTCCCATCCAGTGGACCTAGGGGTGGGCATCCCGAAGCTTCCATGCACATTAAAACTGTGCGTACGAATGAAGAATGTGCAACTCCATAGAGAGAGAAGTCACGGGCACAGCAAAGGTTGCACCAGTACAACCCGTGATAAAATACCGCCAGCCTCTGGCTCTATCAATAAGTCCACCTTTGGACTTGAAGCTGGTGATAGGGTTCCCCACATGCAACTGGTCGTACCCAAATTATCTGGCAAATCGGCTGGGCAGATAAGGCTCCAAGTAGCAGTGGTCCTCACTTCTATACAGCAAGTGGGAAGGTCTAATGCAGACCAACCAGTAAAAGACTTCAGGAGAAAGAATGGTCCTCCCACGACCTTCATCCTTAAGTTTCGTCCCCTGTTGATTGATATATACATGGGGGACGGTACAGAAGAGCTTACAGCCATGGGCAAAATTTAAGGCTCGCCGACAATCTATGACAGTCGCCACATTCCAAAGGGAATTCTTATAATTCAACAAGACGTTATTTCCTGAACCGCTGGCAAGGCCGGGGGACATCACCTTGGTGTTGTGAAGGATTAACCATCCCATCAGGTATAGGAATGGTAATTCCACTCTAGGAAATCCTTCACGCTGCGTATCATCAGCTAGCAGCCCATCAGTAAGGGCCCTCAGGCCAGCTTGTATTTTGCATACCATGACAGGAAGTAGGCCCAATCTTGCCTCGAACACCAAATGCACTGCGGGCCATAAGGCGTTGCGTTGAATGCGATCCGCAGATGCGATGCCAGGCACTACCCATCGGCGTAGCCAAACAGAGAGGAACCCATCCAGTTGAGCTTCCCTTGATAGAGTCTTGCGACAATGCCTCATATAATTGAAGGCTTTAGTACCTGCAGGATAACCTCCTATCTCCTCATCAAGAACATAATCCGGAGCCCCAGGGTCTTCAATGAGGTCATCGACCGTGTCAGGAGGTTGAAGGGCTTATCTCTGCTATCTACCACCTTGTCCGGCTTAGCATTTCTGGCCTGGTGGAAGAAGAGGTAGGATGCCCACTTATTGATATGAGCCAAATCAGAGGGCTCTCTGTAGAAGGTGGTGCAGGCAAGATAGTGGCTTATCAGCTCCTGATACACCACCACTGCCCGAGGGTTTGTATCCCTCAGCTCCCTATTTGTGGGAACGTACTCTTCATAAGGAGTGTCCCCCATTGGCAGCTTTGAAATCTCTGCCATCCCATGAAGGGCTAAGCCCAATTCACCTAGCGGAGTGGCAAAAGTCCCTGTAAGCGAGTTGTATCGCTCCATCAAGGCTAAGAACAAGTTGGGATTGACAGGCAGCCCAACACTTGTGGCACTCACAGCCGCAAATAAACCAATGCTCTCCAGCTCTGTCTGGAAGTGCTTCAGGTCCCAGGCAATTAAACTGGCCCATCGAAGATTCCCGGGGCTAAGCTATCCACTGGTCCGAGGATTGACCTTAGGGTACACTCCTTCCTGTCCCATAAAATCATCGCAGAAAGTCAATATTTGGACCGGCTGGATCAGTGAAGAGCCTTTACTCGGGACGCTGCCCGGCAGTAATCCCTTAAAAGGCATAACCGGGCCTGAAGGATGGCTCATATAGGCTCCTCGGTTTAATGCTTTATTGTATAAAATTTTCCCCGACCGGCCGTGGAGATCGGGAGTCAAGGTCCACATCATCTTCCTGGGATATGTGGCATAGAAGAAGGCCAAGACAGGGTAATCTCTGGGCATCCTGGGCATATACATGACCGTGCCCTCAGCGGTAAACACCCAATCCTCCTTCTTGGGCTTAGTTTGGGATTGTTTGTCAAAAACATTCCCGAATAAGAAACCTGGTTTCTTATATTCAGTCCCATCTATGTATGTTAGGGGCTTCCCACTGATCATACTCAGCAGCATGCGTTCTCCTTGGGATGAGATTAGAGTGCCCCTTTCTTGAGGTTAATTGGCTCCAGAGATAGGAAATGTCACATAGGACAAGTTCTCCAGATAGTTTGAGTTCAGCATCCAGGCAGCAGAGCCCATCACTTCAGCCAAAGGATGAATCTGCAAGTCCACTGCAAAATGCAAGAAAATAAGTCAGTTTTTACGCTGGACGCTACACTCTTGCAGTTTACGCCAAAGATTAACAGTCTGAGCTTTTACGCCAAGACTGCAAAAACTTGAGTCCTACACTAGAACCTATTTCCGATGTGTAAAACTCAAGGCTGGCACTATACGCCAAAATCTAACAGTCTGAGCTTTTTACGCCAGATTGCCAAAATTTGAGTTTTCACACTGGAATTTACATCCAGCGCGTAAAACTCAAAGTTTGTAGTATACGCCAAATTTTGACAGTCTGAGTTTTTACGCCAGACTGCGAAAAGATAAAGTTTTTACGATGACACATTAGAAATATGGGCGTATTGGTTCGCATACACGTACAACGTGTGCGAAAGGTCCTCTATTTTCCTTGAAGTCTTTTACCTATGATGTCCGGAGCACAACTCGACGGCGGAGCACTTCGTTCGAATCGGGGCTCGCTCAGCCTGATGGGGGTTGCTCGTGCTTGAGCAGAGAAGCGAGATGAGGAAGCGACCTTCTTTTCCTTAGCAGTGGAAGCCTGTTTAGGTGCCATGACGAATCTGAGTTCTCAGAAAAAGAGACGAAGAAGAAGGGTTTTTGGAAAGCAAGGGTGTAAACCCCCTCGATTAATTCTATATATAGTTAGGTTTGGATTTTGAAAATTTTGGATTAGCAGCATATGTTGAGGTTTAGAGTAGTATTGTCTGTTATTTTATTAAATTTAACCCTTGGCTAGCCCTATCATTGTTTAATTATTCGAAGCCCATTATCAGCCCATGAATTCTATCGGACTATTGTACTTCTGACTTGACTCGCCAATTTAGGCACTAGATTTTTTGTCACACAAAAATCAAATCCATTGTGCCTTAAATTAATCGCACAACTTTCCGTATCCTAAAATCCATATTTAATTCTGTGTCGGACACCTATGTAGTTACCCCCAAATTTGAGATACCAACTTAACCTGTTGAGCCGGACCAACTAAAGGGTCCAAGACTGACTCCAAGCTCCCACCATTTTTGACCTTTGTTTAATTTCCAAATTTTGACCCCTAGTACCCCCATTTAGTTTAAAAGCGCGGGACACTTTAATTCTATTTAAATCGAGGATACCAATTTTGTCTAATCTGATTTTAATCCCCAATTAATCCCAATGGCCATTAAATTAAACCCATGCCACACACACAACACCCCCTCACCATGCAAATCACCAAACACCATTTTTTCTATAATTTTTGTATTATTTCATGTGTTCGTGCAATTTCCCGAATTTAAGGGGCTTAGTTGCAATTTATTAATTTAGGTGTCCTCACCCTATTGGCCATGACTAAATGGAGAGCTTACCATTCTTTGACCTAGTCAACATTTTTCCCCCTTCCCTTGCATGGAGAAACCCACTCCTCCATGTGAAATCCTAGCCCTCCAATTTAATTGAGAGCATCCCCACCATACATCGCTCACACACCTCCCTATAAAACATCACCATCACCCTCACAACTCCCAAGCCGGCCGTAATCCCTAGACATTGGGAACCACACTCCCTCTCTCTCTCCTTCCTCCTCCATATTATTTTCCCATACAAATTTATTTCTTCTTCTTCCTTTCTTCTTCTTGCGGTCCGGCCAGTATAGCCCTCAGTCCGGCCAGTGCAGCCCTCGACTCCGGCCTGTGCACAGCGTCCGGCCGGCTGACTTCACTCCGGCCCGGCGGCTCCGGCAGTGCAGCTCCCTGCACCGTTTACTGCCGACAGCACAGCCCTCGACTCCAGTGAAGCCATCCCCCCGCTCCGGCCAGTTCGAGCACCCCGCTCTGGCTGTGCAGTCTCCTTCATCTGGTCAACCCGCGCCGCTACGGCCAGTGCAGTCGACCCCGCTTCTACCCGGCGGTGACTGAACTGACCCGCGCCGCTCCGGCCAGTGCAGCCGACCCCACTGCTATCCGACGCTCCTCCTTGTTATCACCACCACCACCATTAGATCTTAACACCACCACCACCATCAGATCGAACACCCTCCACCACCCTGTGCGGCTTCAGACTTCCCCCCGACTCCGGTCGTGTGACTCCCTCATCCGGCCATCTCTACCCTGTCCAGCTATCATCACCACCACCACCACCTCAAGCTCCCATCATCACCACCACCACCACCGCGAGATCACTACCACCACCATTGACACCCATCTAATCCGGCCAGCACCACCACGCTCCGTCCAGCGACCCACCTTGTCGCCAAGGTGAAATAGTTCTCCCCCTCTCTTTACATTTATGTATTATTTTGTGTATTAGTTAGTGTTTTGTTGTATAACTTGGTTGGGTCATGTTAGTGTAATGAGGATCCAATATGAGTAGAGATATGAGATTAGGGTTTAACGTTGAGATTAGGTTTTACTTACATAAGTAATTAAAATGGAATTTAAAAGATATGCATGGAAATTTTAGGGCTTATGAATGCATGGAGTTTTAGGATTTAATTGTTCCAAGCAATTGATAGTTAATGGAGGAGCAGGTTAAATTATAGTGAAATAATGCGGGGATAACAAAATATTGGTTATTGGAGAGCTAATATTTGATAATGAATTTAAGTGAGTAGTAGCTAGGTTATTGGAAAGCGGCATTCAAATATTAAATTAATGGTTTGTGTAATCGAGGGTTTAATTGATTAATATTTAATTTATTCAAGGTTGATATATTTAAATATGCATATTAATGTCGATGAATACCAGGGTAAAATCTGAGGATGATCATGACTTGAACTACTGAAAAGCATCATGATAAATATTGGGGATTGAGGATTGGGTCTGATGATATTATATAGGTGATTGATTGAGATTGGTATTATTCAGATCAAGGATCAGAGATTGAGGACTGTGAAATTAGTAGTTAACTATTTGAGTTTGAGACTGAGTTTAGGTGTAGATGTGTGTCGCATCCCTGTCTGTCGTGGAATAGATTATTGATTATTGGTTTGTATCTCATCTCTAGGTACTGCGGGACCTGAGGGCTTAGACGCGGTGCCGGGACCCCGTCATCAGCAGCTTCGCACAGGCAAGTGTACCTTGCCACCATGTATTTCAGATTACAGATATTTGTTGTTCTTTAGGTACATTACGCACATATTTATGTTGACGTTCGATACTTCACGTCCAGATCACAACCGGGTGCTGACGTTCGTCGTAACGTCTTAGAATAATTGTTAGATGCTTCGTAGCACCTCGATGCACGTACCTGAGTACATCGATACCCCAGGACACACTCATACACTATGATCGTGCCAGACTCCTGTATCCTGATACTGATATCATGACCAGAGACTGGGATGGCCTTAGGGTTGTGTCTGTCGAGTTTTTTGTGTTTGTCGAGACTGTAGATAGAGGTTCAGGTTCATCGCACAATCGTTGACCGCTTGGGAAGGGGAAGACAGTTACTAGACGTTTGGGCTTCTCTACACGCGCTTATTTATTTATGTAGTATATATGTAGTGATCATGTATCTAGTATAGTAGTATCACCTGTGTGACTCTTTGCCCGGAGCTGCGGTACGTCCCGTGTGTTTTTGTGTCCGGAGCTACGGTTTTATTTTAGATAGCCCACGTGTCGAACATTGTCTTCAAACTGTGTCACACTTGTTTGGTTATGATAGAGTACCCTGTTGTTTAGCTTGTACTTTTTTGTTTACTTGGCATTGCTGTTTTTTTGTACCTTGTTACGTCCCTCTGAGGACCTGGTTTCCTGCCAGTTTTGCAGCATAGATGATTACGGAGCATTTGGAGTTGCTGTTGGAGTTGCTTGCCTTGCGGGCATGGTACCAGGTACTCACATCATATCTACCAGCATTATGGTTATTTTACATTGATTATTCATCTACTGTTGTAGCCTGGTTTTTATAGACTCATACTTTTTCTCGTGTCTATTCGAGTTAGTGTGTTATTGGACGGCCGACTTTAGCACATATAGCTCTTTCTTGTATACTTCTGTACATTATGCATTGAGACATAGAGGTTTACATTTATGGGATATTTAGATAGTGCCCTTTATATTATACAGCTTATACGTATTCAAGTCAGACCAGAGTCTGGTCGAATGCGTAGCTGGCGTGTCACGTATTCCTGGTCCTACGTATTTTGGGACTGGGACGTGACAAAGGGTTTTGCGAAGACAGATAAAAAGTTTCTCTCTCAAGACCTTGGGCTATTTATAGAGTTCGGATAACCCTTCGAATCCCTAACCAAATCCAATATTTAATAGTCGGTTATGATTTGGGACCACGTCAGCCTATGATTTAAAAAAGAAGACGGATAGTTAGTGGATCCAGATTTTATGCGCAGAACAAATCTATGGTTTTACGCTCAGAATCTTTTACGCTCAGGAGCTTTTACGCTCAGAGGCTACAAACCTACGGTTTTACACTCAGAGGCTACAAACCTACGGTTTTACGCTCAGAGGCTACAAATCTACGATTCTACGCTCAAAAGCTACAGATGGCCAATTATAAGGGTTTACGCAGAAAATGCTCCTTTTTGGCTACAAAATATTCCAAGTGCCTAAAACACACAGAGGTCAGCATTGAAGATGACTCTTTTTCTTGGGCCATTGGAAGCACACAGAGATCATTCGAAGTCTAGTCAGAATCTTTTTCAAAAGTTCAAGTATGGCCTATTTTGGCAGACATTTCTCCTCCTATTTCGAGGGATTTTTGGGGAAATCTTTCTTAAAGATGATTGTCTGAACAGAAAGTCTTCGTATCAGAGAAGTGACAGTTCAAAATTCTACACAACTCCTCCAAAAATAGCATGACAGTTGGATCCTCACAACAACTTAATGCTAAAAGAGCTTTTTTTACACATCTACCATTACACGTAAAAGTTGGGACGTGACCGAATACACGTTTATCAGAGTCAGCATAAAATTATTCAGACGTGCCGAAGCTGCACATTATCATAATTCCCCACAGCAAATATGGCAAATCAGCTATGCATAAAAGAAGACAAGTCTATTAATCATGATTACATATGATGGAAATTCAGCTTACAAAGGGTTTTTATTTTCATGATTACATATGATGGAAGTCCTTTTTCTATAAAGGGTTTCTCATTTTCATTTAAGATTACGCCGAGAATCTGTTGTGCCAGGTTCTCATATTGGTAGAGATCTTTTTCGTCTTCTATGGCGCTTCATCGGCTTCTGCGGTCGATGAACAAGAAAATGGTTAATGGCGGGAGGATACAGAACTGGGATTGTGTAAATTATTCAAGCCCACACTCCATACGCCATGGCAGACATGCCCTAAAATTGTGTTTAGGATTCAGACCCAACACAATACTGGAAGACAGGGCCAAACTGCCTACCTTCGTCCAGCGCCATAATGGAAGAGAATACAACTTGCAAGCTGTGTGGCCAAATGAGACCCTTCCTCTCACCTGGACGAATCGCCATATGAAATTGCTGATCATCCCGAGCAAAGGAAGCTATGATATCCTTCCATGATCCATCGTTACAGAGAATATTTGCTCGAAGATGTCTCTTTTTATGGCTTCTTACATTCTGGAAGAACATGATCTTCTTCTTCCTCAGGTCACCCCAATGGATCTCGGCAACCATCTCTTTTGGTGAAGGAAGTGTGGGAAACACAGGTTCACTCACTTGCCTTTATATAGGCAGAAGAGAACATACCAAATCCCAACAAATTCCTACAAATTCGCCGAGAAATCAGCCTCGCAGAACGAGTCAAATTTGACCGTTTCATGCTTCATTCAAAGTATTTTAAATTACGATAAATTTGAAAACTTTGAAGGGGGTCTTGTAGAAGAATAAAAAATATGCTGGGAATTATACGTGTAAAAAACCCCAACATCCATGAAGTCCGCGTAAAACAGAGCTCCAGCGCTGTGTAAAACATGACTTCAGAGCCATTGGCTTACAACAGAGCTTCAACACTATTCAGCATAAAACAGAGCTCCAGAACAACCCGCGTAAAGTAGTACTTCCAGACTGCTTCGACGTAAAAAGGTTGTTACATCGCCACTTCGGCGTAAAACATGTTTGCTTTTAATGCAGCATAAAGTTGTACGAGAAACTTTTCGTATTCCTAGAATGAACCTGTCAGATGAAACAATGAACCTGACTCCTAACAAAGAGTACTACACGACGATCGAGAGGATGGCTGTAATGATGATTTTGCACATAGACCCAGACTGTCGTTTAGTGACATAATCCTTGATATAAGTCATTTTTACACATTCAAGGAATACGGTTCCTATTCTACACAGGCAGAGATGAGCTTTTACGCTCAAATGAGACGAAATCAGATACCACGTTAAAAGCTGTTCTTCGTAAAGAACTCAAGGAACGTCTCTACAGTTAATGCGCGAGATGGGGGCAGATCTCTGCATTTAATGCACGAGATTTGGTTCTACTTTTAATGACTGGGAGAGCCAAAATTAGAGCTAATACGCTCACATCACCATCCCTGCATATTACGCCAACCAGGCTATTTTCAACTATAGGAGCACGCCGCATGCTATCTCCTCAAAATACGCCAACCAAGCTATTTTTAGCTATAGGAGTACGCCGTATGCTATCTCCTCGAAATACGCCAACTCAGGCTATATTTGCAAAGGTACGTGATAAGGATATTTGGCCCAAATTACGCTCAAGACCTCAGTCAGGGAGGATAATTGGCTAGTTTACGCTGGTTACCTACCTATGCAGCATCAAGCTTTACGCAACCTGGCTTCTACGCCAATAAGACAGCTAC
Source organism: Iris macrosiphon (assembly GCA_036927795.1). Taxonomy (NCBI): domain Eukaryota; kingdom Viridiplantae; phylum Streptophyta; class Magnoliopsida; order Asparagales; family Iridaceae; genus Iris; species Iris macrosiphon. Next base: position 45,995,972 of record JAYESA010000002.1, read on the forward strand.
TTGGCTTTTATACCAACAAGACAGCTATTTGGCTTTTACGCCAACGAGATAACTATTCGGCTTTTAGGCCGACGAGACAGTTATTTGGCTTTTATGCCAACCTTCTCTACGCGAGGGGCAGTTACCTACGTGGCTTGTATGCCGTGATCTTCGATGAGCGATTATATGGATTACCTCATAATGTGACACGCGTCACATGCAGATTCAGGAGATCATTCATACGTGGATAGCAGTTATTATAACCGCCGCATAAAAGGTGCAACTCTCTCAACTGTATGGTTTCTACTCTGACTACTCAGTTACTATGACCGAATTCTATATATAGAGACTTTCGGTTACAGGCAACGGGGGTCAACAAAAAAGGGTCGAAGAAAAACAAAGGAGACCAGAGAAAGAGCACATCCAGAGAGTATTGATTGACAACTTTGGCAACGAGAGTTCAATCCCTCCTGTAGTCTTTGAAGCTTCTCCTTCTTCTACAACACTTCTTCGTCATCGTGTGGTCCAAGGGACAAAGTGATCGACCGCATATCAGACTCCTATAGTAATATTTTCCCAGAATAATTTTTATTGTACTTAACATCCTCGTATAGGATTAATTGTACTTCTTTTTCTTGTTTGTAAACAAAGAAAGGGTTTCGTATAAACCTAGTCTCAATTTATTTTGTTTATCATCAAACAGATGAGAGTAAGGAAACATTTGACCATCGACTAGAAGCATCTATTAGAACCATAAAATACTTGAAAGGTCCGCTAGCAGGATCAACTGGTCCGCAAATATCTCCTTGTATTATTTGAAGGAATAGTGGTGATTCAGAAGCTATTTTGAGAAGTGAAGGTCTTGTAATGAGTTTACCCTGTGAACAAGCTACACACTAATGTTCAGTAGTAAAGAAAAGACTTTGGTATGATATATTATGCCTCTTTTGATAGTGATGGGGTGAGATTCTACTACCTTCAGAGTAGTTTGATATAGCCCCGAGGAGATTAACTTGTACTTTTCTAATGTGAGCTTATTGCTTCCAACATTAGAGGTGATACAAAGATACTCTTTGCTATCATCGTTCATTGTTTCAACAAGAAACTCGTTCATTCAAATATCTCTAAAGCTGAGTAGATTTCTATTAGATCTACTAGAGAATAATGTATTTCGAATGACTAAGTGTATTCCATTTGGCAACACAAAATCGGCCTTACCATAACCTTCTATAATCTGCACAGGTCCAACAATGGTGGTCACCTTGGTAGTATTTGAGGCATATGTTGTGTAAAACTTCTAAGTTTTCAATATATTATGAGTTGTTGCACTATCTATCAAGCATATGCCATCATTATTGTCCATACCTTTCAAAAATAAAAATTAATAATATATTAATATGCTACTAAATGGTTAAACTTGGCATATTATCAATTATTACAACTTGATCTAAATATAAATAAAACTGCTTCAAGAAAGTAAACTACCTAGACTATTGATCATATAATGACCAATTTATTCAAAGTGGAAAGTAAATAAACTTAGATAAGCATACAATAACTATTCATTGACTTCGCCTATCATGGTGGTAAACTGGTCTTCCGAAATTGCGTTTCTATCCTTATCTTGGAAGAAATCAGTAAAATCCTTGTGTGTTGTACCCTCCATGAGATTAGTCGCCACACCTGTTTACTGATAATAAACGAAAGATACAGAAGACGGGTTTATACGAAACCCCTTTTCTTAGGTTTACAAACAAGACGTATAATTAATCCTACACGAGGATGTCGAGTACTATTTTTTTTAATCTGGGTAAATATTGCTATAGGAGTCTGATCTGCAGTCGATCACTTTGTCCCTTGGACCACACGACGACGAAGAGGTGCGTAGAAGATAGAAAGCATCTTCGAGGGTTGCTAAAGAGAGTGGATGTTTGATGCCAAGGTCGTCGATCACTACTCTTTGCCCGAGCTCTTGATTCTTCCCTCTCAAAGACTCTTTGACTCTAGTTCTTGACCTTCTCTTGATTCTGATTTTTCGACCTTGATTCTCTAAATCTTCGATCTTCTTTCAGATTTTTGACCTTGGACCTCTGTCGATAGAGGTCTCTATTTATAGGGTTTTGGTGACAGTGACCACTCAGTCGGCATAGAAACCGAAATCACGACTTTTGGAGATATAATCAAATCTCTTGCATTAAATGCAGAGATCCGCCATCATCCTGCGCATTAAATGTAGATACGTGTTTCGAAGGCCTGTCACCTTTCTGCGCATTAAATGCAGAGACATACCTTGAGTATCCGTCGTCATTCTGTACTTTGATTGCAGAGACGTACGAAGAGCAGCTTTTGACGTGGCAGCCTGTTTGTCTTCTGCGGAGCGTAAGAAGCTCATGTCTGCCTGTGTAAAACTAGGCAGCGTATTCCCTTGTACGCGTAACAGCAGTTTACGCCAAGGAGATGTCACTAAACGACAGCTTTGGTGACATTTAATCAAATCTCCTGCATTAAATACAGAGATCTGCCCCCATCCGCGCATTGAATGCAGGCGTATCTCGAAAGTCTGCCCTCGTCTGCGCATTAAATGCAGAGACGTGCCTCGAGCCCTGTACGAAGAGCAGCTTTTGATGTGACAGCCTGTTTGTCTTCTGTGGAGCGTAAGATGCTCATGTCTGCCTGTGTAAAACTAGGCAGCGTATTCTCTTGTATGCGTAAAAGCAGTTTATGCCAAGGAGATGTCACTAAACGACAGTCTGGGTTGCTGTGCCAAGCCATCATTATAGCCGTCGTCTGGGTAACCGTTCAGTACTCTTTGTCAGGTGTCAGACGTCAGGTTCACTGCATGATTTGACAGTTTATTTCGGGGAATACGAAGCGTTCCTCGTACACTTCAATGCTGCATTGAAAGCGAATAGGTTTTACGCCATAGAGGCAATGCACCCTTTTTACGCCGAAGTGGCCGGGACATACTGTATTTACGCGGATGGTCCTTGAGCTTATATTTTACGCTGTGCTTAGCGAGAAATCTCTGTTGTACGCCGATGGCTTCCGAAGTCACGTCTTACGCTTCTCAGCACCAACATGTTGCGTATAGCTATCCAGCGTATTTTTTATGCTTCTACAAGACCCCCTTCAAAGCTTTCAAATTCCTCGTAATTTGGAACGCTTTGAATGAAGCATGAAACGGTCAAGGCTGACTTTCTGGCTGATTTATTGGAGATTTGTTGGAATTCGGTGCGTTCTCTTTTGTCTATAAAAAGGCTGAGGAGTTATCCTGTTCTTCCCATATTTCCTTCACCACACAGAGATGATTGCCGGAGTTCGTCGGGTCATTTTGAAGAAGAAGACCATGTTCTTCCAGCATATAAGGAGCCGAAAAAGAAGGCATCTTCGAGCAAATGTCCTCTGCTATGATGGATAATGGAAGGATATCATAGCTTCCTTTCCTCGGGATAATCAGCAACTTCATATGGCGGTTCTCCAGGAGAGAGGAAGGGTCTCATTTGACCACACAGCTTGCAAGCTGTAAATCTTCTCCTGACATTTTTGTGGACGAGAGCAGACAAAGTGTAACTGCCGTCCTTGAATGTTGAGTTGGGTGAAATACGTCAACTCAATCTGTCATGGCGATGGACATAGGAAAGCAGATTTACCCTGTTGTCCTGTATTGGAGGATGGGTCTGTGTAGAACACGCCCAATTTTGTATCCTTCCGCCATTGATCATTTTCTTGTTCATCGACTGTGGAAGTCGATGAACTGCCATGGAAGAATAGGAAGATCTCCACCGACGCGAGAACCTAGCAGAACAGATTCTGGGGGTGGCCTTCCGATGACGACGAGAAAATCCTTTGTAGATGGGATTTTCCTCATATGTAACCATAAAAATGAAGAAAAACCCTTGTAGATAGGATTTCCCTCATATATAATCATGTTTTAATAAAATCGTCTTCTTCTGTGCATATGATCATTCGCCATATACTTTGATGTGAAGTCTGAATATGTGTAGCTTCGACACGTTTGGTAATCTTACGCCGACTCTGATAGAGCGAGTATTAGATCCCTTCCTATCTTTTACGCATAACTAAGGATGCGCAGAAAGCCGTTTAGCACTTAAGTCGAGTATTCGAACTGTCCTGCTGTTAGGAATGGGGAGTAGCGTAGAATTCTGAACTGTTACTTCTGATAAACAGAGTTTTTGTTCAGGGCATCATCTTCAAGAACGTCTTCTCGAAAATCCCTTGGAATAGGGCAAGAAATGGCTGTCAAACTGAGTTGCCATCTTGAACTGTACATAAAATATTCAGACTGGATTCTGGATGAACCTCCAGTCGACCCGAGGAGAAAAGTCATCTTCAATACTGAACTCGGTATGCTTTGGGTACTTGGGATATTTTTGGGCCCAAGAGGAGCATCTTCTATGTGAACTCTTGCAATTTAGCCGCCTTGAGATTTGTTCAGATATGGGCATACTTTAGCTTGCGTATTCTCAGATATGCGGAAAGTCATAGATCTGTAATGTAGATGAGCGTAAAATCATAAGTTCGTAGCCTCTCGAGCGTGAAAGCTGCTGAGCATAAAAGCATTCGGGCGTAGAAACTGTAGATTTGTAGCCTCTGAGCGTAAGAGCTGTCGAGCATAAAATCATAGATTTGTAGCTAGTGAGCGTGAAGTCGTAGGTTTGTATCCTCTCGAGCGTAAAAGCTACCGAGCATGAGAGCATCCGGGCGTAAAACTATAGACTTATAGCTGTTAGCGTAAAACCGTAGATCTGTAGCTGTTGAGCGTAGAAAGCTCCTTAGCGTAAGAATGTAGATCCATAGCCTCTGTAAGAAAAATCTTCCGTGCGTGAAACTGTGGATCTGCTGCCTCTGAGCGAAAAAGCCACCGAGGATGAAATCTTAGATTTGAAGCTTCTGAGCGTAAAGTCGTAGGTTTGTAGCCTCTCGAGCGTAAAAGCTACCGAGCATGAGAGCATCCGAACGTAAAACCATAGACTTATAGCCTGTTAGCGTAAAACCGTAGATCTGTAGCTGTTGAGCGTAGAAAGCTCCTTAGCGTAAAACCACGAGTCTGCTTTGCACGAAAACTTTTCGAATTCTCTGACTGTCCGCCTTCTCTGAGTAAATAGGCTGACGTAGTCCCCAATCATAACCCAATATTAAATGTCGAATTTGGTTAGGGTTTCGAGGAGTCCATCCGAACTCTATATATACCCCAAGGTTTTCAGAGAGAAGACTCTTCACCGTCTTTTGCAAGAGAAAGCTTTCGTCTGTTCGAGTTCTCTCCTTCGTCTCTTCTCCGAGCATTTATAGTTTTCAGTAATGGCTCGGAAACAAATCCCCTCCTCCAAGGGAAGAAGTTTGATTCTTCTTCTCGTTCTTCTGCCGCAGCGAGAGCGACTTTGGTCGGGCAAGGCGAGCTTCATTCTGAACGGAGTATCCCACCGACGAGCTGTGCACCCGGTCTTAGAGGTAGAGCTTTTGGGACAAAAAGAATGACTGAAAATCCTTCGTACACGTTGTACGTGACCGCGCTAGGTCGTCTTCTGTGCTGATAGCCTCTTTGAGGAAGATGATGCACAGAGATGTTTCAAATTTTATGCCCACATTTCTAATGTGTCAGCGTAAAAACTCCATGTTTTTGCAGTTGAGTGTAAAAGCTTTGACTGTCGAAGACTTGGCGTATATTATAAAATTTGAGTTTTACGCTTCTGGATGAAAATTCTGGCGTAATAACTCAAATTTTGGCAGTCTGGCTTAAAACACAGACCGTATACTGCCGACCTTGAATTTTACGCTTAGGAAATGGATTCCAGCATAAATGATTAAGTCTTTACAGTCTTGGCGTAAAGCACAAACTGTTGATTTTTTTTTTTAGCATATGCTGTAAGATTGTAATGTCTAGTACAGAGACTGACGTGTTTTCTTGCACTTTGTAGTTGACTTGCATATATCTCCTCTGGCCGATGTGATGGATTCCGCTGCCGGGATGCTGCACTCCAACTACCTGGAGGATTTATCCCACATAACATTTCCCCTCTCTGGATCCCAATATCCTGAAGGAAGGGCAATCTTAATCTCGGCTCAAGGCGAGCAAATGCTGCTGAATATGATCAACGGAGAGCCCCTGACGTACGTAGACGGGGAGCAATACATAAAGCAGGCTTTCCTCTTTGGGGACATGATTGACAAGCAGTCCTAGACAAAGCCGAAGAAAGAACTCTGGGCCTTCCCTGCCGGGGGCTTGGTCATGTATCTGCCCAAGATGCTGAGGGACTACCCTATCTCGGGCTTTTTCTACGCCACACATCCTAGGAGGATGTCGTGGGTGCTGACTCCCGATCTTCACGGCCGACCGGGAAAGATATTTTACCAGAAAGGATCTGGCCAAGGGTCATTCGTCAGTCATCCTTCCGGCTCTGTAACGCCTCTCAGGGGATTGTACCCGGGTAGTATCCCGAGTGAAGACAGCTTGGTGCTCCAGCCGGTCCAGTTGCCAAATTTTTTCAATAATTTCATGGGGCACGGAGGAGTATATCCTAAGGGAAATCCTCGGTGCAATGGGTTGATCACCCCAACAAATCTTCGATGGGCTCTCTTAGTTGACTGGGCCCTGAAGCATTTTCAGAACGAGCTGGAGAGCATTGGCTTATGCGAGGCCGAGAACGCCACCAGTGTTGGGTTACCTCTCAACCCCAACCAGTTTCTGGCTTTGATGGAGCGATATATCTCGCTCACCGGGACTTTTGCCACTCCACTGGGGGAGTTGGGATTGGCCCTGCATGAAATGGCAGAGATCTCGAGACTGCCGATGGGGGATACTCCATATGAAGAGTATGTTCCCACAAACCGGGAGCTGGGAGATTCAGACTCTCGGGTAGTGGCTGTATACTAGGAGTTGATGTGATACTACCTGGCGTGCACCGCCTTTTATGGTGAGCCTTCAGATTTGGCTCACATCAACAAATGGACGTCCTACCTCTTCTTTCACCGGGCCAGGACTGCTCAGCCGGAGAAAGTCTTCGAAGGCAAGGATCAGCCTCTGAGTTTTTTGAGCGTGCTTACTGCTAAGGAAGTCGACGACCTCATGGAAGATGCTGGGGCTCCAGATCTGATTCTCGACGAAGGGATATGGAAATATCCTGTAGGCACTAAGGCCTACAGTTATTTGAGGCACTGCCGCAAGCCTCTGTCCAAGGAAGCTCAACTGGCTGGCTTCCTTTCTATATGGCTGCGCCGACTGGTGGTACCCGACATCGCATCTGCGAACCGCATTGACCGCAATACGCTATGGCCTGCAGTGCGTCTGGTGTTCGGGGCAAGACTGGGCTTGCTTCCTTCCATGGTGTGCCGCATACAAGCCGACCTGAGGGCCATGACTGATGGGCTGCTTGCCGATAAAACTCGGCGGGATAGCTTTCCCAGGGTAGAATTACCATACCTGTATTTGATGGGATGGCTAATTCTCCATAACCCCAGAGTGATGTCTCCCGGCTCTGGCAGTAGTTCGGGGGGTAGTTTCTTGCTGAAATACAAGAAATTCTCCTGGAACATGGCCACAGTTTTAGACTGTCGGCGGGTGCTGAACATCAGTCACAGCGGGAAACTCTTCTGTACTATTCCCTCCGTACATGTCAATCAATCGGGGATCAGACTTCAGGATATCGACGACCGGAAGACCGTTCTTTCTCCTGAGGCTTTTAACTGGTTGGTCTGTATTAGACCTTCCCATCTACTGTACAGAAGTGAAGACCATTGCTTCTTGGAGCCCTACCTGCCTAGTCGTTTTGCCAGGCAGTTTGGGTATGACCAACTGCATGTGGGCAATGCCATCACCAGCTTCAGGTCCAGGGGTGGACTCATTGATGGAGCGAGAGGATGGCGATACTTCATCATGGGTTGCACTGGAGGAATTTTTACTGTGCCCGTTATTGTTCTTTCCACGGAGCTGCGCATTCTCCATACGTACGCGCAGTTTTATGTGGCAACCAACACTTTCCATCGTGATTTTGACATGCTTGGAAGTTTCAGGATGCCCTCTTCCAAGTCTAGAGAAAGAGTCGATGTCCCCTCAGTTTCTTCTGATGAGGGTGACGATTCCGTCAATCCAGATGAGCCTCTGTTGGCGGTATCGCGGGGTGAAATACCTCTGCCTGCAGGACCTCTGGTAATCTCTGGTAAGCGAAGGGCTCCTGTTTTGAAGGAGACTTTCCCTCGCAAGAGGGAGAAGAAGTCGGTTGCTCGCTATCTCAGGATTCCTGGAAATGAGGCTCCTATGAGTGAATTGGCTGTTTCCCCTGTCGGGGACGATTCCTTGATTGGAGGTTCCTCGCCTTTTAGAGAGGGAACCTCTGCAGTTCCGGCTGGCAGTGCCGAAGAATCTCTGTTTAAGGCTGCTGCCGCTGCTACCGCCTCAGGTAGTGGTACGAGATCGCCTTCGGGACCGAGCCGAATGAGGATATCTTTGTCCAGACTGGTGACGGGAGAAACCCCTGCGGTGTCTGTCAGTGCACCCAGCGAGATTCCATCGGATGAACCTCGGTTGGAACTTGACGAAGACCTGGGAGAATATTTGCCAGTGTCGGTTGACACACCACCTTCTCCAGGTATGACAGTTCGCTTAGCATCATTAAGATATGATTTAGCTGAACTGGCTGCCGATGCGACATATATACCATCAGCCATAGGTAAATGTCCTCTTATACCTCCTTTAGAGAAATTAACATCATTTTTATATTAACTTTCTTGTCTTCTTTTCAGGAGAAGACATCTTCGGGGAGGGTAGTGTTGACGCCCCTCTTGGTTCTGTTTCAGCTTCTGGCGATGACCCGGAGATGCCCGACTTCGAAGAGGAAGCATCTTCGGGTGCCGGCTCGCTCGAAATAGTTCCGATGTCTCAAGAGAAGGATGAGCCCGTCATTGTGACAATGCTTCCTTCGAGTACGCCGGTCAGTTCGTTCGTTGTTGGCGCATCTTCTTTTGTCGCACCACCTGTTGAGGCAACGACTGTGGCAATATCGTCTGCGGCCGTTCCCGGAGGAAGGTTCGCCAATATCGTGGCCACTCCCAGCGTCCATTCGGACCTAGCCCTGCTGACTGATTAGTATACCGTTATCTTCTACACCACCTTGAAAATGTTAATATCAATGGTGCTGGAGAAGAATCTAAGCTTTGAGGCTCTTAAGAGGTCCTCTCAGTCTGCGATAGTGCCGGTCAGGGAATTCAGCGACACTGGGGTAGCTGACACCCTGGAGTAGATGGTTAATGGTTTGGAGGAACCCATCAACGAATATCTGCAGTTGTCTCGAGGCAGCATCGACGGTCTTGTTCAAGCTAGGTTCGACTTCTTGACTGCAGAGTTTGCTGGGTAACTGGAATCTCTGGATAAACCCGTCCAAGAACAGCAGCAGGAGATGGATCACGAGCGTGCCCAACTGGAGTACGTCGTTCCTTAGCTGACTCAGTACGAAGTCGAATATGAGGAAGTGACGGCAAGGGTCCGCAGTTTGAGAGATAAACTCGCTCGAGCGGATGAGGAGGCTGTCTCTTTGTTGGCGACTCGAGATGTGCTGAAGAATCGGAGGGAGACCGCCCAGCAGAATCTGACGCAAGCGGGTATTGCCCACGCGGGCTTCATACATACTCGGTCTGAGCTATCCGCTTTGAACAATGATGCAGCAAGGTTGTAGCGTGCTTGTGCCGACGTTTTGAACTCCAGGGATGAGAGAATGGCTGTTCTGGCATGGCAGATTCGCGACCTAACTGCTCCTCCTAAATGATGTACCTCCTTCTTTTCTTTTTGGCTGGGGACAGAACCCAGAATGCTTTTCAATATATTTTGCTCTTTTTTGGGGATAATAAAGAGACTTTCATCTGACTTTGTGGATCCATCATTTTGGAATATAAATGACAGGTTTGGGTGAAAGTGATATCAGAGGTAATATGTACGTGATATACTCTCGGAAAGCTTTAGCAGGACATATCTATTCAGAGGTTATATGGACATGATAGAATATGCTTTGACTAAAGTTTGTACACAAAACACTATCAGAGGTAATATGGACGTGATAGGTCTTGAAGTTCCAAATTAGTCGAACATATCTATTCAGAGGTTATATGGACCTGGTAGAATATGATCCAACTAGTATCGTTTTGGAAGTAGTTTTGTCAGAATGAGATCTTTACCGTACTCCGTTTGAGCAAAGGAGATTAAGCATAGTACCTTTTCAGGAATTTGCCATTGATAGGAGCCATCAACAAGTCTCCGTTAGGCTGGGCTAACCTGTAAGCGCCGTTTAAGAACGTCGTCTCGATCACATAAGGGCCATCCCATTTGGGCTGAAATTTGCCCTTACTCCTGTGAGTAAGAATCATTGGCATTCTTACAGCTAAAACTAGCTCGCCAACTTTGAACACTCTTTCTTTTAGATTAAAAGATCTGAAAATGCGTGCCTGGTAGAGCGCGATGCGCTGTTGAGCCTTATGGCGCTTCTCGTCTAATCCTTCTAGCTCTTGAAGCCTTAATAGGTCATTCTTTTCTTGAGTTAATTCATTAGCCACTGCTATCCTGAGTGACGGAATTTGGACTTCGATGGGGAGAACTGCTTCACTCCCGTAGACCAGTGAGAATGGGGTGCAACCTGTCGGTGCTCGTACCGTTGTGCGGTATGCCCAGAGGCATTCTCCTAGCTTCTCGTTCCAATCCCTCTTGTTCGAAGAGACGAATTTCTTCAAGAGTTTGATAATGGTTTTGTTGAAGGCTTCCACCAAACCATTAGTAGCAGGATAATATGCCGTAGAGGCCACATTATGTATTCGATTTTTATCGCAAAACCGATGAAACGCTTGGCTGATGAACTGAGGTCCATTGTCATAAATTATCCTCCGGGGGATCCCAAAGCGATAAATGACATGATGCTTGATGAAGCTGATCACATTAGATGCCTTCACCTCAGCAAGAGGGATCGCCTCTGCCCATTTGGAGAAATAATCCGTGATGGCCAGTATGAACCGGTGACCTCTAGAAGAAGACGGGTGAATAGGACCAATGATATCCATACCCCATGCTTCGAAAGGCCAAGATACAACCGTAGGGTGCAAATGTTCAGAAGGTTGATGTATAAAGTCTGCATGAACTTGGCAGGCTTTGCATTGTTTTGCATACCTTATTGCATCTGCGATCATAGTAGGCCACTAATAGCCCATTCTCCTGATACGATCCTGTATCTTAGGACCGGGTTGATGTGCTCCTCACACACCATCGTGAGCTTCACAGATAATCCGTTGTGCTTCATCACCAGAGTGACATCGCAGTAGTAGTCCATCGTAGGTTCGACGATATAGATTCTGTGAGGAAGCGTCGAAGTAGAAGCGTAATGATCGTCTTTTCACCGATACTGCTTCTTTAGGGTCCTCTGGTAAGATTCCGTATGCTACGAAATCTATAAAGGGACTTCTCCAGTCTCTCCTGGGAGGATCCGTGTCCACAGCATAGCTGCGTTCTATTTGAAAATTGTTTTTCACACAGAATAAATCTCTGTTAAGAAGGATCACCGAATTCTTCCTTCTTATAGGAATAGCTAAATCTGCAGCCAGACTGGCTAGGGCATCAGCTTCCAGATTCTGAGATCGAGGCACATGTTCTAGGAAGAATCCTTTGAATGTCATGGCTATCTCGACCGCTGCTCGTTGATAGGGGATGAGGTCTGGATTTTGGACTTTTTATATTCCTCTGACTTGATTGACGATCAGCAGGGAATCACCGAAAGCTTCCAGAGATTCGATGCCCAATTCTTTAGCGACTTGGAGCCCGATCAGTAGGGCGTTATACTCTGCCACATTATTGAAGCAAGGCTCGCTGAGAGAATATGCTCGATAGATGACGAGCTTATCAGGGGTAACCAGGACAATTCCTACTCCTGAGACCACGTTTCCCCTAGGACCAGTCCTGGAGGCACCATCGAAGAATAGCTGCCATGCATCACTTTCCATTGTGGAATTATATTCTGCAACTTCGTCGGGAATGTCCTCGTATAGCTTGGAGGTCTCCGGGATCGGATGAGCAGCTAGAAAATCAGCCAATGCTTGGCCTTTGATGGACTTCTGGGGGACATACACCATGTCATATGGTGTTAACAACATCGTCCAAGTCGCGAGTCGAGAATTAAGAACACTTGGCTTGTTCATCAGCACCCGAAGAGGATTGATCCTGGAAATGATGTAAATAGTCTGGCCTGTGACATAGTGTCGCGTCTTCTGGATAGCGAATATCAGAGCCAAGCATTCTTTTTCCACTGGACTGTACCGGTGTTCAGCTCCGACCATCGTCCTGCTCAGATAGTAGATAGCCTGTTCATGACCCATACCGTTCTTTTGTGCAAGAAGAGCTTCCAGAGAATGATCCATTGCTCGAACATACAGCAAAAATGGTCTTCCTATGATGGGAGGCACCAAAACTGGCGGATGAGTTAGGTAGCGTTTGATATCATTAAACGCTTGCTGACAGGGTTCGTCCCATACGAAGGATACATCTTTCTTCATGAGACGAGAAAAAGGCTGACATTTCCCAGAGAGGTTGGATATGAATCTCCGGATATAAGCCAGACGACCTTGAAATCCCCTGAGTTCCCTCAGATTACGGGGCGGTCGCATTTCTAAGATGGCCTTGACTTTATTAGTGTCCACTTGAATGCCTTTGGTGCTAATGACAATTCCCAGGAATTTGCCATTGGATACACCAAGAAAGGACTTTGTAGGATTCATTTTGAGTTGATGTTGGCACATCAGCTCAAAAACTGTCTTCAAGTCTTGGATGTGATTATCCTTGAGGTGGCTCTTGACAGCTACATCGTCCATGTAACATTCTTCAATTCGAAGGACATGACCGTATAGCAATATACCCCCAGTGGTGTCCGGAAGGCAGTATGCTTCTCGTCTTCAGGATGCATCTTAATTTGATTGTATCCTGAAAATTTATCCATGAAAGACATGCGTTCAAAACCGCATGTGTTGTTAATCATGACGTCTGTGATGGGAAGAGGGAACTCATCCTTGGGGCAGGCCGCGTTCAGATCTCGGTAATCGATGCAGACACGGACTTTCCTATTTTTCTTTATGACCGGGACAACATTGACGACCCAGTCGGGATGTTATTCTTCACGGATAAACCCGCAGGCTATCAACTTCTTGATTTCGGCTTCAATGGCGTCCATCATGTCCGGGCAGAACCGGCGTTGGTGCTGCTTTACAGGCTTTGCATCGGGCAATATATTGAGTTTATGAGTAGCCACCTCTGGATCAAGTCCTGGCATATCCTAATAATTCTACGCAAAGACGTCGATAAATTCTTTTATCAGCTGGGTGATTCCTTCCCTTTCTGCTGAGGAAAGATTATTGCTGATGAATATCGACTTTGGTGAAAGTTTATCCCCGACGTAAATCTGGATAACTTTATCTTCAGTGGGAGATTCTCTCTGCTCGAAGCGGAACTCCCATTGTGTATCCCTTTGTTGAGCCCAAGCGTCATTCTCAAATAGTTCAGGCTCTTGTTCGTCTACTTCGAAGAAATCTGTCACTACCATATTTACTGATAATGTTCGTTCGAGAGCATGAGATGAGTCGGAGGGTGACGAGCCATTTCGAAAAGAGGAAAAGATATCCTCGTTTGACCCAAAAGTTGCCAGGGAGGTGGTATACCCTAACCCAAAACGAGTTCGTTGATAGTAGGGATCACCGTGCAGTGGCATTCGTCGTCTTTCCCGTAGTTGAGACCTGGTTCCAGCTTTAATTCATAGCCCATACTTTGCATAATCTTCAAAGCTTATGGGCTGTATCTGTGAATCTGCATTTTACTGGCGTCGTCATTGGAAGAATCCTCTTGAACAGTCGGTGCGTTGCGCATGCGGCCGAAGACTATTGAACGCTGACTGCTGCGGGTAGGCGGGACAACGAAGATAGAATCCTCGTGTGGTCCATATGTGGTGATGACATTGGAGGATGACGCTACCTCCCACATATACGGATGATAGGAATCTATAGCTTTTAAGAATTTTTGTGCTATAGGTTCTATATCGCTATGGGGAGAGGATTCCTGATCCGGAATTTGAACGTCAATATACTGGAAAAGAGGATTTTTATTACCATCTGAAACCGCGTTCCCGGTGGGATTTACCTCAATTGGCTGCTTGCTGCGCCGAAGGTTGATGACCAAGGGTGGAGGATTCTGGTTCAAAGTGATCACTAGAGGATCACCCCCTTTTCTTGACCTGGTTTTGTTCAGGTGGATAGCCATAGGCTCTATGGCTATTGGACGGGTAGTTCGTCCTTTCACCTTGATCGACAGAGGTTGCTCGGCAGAAGGTTCTTCTGGCTCCCAGTGGGATTCCTTCTCCGCTTTGCCTGACACCTCTTCCATGTAGCTTTGAGAGTACAACATGGCATCAGAGTAGTAGGATTCTACTCCTTTAAACGGGTTCATGTCAGCAAACTCCGCTTGTATTGTTCCTTGGGCATCTACATACTTAAAGCATTGGTGTAGAGTCGAAAGAATAATATTGTGGTCGTGGATCCAAGGTCTACCCAGCAGGATGATGTAGGACACCTCTGAATCAATGACATAACATGTAGCCACTGATCTAAGGTTGCCAATCTGGATCCTCAGACGAATTTTTCCCAGCGGCTTACTTTTTCTGGCGTTAAAACCCACGATTGTAGTGGTGGTGTACGCCAACTCGCTGGTAGGAATCCTTAGTGGTTTGAGCAGATTATGAGGAATGATGCTGATTGATGATCCCGGATCTATGTAAATTCGGTTGACCTCCATGGAACCGACGTACCCGGTGTAATAGAGGGGTCTGTCATGCCTGTTATGTTTTAACAGCATGTCATCTTGGGTGAAAGTGATATTCGGGACCACCTCCATCACACTGTGGCATTGAGGGCATGCCACGGGTTCTTCGTCAGGGGACTTGAGCTGGGTCAAGTATGCATCCGCCTGCATTAACGCTTCACTCAAGGCTTGACGAGTGTCTTGAGAAAGCCTGAGTAGTTCGAAGATGGACAACCTGGCCGGCGTATTAGCCAATTGAGCCAGGATGTCGAAGTTGTATGGCTTTTCTAAACCTTTGTTTTGAATGTTTTTCAAAGGTTTATCGAAGCGCACTTTCTTTTGCTTCCCTTTGTCCGCCGAAGTTGGTCTTGAAGGACCGGCCTCTTGTACGGCGAGCTCTGGTTCTGAAGGCTTGGTAGCTGAAGCGTCTGTCGGTGCATTTTCCTGACTCGCTCCATAGTCTTTGAGGTAGGTTTTCCCTGAACGGGTTGCAGTAGCCAAGATCTCGTCTTCTGATGCCGAGTATGCTGTGACCATGTGACATGGTTTACACTTCAAGTTCTTCATAGACCTAGCCTTAGCAGCCTGAGTCTCTTTCTCGATCTCTGACACCAGATCTGGATGACCCACATAATCTCGCCTCGCTGGGTAGTTAGGGGTACCAGGTCATAATTTTGACCTCTAGCTGGAGGAAGATTGACGATGTTCATTGTTGCCCGAAAAATAGGTGTAACACCGTCCGGGACCTCTTGGGGAGGCAAATTGCCAAATTGCAGGAAGATCATGTTGGCTGTGACCATCTTCTCGCTGTTGCGTAGAGTGATGGCCTTGGCATCGATCAGCTCCTGGATCTTCCTCTTCAGCACGTAACACGCCTTTGTAGGGTGGTGTACGTATCTATGGAAGATGCAGTACTTGGGGTTATTAGTACTGCCAGCCTCATTAGGCCGCTTCTCCTCAGGGAGGGTAATCTTGCCGCTTTTGACGAGACATTCGAATATGCTCGGGATATCATCGTCGTCGAAAAAGTACACTTCAATGGGCCTGGAGGTCCCAGGTTTCGTCTGCGTGGTTGCCGCCATCTTTTGCCTGGATGTATTGATTGCCAGGGCTTCCTTTCCTTTGGAACCACGCGGGTGGTCGCTGTTAGGTGATGACCTCTTGCCTCTATCGGAGGTAGAGATCATGATGCCGTTGTCATGCGCCTTCCGGCTGTTATACTCGGCGGCTACCGCTGAGATGATGAACGAGGGCCAATCATGGAACTGATATGGTCCTGTGAACACCGAGATCACGGGAAGGAGGTTCTTCCTGCAAATGTCCACCAATGCCGAGTCTGGAACTCCGGGAGGCATTTGCAAAGTGGCCTGACGAAAACGTTCGATGAAATGGCGAATGTCCTCCTTTTCCTTCTGTTTTACTTCGATAAGAGAGCACATAGACATGTCCATCCCTCCCTCGTAGAATCGTGCGAAGAATAGAGCCTTGAAGTCTTCGAAGAAAGTAATACAGTTGTCCGCTAGGCTGCGGTACTACTGATAAGCCACCCCCGAGAGGCAGCCTTTGAACACCCGAGTGAGGAGGGCATCATTCCCTTGTAATAGCACCGTCATCATACTGAAGTAGTTCATGTACTGACTCGTGATGTTTTTTTCCTCGAACAAAGCCATAGTCTGCGGCTTGTATATCGGGGGGAAAGGGACCTCTTCCCAGAAAGCGGGGTAAGGCTGGTTGATTCCCAATTTCTTGAGCTGATCTTTGTGCTTCAGGGCGTCAAATTGGGCTTTCAACTTCCGTACTGCCTGCATCGAATTTTCAGCTGGTAGCGGGACCACGGGGTGGTGAGGAATCGACTGCATCGCGACTCCAATGGGAGGTAATATATTCTCCGAGTGAGGAAGCGGAGGAACTGCTGACTCCTGATCTAGAGCCGGCTCTTGAATTGCGTTGGGTGGTGGTAAGTCCACCCCCACACGTATCTGAGTTGGAGGGACCGACGCTTGAGCCATAGAAGCTGTGTGTTGGGTTAGCATCATCTGGTATATGTTCTCCATCATGGATTGTATTTCTTTCAGAGATGTCTCCAGTACAGTAATGCGTTATTCAGCGCTCCTCGACGGAGAAGCTTCCTCGCGTTCATCTCCAATGGCATAGACTCTCATCTCCCTGGGTGTCATTGAAGGATCAGTATAGGTCTTTGTAGAAGTTGACTCTATACTTTCAGCATCTGATTCGGGAGACTGGCGACCCCCAGCATCGGAATCAGAAGAGTACGAAGCCGCTTGCCGTGACCTCGAACGGGTATTCCGGAACAACCCAGCTTCAGCGTTCCTAAGGAGTTTGGGAATCTCCTTCGGCTCAGAGTTCTAGAGGGACGACGTCTTGAGCTCGATCTTCCTCTAGGTATGTGTGAAGCCATGTTCACTGATGCATGTGCGGGTTCTTCTTCCTAGAAAGACGGAGAGTAGTTCAACCGGTCGAAAACCAACCGTTTCGCTTCAGGACAGCAACAAATAACTACAATCCTATGGCTATTACAATAGTGCTCGCTAGGAGGCGTAATAGACATGCTGCTAGGAGGCGTAATAGACATGCTGGAAGATCCCCTATTCTTGCGTTTCTGGATCAGATATTCACGCAGGTCGGGGGAATTTACAGAAGAAGAAGAAGAAGACTTGTTCCTTCTGTTCACATCAGCGGGCATGTGGATGTTGGAAACCCTAATTTTCCCTGTGCCACCCGTATACAACAGGTTGGCCATCTGGGTAGCGGATAATCCCCGAGGAGCTTGTTCTTCCGCAAATCGTGTCTTCTTTACGCTGAGGGAGTTCTTCTGGCGTAATTCTGGCCGGCGTAAAGCCGAGGAGGTCCTCAGTCGGCCATCAGTACGTCGCATAATCTGAAGGGCTGGCAGATCCGTCCTTTGCTGGCGTAAAGGCCAAGAAGTTGAGCAGTCCGCCGCTTGCTTTACCTTGCGTAGAGTGCAGGGTTCATCTGCTTCTCCGCGGAGGGCAGATGCATTTTTATACGCGGAGCGTGTTTGGACCTTCTGATTTGGCGCTAAGGCATTGTCAGAAGTTTTGTCTGCCCTGCCAGTGACAGGAGACTGATTTTTATGCGCAGAGCGCGTTGTATACTTCTGGGTTGGCACTAAGGCATTGCCATAAGTTTTGTCGACCCTGTCAGCGACAGGCGACTAAATTTTACGCACAGGGCGCAGAGTATACTTCAGGACTAGCGCTGAGGCATTGTCCGGAGTTTTGTCGGC
Organism: Iris macrosiphon; assembly: GCA_036927795.1. Taxonomy (NCBI): domain Eukaryota; kingdom Viridiplantae; phylum Streptophyta; class Magnoliopsida; order Asparagales; family Iridaceae; genus Iris; species Iris macrosiphon. The sequence continues at coordinate 46,014,043 of JAYESA010000002.1, forward strand.
CCTGTCAGCGACAGGCGACTGAATTTTACGCGCAGGGCACGGAGTATACTTCTGGGTTGGCACTAAGGCATTGCCAGAAGTTTTGTCGACCCTGTCAGTGACAAGCGACTGAATTTTACGCACAAGGCGCGGAGGGAGCGATGCTACAACCTCGTTGGTCGGAGAGGTCGGAGAGTCGGCAAGAACGGTAGGGGATGTCTTGGGCATCCAGACCTTACGTAGCTTCCTGTGGTCTTGAACAGAGAGGGAGTGAGAGCTACCCCCTGCCAGAAGCATATCTTCGTAGGCAGACTGGTCGAACTGGACGACCATGGTCTTCTTCACGGATCCCACGGATACCGCGTCGTGTTGAGCAATTGCTTCCTCATCAGAAGAGAAAGATGTCCCTAGCAGAGTCGCTATTCTTGTTTACTGATAATAAACGAAAGATACAGAAGACGGGTTTATACGAAACCCCTTTTCTTAGGTTTACAAACAAGACTTACAATTAATCCTACACGAGGATGTCGAGTACTATTTTTTTTAATCTGGGTAAATATTGCTATAGGAGTCTGATCTGCGGTCGATCACTTTGTCCCTTGGACCACACGACGATGAAGAGGTGCCGTAGAAGATAGAAAGCAGCTTCGAGGGTTGCTAAAGAGAGTGGATGTTTGATGCCAAAGTCGTCGATCACTACTCTTTGCCCGAGCTCTGGATTCTTCCCTCTCAAAGACTCTTTGACTCTAGTTCTTGACCTTCTCTTGATTCTGATTTTTCGACCTTGATTCTCCAAATCTTCGATATTCTTTCAGATTTTTGACCTTGGACCTCTGTCGATAGAGGTCTCTATTTATAGGGTTTTGGTGACAGTGACCACTCAGTCGGTATAGAAACAGAGAAGTGGAGAGTACAACACCCTTTTACACGATGGTTATAATAACCGTTACCCGCGTATAGATGACCTTTTGAATGAGCGTGTGACGCGTAATGCGTATAACTGCTGCGGAGGTCACGGCATAAAAGCCACGTAGGTGGTTATCCCTTGCATAGAAGATGTTGGCGTAGAAGCCAATAGCTGTCACCATGGCGTAGAAGCCAAGTAGGCATAGAAGTCGAGTAGGCATAGAAGCCGAGTGGTCGTAGAGACCGAGTGGGCGTAGAAGCCGAGCAGGCATAGAAGCCGAGTGGGCGTAGAAGATAGCTGATCCTCCTCCCCTGACTGAGGCTTCGAGTGAATTTTGTATCGAATGGCCTTAATACGCGCTAATGTAAATATGGCATGAGTTGGCGTACTCTAAGGAGATAGCGTACAGCGTGCTCCCATAGCTGAGAATAGCCTGATGGCGTAACGTGCCAAAGTGATGATGTTGACGTTTTAGCCGAAATCACGGCTTTTGGAGATATAATCAAATCTCTTGCATTAAATACAGAAATCCGCCATCATCCTGCACATTAAATGCAGAGACGTGTTTCAAAGGCCTGCCACCTTTCTGCGCATTAAATGGAGAGACGTGCCTTGAGTATCCATCGTCATTCTGCGCTTTGATTGCAGAGACGTACGAAGAGCAGCTTTTGACGTGGCAGTCTGTTTGTCTTCTGCGGAGCGTAAGAAGCTCATGTCTGCCTGTGTAAAACTAGGCAGCGTATTCTCTTGTATGCGTAACAGCAGTTTACAGTAAGGAGACGTCACTAAATGACAGCCTTGGTGACATTTAATCAAATCTCCTGCATTAAATGCAGAGATCTGCCCCCATCCGCGCATTGAATGCAGGCGTGTCTCGAAAGTCTGCCCTCGTCTGCGCATTAAATGCAGAGACGTGCCTCGAGCCCTGTACGAAGAGCAGCTTTTGACGTGGCAGCCTGTTTGTCTTCTGCAGAGCGTAAGATGCTCATGTCTGCCTATGTAAAACTAGGCAGCGTATTCCCTTGTATGCGTAAAAGCAGTTTATGCCAAGGAGATGTCACTAAACGACAGTCTGGGTTGCTGTGCCAAGCCATTATTATAGCCGTCGTCTAGGTAACCGTTCAGTACTCTTTGTCAGGTATCAGACGTCAGGTTCACTGCATGATTTGATAGGTTCATTTCGGGGAATACGAAGCGTTCCTCGTACACTTCAATGCTGCATTGAAAGCGGATAGGTTTTACGCCATAGAGGCGATGCACCCTTTTTACGCCGAAGCGGCCTGGACATACTGCATTTACGCGGATGGTCCTTGAGCTTATATTTCACGCTGTGCTTAGCGAGAAAGCTCTGTTGTACGCCGATGGCTTCCGAAGTCAAGTCTTACGCTGCTCAGCACCAACATGCTGCGTATAGCTATCCAGTGTATTTTTTATGCTTCTACAACACCCTTTAAGGCTTCATACTCGTCCACTTTCTTTTGTGAGGTGCGACAGTTTCGCATCTATGGACTAGCTCTTCCATAACGTTTGCAAATATCAGTTGGAGCAGCTGGATTATAAATTTTGGCATTATTTTTTCGAGGATTAAATTCCTTATTTTTGAACTTTGTATCATTCCTTGAACCCAGATTGTAGCCATTTCTTTGGCTTCCAAGGCATACATGCCCTCTACCTCTATTATTTTCTCGACTCCTAGTATTGGTCATATTTTTTCGAGCACTAGTCGCATTCACTTTAGCTGGAATTGGTGCGGGCCAAGTTGGTCTACTAGTGTGGTTTTTGATTAATAACTCATTATTTTCTTGACCACGAGTAAGACAAAAATAAGTTCGGAATACTTCTTAAAATTCCTTCCTATACGTCTGTTGTAAGGTCATATTAGTCGCATAAAATGTAGTGAATATTTTTTCTAGCATGAAATGCTCTGTTACTTGTTCACCACATAACTTCAATTATAAAATAATTCTGAATATAGCTAAATTATAGGTTGCAACTGTCTTATAATCTTGGAAATATAGATTGATCCATACATGGAGTGCACCTGGTAGTATGACCATTTTCTGGTGATCATATCTCTCAACTAAAAAATTCCATAGCACCAATGGGTCCTTAACTGTTAAGTACTAAGCCTTGAGATCATCATGAATATGATGTCTTAGAAAAATTAAAGCCTTCTCTTTATCTTGTGTATATATTAACTTATCAGCCATAATAGCGTCACCTAAATTTTTTGCTTGAAGGTGCAATTCAGCATCCAATCTCTAGTTGAGAAAGTTCTGGCCTTCTAAGTTTAGAGGCTTGAAATCATGCTTTGTGAGGCTCGACATATTTCTGTATAAGATCAATAATAACAAGTTAACATAGGAGTGCTATCAGAGTCTCTGATGGTTTTGATCTGAATGTATTAACATATACAAAAGAAATAAATAAATAAAGAATAACTCCAGCATTCTCTCCAAGAGATCTATATGCGATTAACATAGGAGTGCTATCAGAGGTAACTTAAAGAAGTGAGATGAATGGATAAAAAATATTCTTTTTGCCCTAGCGGTATGCCAAGAGATGTATAAACATCAATATAGGCTGCGCCTAGGATATGCTTATGCAAAAAATTAAACATAAATAACCATACCTATTACCGAAGTAAAGAATCCGCAAATGGCGGCTTCACTGAGTTGCTCTCGCTTATTTCCTTCCGTTAGAGTTTTGTGCTGATAACGTGTTAGAATAAACGTAGAAGAAGGAAGAAAAAATTGGAAAAAAGATCTCTTATTTAAGTAATCCCATAGTAGAAGGCAAAAACTTTATTTATACAACTCAATGAAGGTGTAATACTAATTTCTAGTCAATGTGGGACTAAAATACAAAGTGTAAATCCAATCCTTTAGTAACCCACGTTATAACAGTTGTGATATTGTACATGTGTTTTCTTTCCTTCTATTTGTGGATGATGAACCAAAGAATAGAATGTGAGTTTTGTTGTATAATGGACATGTGCATAACTAGGCTGAAATATATAGTGTGTGAGTTTGTAGTAGAGAGAACTGGCCAAACATTTTTAATATGCATGGGTTGCAATGGAAATTTTTTGATGGTTGAGGGTGTTTGGTTAGTTGGCCATATAAGTGATAATAGGAAAAAGCAGAAAGGAATAAGCGATTACCAACTTGGTATCATGTATGACCGGTTTTAGAGTATTATACGAGTACTACAGGAGCATGCAAGAATGGTTTAGGAAGAGAGTTATCATGTGTTAGTCTGGGATTTAAAGGAGGAGGCTCATTGTGTAGTCTATGTGTGAAGTGTTTTACCGTGAGTACATTACATCAACATTTTAGTTGACAGATAGACCTAAGGCTAATTTCCTAATGATGATTATGTAGTGGAGGAATACTTTTGTGTCATTAAAATGGTTGAAAATTAAATTTTGTTTAAAGGATAGTATTATGTACATGGAGTTGGCATGCCTGAGTTTAAGCTGAATAATTCTTTACTTACTTTGGTTGCAAGTAGCTAGTACCTATAAATGTGGATCACCTTTAGTAGACGATGAAAATGGAACCAAATTACAAGCAAATAGTTTCTTTTTTTATAATATGTGTAAGGTCATAAGAATAACTAAATATTGGGTATAGTAGTGTCTAATATATTGATAAATAGTTTATATTATACTATAATATTTTTTATTTTATTTAAAATGATAACAAATTAATTAATTACAAACTTCTATCATAGGCGCATTGGAACTTTTGGACTCGGGCACTGTACCAGCTCCTCCCTTTCAGACTCTGGATCCAGGCAAGTATACCTTGCCACTCTTGTTTACAATTTTAAAATACTTTAACTGCATTTATTTTATTTTATTATTCTGATTGAACGATATTGCGCGTCCAAGAATAACTTGGGTGCAAGTCGGTGTTGGACCGATTATGCGTGACTTAGTACTTAGAAACCAAACCCCTTATTTGAGAGGTGCCCCAATCTCTCTATGACCTTGCCACATTTATGGCCCAGAGTGGTTCATGTGTGGACGCAGACTCTTGTACCAGCCATACGACAGCAGCATTTAGATACTTGATCTCGACACAGGAGTAGGAGCTGGATATGTCCTGGTGCATGCTATTAGTACCGGGTGAGATGACCATGGATATATTAGTATTATGTTCGGCCTCTGGTGTCCACGACGCTACGCTATAGTAGGCCTCTGTTTCCCCCAAAAAATTATGCTGATCCCATTTTGGCCAGAAGCTCATGCGTCGAACGTGGTTCTCATTGTACTTACACTTAGATTGGTAAACACTTATTTTATTACAGTACTTTTATTTTATTAGTGGCATATTTCCATGTATCTTGTTATGTCCTTCTGAGGACCTTGTTTATTTCTAGGTTTAGTTGAGCCGAAGTACGAGCAGGTTTATGGACCGGGTCCTGACGCTATCTACAAGGCAGAGGAGGTGTACCACGTCGAGTACATTTGATCTTGGTATGATACCATCCTGGTTGTGGATTTTTACTTGTGTCCGTCGCTATCTATCTTACTTTCAACACTTTATTTTAGAATATTTATGTAATGGATTTGTCTTCACCAACTCTAGACTTATTTGGCTCTATATTGACATATTCTGATTACATGATTATTTCGTATTTAGACTATTTTATTATATTTTGTGGATGAGATTTAGTATGCCTGTGACTATATTATTCTTTAGGTACAGCAAAATATGTAGTTGAGGATTCTATTAAATAGGGCAATTCCTTGAATACGTATTGGTTGGCCATTGCCACATGGTCCAGTCCCGTGTATTTTGGGACTGTGGCATAACAATTTGGTAAATTCAAAAATCAGAGGTTACATCATCATATTCTTCTCTTGTGTAGGCTGTTTGGATGTCAAATATTTTGTTAGAATAAAAAGACATATTTTATTTTTAAGCTTTCCAAGATTAAAAATAAGACCCATTGATCACACTCACATATACAATAATATGACAGAACCCATTGCTCGATCGAGCAGCAGTGGTGGTAGTCGATTGAGAAAGAAAGAGAGGGAGAATACTTACCTAACCACAAAGGGGACCAGAGGGGAGCATCGGTAGTGGTAGCCAGATGGAGGAGCAGCTGTGGGGGTGGGCATAGTGGTGGTGGTGGTCACAATAGTGGGGATGGTCGCAATAGTGGGGGTGATTGTTAGGCGAATGATTAAGTTTAGTTTTTTAATATGGCTAATCGATTAAGTTTAGCATTATGTTAATCATGCAATCACTATAGTAACTTATACTTAAACTTAGCATTGTTCAAATATGTATTAAACGTAATCATATTTGCTTCTGTATATTACTTTGTTCGTCTAAACATTTATTTTCGAAAAAGCAATAAGCAAGATTAGTTATGGACATATGCAATGAAGAAAACATGTTGTGCCAAAGACAGTATTATACCTCAAGATTTCTCTGAACCGCGTACGACATCTCCGGAGCCTCGTAAAGGTATTCAAATTTTCAGATATGTTTATCTATGGACAACTATCGTCAAGGAAAAAAAGGCATCTTCAAGTCTGCTCATATGTCAGAAGATTAGCGTCATCAAAAGGGCTCTTAATTTTATCATTTGTTAAGTATTTTTCTTTTGTTTATTAGGATTTAATGTAAGTCATGTTGCATTGGCACTAGAAATCTTTAACTCTATCCTCATATAACCAAACCTAGTCCAGTTCAACTAGACCCAAATGCCAAAATCCAGAGAATTCTGTCTAGAATGAAACTGGCCTATACAGACCGAACTCCGGCCGAGTTCTGACCCTGACCGACCTCTGGCTGAACTCGGTCCCATTGACCCAGTTTGCAACGTTTACTTCTATATATATTTTCTTTCATTCGTCGTATGTGGCATACTATAGTGAAGAAGAACTGTTCTTGTGTGAGAAAGGTTCTTCTTCATACTTTTTGATGATGAACACAACCTGGTCTATATGATCAACGATGGTCCTTAGCGCTATTTGTGGGTCGATTGATGCATGGTCGTCAAGAGATTTTAACAATATCATTTATTACATTTAATCTCTTACCAAATCATTAAGAATCATATGCTCCCTCCTGACCATCCCTCTTCGTAAGGTCTATTCCGACAACGAGCACATAGACACTTGATTTTTGGGCTATCCATGTAATCGGGTTAGCTCGTGGCATACTTAAGAAATACTTTAACGCCTGCCTTAAATTTTTCATTCAAACCAATCATACTCTTGTTTTATCGTCTTTATATCTACGTGCGATCAACCAAGTTCCCATCCATTGCTTGTTGTACATGGATTATTCTAGATCATAAAATAAAATATACATACTTAATTAGATATACAAACAAAATTTAATTTATATTCTAAAAGTATTGTAATTAGTACTTTACATATTCTATATTTCATGTTGGATTTTATTTTTTTAATTTTAAGTTTAGGCAAATAAGATCCCAATCTTTAACACATGATATGGGTGGCTCAGAACACTACCCAAAATTTATTCTTGCATACATAAGTAACGGTTATCTAAGTTTTTTCATAAATGTAGTATATGTTCTTAAAAAATATAGTATATGTAGGATATAACAGAAAAAGATGAACCCACATAATGTAAATGCTAAGACATAATTCACACTACAAAATATAGTGATGGGTTGTGGTATCATTATCGCCGAGGGGGGCGTCAAGAGAGGGAGGGACAACAATGTTATCTATGGCTACTTTGTCTCTGCCTTTACATTATAGTTATGGACAGTACTCTGAATTTTTTGTATTGGTGGTTTGAATTGGATACTTAAGTCAATTCTGGTTACGTGCCATAAAAGGCTTGGGGGATATATAGTCGTAATAGACATTACGAAGAAGTGGTGATTGTGAGGAAGCATCTGACCCTTAAGGGTTTTGTATGTCACTACCAAAATAATATATATTAGCGACATCAAAAAATGTCGCTAATAGGTAAAAAATATCGCTAAAATATATTAGCGACGTAATTAGCAACATTTTGGCATTGTCGCATAATCCATGGTCGCTGACAAGAATTTTGTCACTATTCATCGCTATAGCGACGTATATTTACGACGCGTACACGTTTCCAAATTAACGATATTCAGCTATGCGACGTCGGTATATCAGCGATATTGTGTATTGTCGTATAATATCGCCAAATCAGCGACATTATCATCGACGTTTTGCTACACCAATGATGACCAGGCAAAAATTATCATGTTAGCTTTTTTAGCAACGTATAGAGACATTTTAACATAATTTAGCGATGCACTGTCACTTCGGTAAACGTCGCAGAACGTCGCTAAATTTTAAAAAATAAAAAAAAAGCATGCTATTTTTAAAATTATTTTTCAACAAAAGTCTTCCTATAGTTATAAAATCACAGTTTATATAAATATACCCGGAGCAACCCTTCGTTGAATTCTCTGGGTTCGCCGACCCCTTCGGTGGAACACTCAACACCGGTAGATACACAAACACGTCAAGAATATCAAAACATGCAGGAATATCCCAACAAATAAATACATGAATCTAGAATAATGTCACATCCGTCTCATCCAAATAATGTAGTAAAAAGTATGAAATAAGTACATAAAAGATCCAAGAATGGGCCAATACACACCAACATACTAAAAAAGTCCCAATAAGAACTATTGTGGATCAAGAGAAGGAGAAACACTATCGCACATCTGGGATAAGAGCAAGCCATACTGCTCTTGAGAAAGCATCACCGGTCCCGATAGAGGAGACAGTGGAATCGATGGAGTCGGTGTCAATACCGACGGACCAGAAGGACTTATCTGCTACAATACTAACAGTCGAGTATTACATGAATCCATGGCAGATACCAGCCTCGAAGTGTTCGTCCCCACCGTCCGACTCAACAAATCCTACGTCGTATGTATCCTCGCAAGTGAGTCGCTCATGACCATATGCGACCCCTCCAACTCTGTATGTCTGCACTCCGTAGAAGCAGCCAGAGTCACCAAGCTGCGCTCTGTTGTCTAGCTCATAGTGCTGACCTCTGTAAGACTATGCTCCATTGTCTGCCTCAGAGTCCTAATCTCCAATAGGCTACGCTCGAGCGCATCAAAACATACGATAATCGTCGCATCGTCGTTCTACGGCTGAGACTGTTGCTACTCTGTAATCCTCCGTAACAACTCGTCATGCATGTCAGCAATCTGACTGTCAACATTCTCCTGGGCTCGTGCCGACGCGTGCAAAAACTACGAGGAATGCATACTGCCAAAGGGGACCCTGGATGACTGTGTCACAACAAAGCTGTCGTAGGATCCCGTACCGTAGTACGTACCCCTCTGAAGACCACCAACAGCGGTTATCCAGAGCTCGTCCGTCGATGGAGCTGTAGAGGGCTGCGAGAAAGTACCAGCCCCTCCCATTGTAGGTGCACTAGCAGTCGTCCGCTCACGTAGTCTAAGATACTCGTCCTAGAAAAATGGATGCTAACATCTAAGATACTTATTACTAACTATATAGATATTTATTTGCATATTTGTAAAGTTATATTAAAACTAACACTAGGTAAAGTAACGCACATAGGTCTGCATGGCCTTCTCATCGATTAGCTTTCCGCCCTTTCGATGGGTGGTCAGGAAGACGGTCACCATGTTAGCGTCCTCACCCCTCTGTACCTGTTAAAAATTATATTTTTTGTTATTAAAATTAAATATTTTATCCTACTTTCATTAAAATAATATATATTCAATATAATACATACCAAACGATAAAAATATTCCATCATGGAAATTGAGCCACCACACCACTTCCTGCCTTAAACCTAATCGCCTTTGCCTTCTCCGCCCTCTACATGTACCTAGGTTCGCTGAATCTCGCCTTCATCGCAAACCACTACTCAGGCGTGATCAAAGCGTGGATCGGGGCTCCGTCGCGATCACGAGCCATTTGATCAATGATCGCATCACAAATCAGCTTAGTGACGACGAAAGAAAACTGCTCCTCGATCTTCCCAGCCCGGTGTAGTAGATAGAAATAGGTTTTCTACCAAAAGTAAGATAGAGAGTTATATAATATGCATAAATGATTATTTATATTAAAAATAAATATATTTTTACTTTAAAGTGGGCAAACCAGAATGCTTTCCTATCTTCAGGAGCATCTGAGTAGTTGATCCAAGGCCCACCATAGTTTTGCCTCAGAAATACTCCAGTGCTCTCTGTACCACCGACAGAAGATATCTATATAATGATAATTAAATTCATGAATATAAAGATATAATTATTTGGCCCATCGGTCTAAAATGTTAACTAATTAACTTACTTTTTAGGCACGTCGGTCCAAATCAACATCCTTATCTCGTCCGGAGGCGCGCATGGAGGATCGCTCTAAACATGTGCAGATGGAGTCAGCTCGACCTCCTCCATCTTCTCCTCTGCCTCCATGGTGCTGTCAGCTGGAGGAACGCTAGAAAAGGGTGTAGTCACAGGCTTAGAACTACTCGTCCCAGGAGTACTGCCACGTCGTATCATCGATGGAGTTGAAGATGCTAAAGATCGGTACACTGGAGTACTCTGCGAAGAGGATCCAGAACCAGTAGCCTGTACCGGAGGAGCACTCCATCTAGAGGATCGACCTTCGAATGATCTGTGTCGTCCGACCATACCTGATAATAACATATGATAATAAAACAAATACACAGACATATAAAAGTGCATAAAAATAGGTAAACTCGGAGCGACCCTCCGTTGAATTTCCTGGGTATGAAATATCATAAAAGTTTATAAAATATTATAGTTACACAATAAACACAATATAATGGTATCATAGTCTCAAAATAAACACAATTTGAAAGTATCACAATCACACAAAAAATATAATATAAAAGTATCACACTCACACAGTAAGCACAATATAAAAGTATCACAGTCCAACAAAGAATATAATTGATAACAGACATAAATATATGTATCAATACAGTTAAAATAGATGTTACATTCCATATTAAAAATACAGTGCATGGCTAGAGTTCTAAATGGATTTTATTTTTATTTCTAATCCTCTTCTAAAAATTCATCTTCTTCGTTTTCCTCGTCCTACTCTTCCTCTTCCTCCTCATCTTTACTTTCATCTATATCGTCTTCCTTTTCAGATAATTCTACCTCTTCTACACAATTAGACATGTAATGATCAACTTTCGTTTAGTCAACATTTATAATATTTTTTATAATAGGTAGCTCATCCTCCTTATAAGTTATTTCTTTAACGTCATAGGTATTTCTAGCTTTCGTCTTGCATACTGCCCACCAGTCTGACCTCGTTGATCCCCATTTAGGATAAGTTGTGTAGTACACAAGATGAGCCTGACTTGTAGGATAAATGGTTCATAGCCTTGGTATCGATGCTGGTAGTTTATATCCACAAGACCATGCTTGTCTATTTCTAATCTTAATCTTGGATTGGATCGAACCAATCACACCTGAATAACACAATCTTAGCAGGATTTTTTTCATAATTATATGTCAACTCGACAATCTCCCGTAAGACGCTATAGAAATTATTGCTAGGATCGATATCTTTGTAGTTCGAATATCCGATACACAAACAACTATTTTTTGTAGAATCGAGTTCCAAGAAACTGTCTTTTATCGGGGCTTTTGTTGACTTGAACCTAAATCCTTTCACACAGTAGCTTGGCTAGATTTTGACGACATAAATTGGTCCCTTGGCTAGAGTTCTAATAGACTCATTCTTGAGTGTTGTGTGGGGACTATCGACCTAAATACCAAGGAAACGATATTAAGTTTAACGTTCTGTTAAATATTGTGCAAGTGCATACACAAAAAAATCCTTACATATGCACTCAACAAAGAAGAAAAATAAAGTCTCATTTCCTGTTCTACTTCTTCATCTCTTATATTTGGTCTTATCAACCTACCTTTTCATTAAATGTGCTAAAAATAACAAAATATTGTCCGATTAGTGTAACAATATTAGCCTATAGTATTACATTAAGACGACTTAAATGTTGACTTATTAATTACTTACCCCTCTAGCTTCTCCACTTCATCCTTATCGCAGTTGAGAAATATATACAACTAAGCAGCCCTTAGCTCATCGTCATTCAGATATCTCTTCATCATTTTTTTCGAAGGCTTACCAAAATTATTGAATACTTTTAATATTGCATTATTAGATTCCTGATATCCATCATCGTTTCTTAGATCTCTTGTTCTATTAGTTGCAACATGCGGATTGAAATACATCAAGAAAAGTTTATAATCTCCTCAAGTACATATGCTTTATAAATAGAACCCTCAACTCTTGCCTTATTTTTTACCTTTTTCTTTAGGTGGTTCATTTGACGTTCGAACGGGTACATCTATCGATAACCGACAGGGCTACCAACACATGCCTCGTTGAAAACATGAATTGGTAAATGCTCGTTGGAGTCAAAGAATCTAGGAGGGAACACTCTTTCAAGCTTGCACAGTGTTACCGCAATGTTCTTCTCTTGTTTTTCTAGATGATCCACGATCAAATTGGTAAACCAAAGATCTCTAAAGAATATGCTAAGCTTTGTTAAAGAATCCCAAACTACCTGCGGTAAGGATTCTCGAAATACAATCAGAATTAACCTCTCCATGAATACGTGACAATCGTGGCTCTTCATACCCGTCAGTTTGTTCTCCTTCGGATCGATGCATCTTATCAGATTTTGTCATGCCCTAGTCACAAAATATATAGGATTAGGAATACGTAAGCATGCCAGCCGTATGTATATGGCAACTCCAATATATGGAAACCATATCACATACGTACGTTGTATTATGAATAATAATTCACAAGTGGTATAGATTTATGTCATAAGTCACAGGGCATAACTAGATCTCATCCACAGAATCAAATAACCAATCAACTATATAACTGACTCAAGTATAAAATGCTTGATAAGAACAAGTAGTTGGGTGGAGACAAATCTACTACCAACTAGAATATAAGAGAAACCAGATAAGTACATCTAATGAACAATGAGACTCGAAGAGAAGACCTCTTCGAAAGAGAGATAAGTAGCAAGTCCTGATCCGTGCTCCTGCGAATAGTCAAGATCGTCTACACTTGGAAAGGGACCAGGTCGTCAGAGGGACGTAACAAGATACATATAAGCATGCCAATTGAATACAGTAAAACATGCATAATAGACAGAAAATATATAAGTATGATGTACTAGACAATCTATATGAATATGCATAATGAGGACAATCATTTCGACGTATGGGCAGGTGTAGGATACTCTATCTATCTCACAATTCACATATACGTCCATGAACATCATCAGTCGTCATACCGCGAGGGTAGCGACCATTGTGACACCAGAAGCCGACATACCACGAGGGTAGCGACCATCGAGACACAACTACCGTAGTGCGTGCTAGTTACTACGGTTTACCATAGTGGTAGTCCATACGCCTACTGATTGTCCTCTCCTCCCATGATACTATATGTCAAGTGTGTGTCAACATATATAGTATATAATTATGACTGAAAGAAAACACATATATAATGAATATAAAAAATACGATAAGCATGCAAAGTACTATAAGCAATTTGGCAAGGTATCTTGCTTGGCAAAAAAGCTGTGAAGTATAAGCGCCCACACGTCAAGCACAAGGGATCAGAACTATAGAATCAGAATGAACGTCTCCGGATGCTGAAATAAACATCACAAACGTTTCCAGAATAAGCGAGATAGTCAGAAAAGTCTACCCTTTTGTCCAATTTGGATACAGGGACAAAACGCTAATTTCAAGTCAAAGCGGGGTCCACATGTGGTCCACTTTGCACCAAAATGCATGTCAGGGGTAAGAATCTCTAAATAGGAAAACTTATAGGTCAAACAAATTCTAAACATTGATACATAGGTTGTTGGGGCAAATTTGTCCTTCAAGTCAAACCGTGGAGCCCAAGAATAGGCAGCGTGGTCAACTGTCTCAGAATTGCGTAAAATTTGGGTCACAGGACCAGCGTTATACCACGAATCCAATGGCGCAAGTTTTATCACATTCTGACGAGCGTACACAAAGTGGGATGGTGTTTAGTAAAAGTCACGATATAAGGACTTTTACGGATATGGGTTGATTCCGATGCACACACACGTCCGAATCTATAAAAGCCCACACGTCAGGATATACCATATGCGTCTTTCGGTCCAATTGATACGCGACGAGGCGGTCCCGTTTGGCGGAGTGCTCTCCGTATCACAATTTTTACTGTTTTGAAAACTATTTTTTCTGAGATTTCTACCTAATTTATCTCTGGTTCTAACATAAAATAAAATAAACTAATTAACAGAAAATGATCTTGGATATATAGGCTTTACACAGCAAAAAGTAGATTTTGATTTAGATGTCTATGTTGGAAGATAATGGCCTCGAAACATAGGTTGTTGGGGCAGTTCATAACAGTTTAAAAATATGGTTTTTTCTCAACTTGGCTTCGATTTCTACCTAGTTTTTAATGTTCCTCAAAAGAAACTAATTAATGAAGTTTAGAGAGGGATAGGTTTTGATCATACCGACAAAAACGGATCAAAAATCGGTCGAGAGATGAGACATAAAATAACGCATGAAGAGGCGGTCGTCGCTGCCAGTGGCTGCTGCGGATGCCTGCGCGGTTTGCTGTCGCGATCGGGCCGGCGGCTCTCCAGCGGTGACGCGACCGAGGTCGGTGCTGGGGTATAGGCGGAGGTTAAGGGATTAGGTTTCGGGTTAGGGTTTAGTTTGTTATATAAATATATGTATATGTTTATATAGGGAGAGAGTAGAGAGAGAGATCGGGATGGGGGGCAGTTCTGGGTTCCAGGGGGTCCTCGTGGGTTAGTTGCTGGAGGGGTGGGTTAGTTTAGGATTAGGTTTAAGGTTTTGTTATTTATCTTTTTCTTTTCTTCTCTTTTTCTTTTTAATTCTATTATTATTATTATTATTATAATTATTATTATAATTATTATTATAATTATTATAATTATTATTAATATTATTAATAATAATAATATTATTATTATTATTACTTATTTCTATTAGTATTATTATTATTATTATTATTATTATTATTATTATTAATATATATATTTACACATATAGGTGAGATTAAAAATCTAAAAATAATATTTGCACACAAAATAAATTATAAAAAAATTGTTACCTTTTAACCAGACCATGAAAATAATAAAAAATTATTTTGTGGAAAAATTTTAAATGAGGATTTATCTAAGTAATTAAATAAATAAAATTTATTTTCTAATTATTAACAAAAGAAATACTCTAAAAAATTCAATAATTTAATAAAAATACTTAAAATAAAATTTAAAAAGTTTAGGGGGTTTACATTCTACCAAACTTACAATAATTTTGTCCTCGAAATTAACACTAACCCATATTCATAATAGATTCCTATAGCTATTAACACTTTATTGCTAGCTTACAGCGCTTCCTAAAAGGTTATGGCCAGCCACCCTAACACTTTTCTTCCTTATTCTCTATACACTATTCTTTTATCCTCTAAATCGTTTATACTATCCAACTTACAAGAATTCTACTAGTAGTCAAAGTCTTTTCAGGCTATTGTCTAGGTTGTAAGGCAAATTTATTCATTGGGTCAAAAATTTTGGAATACTTGTCTGGAATCTCATAACCATGATTTTTCTCTATAACCCTCAAGTATCGTAGTTTAATACTGCCACGCCACCTGGCCAGTATGTCTGCAAATAATTCGACTACTCTACTATAATGGTCTAGTTGAAGCTGTCACTACCTCGCTAATGATTTGTCATAGTCATCAGTTCGTAACAAGTGCCTTCAACTCTTGTCTAAGCTTAGTCTAAGTTTTAGGAAAACAATTAAGGTCTTAACTAACTTTATAAAACTATTAGAAATATGAACTATTTCAACAATTCAACTAACTCATGTTAGACTAAAGGATGCTACTTAAGGTTTAAAAATAATAAGAGAATACAAATATTGTTATAGTACATATACATAAGGTTATCAGGAACTCATTTTTTTAGTTATTAATTATTACTAACTCGATTATATTTTAACTAACAAAATAAGGTGAGGTTGAAGTAAATCAACAATTTATGATGGCACGAAAGGATGCAACTACGATAGAAAGAATTAAGCATGGGATAAGAAATGGATATGGAAGAGAAGATGAGCCACCCAAGAGAACGAGATGGTGATAGGAAAGAGAATACTACTACTGCTACTCGTGTCATCCATTGGCATCGTGGGTATGCCATCTAGTTAAAATATTAACATATCCTAAAAAATTTTAACACCAAATATATCATGTGTGATATGCCCTTAATTACAAAAGATAGTCATAAAGTAATATGATTGGCCTATATGGTATATCTAGTACTCTCCGTGTATCAAACTTATACCAAGCACGAGCGTTCGTCTTTCTGAAATAGGAGAAGACGAAAAACAATAATAAAGAATTCAAGGAGAAGGTGATAGAATACAAGTACGGGATTCATGACGATAAAAAAATTTCAAAAAGAGATTTATCAGCGAAGTTGTGGATTAAAATCTTATTTTGGTAAATTCCTATTCACATGCTCATATCAGTACAGTTATGTAACCGATAAGATATGCATGGACATGTCTAAAGGGCAAGTATATTCGTCTACTAGTCAACTATATATCTCAATCCACGTAAAGTAGTCATGCGAAGATTGAACCAAGTGCATTAAGGTTGATCAGACCATAATACACTAATTCTGATTTAGACAATGTATTAGTAGGCATCCCCAATAACACATATGTCATAAACAAGCTCGATAAAAGAATAAGCTTGCAAAACTAGGCTATAAAATAGCAACATAAGAGGAGGTAGTCCAGAAAATATAAGTACGCTAGATTATGATGAAGGAAGGTACAAAATAATTCAAGTTCACAAAGAAGATAAGGCTCGACCGGTGTTGTGCCTCTACAGTTGCCATAGTAACTCCTTGTCAAAGTCTATAGTCAACCAAATGGGGGTGTGGGCCTCTAAGTTCTACAGTCTGGGTAAACACTATCTTATTATGCAAGCCTATAATTGGTGTCATTCGATTACACTTCATTAATGGGTCAAAAGGGCTATATGGTACTAGGTTATGAGACATACTACCAAACTTACAAGAATTTAACTAATAGTGTTATTGAATAATAGAGTGTATATACTTAGTACAAGTCATATTTCTAACTCATATCAAGCATGAAAGAAAAGATAAGATTAACGTTGTGAAAGGATCAAGCAAGATGCAATGCAAGCAATCAAATAAGAATGCGAAATGAAATCAAGGGAGGTGATTAAATAAGTGGATGAGATCCTATACTCTAATCCTATGTGCAGGATTGCTCGGTACTGTAACATAACCGAGACAATATGCTTTTGACCTGCATGGGCCACCACAAAAATATGTCACGCCCAGTCCCAAATTACATAGGACTAGGAATACGTAAGCATGCAAGCTGTATGTATATGACAACTCCAATATATGGAAACCATATTACATACGTACACTGTATTATGAATAATAATTCACAAGTGGTATAGATTTATGTCATAAGTCACAGGGCATAACTAGATCTCATAAGTCACAGGACAATAATAATTCACATAATCAAATAACCAATCAGCTCTATAACTGAATCAAGTATAAAATGCTTGATAAGAACAAGTAGTTTGGTAGAGACAAATCTACTACCAACTAGAATATAAGAGAAATCACATAAGTACATCTAATAAACAATGAGACTCAAAGAGAAGACCTCCTCGAAAGAGAGATAAGTAGCAAGTCCTGATCCGTGCTCCTGCGAATAGTCAAGATCGTCTACACCTAGAAAGGGACCAGGTCCTCAGAGGGACGTAACAAGATAAATAGAAGCATGCCAATTGAAAACAGTAAAATATGCATAATAGACAGAAAATATATAAGTACGCTATACTAGACAATTTATATGAATATGCATAATGAGGACAATTATTTTGACGTATGGGTAGGTGTAGGATACTCTATCTATCTCACAACTCACACACACGTCCATGAACATCATCAGCCGTCATACCGCGAGGGTAGCGACCATCATGACACCAGAAGCCGATATACCGCGAGGGTAGCGACCATCGAGACACAACTACCGTAGTACATGCTAGTTACTACGGTTTAACAGAGTGATAGCCCATACGCCTACTGATTTTCCTCCCCTCCCATGATACTATGTGTCAAGTGTGTGTCAACATATATGGTATATAATTATGACTAAAAGAAAACACATATATAATGAATATAAAAATTACGATAAGCATGAAAAGTACTATAAACAATTTGGCAAGGTATCTTGCCTGGCAAAAAAGTTGTAAAGTGTAAGCGTCCAAACGTCAAGCACAAGGGATCAGAACTATGGCATCAGAATGAACTTCTCCGGATGCTAAAATAAATATCACCAATATTTCCAGAATAAGAGCGATAGTCAGAAAAGTCTACCCTTTCGTCCAATGTGGACATAGGGGCAAAACGCTAATTTCAGGTCAAAGCGGGGTCCATATGTAGCCCACTTTGCACCAAAATACGTGCCAGGGGTAAAGGTCTCTAAATAGGACAAATTATAGGTTAAAAAATTCTAAACTTCGATACAAACTCAACGGTATGTCCAATTTTGGATTTTGGTAAGCCGATCACAAATTCGCCTTCCAAGTCAAACCATGGGGCCCGCGAATAGGCGGCTTGGTCAACTGTCTCAGAATCATGTGAAACTTGAGTCATAGGATCAGCGTGATACCACGAATCTAATGGCATAAATTTTGTCTCATTTTGACCAGTGTACACAAAGCGGGGTGGTGTTTTGTAAATATCACGATACGGGGACTTTTTTCGGATACAGGTTAATTTCGACGCGCACACACGTCCGAATCCACTTTCGCAAAAGGCCACACATCAGGATATACCATATACGTCTTTCGGTATAATTGGTATATGACAAGGCGATCTCGTTTGACTGTACGTGCTCCGTATCATAATTTTTAGTATTTTGAAAATAAGTTTTTCTGAGATTTCTACCTAATTTATCTAGGTTCTAACACAAAATAAAATAAACTAATTAACAAAAAATGATCTTGATTATATACGCTTTATACAGCAAAAAGTAGATTTCAATTTGGATGTCTATTCTGGAAGATATCGGCCTCGAAACATAGATCGTTGGGGCAGTTCATAACAGTTTAAAAATATGGTTTTTCCTCATCTTGGCTTTGATTTCTACCTAGTTTTTAACGTTGCTCAAATGAAACTAATTAATGGAGTTTATAGAGGGATAGGTTGTGATCATACCAACAAAGATGGATCAGAAATTGGTCGAGAGATGAGATAGGAAACGGCGCGTGAAGAGGCGGTAGTCGCTGCCTATGGCTGCTGCGGATGCCCGCGCGGTTTGCTTTCGCGATCGGGCCGACGGCTCTCCGGTGGCGACGTGGGGTCCAGGGGTCTGAGGTAGGTGCTGGGATGTAGGCGCAGGTTAAGGGATTAGGTTTAGGCTTAGGGTTTAGTATGTTATATAAATATATGTATATGTATATATAAGGAGAGAGTAGAGAGAGAGATCGGGATGGTGGGGGCAGTTCTGGGTTCCAGGGGGTCTGCGGGGGTTAGTTGCTGGAGGGGTGGGTTAGTTTAGGATTAGGTTTAAGGTTTTGTTATTTATCTATTTTCTTTTCTTTTCTTTTTCTTTTTAATTCTATTATCATTATTATTATTATTATTATTATTATTATTATTATTACTTATTACTTATTGCTATTATTATTATTATTATTATTATTATTATTATTATTATTATTTTTATTATTATTATTATTATTATTAACATATATATTTACACATATATATGAGGTTGAAAAATTTAAAAATAATATTTACACACAAAATAAATTGTAGAAAATTTGTCACCTTTTAACCAGACCCTAAAAATAATAAAAATTCATTTTGTGGAAAATTCTAAAAGATAATTTATCTAAGTAATTAAGTAAATAAAATTTATTTTCTAATTAAGTACAAAAATACTCTAAGAAATTCAATAATTTAATTAAAATACTTAAAATAAAATTTAAAAAATTTAGGGGGTTTACAGATTTGACACGTACCCGTCTAAAAATTTTAGCACCTGAATCCACTTCCATAGTCTCCCTTTATCCTCCTTATCCATTAAGAAATTTGCCTTAGGCTACTTGTACTTCCCATTCCCTTCCTCTATCAAATGCAACGCAGGACGTCTGCATATTTCTTCCAAGTCCAACCTGGCCTTGGGATTGTCTTTCGTCTTCCTTTTTACATCCATCACAGTATTAATTATATTGTCAAATATATTCTTCTCTATATGTATGACATCAATTTTATGTCTGATCAGATTGGTGCTCCAATATGACAGATCCCAGAATATGCTCCTCTTCATCTAGTTATGACTGTGACAAAATCTATCGCACTTGTACCCCCTAGTAGGCTCTTCGATAGCACTTGGTAAGTCATTAAACTCTTTCCATATCGTGTCTCCAGGCCAACTTGGAGGTGGATTTGCCTTCTTTGTAACGTTGGCAAGAAATGCATTCCTGTTCCTCTAGAACGGATGATCCGACGGTAGAAATTGTCGATGACAATCGAAGAAGCACGATTTTCCTCCGTGTTCAAACGAAAAGCCTTAGTGCGGTCCATGAAATACGGACATAAGAGACGACCATGAGTGCCCCATCCTGATAACATGACATAAACCGAAAAGTCATTGATGGTCCACATAAGTGCTGCCCTCATCTGAAAATTCTACTTTTTTGAAACATCGTACGTGTTGGTGCCTACTTCCCACAACTGATTTAACTTATCTATCAACGGTTGCAAGTACACATCGATGTTCCTTTTCGGATTATTTGAACCCAGAGAAATGACGGTTAAGAACATAACTGGAGTCTTCATGCACATCCAATGTGGTCGATTGTACGGGATGACGATCATAGGCCAACACTAATACTGGTTGTCCGAAAGTCCGAATGGGATGAAACCGTCGGACGAGAGTCCCAATCTTACATTACGCGGATCCGAAGAAAAATTGGGATACTCTTAATCAAAGTTTTTCCATGCTTCTCCATCGGATGGGTGATCCAATACTCCTTTAATATATTCTCGCCTGTGCCAACTCATATTTTTTGCAGTCTCCTTCACCATAAACAACCTCTGTAACCGCGACGTCAAAGGCAAGTAGTACACCGAATCAGTCGACTTTCTTGTACCGACATACCTTCCTGTATCAGTTGCCTTATAGCGATCAGCACTACAAAATCGACATACGTCTTCAGCCTTGTCGTCTTTGTAGTACAACATGCACCCATTACGACATACATCGATTTTCTTGTATCCCATCCAGAGCGATCTCACCATCATCTTAGACCGGTAGAAGTCTTTAGGTAACTTAGCACCTGCCGGCAAGATATCTATAATCAACTCCATCAGTCGGTTGTACCATTCTTGCAACATGTTAAAATCGAACTTGATGCTCAACAGTCTTGTAACCACCTCCAACGGTGAATGATCTTCACAACCAGGATATAATAGAGGCCTTGCATTCTCTAATAACTCTATGAACTTTGCAGTATCGGTAATCGGTGCCTCCTCAGCTGTATCATAATTATCCGGATCAAAACTAGGCCCGACAGCATCGAAAACCATGTTCACGCATCCGTCGTCGTAATCAACATGGTCGTGGACATCTATATACGGCTCCACATAAGGCTCCGGCTCCGATGCTAAAGACACAAGTTCTCCGTGTGATGTCCACTGATAGTAATTTGGCCTGAAATCCCTTGAGTATAAATGATATATCACATCCACTTCTGAGTGATATTTCAAGTTATGATATTTTACACACGAACACTAAATTTTGGTGCTATCCATGTACCGAGGGAACACCTTGGCCAACTACAGGAATTATTTCACTCCTTGTATGAATTCATCCCGCACACTGCATATATAATCAGGATGACGGTTGTACATCCACGAACGATGACACAAGTAGTAATTCAGATGCATTTCTAGATACTTCTGAAAAGATGAATAAACATTGTTCAAGTATATTATCCAAATGGATGCAAAGATGGATACACATGTTCATCAAAGTAATTAATAACTCCAATTGATGCATGAGTATTCGAATTATGATGCGTGAGTATCCATATCGTGGTTCATGAGTATCCATTTTATAATTTGTGACTATCCGAAAACTAGTAGACATGTTGACAACTCTAATTTCAAACCCTATTAAATAGTGTCGTCATGTGCTCATTGTCTTGGTACCCAAACCTTGCACTCTGGACACATTTTTATACTTAATATTTCTTTGAACCGAATCCCTAGCATCTAGGTATCCATATTTATCATACCCACACTTGGACACACACCCCTACAAAACACACTTAATACACTAGCACCCACTTATAGAAACCTCACCCATAACTCACAACATATACACTACCCTATCCATATATCACATGATACGTATACATCACACTCACCCTGCTACACACATATACAGACTTATTGTGTGCATTGCTTGCTTCCACTGTTCTACTGTACTTGAAGTGCTAGCAACCCTAAAATCTGCAGTATCACCCAGTACAGTACCTGTACTTTATATTGTTGTTGCACACTCAACCACAACATCCTCCTGTAGTGCCCTAAATATGTTGTTTGCAAGGCTCCTGTAATAATGCAGTTGCTCAACTGAGCACAGCACAGACCTTAGCTCACCCATTTATAGCATGAATACAAATAGAGCTCTCCACCCTCCAAGTTACTGCACTACAGGCCTGCAATAAAACCCCAAAATAGGACACAATTGAAGCACCCTCTGCAGATCTGGAACCAAGCACCAGCACAGCTGTAAGCTCTTAAAATCTATAAAATACTACCTCTTGCAGCTGCAGAGTGCAAAACCATATTTGCTGCCTCTGTTGGAAAAATACCTATTGCTTCCATCATACAACATATATAGCTATTGTGTGATCCTTTCTCAAAATACCTCATACACACTCATGAATAGACAACTAAGTGCAAACTCTTAAACACAATAAACTTTCTCTCAGACACACAATACTCTAGCACCAACACAACACACAAACTCTATATACTAACACTAGCATACACAATATCAACATCCTCACATACCAATTGATACACAACTTCTTGATACCAAATATCATAACGAAAACTACTATAATACTCTTATGATTCTCATTCTCATATCGTATCAGTGACATGTCGTATTAGTGTATGTGTCGTGTCCCATGTAGTGTCTATGACTGTGTCTCTGTCGTGTCCTCTATCAAATATCGTGTCCGTATCTGTGAAAGAAAGAGAGATATAGGGTTAGAGTTTACCTAGAGGAGGAGGAGAAGCCCGAGGTCGTCGGAGGGGAGAAGACGGGCGAGGGGAGCAGCCGCGTTGGCTGGGAGAAGCCGCGCCGGAGGGAAGGAGCCGTGCGAGGGGGGGACTTTGCCGGAGGGGGGGGGACTTCGCCGGAGGGAGGAGGATGCCCGAGGGGGGGAATAAGACGGAGGGGGGCTTTTGAAATTTTCGGTAAGAGTTTAAGAGAATGGGGGAAATAAAATCATGAACCCTAAATAAAATAATTTAGCAACGTCTAAAATAGACGTCGCTAAACGTCGCTAATATATTAATATACTTCGACTTGAATACAAAATGTCACTATAATTAAAATATTAGCAACGTTTAGCGGCGCTTCAGCGACATCGTTTTCCATTTTACTAAAATATGTCGCTGAACGACGCCAAATGTTGCTATTAGCGACTACCTACGATATTTTATATTAACGTTGCTAAATTGGAAAAAATAGCGATGTTTTGTAATAACGTCGCTAAAAGCGTCGCTAAGCCCACAATTTTTAGTAGTGCATGATTACGACCTGTGGGCATCGCAAGGTAAAATTTATGTAGAAAGACACTCTGCTTTTGTTGTGGATGTTGCTACGGATGTTTCCATCAAAGATGATGTAGACTATGTTGAATGTGGAGACTACAACTTGGCACGAGATATGGTGTATGATGCGACAGGGCCTAATTTTAATTCGGAGGATCCGAATTTTGATATAAAGGAGTTCTATGATATGTTTACGGATGCAGATACTCCTATTTATCTTGGTTGTATGACTCATTCAGTATTGTCGATAGTGATTCACTTGTTGAACATAAAGTCTGATTTTACCTTACCGTAAGCTTGCTATGATCGGATCGCACAATAGTCAAAGCGGTGTTGCCGAAAGAATTGAAAGAGCTTCCTAAAAACTTCTATAAATTGAAGATGATGGTCCGAAAGCTCGGACTGGGATACTAAAAGATAGATTGTTGTTACAACGGATGCATGTTATACTATAAGGAGAATCAGGACAAAGAATGATGCAATTTCTGCCACGCGGATCATTACAAGCCAGTTCAGGGAAAAGAAAAGTCAAATAGAATAAAATGATGTCCGTACAAGTACAAGCATTACTTGCCGATCATGAAGGGCTTACAGAGTATGTATATGTCCCATAATACAACAGAACACATGATATGGCATAACGAGGAACGTACAAAGGTTGATGGAGAAATGTCACATCCTTTCAATGGACAGGCGTGGAAGCATTTTGACTGGTGTTATCTGAATTTTGCTGCAGATCCTAGAAATTTTCGATTGGCGCTATGATCTGATGGCTTCGCTCCTTTCAGACTGTCGAGATCTCAATACTTCCATTGGCCGATGATTCTAACCCCTTATAATCTACCACCATGGATGTGTATGAAGACTCCTTATATTTTCTTGACAGTTAACATACTCGGTCCCAAAAATCTGACGAAAAATATCGATATATATTTAAAGCCGTTGGTAGATGAACTGAAACAACTATGGGAGTTGGGCATCACGACCTACGATATTTAAAAAAAAAGAACTTTCAAATGAGAGCTTTACTTATAATTGGCCTTGTCTACGACCAAGAAGACGTCTCTGAAGAAGAAGAAGAGGAAGAAGAAGAAGATGAAGAAGAGCTTGATGGGGATGATAATGACGATGACAACGATGATGATGACGACGATAATGATGGCGATAATTAGATTACCTATGTTGTCTATAAGCTGTACCTAGAGATAGAGTTTAATTTCGTTACTAAAGATACTTATATCTCTTACTGAAAATACTTTTATCTCAGTTTTTATAGCTGTTTTGTTGGTTAGTTCTATTTATTAGATGTATATCTTGTTGCTTAGTTCTATTTATTAGATTTCTATTAGATTTCTTAGTTATATTTATTAGATGTCTATATATGTGAATCGTGATCATAGATGGATGGTGGTCATGGTCGTGATCATGGTGATCATGGTCGTGGACGTAATCAAGGTGGTCATGATCTTATACTACCTAGGGATAATTATCTCCTCAATCACGTGATCCTGATACCCCCTTGTTGGTCGCAGACACCTCCACTCTACCATCGGCTACAAATACAGACACTCCTCAATTTGTCGCATACGTCCCCGATGCTCCATCTTCGTTATCTATGCCCTCGTTATCATGTGATGCAAATTCCTGTACCCCATCGTCAGTTCGTGCACCAGATACTCCATCAGCTGTATGATGGGCCCCGGAGTATCCGAACTTAGAGTATGATGCTAGTGGTTGGTATATTTTCCGACTAGGTGGTCCTCCGACACAACCATAAAGACCGTAGGGCAGTTCAGAAAGGAGCTTTGACTCACAACCAAAGAGATGTAAGTAAATTTATATGTTTCATTTGAGGCAGTTAATTTCATATATTTTATTTATTTATTCAAATAAATAATCTGTTATTATTTTTTTGTAGTTTTTTTTCCTACAGTGCTACTCCAGCACTTAAGGAAATCATTAAGGGAAACTACCAGGCCCCTACCTTAGAATCTCCGATGTCCCCCCGACATGCAGTATATATAGCTTGACTAGATGAAGGTATATGCGATCTTTTCTGTTATTCTATTTTTTAAATTTTTTTAATTTTTTTATGTTAATTTTTAGTTGAATTTGTATGTCAGAAAATCTACTGGTGGCCCGAGCATCGCGATACATAGATTAGAAAGACATATCGCGGCACCTCTAGCAAGAAGATGTGGGATGCGACGGATAATTTGCAAAAAAGGGTAAATAATGGAAAGGGCAAGAAACCCTGGATTCGTGATAATTTTGGGGAGAAGATACAGAAGGAGTTCGATACTCCTGAGTTAAAGAAAAGGTCCGAACAAGGGAAGAAGGTGCGATCTCATGGGAGTCTGCATACTGGGGGTTCGATCCCTACCGCTATGCACCATCAAAACCTGGTAAGATAACGCGAAGTACTTAAATATTTTCATTATATAGTAAAATAACATTAATTATCAAACTAATATGTTTTCTTAATATTTTATACACAGACTAGAAGCTGGCGATGGAAGGGGGAGATCCCTCTAGTATCAGTTTCATCGATATTTTTGAGTATACGCACATGAGGAGGAAGAACGGGAGCTACGTGAACTAGAAGGCAAGCAAGACTGTTGTAAGTATTTCAATTTATATTATAAGTTAGCATAATTTTAGGTATTAGAATTTATATTATGTCACTCCCCAGTACCGGAATATGAAGACGGACATGGCCAGCTACCCCGTATAAGGTGCTATACGTCGTACGACATTCACAGATGTATAAGACAAGGGGTGCATGCTACAATCAAGTCTCCTATGGTTAAGGATTTCTATGTCTCAATCATTCAAACAAGAAATAGTAACTATAGAGCATATATGATAAAGCAATAAGGCATCCCAAACATAATATTCTGGAGACCAGTTGTTCAAAATAAGAAGCTGAAAGAGTAACAAAAGTACATGACAGTGATTAGTTACAGTCTAATTTAATACAATAATATAAGGAAACTAATGTCCAGACGAGCCAGCTAACAGGTGCCGGTGGCTAAACGCCCAAAAGAAGTAAATGTGCAATGATGAGCAGGGAAGAAGAAAATCTACTCGCTATCCCCTGTGACTATATTCCTGGTATGTGCCGTGAGTTAGGGGAAGGTACGCGTGTTGGTTCAAACCTGGCTATAAAAATCAGTGGGGTTAGACCCCAAATAGCAAGTACCATAAAGAAAGTACCAAATGGAGAAACAAAAATCTAAGAAAAATATATAATAATAAATAGGTTTTGTAAACACTCTAGACCAAATTTGGGGTTATTAGTTTAGATTGAGAGACTAAGATTTAATTTAGTGACAATTAGGTTTAAATACAGTAATGTAGATTTAATGTGCAATAATTATGTGACTTAATACACCTTACCGTTGCTTCGATGTTTGAAGTACTACACTAGTAGTTACCTTCCAACAAATTCCATACACATTTCCTAGACATGCCAGACTACCCATTTGACGCTTGTGTAACTTTTAAATACTCTATATTGTGCTTTATTTTAGCTGTACAATATTCGTCACAAACGTCCATGTATTATTTCATAAATGTAATTCCTCATAATTGTCCATTCCTATTTGAAAGTGAGGCACAACCTCAACCCAATTCCCTATAACCCAAATTAGGGTATTAACCCATTCTGAACCTGCTACGCCCACGACTCTTGTGTCCCACCCAAATTCAATCCCATGTATTTTAAATTGGCAAGAGAACTTGTGTATTTGTTTTAATTAAATTAAATTAGAGTCAAGTCTCATCCGAAGCAAGACTCAACCAAGCCCATGTATACCCTACACCCTTTCATGTGGACCAGCCCCCACCCCAAAGAGTTTAGGCCGGCCCAAACCTTGAGGTCCGCCCATATTTCCCTCTCCTATATAAATACACATTTTTCTCTACTTGAAACCCTAGAATCATAAACACCACCACCACCTTCAATCCTAGTCGAACACCCCCCTACCCGACCGGACAAC
This sequence comes from Iris macrosiphon, assembly GCA_036927795.1. Lineage (NCBI taxonomy): Eukaryota > Viridiplantae > Streptophyta > Magnoliopsida > Asparagales > Iridaceae > Iris > Iris macrosiphon. Next base: position 46,041,948 of record JAYESA010000002.1, read on the forward strand.
ACCACCACTACCTCAGGCTGCTACCACCACAGCCCCCTTCCGCCTGCACTCCCCCCATAGCCGCCGGACCACCCCCAGGTCGCCTTTACCGACTGCCATCCACCATCTTCACCACCCTCAACAACGATCATCAACCCGGCTGCCCAGATCCCGACTGCCACCAGCCCTGATCATCGCCTCTAGCACCGCCAACCACCATTGTCGGCCCGAACAACACCCCCTTCCCCACGACCAACACCACCCTCAACCGCCAGCAACCGCTGCCAAGGCTGCTACTGTCGCTGTTGTGACTGCTACACCCGCTGTCGTTGATTGCCCGCACGACGGCCGGAGCTCCGTCGAATGTCGGAGGATAGCCAGTCGACGAGCACAGACCCCCTCCCTCGTTCAGCCAACCAGGTACACATTTCCTTTATTCTTTCCATCATTATATCGTTGTATCGTTGTATAGTTGTATCATCGTGTCATCGAGTCTTCGTGTCATGTGTCGTTACATGGACACAAAGTAATTAATATAAAACCCTATATGTGTGTATGTATGTTTAATTAGATTAGAGGGTAATTAATAAATTAGTAATTACCCTAATAACAGGACTTGTTATTAAGGACTTGTATTTCGCCTAAAAACCTAGACATAGACCACGTATACTGTAACATGAGAAATAAGGACAGGTGATTATACAAAACATAAGTAGTTTTTGTAAACACATAACTGTGGTAATTTATTATCGTGAGGTACACGGTAAAGGAGGACAGGACATGTGTGCATCTTAGCTACGTGCACACGCGACTCTGTAGTCGACCAGCCGTGACCCTTGTGTCAGTAATTAAGAGCAGCGTCGTAGTTTTGTGTATATTACTTTAGAGTCTGATACTAGACTTGTTATATTATATTGCATATTTAGGGTCACTGGACCAGCCAGAAGATACTTCAGGAGCCGGCTATTGGCATTCGTAGCTTGAGGACCCAGGCAAGATAACTTGCCATATTTACTGTTTAAATTATTCATATGTTGTATGATATCTTGTTATTTTATTTCATATAACTGTGCACGTCCGAGATTGACTCGGGTGCAGTCGACGGATGCGTCGATGAGTAGTGTACTTAACCTAGTCACTAGTAGACTTACCCCATTGGGAGGATGCTCTGACATCTTCCGAGACCTGACACTCTTACACGTTTTATGGTGACAAATTTATATTGGGATGCGGGTTCGCGTACTCGACTAGCTATCGGTGCGTGGGACATGCATCACGGTTTAGTACAAAATTAGGATTATATAATTAGTAGAGGCTTGGCATATATATACCTGGTATGCACGTCGAGTATTCGACTTGTATACCTACATGGGGCGGGGAGGACCACTAGTAGGCATATGGGGTACACATATTGGAATTCGTAGTATCTGGAGGAGCCACAGATCCAATGACTTTCTTTATTCAGTTTCTACATTCTTCGAAGCGATATGGACGATATACTATTCAGTTTTTACGTTTCTTGGAGCGATATGGACGTTATACTATTCAGTTTCCATGTTCTTCGGAACGATATGGATGATATATTATGTATTTTTTGCGTTCTTTGGAGCGATATGGACGTTATGCCTACACCTATCCATACGTACCAAAGTTGTCCTTACATTGCATTCACTTAGATGGTTAGCACACCCTTTATTTATTTTATTCAGTATTTATATATGGTATACTTCTATGTATCTTGTTACGTCCCTTTGAGGACCTGGTTCCTTTCCAGATTTGGACGAGATATATTACCCCACAGTGTACGGACCCGGACAGGAGACAAGGTACGCAACTACGGAGGAGCTAGAGGTGCTACTGTCAGAGTTTCCATAATCAGTTAGTAGGCCTTCTGCATAGGATTGGGAGCATCATTAACTAGTCAGCTGATGCCCTAGTCATTACTCATTTTTATCTATCATTCTGTAATTTTATTTCATCATAGTAGTGGGTTTGTCCCCATCAGACACTTTGGATTTGTACTATGATATTCAGACTGATATTTATTTCCAGTATTTATTTCAGTACTTCTTGGTTATATTGTGGATGAGATTAGATTACCTGTTGATGTTGATATTGGACTTGTTAGTAATTTAGGACAGCGTAGAACTCTTCGCTAGGATCCATTAAATTGGGTTATCCTCGGAGACGTGTCAGCTGGCTATTGCCACGTGGCCTAGTCCCGTGTACTTTTGGGACTGGGGCGTGACATAGTTTTAGTGGTGGCCCATGCAAGTCGACTTATTCGCTTGTGGTATGGTAACATGCCCAGCGAGCCTGCAATAGGATAAAAATTACTAGGTCTCATCCACTTTGATTACGTCTTTGAACTTTCTTCGTATTACTTCTAAATATCTGCATCATGTTTGCTTAATTCTGTACTCTTTTAATGAAGTCCTATCTCTTGCAGCAAGATGAACTTGCGCAGTGGATGAGGAGCACCCAGTGCCGTGGTACCAGTAGATACCACCCAGAGAAAGGAGATATCCCAGGGACCACCTGGAGCAAAACCACCACCACAGGCCCCGGTCAATCAACAAGCCCCTCTGATACATTGGCGCGAGACTTCGTAGGGCGATCCTATACAGCAGCACGATGGACAAACTTCACAGACGATCCCCACGTAGCATTATAGGGCCAGACTTCGGGAGCTATACCGATGCCGCAAATCGAGAGACCGACATCTGAGGAGACACCCACCGCATAGCCGTAGATCCCATTACCACCACCTCCACCCTATCCACCACAGATGCCATAACCAGATGGACAGCCACAGATGCTTCAGTTCTTCCAAACTATGATGCAGGCACAGTGGCACCAGACCGAGACGTTGAGATAGAGTTTGATGGCAGTTCTGGAGAGGACACCTATCACAGCACAGGTACCAGCATCTCCACCAGCTCAGACAGGTGGTACAGTACGATGGTTCTGCCAGATGGGACTAGATACTTTTTCGGGCAAGGAGACTATAGAGGAGATATTCGATTGGATCGCCAATATGGAGATGCTACTAGAGGCTTCGCAACTACATACAGACCTCTGGATGACCGTAGTGAGGGCCCAACTAAAAGGTAATGCCCATCACTGGTGGGATTCTATTGAGCGCAGTGTAGGCAAGAACAAGACATGGGAATAGTTCTTAGAGTACTTCAATGCAAATTATTTCCCGGCTACAGTCAGAAATGCCCTGTACTCCCAATTCCTGCATTTAGAACAAAAGAATATGACTGTAGACGTATACGACACGGAGTTTAGTTGTCTTAGCAGATTTGGTACCGTTTTGATACCCAACGACCTAGAAAAGGCCCAGAGATTCCATCACGGCCTTACTTTTGAACTGCAGAGGTATACCACCACACAGGCGAGGATTTCTTATGAGGAGGTTCTTTCAGAGGCGAGGATCCAGGAGGCCATCGGCAGAGGAGTAAGACGCTCCAGTACGACCACACCAGTCAGAGCCCAGCCTGGAGTAGGAAGACTGATCCATCGTCCCGGAGCACAGACACAGCAGAGGACAGCACCATAACAGCAAAGGGAACTTCCGACTTGCCACTACTGTGGTAAGAGAGGACATTTCTAGAAGGACTACCGAAAGAGACTGACGACATACATGATTTATGGATCGAACTAGCACCAAGCCCGAGACTGCCCATACCGCAGAGATGCAGCATCGCAGATAGGACTGAGGCCAGCAGCACCAGTTCCGAGGATACTATACCCGCCAAGAGGTCAACGTCCACTAGTACCCGGAGGATTTTAGAGGGGACCACCTTTGGCCCCACAGGAGGTACAGTTTGATCGAGCCAGACAACAGGCTGGAGGGCAGAGGCAAGGACAGGCCTTTGCACTAGCAGCGACTGAGGAGGAATTAGAAGGGGAAGCTATCACAGGTACCATTTTAGCTGCATTATTATCGCGACTGCATTGTTTGATTCTGGAGCTACACTATCTTTCATATCTAGTAGATTCATAGCAATGCATAGAGTAGTAATTTCTTCCTTACCTAAGAGTTGGAAGATTCTTACCGGAGAAGGCATCGTGCCGGTTACCAGTACAATTAGAACATGCTCGGTAGTCGTATGTGGAAATGATATGAGAGCGCGATTTTTGGTATTACCTATGCCATACTTTGACGTTTTGCTAGGCATGGACTGGTTAAGCCAGTATAATGCCATACTGGATTGCCGGAAGGGTAACGTCACTTTTAGACCGTCAGATCAACCAGAGTTCGAGTACATGCAAGGGATCGTCGAGCAAAGAGTAGGATAGATAGCTGGAGCTTACATGGATATGGAGATGACACCACCACCGATAGTTGTAGAATTCAAGGATGTTTTTCCGGAGGAGTTGCCACGCTTACTGCCAGATAGAGACATTGAGTTCACTATTGAGCTAGTACCTGGAGAGGCACCAGTATCTTTAAATGTATACCGATTGGCGAAGAAGGAACTAGATGAGCTGAAGCTACAATTAGAGGAGTTGCAGATCAATAGATTTATCCGCCCTCGTACATCACCCTGGGGAGCACCAGTATTATTTGTACCTAAGAAGGACGGAAGAGTACATATGTGCATTGGTTACAGAGCCCTTAATGCTTTGACTATCAAGAACAAGTACCCCCTACCGCGAATTGATAATTTGTTCGACCAGCTGACAAGAGCAGTGGTGTTCACAAAGATCGACTTGAGATCAGGATATCATCAGGTAAAGGTGCGAAGAGAAGACATTCAAAAGACAGTATTTCAGACTCGTTATGGTCACTATGAGTTCTTAGTGATGCCTTTTGGACTGACAAATTTGCCTACTATATTTATGAACTTGATGAACAGAGTCTTCCACCAATACCTAGACCAGTTCATGGTAGTCTTCATCGACGACATCTTTGTGTATTCAAAGAGCTACGAGGAGCACGAAGAGCACTTGAGACTAGTGCTAGAGACGCTGAGGGGTGAGAGGCTTTATGCCAAGCTGAGCAAGTGTGAGTTTCTCCTAGATCGTGTCACTTTTCTTGGACATATTATCTCAGGAGATGGTATTTTAGTAGATCCGGCAAAGATTTTATCAGTTGAGAAATGGCCAACCCCTACCAATGTCTCAGAGGTGAGGAGTTTCCTAGGACTTGCCGGATATTACCGGAGGTTCATGGAGAACTTTGCGAAGATTGCAGAACCGATGACTCGCTTGACCCGAAAGCAGCAGGAGTTCACCAGGACAGAGGAGTGTCAGAAGGCGTTCGATGAGCTGAAGAAGCGTCTGACTATGACACCTATCTTGACTATACCTTTTGGACCCAGAGGATTCACGATCTATAGCGATGCATCCAGAAAAGAATTAGGATGCGTCTTGATGCAGCATGAAAATGTTGTGGCCTATGCCTCTAGACAGTTAAGGACCCATGAGAAGAACTATCCCACTCACAATTTGGAGCTTGCCGCAATGATCTTTGCTTTGAAGCTTTGGAGGCACTACCTATATGGAGAAAGAGTGGAGATATTCACTGATCACAAGAGCCTGAAGTATGTCTACACCCAGAACGACCTGAACCAGAGACACAGACGTTGGCTCGAGGTGATGACAGACTTTGAGATTGAGCTACAATACCACCCGGAAAAGGCCAATGTAGTAGCTGACACATTGAGCAGAAGACCCTTGGCATTCTTCTTGACTATCCAACAATATCTGTTGAGAGAACTAGAGCAGACGGGTATAGAGGTCGTTATGCCCGGAGTAGACGGACAATTTTCGAGTTTAGTTACAATCGACACTAGTGGAGAGGATCAAGGCTGCTTTGTCGACAGATTCCAGATTCCAGAGGCTTCGATAGAGGACAGAGGCCAGAATATATATAGGATTGCGAATACATAAAGATGGGACCTTGAGATGTGGAGATCGTCTCTATGTTCCAAATGGATAACTTCGTTAGGAGCTGATATCGGAGGCACACAGTTCAACCTACTCTATTCATCCAGGAGGCACGAAGATGTATAGGGACTTAAGGCAGTACTACTGGTGGCATGGAATGAAGAGAGAGATAGCCCACTTTGTGGCGAAGTGCCTGGTGTGTCCGCAAGTCAAGGATGAGCATCAGAGGTCTGCAGGATTACTTCAACCGCTCCCGATACCAGAGTGGAAATGGGAGTACATCACTATGGACTTTGTTACGGGCTTTCCGAGGAGTCCTAGTGGTCACAATGTAGTATGGGTGATCGTATATAGACTCACCAAGTCCGCTCACTTTTTACCCTTCAGAGTTGGGCAATCTACAGAGGTCTTAGTAGATATGTACATGAAAGAGATTGTACGACTGCATGGAGTGACAGTTAGTATAGTGTCTGACAGGGATACGAGGTTTACATCTTACTTTTGGCAGAGTATACAAGAGAGTCTCGGTACCCGCCTGAAGTTTAGCATATCATATCACCCGCAGACAGATGGTCTGTCCGAGCGCACCATTTAGATATTAGAAGACATATTGAGAGCATGCATGCTTGATTTCGAAGGATCATAGGAGGATCATTTGCATTTGGTCAATTTTTTTTACAACAACAGCTATCAAGCGAGCATTCAGATAGCTCCCTATGAAGCATTGTATGGAAGAAAGTGGCATTTTCTAGTATGTTAGAGAGATATAGGTGAGAGGCAGATCCTAGGGCCAGAGTTGGTTGTTCATACAGTAGAGAAGGTGAAGAAGATCCAAGGGCACCTATGAGCAGTACATGACAGACAGAAGCATTGGGCAAATGCACACTAACGACCCCTAGAGTTCCAGGTTGGAGATTATGTATTTCTAAAAATCTCATCTACTTGAGGGACTATCAGATTTGGGGGCAGAGAAAAGCTGAGTCCGAGGTACATCGGACCATTCGATGTATTAGAACGCATCGAAGAGGTTGCTTACAGGTTAGCCTTGCCCCAGACTATAGAAGTAGTTCATAACGTCTTCCATGTATCTCAGCTAAGGAGGTACATGCCAGATCCTGGTCATGTGCTTGACCATTCAGAGATTACAGTCGGCCCGAGTTTATCATAGCAAAAGGAGCCTGTAGAGATTCTGGACAGAAGTGAGAAGGTATTATGTGGTCAGACTATCCCTCTAGTTCGTGTCGCATGAAGGCATCATGCACCAGACGAGTCGACCTGGGAACGCAAGGAGGATATTCGATAGCGTTATCCCCATCTCTTCGAAGGCCTAGGTATGTAGTAGCATTTTAATTTCAGTCAGTAGTTCTTACCTTATGTATGTTTTAATTTCAAGGATAAAATGCTCTAAGGAGGGTAGATTGTAAATCCCCTCGACCAAATTTAGGGTTATTAGTTTAGATTGAGAGACTAGGATTTAATTTGGTGACAATTAGGGTTAAATACAGTAATTTAGATTTATTATGCAATAATTATGTGACTTAATACACCTTACCGTTGCTTCGATGTTTGGAGCACTACACTAGTAGTTATCATCCAACAAATTCCATACACATTTCCTAGACATGCCAGACTACTCATCTGACCCTTGTGTAACTTTTAAATACTCTATATTATGCTTTATTTTAGCTGCGCAATATTCGTCACAAACGTCCATGTATTATTCCATAAATCTAATTCCTCATAATTGTCCATTCCAATTTAAAAGTGAGGCACAACCTCAACCCAATTCCCTATAACCCAAATAAGGATATTAATCCATTCTAAACCTGCTACACCTACGACTCTTGTGTCCCACCCAAATTTAATCCCATGTATTTTAAATTGGCAAGCGAACACCTTGTGAATTTATTTTAATTAAATTAAATTAGAGGCAAATCTCACCCAAAGTAAGACTCAACCAAGCCCATGTACTCCCTACACCCTTTCATATGGACCAGCCCCCACCCCAAAGAGTTCAGGCCGGCCCAAACTTCGAGGTCAGCCCATAATTCCCTCTCCAATATAAATACACATTTTTTCTCTACTTGAAACCCTAGAATCATAAACACCACCACAACCATCAGTCCTAGCCGAACAACCCCCTACCCGACCGGACAACACCACCACCACCTCAGGCCGCCACCACCACAGTCCCCTTCCGTCTGCACTGCCCCCTAGTCGTCGGATAACTCCCAGGTCGCCTGCACCGACTGCCATCCACCATCTTCACCACCCTCAACAACAATCATCAACCCGACTGCCCAGATCCCAACTGCCCCCAGCCCTGATCACCGCCTCCAGTACCGCCAACCACCATTGTCAGCCCGACCAGCACCCCCTTCCCCACGACTAGCACCACCCTCAACCGCCAGCAATTGCCAGCAACCGCTGCCAAGGCTGTTGCTGCCGCTGTTGTGACTGCTGCACCCACTGTCGTTGGTTGCCCACACGACGGCCGGAGCTCCGTCGAACGTCGGAGGACAGCCAGTCGACGATCACAGACCCCCTCCCTCGTTCAGCCAACTAGGTACATATTTCCTTCATTCTTTCTGTTATTGTATCGTTGTATAGTTGTATCATCGTGTCATCGAGTCATCGTGTCGTGTGTCATTACATGAACACAAACTAATTAATATGAAACCCTATATGTGTATATATATGTTTAATTAGATTAGATGGTAATTAATAAATTAGTAATTACCCTAATAATAGGACTTGTTATTAAGGACTTGTATTTCACCTAAAAACCTAGACATAGACCACGTACACTGCAACATGAGAAATAAGGACAGGTGATTGTACAAAACATAAGTAGTTTTCGTAAACACATAACTGTGGTAATTTATTGTCGTGAGGTACACGATAACGAAGGACAGGACACGTGTGCATCTTAGCTACGTGCACACGCGACTCTGTAGTCGACCAGCCGTGACCCTTGCGTCACTACTTAAGAGCAGCGTCGTAGTTTTGTATATATTACTTTAGAGTCTGATGCTAGACTTGCTATATTATATTGAATGTTTAGGGTTACTGGACCAGCCAGGAGATACTTCAGGAGCCGGCTATTGCTATTCGCAGCTTGTGGACCCAGGAAAGATACCTTGCCATATTTACTGTTTAAATTATGTATATGTTGTATGATATCTTATTGTTTTATTTTATATAACTGTGCGCGTCCGAGATTGACTCGGGTACAGTCGACGGATGCGTTGATGAGTAGTGTACTTAACCTAGTCACTAGTAGACTTACCCCATTGGGAGGACGCTCTGACATCTTCCGAGACCTGATACTCTTACACGTTTCACGATAACAAATTTATATTGGGATGCGGGTTCGCGTACTCGACTAGCTATCGGTGTGTGTGACATGCATCACGGTTTAGTACAAAATCAAGATTATATAATTAGTAGAGGCTTGGCATATAGTTACGTGGTATGCATCTCGAGTATTCGACTTGTATACCTATATTGGGCGGGGAGGACCACTAGTAGGCGTATGGGGTACACACATTAGAATCTGTAGTATCTGGAGGATCCACGGATCCAATGACTTCCTTTATTCAGTTTCCACGTTCTTCGGAGCGATATGGACGATATACTATTCAGTTTTCACGTTCCTCGGAGCGATATGAACGTTATACTATTCAGTTTCCACGTTCTTCGGGCGATATGGATGATATATTATGCAGTTTCCATATTCTTCAGAGCGATATGGCGTTGTGCCTATACCTATCAATACGTACCAAAGTTGTCCTCACATTGCATTCATTTAGATGGTTAGCACACCCTTTATTTATTTATTCAGTATTTATATATGACATGCTTCTATATATCTTATTACGTCCCTCTGAGGACCTGGATCCTTTCTAAATTTGGATGAGGCATATTACCCCCACAGTGTACGGACCCGAACAGGAGACGAGGTATGCAACTGCGGAGGAGCTAGAGGTGCTATCGTCAGAGTTTCCATAATCAGTTGGTAGGCCTTCTGCCTAGGATTGGGAGCATCATTATCTAGTCAACTGATACCCTAGTCATTACTCCTTTTTATCTATCATTCAGTACTTTTATTTCGTCATAGTAGTGGGTTTGTCCCTACCAGACACTTTGGGTTTGTACTATGATATTCAGACTGATGTTTATTTCCAGTATTTATTTCAGTACTTCTTGGTTATATTGTGGATGAGATTAGATTACCTGTTGATGTTGATATTGGACTTGTTAGTAATTTAGGACAGCGTAGCACTCTTCACTAAGATCCATTAAATTGGATTATCCTCGGAGACGTGTCAGCTGGCTATTGCTACGTGGCTTGGTCCCATGTACTTTTGGGACTGGAACGTGACAGGTTCAGTGTCGTAACTTAGGTCCATGGCATATCCTAGCACAAAGGCCCAACTCTACAACCAAATAAGGACAAGGGTTGAACCATCACACAATGATAGTTCATTTTCCTATGCTACTAACCGAATAATACAATCACAACCAAGTCCACTTTCTTAAATCAACCAATCATTTGTACGGTTTATTATTTTTGTGGAGTCAGAGGCTATCTCATAAATAATGCATAATAAGTATTCTCAGATCACGTCAGTACCGAACATGAGCTAACCGAACCAATAAATAAATAAAATATACACTTGCAAGATGCATTAGTCCCCCGTAGTTCTACTGAGCTAAAAATATGGTATTAGCAGTTCCAGTGTTGCTATAATGAAACAGTGGCTCGGCATAATAATAGGTCAGATACTGCACTCCACTAAGGCAGATGATATATAATATTTATGGTGGCCATCCCACAACGCACTTAGAATGAATCTCTGTGGGAAGGTTCGTTGGCATGATCTCGGAATACCGTTTCCTCCAAGGTTAATACCACTTTTAGTTACCTAATTAGTCCTATGTTGTGTTTAAAATCTCAATGCATGGTCACATGAGAATTTTCTTAAAGATGTCGTACAAGGTATGGGCACGCTAGATATGAATCCATGGAAATCAAATTTGGATTCAACCGAGCATGTATACAACATTCAGACAATCAATATCCTAGCCACGCTTTTGTAGATGAATCGCTTATTATGCCCATGCTAGGAAAATAATATATATAATTATAATATCACACATTCAGGAATTTAGAGTAATTCTTGATACAAAACCCAAATATAATCACTTAACACATGACACGATGTGTCACACCTTGGCGCGTATTAAATCATGAGCAATTATCAGGCAATAGTGGTATCAGCAAGGATACAATATTTGAGTCCAATTACCAATTAAACATTGGGTCACATGAATCAGGAAAATATTCAATCAAAACAAGCAAGGCCGCATGGTTCTCTAGGCCGCATGGGAAGTCAGCCCGCATGACAATCCTGGCCGTATAGGAAGTCAGGCCGCATATGAAGTCAGGGTCGCATATAAATCCTGGCCGCATATGAATCCTGACCGCATATAAAGTCAGGCCGCATGACAAGTCCTTATCACATATAAAGTCAGGTCGTATGAACCACTTGGTCGCATGCTCAAGGTCAAGGTCTACTCCTTGGAACAAGTGACGAAGTGACGGGAAAGAAATAAAGGGTCAGTGATGTGACATCAAGTTACTGATTTGATAAGCTATAAATTGTGTCAGAAAAAAAAGATAAAACCAGAGAAATAAGTGCCAACAGTTCAGAGCCATTTGTCCAAAAAAATTTGTGGCTGCATGCTCTCCAGGTCGCATGGTGTTCGATGCCGCATGGAGGTCTCTTGGACTTAAGAGAATTTCTCATTCGTTCAGTGAGTGAAAACACATGGTGTTCAAGGACACTTATGTAAATTAGCAGTCATGTGTCCAACAAGATGGACGCATACTGTCAGTATGCTACAATAGTTTAGGTCGCATAACCCTATCAAGCCGCAGTACACTCTCAGCCACATATCTCACTGGCCGCATACGAACTTCGTCTTCTCCAACAACAGGTTCGGCCATGGTGAAAAAGCTCAAAAAATTAAAATATTATTTTGTTCATAAAATTATCATTTTTAGTCCAAATCGAGTGAACCAAAAGCCAAAATACTTGAAATTGAACCAAGGGTTATATATGGTAGGGTTAAGGATTGAACCAAGGGTTCTCATAACTTGAACCAATACACAAAAAAATAATGGGTTAGGTTAAACCAAAGAATGGGTCTAATCTCCATGCACAGGCAACCGTGCTAAAATAAAAATATATTTCGAATACATATATCGGGAATGGGGAGTGGCATCTCTATCCACTTTAGAAATTTTTTTCAAAATTTTAATCCAAGCAATAGATAGAGAAGTCAGGACAAGCATGATATAAATATATTACCAACTACATATACAAGCAATATCATCACAACATACATATGATCACCTGATCACATAATCCGAGATATGATGGCGTAAGAAAGCATATACTTTCTGAATCTAATAGGTGCGGGTACCGGGATCGAATATCATCCTCGCGCTCCCATGTCGATTCTACTAAAGAGTGATGGCCCCAAGCAACTCAGACAAGAGAAATAGTCCGATTCTTGAGCACTTTCTCCCTTGGGTCCAATATGGATACGGGTTGTACCTCATAAGATAAGTCAGTACCAATGACTAATTCAGAGAGATCGAGGATATGACTTGGATCCGGAACATACCTACACAACTGAGACACATAAAATACATCATGTACCTCACATGGAGAAGAAGTAAGGGCAAGATGATTTGCAACATCGCCTACCCGCACGAGAATATCGAACAGACCTACATATGTGAGACTAAGCTTCCCGTGAACCACGAATCTAATAACTCCATGGGTAGGCAAAATCCGCAAAAATACGTAGTCGCAAACACGAAACTCTAAAGGTCTACGATGCCGATCTTCCCAATGATGATGCCTATCTTGTGCAGCCGAAAGTCGCTCTCTAATATGCTTGACAACCTCTATTGTCTATGTGATCTTTTCAGGGCCTAACATCTTTCGCTCACTAATGCCGTCCCAAGCCAACGATGACCTACATTTTCGGCTGTATTGTGCCTCGAGATGTGCCATATAAATACTGGCCTGATAACTGTTGTTGTACGAGAATTCCACCAAGTGAAGGTGATTCTCCTAAGATCCACCAATATCTAAGGTATAGGCTTGTAGCATATCTTCCAAGGTCTGGATGGTTCTCTCTGATTATCCATCTGTCTGGTAGTGGTAAGACGTGCTGAATCTTAACTTGGTGCCCAAACTCTGATGTAAACTTTTCAAAAAATAAGAAGTAAACCGATCTGACACGATACTTACTAGGATACCATATTTTCTCAATATATATCGCATATACATTTCAGCTAATTATTCTGTAGACTATCATACTTGAAAAGGAAGAAAGTGAGCCACTTTTGTGAGACGGTCTACTATCACCCAAACTGCATCTCGACCAGTCAGTGATATAGGTAAACCATTCATAAAGTCCATCGTCATGTGTTCCCACTTCCACTCTGGAATAGGAAGCGGTTGCAATAATCTTGTCGGTCTTTGTTGTTCTGCCTTCACTTACTGACATATCAGATATCGCGATAAGAAGCGTGCTAATTTCCTCTTTATTCTGTTCCACTAAAAGTGCTGCTTGATATCTTGGTACATCTTCGTGCCCCCCGGATGAATATAATACTGGAAACTGTGTTCTTCAGTCATAACTTCTTGTCGAATATCCCCGCTTGGTACGCATATACGATTCCCAAACCTTAGTGTTCAATCCGCATGTATTGTCGAATCCTTCAGAAAGCCTGACTCACATTCTTCTCATAGCTTTTTAATATTCAGGTCCTATGCCTGAGCTTACTTGATTCTATCTACCAAAGTTGACTGAATCTGTAGGCTAGCATGAACTGCTGTACTCTGTGGAAGTACTATCTCGATATCCATCTCTCGTAAGTCTTCTAGATTATGCTTCTGAGTAGTCAACATAAATTTTTTATCTCTTATGCTAAGTACATCAGCTACTACATTAGCCTTACCTAGATGGTACTGAAGTTCCACGCCATAATCTTTTAACAACTCCATCCACCTTCTTTGCCTCATGTTCAGGTCCTTCTGCGTGAACACATACTTCAAACTCTTATGGTCGGTGAATATTTCTACTCGATCGCCATATAAGTAGTGCCCCCATAGCTTAAGTGCAAACACTACTACTGCTAACTTCAAATCATGAGTTGGATAGTTCTTCTTGTGATCTCCGAGCTGCCGAGAAGCTTATGCTATCAATCTTCATTGTTGCATCAAAACACATTTAAGTCCTTTGCCAGATGCATCACAGTACACTGTGAATTCTTCGAATCCTGCTGGAAAAGTAAGGATTGGTGTAGAGATTAATTTCTTCTTCAACTATTCAAAGGCTATCTGACATTCTGTCGACCACATAAATTTATTGCGCTTCAACCAAGTCAATGGTGCCGAGATCTTAGAAAAATCTGACACAAATCTTCTGTAGTATCCTGCCAAGCACAAAAAATTATGCACTTCTGCTACTGCCTTTGGAACTGGCCAGTTCTCTACCGCATCTACCTTCTTGTGATCAACTGGCACTCCTGCTCCAAAAATAATATGACTAAGAAAGGATATACGATCCAGCCAAAACTCACACTTACTAAGCTCTGCATATAACTGGTGATCCCTCAAAGTTTGCAGAACTATCCTGAGATGTTCTTCATGCTCCTCCTCATTACAAGAATACACCAAGATGTCATTGATGAATACTACCACAAATTGATCTAAGTAAGGTATGAAAATACGGTTTATCAAGTCCATGAATACCGCTGGAGCATTAGTCAGTCTGAATGGAATAACAAAGAATTCGTAATGCCCATATCGTGACCTAAATGCTGTCTTTTGTATATCATGCTCTCGGACTCGAACCTGAGGATATCCTGATCATAAATCTATCTTGGATAAGACTCTTGCTCCACTTAATTGGTCAAAAAATCATCAATCCTTGGTAATGGGTACTTGTTCTTTACAGTCACGATATTCAACCGCCTGTAATCCATACACAGCCGCGTCGATCCATCATTCTTCTTCACCAATATCGCTGGTGCTCCCTACAGGGATCCACTGGTCCAAATAAACTTCTTCGCCTTCAGTTCTTCCATGTGTCGATATAGCTGATTTAGATCTGATGGTGACATTGGGTATACCTTCTGGGATACTGGTTCTGCTCCTGGCATCAACTCTATACAGAACTCTACTGCTCTAACTAGGGGTATTCCGGGAATATCGTTGGGAAAAATATCCATGAACTCTTTAACTAACTTGGACGGCGGGCCTTCTCCCTTTGCTGCAGTGGTGACTCCTCCCTTATGTTGGTCTCATGCTATTCTGCTAAGGACAAACTCTTTTAGACCAGGAGTTCTAAACAACACTCTACCCTCATGGCATTCTATTGTTGCATGACTGTCACTTAACCAGTCCATATCTAAGATAATGTCAAATTTACCCATAGGGAACTCGATCAACTTTGCAGGTAATAAATACCTACATACTATGCTTGGACATACTAGGCACACCCTACTAACTTCTACGATCCCATTGCCAGTAAGTATATTCACCCTCGCTGGCAATGTTTCAAACTTCAATCCAATACGTATTGCATATTGTGTAGATATAAATTAGTACGAAGCTCCAAAATCAATTAAAGATATGGCAGGAAAGTTTATAACAAAAATGTTACTTGCCACTACGTCGTCCGACGCCATAGCTTCCTCCAAAGATAAGGTGAATGCCTGCCTTTGGCCTTGTTGAGATCCTGTTGCTATCTTCCTTGCTACTTTGGTTGCGGCCCCTGCTGATTCTGATGTTGCTTCCTATAAAGCTGGGCCTGCGTCTGCAACGGACGTTGAGCGAAAGGTCGTACTACTACTACTGGTCCTCCTTGCTGCACTGTCCTCAAAGCTGGCAATGCAAGAAATTATTGTACTGGCCCTCCTGACCTCTACATCAATAGGCACATGGCAATCTAGTGATCATGGCTCCCATATCTAAATATAGTCGGTTAGCTGCCTGGCAAATATCCCGGGTATGACCTCCCTTGCCATTATAGGTACAACCTTTCGGCGCTTCCCGTCGTTGTTGCTACTACTGCTGTTGCTGTCCCGGATGCTATTTTCGAGTTGGTGCCATCACTGTCGAGGTCACTAGCCTTCTCTCTGTCATGTCATAGATGAGAATGCTAGGGGATGGTACTGACGTTCACGGTACTGGTCTTCTCTCATTATTCTGTCCATGAGGTCTCTTCCAATCTACTCTTCTGGATGCCATCCTCTAGAAAGAAAGCTCAACCCTCTTGGCTGTTATCAATACCGTCTCGAAGATCTGGTAGTCGTGCACCTCTACCATGTGTACAATTTCTAAGTAAAGTACTTGTTGGAACCTTATTTCTCTCTCCAATTCTGTTGCCACCATAGTTGGAGCAAATCTTCTTAGTCGGCAAAATTCTGCTTCATAGTCGTCTATTGTCCTTCTAGCTTGCTTGAGGTTAATGAACCTTTGATGCAACTCACATTGAGCCACAATCCCGAAGTACTTTGACTTGAACTGGGTCCTAAAATCCTCTCATTAAATAGGACTCCTCAATCCTACCTCCTTCGTGGTGTACCAATCTCTTGCTAGATCTTGGAGTTGTAGGCAAACTATGTCAATTTATTCCTCGGCCGAAACTTTAGCTACTGTCAGAATGGTCTTAATATCCTGGAGCCATTCGTCTGCCAAAATTGCATCCTCCGTGCCATCGAAGTATCTGGGGTTTATTCTATAAAATCTAATATATGCCCCAGAATATGTTCTTCTACCTTGTTCTAGGGCTGTCTACAATCCTTGGTTCAACATGACATCCTGTTCCTGTTACTGGAGTTGTTATTGCTGATGTTGCTTCTATTATTGTTGTTGTTGTTGTTGTTGTTGTTTTTGTTGTTGTTGTTGTTGCACCACTATCTGGTATTGTTGGGTAGCCAACAATCTACGGATAATCTCTAGAAAGGTCGAGGTATCCAATACTGCCGGCACTGCGTGAGGTATAAGAAAACCTAGAGCCTGCTGCTCTGTCCCATTCATCGTGGGCTCAAATCGGATCCTTGGCTGAGGTTCCACAAGATTTTGTTCCAATAGCAACTCTGCCTCTCTTGTTACTGCAGCATCAGGGGAAGGAGAAGCCTAAAAGAAGAGTAAAAGAAACATTAAGTACAAGAGAAGAAGGAACAATGAAGCAATCAATCTGGAAGAATTCAAGCTTAGTATCGAAAAAGATGAATACAATATTTTAAGAAGGATCGTGTTTGATTGAGACTCTATGACCAAGATACCCCACAAGTCTGAAGAGCAGACCTGTATGGGCTACCACTAAAACCTTATCATGCCCCAATACCCGAATACGGAGACGGACATGGCCAGCTACCCCTTAGAAGGTGCTATAAGTCGTACGGCGGTCACGGCTGTATAAGACAAGGGGGTGCATGCTACAATCAAGTTTCCTATGGTCAAAAATTTTTATGTTTCAATTATTCAAACAAGAAACAGTATGTATAGACCATATATGATAAAGCAATAAGGCAACCCAAACTCCTTCCCAAAATATTCTGGAGACCGATTGTACAAAATAAGAAGCTGGAAGAGTAAAAAAAGTATATGACAGTGATAAGCTATAGTCTGATTTAATACAATCATGTAAGGAAACTAATGTCCAGACGTGCCAGCTAACAGGTGTCGATGGCTAAACGCCAAAAAGAAGTAAATGTGAATGACGAGCAGGGAAGAAGAAAATCCACTCGCTATCCCCTACGACCATGTTCTTGGTATGCGCCATGAGTTGAGAAAATGTACGCTGGATCTTCGGGTGTTGTCTCAAAATATGGCCATGTAAAACTAGTGGGGTTAGACTCCAAAAAGCAAGTACCATAATGGAAGCACGAAATGGAGAAACAAAATCCCAAGAAAAATACATAATAATACATAGGTTCACTGTCGTAGCTTAGGTCCATAGCATATCCTAGCGCAATGGCCCAACCCTACAACCAAACAAGAACAATGGTTGAACCATCACACTATGATAGTCCATTTCTCTAAGCTACTAACCTAATAATACAATCACAACCATGTATATTTTCTTAAATCGGTCAATCATTTGTACGACTTACTATTTTTTGGAGTCTAAAGTTATCTCGGAAATAATGCATAATAAGTATAATCAGAATACGCTAGTGCAGAACATGAGCTAACCGAACTAATAAATAAATAAAATAGGCACTTGCATGATGCACCAGTCCCCCGTAGGGCTACTGCGCTAAAAATACAGTATTAGCGGTTCCAGTATTCTTATAGTGAAATAGTGGCTCAGCATAATAATAGGTCAGATACTGCACTCCACTAAGACATATGATATACAATATCTCTGGTGGCCAGCCCATAACGCACTTAGAATGAATCTCTATGGAAAGGTTCGTTGGCATGATCTTGAGATACCGTTCCCTCCACGGTTACTACCACTTTTAGTTACCTAATTAGCCCTATGTTGTGTTTAACATCTCATGGCGTGGTAACATGAGAATTTTCCTTAATATGTCGTACAAGGTACGGGCACACTAGATATGAATCCATGAAAGTAAAATCTGGATTCACCCGAGCGTTTATGCAATATTCAGACAATCAATATCCTAGCCACACTTTGGTAGATGACTCACTTATTATGCCCATGCTGGAAAAAATATGTATTTATAATATCACATGTTCAGGAATTTAGAGGCATTCTTGATGCATAACCAAAATATAATTACTTAACACGTGACACGATTTGTCGTACCTCGATGCACATTATGTCATAAGTAATTATCAAGCAATAGTGGTATCAGCACAGATACAATATTCGAGTCTAATTACCAATTTAATATTTGGTCAAATGAATTAAGAAAACATTCAATCAAAACAAACAAGGCTGCATAGGTCTCTAGGCTGCATAGGGAGTCAGGCCGCATGACAATCCTGGCCGCATATAAAGTCAGGCCACATATGAAGTTAGGGCTGCATATTAATCCTGACCGCATATGAATCATGGCCGCATATTAAGTCACGACACATGAACCACTTGGCCGTATGACAAGTCCTAGCCGCATATAAAGTCAGGCCGCATGAACCACTTGGCAGCATGACAAGTCCTGGCCGTATATGAAATCAGTCCGCATGAACCAATTGGCCGCATGCTCAGGGTCAAGGGCAATCCTTGGGATAAGTGATGAAGTGACAGGAGAGAAATAAAGGGTCAGTGATGTGACATCAAGTGACTGATGTGACAAGCCATAAAGTGTGTCCGGAAGAAAAGACAAAACCACAGAAATAAGTGCTAACGGTTCAGAGCCATGCGTCCAAGAAAAATAGTGGCCGCAAGCTCTCCACGCCGCATGGAGGTCTCTTGGACTTAGCAAATTTCTCATTCGTTCAGCTAGTGAAAACACATGCTGTTCAATGACACTTGTGTAAATCAGCAGTCATGCATCCAACAAGATGGACGCATATTGGCAGTATGCGACAAGACTTTAGCCCGCATAACCCTCTCATGCCGCAGGGCACTCTCAGCCGCATAGCTCACTGGCCGCATGCGAACTTTGTCTTCTCCAACAGCATGTTCTGCCATGGCAGAAAAGTTTTAAAAACTAAAATCTTGTTTTGTTCATAAAATCCTTATTTTTAGTCCAAATTGAGTGAACCAAAAGCCAATACGCTTAAAATTGAAATCACTATCATGTAACAAAAATTGGTTTTCAAAGAAACAAGTTTAATAGATCAAAACCAAGAAAAACTCATGAAACCTATAAAAATCCTAAGTTTCGAAAAGTAGATCTATATAAAATCACCCATAAAAATAGAAAACTCTAAGAACTAAAAGTGCTTAGAAACACATAACAAACAAAATTGAACAATAATATAGAGGGTTTTTCTATTTCTCATGCAAGGTGTACTTGACTATGGAAAATGGGAAGAGAAAACTAAAGAGAGAGTGAGAAAATGAAGAAGTGAAAAGAGAGAGAGAAAAAATATTGGGTTATATATAGTCGGGTTGAGGGTTGAACCAAGGGTTCTCATAACTTGAACCAACCCAAAAAATAAACCATGAGCATGTTTAAACCATAGAATGGGTCTAGTCTCTAAGCACATGCAACCGTGCTAAAATAAAAATACGTTCCAAATACGTATATCGGGAACGGGGAGTGACATATTACAAGTTAGAAGTCCTTTTAAAAATTAGGCACGGGTCATTGGATAGTATGTGTTCCAGTCTCTGCAGACTGAGAGCGCCTGTCACGCCCCAGTCCCAAATACGTAGGACTAGGACACGTAAGCATGCTAGCCGTATGAATATGGCACTCCCATATATTGAAACCATAATACATGTACACTGTAATATGATTAACAATTCATCAGTGGTATAAATCCATCACAAGTCACATGGTATAATCTAGATCTCATCCATAAAATCAATATAATTAAATGACCAATAGCAATGAAACTAGATCTCTATAAAAAGTACCTAAAGGTGACAGTCGGATGGAAACAAATCCACTGCTGAACTAGAATATAGAATAAACAAGATAAATACAATATAAGTACCATATCTAACAATCACGTGGCTCGAAGAGAGGACTCCTCGGAACATACGCAACCAGTCCGAATCTGTGCTCCTGCGAATACTCATGAACAATACACCTGGAAAGGGACCAGGTCCTCAGAGGGACATAACACGATACATAAAAATATGCCATAAAGTAAATACTGAATAAATAACTCGGGGGTTACCTAACCATCTAAGTGAAATGCAACTTGAGGACAACTTGAGTGTATGGGAATGTATAGGCTTGACATATGCTGACGTAATTCACCAATCGTGACAACCGACTAGTATATGCCATATATGTCCCCTATAACACGGGCGCAGGAATATAATAACGTCCAACGTTCTCTAGAGTGTGGTATCTGCAACGTCTATCATTCTGAAGAATGAGGTATCTGTAAAATCATCAAGTAATGTCTAACACTCTAGGGAACATGGTATCTATATAAATAATAATGTCTATATCACTTCGTCGAGTGCGGTATCTGCATAAAGGAGGTGGGTGTCCCATACGCCTACTAGTAGTCCTCCCTGTCCAATGATCTATGCATGTTGTATCCATAATACGCCTTCGCTACTACGCCGGGTATCGTAACTCTGGCTCATAGCCTATCATTAGAACAATAGTCCAACCTTACAACCAAACATGGACAAGGATTGGACCGTCATACCACGATAGTCTACGCTCCGCTAATAATAACTGCTAAGTCTTCTAACATGCATCACTATTAGCAGTTATACCCTATTCGTCGCACGCCTACACGTACAGGTGGCCAACCACATACGCAGGACCGTGCCCTACATGAGACTCACAACACGTGTAAGAAATGTGTTAAGGCCCGGGAGTCATACCAATAACTCCACAACTTTAGGTGGGTCTACTAAACACTAGGTCAAACACAAGTCCTAACGTCAACGCATTCGTTGACTACACCCGAGTCTCTCTCGGATGCGCACAGTTATAGTAGCTAAAACAATGAACAGGCAGCTAAAATACAGAATTTAGACAGTATAACAAGGCAAGATATACTTGCCTGGCAAGAGAGCTGCGTAGTACCCATAACCAGCTCCGGAAGTCGTGTCGGTAAATCCAACCGATATTCGGGGTCAGCGTGCACAGGTACGGGATACGGGGTGACTGTTGCATGTTGTCTGGCTAGGGTGACGGTCTATGATGAACATGAGGACGAGGGTGATATGTTGATGATGGGTGTTGTTGATGATTAAGGTGAGATGATGATGATAACGACGATGGCGATGATGATGGCGAGGATGATAATGACGACGATGATGATGACGGTGTCAATGAAGACCATGAGGATTATGATGGAGTTAATAATGATGATACTAATGGTGATGATTGTGAAGATGATGGGAGGTGACGATGATGATTACATGATGGTGATGACGAGGAAGATGATATGGGTGATGGGGATGACGAGGACGATGATGATGATGACTAGGATGATGATGATGACGTTATTGCGACGATGATGACGAGGATGACGAAAATGATGACGAGGGGGAATGATGGTGTGGATAATGGTGATGTTCACCGAATCCGGCCAGGGGAGGTCGACCAGGAAGGTGGTCGAGTAGGGAGGAGGCTTGGGTTCACGGAAGGGGAGGTGGAGGTGTTGGCGCTTCATCATTGTGGACATTGACGGAGAGGAGGAGATGGAGGTGCAGGCCGGAGTCGAGATGACAGTGGTCGAAGAGAGGAGATGGACGGAGGTCGGGGGTGCGTCTGCTCGTGGGCGGAGGGGATGGAAGTCAGGAAGTTCGTGGTGGTACGGGCGGAGCCTCAGGTGGCCGAGGTTGCAGTCGTGAAGTGTGGTGGCGCTGCCGGGATCGGTGTTGGGGGGGATGGCATGGGATGAAGGGGAACGGTTCAGCGGTGCTCGTGGTTCAGGCGGGGGTCAGCGGGGCTCGGTGGTCGCGGACGGTCCGGTCGATGAAGTTCAGCGGAAGAGCCGCGGATTGGCGGTCGTGCAGGCCGACGGGGTCGACTGTGAATGGCGGTGTAGCAACATTTTTCGGTCGATGTGCAGTTGGGGAAGGAGGGGATGGTCATGGTCGTGGTTGGCGGGGATAGCTCCGGTCGGCGGAGGAACAGAAAGAGGAAGAGATAGGGGGTGGGGTGCTTGGTTGAGGCAGCTGGGGAGGCTTCTCCGGTGAGGATACCGGCGTTGCCAGGCGAGAAAGATGAGCAGTACATGGGGGATGGGAATCGGTTGGATGTTAGCTTTAGGTTTGGGGTTTTGGGTGTTGGGAGATAAATTTAGGAAGAGGATTATTTATACTTGTAGGATTTTTCTTTAGGTTTGGGGTTTGACCTAGGATTAGGGCTGGTCAACACTCCTTGGGATTGGGCCTTGGGCTTACATGAGGGTGTTGGGAGGGCTAGAATTTTGCATTAATTAAATACAAGGATAGATTTAATATACGGGGCGATGTGCGCGCGTTGCACATCCTAAAAAATTACGAAAAAATCCATGTGAAGGAAAAATTGGGTTTCTTCATGTATTGTCCAATGGTGTGGACTCTCAATGCACTTTTGCATAAAAGTACCCAAAAATTAGAAAATTTGCACAAAGATGGAAATTGGGATTAAATTAATTAAAATTATCGCGCAACGTGTTCTGGATTTAATTAGGGGTACATGGAAATAAAATTAGGTGGGCCACAAGTGTCAGGGACGTAGAGAGTACAGAGTAGAATATTTACAAATTTTTGGTTGCACAAAACAGTCAAGATTGTGCCTCCAATTTTGATTGGAGCACACAAGGGTACAAAGTCGTATTATATTTAGAATTAGAAAATAACATCCGCGATGTTTATTGTGCGACTAAAATATCGTACCAGAAAGCATGATTATAAGTTATACAGAGGTCAGAATAGATGGTGGTCATGTCTAGGACAGGGTTATAAAATTCGTTGGAAGGCAATGGCTAGTGTAGTGCTCCAATTAATGAAGCAACGGTAAGGTGCGCTACGTGTCATAAACAATACAAAATTAAATAAACCCTGAGTCCTATTTCTTTTTGGATTCAAACTAGCCCTAGTTTCTCTATTTATGCCAAGTAAACCTAATTTTTGGTGAGGGGGTTTACAGCGCCTATCGGGTCACTCAGGATGGGGTGGAAGAGAGTGTACTTGAGTCTTCATTCGCCACAACGTCCTTTTCCATGGCCGCTCGGACGAACGACCTTTTTTGTACAGGCCACTGGCGGAAAAGAAAAATATGGACGCGTCTACTCCACTGGCTCCTTAGCGTCACAGATGTCGTTATACTCGAGACCTCCACCACCGACGTCTTCTATTGTGGCACAACCTGATAGGATAGAGAAACATATTACGGCGATAACCACATTACATGCCACAGTGGTGGGTATGCAGGATTCGATCAGCAGCTTGATGAGACCTCCACCGCCGGCGTCCTCTTCTCCTCCTGCTGCTGCTTCTCGTACTAGTCTATTTGCTGATGCAATAATGAGACTCCTAAATTTATTGTCGCCGGAGGCGTTAGGTTCACTACCATCTGAATTAGTAAATGAAATTCCTTCGGACGTCCTTGAACATTTGTGTGACCAGAGAACACCGTCAGATCGGTAATTTTCTTTATATTTTATATTTATTTGTGTTATAATAATCATGAACTTGTGGATATTGTTTATTTATGTTGTCGTGGTCATGGACTTGTGGATGTTGTTTATATACTTTAATTATTTTATTTGGACTTGTGGTTATGGACTTGTGGTTGTTGTTCATGTATGCGATTGATTTTATTATGTTAATTATAGAATTATGTCTCGGGTGTGTTTCCAGCATGCGATTGTGCCGTTGAAGGTCCGATTGGATGAAAATTCTATAGCAGATTGCGATGGGTGGTTTTAATATTGATAGTGTTTAACAGGTTTTATACAAACCAAATATGCTGGGATATCTGTATTTAAAAGTTTTTATTTGCAGTTATGTGCACATTAGTGATGGACATATGTCGACTTAGCGGCTACCTACGATGTACTTGCAACACTTTAGCGACGGATACAACAGTCGCCAAGTAAATTTTTATTCTTTGGCGATGGATTACCGACATAAGTGGACGGACAGGCGACTTCCGTCCGACAGTAAGTAATGTTGTTATTATGTCGCCAACTTGAGAATCAGAATTTTTTAAGTATCAGGAACATAAATATTGTCGCTAAATCGATGATATTTTGACGCAAATCCGTCGCTATCTAGGCGTCATTATAAACTAAATTATTGTCACATATACGTCGCTAAAGA
Source organism: Iris macrosiphon (assembly GCA_036927795.1). Taxonomy (NCBI): domain Eukaryota; kingdom Viridiplantae; phylum Streptophyta; class Magnoliopsida; order Asparagales; family Iridaceae; genus Iris; species Iris macrosiphon. The sequence goes on from JAYESA010000002.1 coordinate 46,066,794, forward strand.
GCCGCTTAAAGAATTCGTCGCTAAAATGTCGCATAGACGTCAACTAAATTGACATCGCAATTACGCCAGTTTATAGTCAAAAATTCATCTGATTGGCGACAAAATCTTTTAGCGGTGTGGCATTTACCGACGGATATTTTTCTTCTAAATACAGTCGTCGGGTAGTCGCTAATAGTGAATAGCGACATTTTGGGAAAAATGACTGTCTCTATTCCTCTGTATTTTAGTATTGTATCCACATGTACGGGCTGTAAGTTAGAAAAATACATAGCCCTACATTTTTCTAAGAGTTTATCTAAATCTAGTAGTATTTTTGTATTAGTTTATTCTGACATATGGAGACCTGCTGCTATCCCATCTATGAGTGATTTTTTCTACTACGTGAGCTTTATTGATGAATACACTCGTTATACTTGGGTATATCTTATGCGTCACCATTTTGATCTTCCAAACATTTATAGGACGTTTACTACTATGATTCACACTCAATTCAATGCTAGAATTAAAACTTTATATTCTAATTATGCTAGTGTGTATCAATCTACTACGATGTGATCTATCTTGCAATCTCACGGCACCCTTTTTCAACAGTCCTGCCCTTATACTGATAAACAAAATAGGATAGCCGAGCACAAATATCGTCATAATCTTGAAATCGTTCGTGCTATTTTGTTATCCTCTTATTATCCTTAAAAGTTATGGACATAAGCTATTGTTACTTCTGTTAATCTTATCAATATCGCTCCTTCCTCTGTTTTATCTGGTAGGATACCTCATGAGAGACTTTATTCGTTTCCTCCTGATTACAGTATGCTTCAAAAAAATTTATGCACTTGTTTTATCCTTTTTCCTGAGACTGAGTGCTCAAAGCGGACAACTTGATCAGCCAAGTGCTACTTAATTCATTTTAGTTCCGAGCACAAGGGATATCGTTGTTATGATCCCTTGACCCGTCATCTTCGTATATCTTATTATGTTACCTTTCTAGAGGACTCTCCATATTTTACTGTCCCACCTCCGGATGTTTATTTTTTCTTCCCACCAGCTCCGTCATCTAGTGTTTCCATTAGTCCTACTCCATTGCTCCCTTCTCCTGGTACAACTCCTCCTATGATGCCTTTGTCGCTAACTCTCGAGGATCTTCCATAAATTCTACCAGCCCCCACTACACCATCTTCTCCACCATCCATGCCTCCAACATAACCTCTTCGCCAATTCCAACGTACTCATCGACCTCCTTCATATTTTACTCCCAGTCGTTCTGGTCTACCGGACAAGTTTGGTTTTGCCACCTTAGTCTCATATTCTCCACAGTTCCATTCATATCTTACTGATATCCATACTACACGAGAGTCCAGTTCTTATTAAGAGATTGTTTAATACCCTGAGTGGCAAGAGCCTATGGCAGAGAAGTTTTGAACATTTCAGCAGACAAGTACTTGGGATGTTGTTCCACTTCCAAATGGGTCTAGCCTGTTAATTGCATGTAGGTCTTCCAGGTCAAGTACCAACCTGAGGGATCCATTAAGCGACACAAGGCTCGACTTATTTTCCAAGGTTTTACACAGGAGCATGAGATTGACTATGATGAGACCTGTAGACCTGTTGTTCAAATAACCACAGTTCGTACATTACTAGCTTTTGCTGCCGCTCGTCAGTAGCCACTCTATTAGATGAATATGAAGATTACGATTCTTTATCTGAGATTGTCTATATGGAGCCCCCTCTAGGTCTTTTTGCTCCGTTGGGGCATGTTTGTCGTCTTTGTCGTGCTATCTATAGTTTCAAGCAAGCTCAACGAGCTTGGTTTGAGTATTATCGGAGTGCTATTTGTGTGGCAGGTTTTCAGTAATATTCTCAGGATCATTCTCTTTTTGTACCGTCATCACCGTAGGGATGAGTTCTTCTTTTACTCTATGTGGATGACCTAATTTTGACCCGTGATGATTCAGCAAGAATTGCATCTACCAAGAGATACCTTAATCGGTAATTTCAAATGAAAGACCTTGGCAATCTTCGATATTTTCTTGGACTCGAGATTGCACAATATAAGAGAGGGATACTTATTTCTCAGCAGAAATATACTTTCGAGATTATTTCGTCTGCTGGTCTATCGGATAGTCGCACACTTGATACTCCTTTAGAGCGTCATGTGAAGCTCCATCCCACAAATGGTGAGCCTCTCACAGATCCTACTCGCTAGAGGCGGCTAGTTGGTCAACTTGTGTATCTCTGTTTGACCAGGCCAGATATTTCTCATGCACTTAGTATTCTTAGCCAGTTCTTTTTCGCATCTCGATCAGCTCACTATATTGCATACTCCAGTTTCTCTAATATCTTCAGGGTTCCATTACGAGCTAATTATTTATGTCTTCTATATCTACTCTGGAGCTTCGAGCATTTTTTGATGCAGATTGGACAGGAGATCCGACCACTAGATGAACTGCAATATGATTCTTTTTGTTTCTTGGTGATTCATTGATCTCATGGCGAAGCAAGAAATAAGAAGTTGTTGCATGTTCTTCTACTGAGACAAAGTATATAAGTATGGTTGCCAACACCAGGAAGATCGTCCATGTATGTAGACTACCACTACCAGGATAATTCAAATTAGCGATGCCTGGAAACATTGCTAAATGGCCTAAAACGACACTAAAAAAATTACCAACGTAATTAGCGACGTTTTAATGAAGTTGCATTTAAGCTAGTCGCTGACAGGAAAAATGTCGCAAAATATCACTATAGCAACGTTTTCTAGCGACGTATTTGCGTCGTTAATATTTTTTTTATTAGCGACGTTTAGCAACTCAACGTCGCTAAATTAGAGACGTATATTGTGTCGCTAAACGTTGCTAAATTTTTTCTCTTTAGCGACATTTTGCAACACATTTAGCGATATTTTATTCACATGGCAAATACTGCCATGTTAAAAATTTAGCGACATTCAGCCACGTATTTAGCGACGTATTTAGCGTCGTATTTAGCGACGTATTCAACGAGATATTTAGCGACGTATTCAACGGCGTATATAAACGTCGTTAAACGTCGCTAAATTTTTAGTAAAAAAATAAAAAGAGAATGTAAAATGGTTTCCTAACCAATCTTCCAGTAGTTTATGAATTCCAAATTTATATAAATAAACCCGGAGCAACCCTCCATTAAATTCCTTGTGTTCGCCTACCACTTTGGTGGAACACTCAATATTGATAAATTAACATACATTTAATATGAATAAAATAAATACACAAACTAATAATAGTTCATAAAAATAGACAGACCCGGAGTAACCCTCCGTTGAATTTTCTGGGTACGAAATATCACAAAAGTATATAAAATATCACAGTCATATAATAAACACAAAATAAATGTATCACAATCACACAAAAAACACAATATAAAAGTATCACAGTCACACAATAACCACAATAAAAGTATCACAGTTACACCATAAGTCTTATCCAATTTTTCAATCTCTCAAGAAAATCTAATACGCTGGGGTAGAACCCAGATCGCTTCCAATTTAACAGTAAGAGGTATCTCTTCCTCCTTAACATTTACTTTCTCCTTAACAATATGAGGTATCACTTCCTCCTTAACAGTAGGAGGTGTCTTTGTCAAGCGACGTGCACGTGCTTAGGTCATGGGTGCCATCTGGTAAGATAGATGGAAACAAAGAATATAATTGATAATAGATATAAATATATGTATCCATATAGTTAAAATAAGTGTTACGTTCCACATTAAAAATACAGTACAAAACTTCTTGACTAATTCCTTAATTTGGAAAATACTAAATATTTTATAAACTATCTGAATACAAAATTTTAAATAATTATTTATCGACACTGAGAACCAAACTTAATTTAGCATCACTCCATAAGCATATTGCATACTGAGGTAGGCAAGGACTTGATAAAAATGTGCATCATTGGTAAAAATTTGTAGTTAATGGGAAGCAGTACATAATTCATGGATGGTTTCTTAGGTGTAGTCTATCTACATGGGAACTTGTACTGCTTTACTGCCTAATGGTTCTGTCTTCTATGTGTTTTGCTAAGTTTAATTGTATGGTGAACTTTGTGTTTGGTGGACCATTTTGTGCTCTATAGTTTCCTTGTGCTACTAATATTCATGTTTCTGAACAAAATATATAAGTTATATGATATACTTCTTCCTTTTTGGAAAAAATTATATTTTCAAAATTTCCCTGTAATTAAGGAATTCTACAAGTATAATTTTATGTCAATATTTCAGTTGTTATATGTTCATGCTATTATACACATAGATAGTGTTTTCTTGTTACAATTTAGACATTTTACATTGTTAATGAACTGGGGAAAAATGGAATTGTGTAATGTATGGGTTCAATAGTGCATTTGATAGTTCTAGTAAGTAGTAGCTTGTGAAATATCTTTTAAGATAATGTTGTGAGGTTGAAGTATATTACATTGGTGAGATATTGGTAAATAGGAGCTGGTAAATAGGAGTGCCACAAATATGTGAGTTGGCCTCTAGTTCACTATAATTTATCTATGTTTTGTCATAGTTGCCTATGAATGTCATTCCTGACTGATCAAGTGGCCTCTAGGTAGGATTGATTTCAAATATATGTGCATAAGTGTATTCATGATATAGTTTAACACCAGGTATGTGTGTGTGTGAGAGAGACTAGGTAAGTATTAACCTATGTGTTAGCGAAGTGAGATGGAGTGATATCTCAAGTATGGGGTGTAAGTAATGAAACCACAGTAGCATTGATCCTGTGACTACATTAGTGTGTGTGATAATGTGCAATACAGAGTGTGGTATCTAAGTGTGTGTGTGTGCTGAGGACATACATGTGTTAGTATGAATGTTGAGGTCTGCAGGGCGAAGCGTGGATTATGGGGGTGACTAAACTATGAGAAATTTATACTCGATTATGTATCAGAGTGGTTGAAATAGCAAATTATTGGCAGTGTGTTGTAGGCAAGGCATTAGAAAGGGTATTTCAACAGCAGCAGCAAACTGGGAATAAGATAACTGCAGTAGCAGTAGCTACCTAGGAGCAAAGGGGTCTGTGTGATACTAATGTATACCAGTTCTCGAAGTTCAATGGGGATACATTGGAGTTGAGGGGTGTCCAGGGAACCCATTATTAATAATATACATATATTAATAGCAGCAGTTATCATTGTTAGTAGCAACAGCTAGTATAGGTATCATTGTAAATTAGGATATGCATCAATTAGTATATCAGTTAGTTGTAATATTAGTTAAATAGTTATAAATGAATTGAGTAAACAATTAGTTAAGTTAGTGAAATACTACTTTAGTTAGTACTAGTCATTAGTGTGTGTCCATATGTCATGATTGTGTCCAGTATGTGTGTGCGTGGGTCCTAGTTGTGTCCGGGTCTGGGTTAAGGTTTACCGAGCCGGGAGGAAGGGAGGAGTAGAGCCTGAGAGAGGGGTAGACGGAGGAGGATATATATATATATATATATATATATATATATATATATAATCTTAGATTTTTTTTGAAATTATGATCCTATCATCAGTAGTTCGTCTCTTGAATGAAAAATGAATCAATAGAGCTAAGATAGGTGCTAATGATCAATATCATTGGGTTATAAATGTGTCTTTTATGAACATCAATAAGGGGTAGCTGCTATATTGTTAGTATCGTGTATAATACAATCTTATGGCACGATATGACATACTACTATTTTTATAAATATTGGTTTATCTAATAAAATATAAATTAGGCTGATAGTTTTATAGGTTTGTCTATTTGAGTCATGATGTAATGTATACATAAGAATTTGGATTCTAGAACTAGATTATATTGTAAACGATGAAACAAATAAAAGAATTATCAAAATATTATATCAAAATCATTTTCCTAAGTTCTAGGGTTATTGTATCCTACGATATGTGATGCATGATATTATATTAGAAAATCTAAGGTAGGTGTAGTAAATATTTTGATGTTCTTTATCTCCTTGCTTTGGATAGAGCTAAGTCCTAGTCGTTCTCTCCAAGTTGTGTGCGACAAAGAGAAACCGGTAGTGCAAGAATTTTAACACTAGGAGCATTCGCGATACGTCTACACATAGACCTCGAATCAACTCTCAGGGCAGTACTTCGTACGCGACTTCCCCCGAGGTCGGTAACATTAATTTATGTTTCATTTGTTTCAAATTTTTTTTAAAAAATAAACCAAACAAAAAAAAAATTGTCTAACAATCTAAGAGTTGATCCTTAATATTCTATTCAAAGTAAAGTTTTAAAACAAATATTTGCGTTCTTTATTTTCATACTTGTTGTTTATTCAAATATGTGAGTACCACAGTAGCATAAACATGTTAATATTTGTCAGCACAAATTTTTAGTACTTGTTAGTATTAAACTTGTTAAGACTATTAATTAAAGAAATATTTGCTTATAACCATTTATTTATGTACTGTGTGTGTCCGTGTGGGTGTCCATATGTTCGGGTCCATGTGTCAGTGTGTTTACATGTATGTCCGTGTTCACGTGTGTCCATATGTGCCCGTATGTGTCCGTGTCCATGTGTGTCCATGTTAGTACGAATTATGTTATGTAGGGTTGTGTCATGTGTGTATGTCCATGTGTTCGGGTCTATGTGTCAGGATTAGGGTTGTGTCCTGTGTGTGTCCATGTGTCCTAATTGTGTCCAGTATGTGTGTGTGTTCTAGTTGTGTCCGGGTCTGGGTTAGGGTTTACCGAGCGGGAGGAAGGGAGGAGGAGCGCCTGAGAGAGGGTTCGACGGAGTAGGCCCACGTTGGAGGGAAGGAGTCACGCCAGAAGGGGAGGAGCCGCGTCTGGGGTTGCTTGTGTCGGGGTTGGGGGGCGAACAAGGCCGCGTCGTGGTGGGGGAGGGGAGGGAGGCGGTCGAGGGACGGGTCACCGGAGCTGCGGAGGGTCGCCGGAGCCGCGTAGGGTCGCCGGGGGAGGATGGATCGTCGGTGGGGGCGTACATTTTTTAAAAGTTGGAGGAAAAAGAAATAAAAAGTCGAATAGACGAGGGAACCCTATATTTAGCAATTTAGCAACGTCCGCACGAGACATCGCTAAACGTCGCTAATTAAAAAATTAGCGACGGCATAAAAAGATGTGCTAAATGTCGTTAATTGAAAAAGTAACGATGTTAGAAAAAGACGTCGCTAAACGTCGCTAATTAAAAAGTTTGCGACGTTAGAGACGTCACTAAAAATATCGCTAAAGATTAAAAAAATAACTTCGGTAAATACGTCGCTAATTCATAAAAATCAGCGACGTTTAGCGACGTTAAAGATGCTTATAGCGACTATTCTTTTAAAAATTAAAGTACAGTCGCTAAACGTCACTATGTGTCGCCAATAGCGACGTATATCGACGTTTATTTTAGGAGTCGCTCAAGTCTTTAATGTTAGCGATATTTTATTATGACGTCGCTAAAAACGTTGCTATTTTATCATATTTTGGTAGTGTACTATCTGATATGGACATTGCTCATACGGGACCTAGCTACACCTCTTTATTATAACAACAAGATTTTTATACAAATTGCAAACAATCCGGTTTTTCATGAATAGACAAAGCATATTGAGATTGATTTTTACCTCGTCCGTCAGCATTTTTTGAAAGGCACTATTTCTCTACCACATGTGACTTCAGTTCATCAGCTGACATATTTTTTTACAAAGTCACACCTCACACTGCGATTTCAGTTTCTATTGGGCAAACTCATGTTGTTTGACCCACTATGAGTTTGAAAGGGGGTATTAAGATTAATTATCGTTAGGATTTGTTATTAATTAGATTTAGAATTAGATTCTATCTCCAATATGGATACATATTTCTTCTTCTATCACTACTAGAAAAAGCGCTATTAGCGACGTATTTTAGCGACGTCAAAAGAAACGTCGCTAATAATATATAATTAGCGACTCCTTATAAAAACGTCGCTAGGCGTCGCTAAATGGCGACATTTAGCGACGTTTAGCGACTTTTATTAAGATTTTAAAAGTTAAGTCGCTATAAGTTAAATAAAGGTCGCTAAACGTCGCTAATATGTCTCATTTAGCGACGTTTAGCGATGTATATAGCGACCTTTTTATTAAAAATATTTAGCAACGTGTTTAGCGACGTCAATGACGTCGCTAAAATTTAAGTTAGCGACGTTTTACTTGGACGTCGCTAAACGTCGCTAAAATTTGGTTAATTAGGGCTCGGTTTCATTTTTCCCCATCTGCTGAAAATTCGAAAAGAGAAAAACTCCCCCCCCTCCCCCGCGCTCCGTCGATCGGCTCTCCACCCTATTCCGGTAAACCCTACTCTCTCTCTCTCTCTCTCTCTCTCTCTCTCTCTCTCTCTCACAGGACACATGTGACATTGACACAAACACTACACACACAGACACTGACACAGACACAGACACGGCACACACACACACTGACACAGACACTGATGAGGACCTAGGGTTAGGGTTAGGGTTAGGTTTGTTGACATGGGGTTAGGGTTAGGGTTAGGGCCGACTGGCCCAAGTCTACGAGAGAGGTAACAGCAGCAGTGAGCACTGCTTACTAGCTTTGATTATCAAATAAAATAAATTGATTATCAATTCGGTTCTGTTTCGGTTATAGATAATTTATTTCAGCTTTGGGTTTTTAAAATTTTTACTTATTTGATTTTTATTATTTCGGTGTTGAAACCGAATAACCCGAACGCCCACCCCTAGCTAGACCTGACAATTGGACCGGGATGACCAGCCCGGCACGAATCCGGCCCGCAAAACCCTGTCCGAATTATCGTGGGCTCGGCCCGGCCCGACCCAATATATAGGGACGTGTCGGACCTCATATCTCGGCCCATAAGAGAGGTCCGGCCCAGAAGCCCAGGCTCGTTCCGACCCAAGGCACAGCTCGGCCCGGCCCGACACGCTGCTGCTTGCTAGCCTGATCGACAACCTGGTTTATACTATTTGATGTATTATACACATCCATGTATTACATAGTCCTACGCCAATCTATGGGATTTGGTATGCATACAATCTGCCAAGTTCTTGTATATAGATTGAAACAAATGGATTGTGAATCTCCAAGACAAATATGAAGCAAGAACTTGCAGTGTGTTATTTTTTTGTGCTATGTTTACATATCCCAAAGTAGAGAAGTTCATCCGAGAGAGCATACCATCTGTGTTGTTTCTCCCGGAAACAAATGCGCTCCCAACCATCTCCTATGCACATTCAACCCTACACTTCATAATTTAAAAATAAAATGTTTGTTGTTCTTCAATCTCTACTTTGAAGTCCTTGTAGGGTTCACGGAATCCCAAGTCCGATCCGGTCCGGCTCGGTCCAGTCTGAAACTCACTGTGCCGTGGGTCACGTGTCGAACTGGACTTAGATTTTTACCCTTAGGTCCGGTCTGACCCGTTATAGTGCATGGGCCTGAGAGGCCCGGCCCACTCGACAGCTCTACTCCTAGCTATGGCATATTTTCATAGAGCAATAGCCCGTGTACTTGGGAAACTTTTGATGCAAAAATTGTTCAAGCACCAGGTGCCTTAGTGCAATGCCATGACTGCTTTTCCCATAACGGACACTGACCTAGGAGTGTGGTTGGGGGCAGCTGCAGTTCTATAGTATGACACACTATTTGTAGTGTTGACTGCACACTTATAGTGCAGTTCATAGTACTATGGGGTTGGGGGCAGCTGCAGTTTTGATAAATGAAAATATGTATTATATCAGTTATGATTTTTATAGTACGGTTAATTTTGCATGTAATGATTTATATGATAGCTTATGTCAATTTTGCAGAAGTTTCTAGAAATGGATATGAATTACTATCTGCGTCATCGTTCGTGGATGTACAACCGTCATCCTGATGACATGTGCGGTGTGCGGGATGAATTCATTGAGGGTGTACAGCAGTTCCTGCAGTTCGCAAAGGCGTTCCCTCAATACATGGACGGTACCAAAATTAAGTGTCCGTGTGTGAGATGTCGCAACAGGAAATATCATCCTGAAGTGGAAGTTACATATCATTTATACTCGAAGGGCTTTACGCCGAATTACTATCAGTGGACCGCGCACGGAGAACTTGTATCTCTAGCATCGGAGTCGGAGCCCTATGTGGAGCCGTATATGGATGTCCAAGACCACGATGCTTACGACGACGGGTTGGTGAACATGGTTTATGATGCTGCGGGGCCTAGTTTCAATCCTGACAATTATGATGCGGCGGGACCTAGTTTCAATCCCGACAATTATGATGCAGCTGAGGAGGCACCGAATGCCGATGCTGCAAAGTTTATGGAGTTGCTTGAGAATGCAAGGACTCCACTATATCCTGGTTGTGAGGATCATTCACCGTTGGAGGTGGTTACAAGATTATTGAGCATCAAGTCCGATTTTAACATGTCGCAAGAATGCTATAATCGAGTGCTCGATTTGATTATAGAGATCTTGCCCGAGGGTGCAAAGTTGCCTAAAGACTTCTATCGATCTAAGAGGATGGTGAGATCGCTTTGGATGGGATACGAGAAAATCGATGCATGTCGCAACGGGTGCATGTTGTACTACAAAGACGACAAGGATGAAGATGCGTGCAGATTCTGTGGTGCTGATCGCTACAAGGCCACTGTTAGAGGAAAGTCTGTCGGTGCAAGGAAGCCTACCGATTCGATGCACTACTTGCCTTTGACGCCGCGGTTGCAGCGGTTGTTCATGGTTAAGGAGACTGCAGAAAACATGAGTTGGCACAGGCGAAAACAGATCGAAGGAGTATTGGATCATCCATCCGATGGAGAAGCATGGAAGCACTTTGATCGAGAGTATCCATATTTTGCCGAGGAAGCGCGTAATGTCAGATTGGGGCTCTGCTCTGACGGTTTTACCCCATTCGGACTTTCGGGCTCCCAGTATTCGTGTTGGCCTGTGATCGTCACTCCGTACAATCTACCGCCTTGGATGTGCATGAAGACTCCGTATATGTTCCTAACCGTTATTATCCCGGGTTCGAACAATCCGAAGAGGAACATCGATGTGTATTTACAGCCTTTGATAGATGAGTTGAATCAGCTGTGGGAAGTCGGTGCCAACACGTACGATGTTTCTAGAAAGCAGAATTTTCAGATGAGGGCAGCACTTATGTGGACCATCAACGACTTTCCGGCCTATGGAATGTTATCGGGATGGAGCACCCATGGTCGTCTCTCATGTCCGTATTGCATGGACCGTTCTCAGGCTTTCCGTTTGAAACACGGAGGCAAACCGTGCTTCTTCGATTGTCATCGACAATTTTTGCCGAACGATCATCCGTACCGGAGGAATCGGAATGCTTTTCGTGCGGGAGTTGTGGAGAAGGCCAATCCACCGCCAAGGTGGCCCGGATGCACGATATGGGAAGAGGTAAAAGATTTACCAAGTGCTATCCAAGAGCCTGCTAAGGGGTACAAGTGTGACGGATTTGGTCGCACCCATAACTGGACGAAGAGGAGTATATTCTGGGATCTGCCATATTGGAGCACCAATCTGATCAGACATAACCTTGATGTCATGCATATCGAGAAGAATGTGTTTGATAACATAATTAATACTGTTGTAAGACTTTTTATATCATCCATTAATAAAACCAATATTGTTGATTTATTTCAATAATAGATGCATGCGCACAATTACATAAGGCGGTACCAATCAAAATTGAAACCATGTGTGTTAGCTTCATTTGGAGAAGGAGAATTCATGCTATTATTTGGTTTTCTCGGTGCAAACCTAAAGTAGAAGGGCAATTTATGCTAGATTACTTATGCGATTCATAGAGGAAGTTGTAGGATCCGAAGGAAGCTTTCTCTATGAAGCTCCTAAGTAATCTAGTCATTAATAATACCATATGGGCCAGGTGGATAACTAATAGATATATCACGGGAATAGAAATTGGGACCATATGGATATGGGCCAAGTGGATTACTAATAGATTTATGCATAAGCAGATTCTAATATATAAGATAGCAGACTAATATTGATGCCACATCCATAATATACTTGAAAAGAAGAAAAATGTATGTTTTTTTTTCCTTTCTATATTATCATTACAATAGTACTGTTCTTTGTTAAATCAACCTCTTGGCCCCAAGTATGCCGGTTTCCTTGAACATTGGTTGTATTGATGATTATAACTAATCACAAGTTGAATTTTTTTTTTCTTTTTTGTTTATTGCCCATTCTCCTTTGCTCCCTTCCTATAAGTCTACCTAGCAACTGAATTAGAGGAGACATAGTTTGCTATTCATGTGAGACCCCTGATACTCAAATGCATAGCTATTGTGCACACCTGCAATCACCTATATACACACTTACACACTGACACATGTCAGGCCTCCGACACTCAAATGCATAGTATGCTGATACTCAAATGTATATCTCCATACACAAACAAAGCTAGAGAACAAAAATTTACACAGGATAAAACTAGAGTATCACTACCATGTCAAATCAGGTTTCTTACAGATCAAAACCAACAATCAATTTATAGAGGAATTTTCAGCAAACACCTAACATGCCATTTTTCTCATTGCTACTTCTCCCCTCTCGGAAGTACCTAAAAGATTAAAATGACAAGAAATTTAGATTTAGGCTATATCTTTATCGCTCACTGAAAGTGCGGAGGCCGTAGGCAGAGGAGGAGGAGGGGCCACGGGAACGGGCACCTAGGAGGTGCAGGAAGCACCAAAGAGGCAGAGGAGAAGCGGGGTACAGAGGAGGAGGAGGAGGACGAGGAGCGGCAGGAAAACAAAGGAGGAGATGAGAGAGAGAGAGACGAAAAACTATGCTAGTAAAGAGAGAGGGAATCGGGTTTGTTTGGATGTTATAGAAATAGGGAAAGTACTGGACGAAGTCGTCGTGATGTCCACGACCATCGCATGATAAATTAATAAAATACGTCGCTAGCTAGTCGCATAATGTCCCTACACGTGTTCCTGAGTTTAACTGCCTAAAATAGTGGAGCCTAACCGACGGAAGGACGATGTCCATGCATTTAATATCTGAGATACCAAACATTGGTCGTCAGATCGATGTTGGTGGGTCGCTATTAGGAGACAATCTCGTCCGTCGCTAATATTTCGTCGCTGATAAACAGTATTTTAGTAGTGTTTGCTTACCCATAGTTAGGCTACTATGTAACCATATCAAATCATATCGATGTTGTAGTGATCTAATGTGAAAAGATCAATCGGAGGGGGCCGTAAAATTAATCTCCTTTTAGATTGTAATGATATCATTTATCAGATTTGGGTGTTTTTTTCAGAATATTTAGCCACAAGGTTGTAGTTCATCTCGGCAACTATTTTCTTCCATCTTTGCAGCTCCTCATTCTTACTCATATTATCATGTTGATCCACGACAAATGAGATGTTACTTTCCAAATAATATCTATATATACTGCAAATATCATGACAAATGGCCGAAACAAAGAAGGGAAGGAGTGGTATAAAATTCTATAAAATCTTTATTTTGTGTATTTCGTAAGTATTATTACAAAAATAGAAGGCTGATCTTAAGAAAATTCATGGTAGACATTACTCTAATTTCTCGGTCTGCAAGTATCAATACCCAAATTCAAAGGGCATATTAATAGGGAGAGAGAGATTTGAAAGGAGAATTGAAACTTCCATCCCACAGTCTTCTCTCGATTATGCCATTATCTATAATATTAACTAGACTCTATTTATTACGTAAACCGGAGGACGAAGGTCGACACCTTAGTTGGTAGCTTCAGAATTCAACATAGCTTGACGCATCTTGCCATACTCTACAAACTTTTCAGGTTCTGGCAGTACATCTTTCACTGCTTCAGCCGAGTAAAACCTTTCTGCCCAACCCTTCAAACTAGGTGTCTTCTCTTTGCCGAAAACTGTGCGGCCATTCAATTCTTCGACAGCCGCAAACCATCCAAGGAAGCAACCGAGAGCAATGTCAAGATATCCAATAGTGTCCCCTCCGAAGAAACCCTTTCCTTTGGAACATTTCTTGAACGCTTCCTCTAACAGCTGCAGCGCGCTAGCGAATTGCTCTGCTGCTTCTGTCTTGGCTGCCTCGTTTTTCGCTTTTATAGTCTCAAACATAAAAGGAAACAACTGACAAAACAAAACAAAATTAATTGAAGGTTGTTAGTTTTGCTCCAGAGGTGTTCCTTAATCCACTTCTCTAATTGCTATGTATAGAACTTATTATACCTTGTCGTCGATGTACGCAGCCCAGAAGCGAGCAGTAGCACGTTCGTAGGGGTCCGATGGAAGGATGGAGGGTCCTGTTGTGTCTCAAACATCATCAATGTACTGGACAATGATCATGGACTCACATATCGACTTCCCACCGTGAATGAGGACCGGTATCTTCTTGTACACGGGGTTCGACTTGAGGAGGAGCTCGCTCTTCTTACCAAAAGCTTCCTCCAAGAACACATATCAAATTCCTTTGAGATTCAGCGCGATCCTCGCCCTGATCACAAAGGGGCTCAATGGCCTTCCCAACAGCTTCAACTCCTCTCCTGTTCCTGAAATTGCCATTTACAATTAATGAGTGGAATGAAAATATTTGTATGTGTTTGACAAGGGATACTCATACACCAGACTGAGTGTATATGTATATATAAAAGAGATTTCAAACTATTGGGGAAGAAGTTGATTGCTGCAGGTCTACCACAATATTCAAATATTAACATATCGTCACCACCTACGTCAGTTAACAACAGGTTACCACAATATTCAATATTAACAAATCGTCACCAACTTTGTCAGTTAACAGGTTACGAATTGGATTACGTTTTAGTTAAAGTTTGTTTGCTACTATCTTCTTTGTTTCAATTTTTAACATTACTGTGGACGGGTCTGGAACTCTTTGAATGGGCTGCAGAGAGAGTCTTAACTGGCCGGAATAATCCGGAACTCCCCAAATGGCAAGACAATATGTTACTAATATTAATTAGAGAACAAAACAACATTCCTCCTGATAAGGAAACACCAACCAAGTAACTGTTGTTAATATATATATATATATATATATATATATATATATATATATATATATATATATGTGTGTCACTTCTGCAGGCGGTCGAGGCACACGATCGATAATTGTCGTCTGAGACTTGGGTTATGCTTAGTTTGCGGCGAATCAAACCATGGAGTTCGTGACTGTCCGTTGCGTCATGATCGCCGCCCCTAACATAATGTTTCATAACTGTAGGTTCTATTCCTAAGTTTCGTGGACGAAACATCCAATTAGTTGGGTAGGATGTGGTGCCCCGTTCCCCCTAATCAGGAAGCGCGGCTAAGAAATACAAGACGGTATCGTTCGATCGTGGTAGATTGAAACAAGAACACATCCTCTTTATGGATTTATTTTTTCGGAATCGATTCCCATATTCAGTGCACTGTTTTCCTTCTCCCTTCCAACCAACTAGTGAGTGGCTTATATTCAATTCAGTTGGCCCTTCTTCCAAGCTTTCACACCTAAAATCTTACATTTTTGTTGCCCCGATCAAACGATACCAAGTAATAACTAAAAGTTGTCAAGATAAAAAGGGAATAGACTTGGATTGTTATGCTTGTCATTCAACTTGGGAACGATTACTTATACTGCATGCTTGTTCGTTTGGAAATGTTCATCATATGCATAAATACAAGTTAGAATGTATACTTCTTGTTTAAAATGTGCTATGTATAGAACTCATCCTGCCATGCTTCAAACTGTTCAGGGAGGCTATGCAAAATGAATCATGCAGTGCTACTTGTCTTGTACTCGTGTTGCCTCAACTGCATGAACTGTTAACTTAGTAAACATACCGTTTGATCACGGACAACTTGTGCACAAGGTCATTGGTTCCTGCGGATGGTCGCTGGGGCACTGGCACTGATCCGACCCGGACGGAACTCTATTGTATAGTCTATTGTACTGGACGAGATGGCTTGTAGCGCTCATTTTACTTTCGCTACAAACCATTCTTGCTAGTGACTAGTGTCCATTTACGCCAGTGATCCCCACGTATATTTAAACCTGTTGCAAGCTAACTTGTGTCTTCGTGGCAGGGAAGGCATGGTAAGTATTGTGCAGGTGGTTCAGACGGACAGGTAAAAGCCACCGAACGGTGGCAAGTTCATTTCAGTAGTTTATATATATACTGCTGCTTGTAAAATGAACTAAGACAAGATAGAAAGACCACAAATAATATGCAAGCTTCATATAATCAACGTATTGATTGGTATAGTTGGGTCAACTCACCTTCACCAGTACATTTCGATGTACTTACCCTCGTTGAAACAGATTCCCCGTACTAAGGATTGCCGAGCGAGGAGCTGAAGTCGTCTTTCCGATCCAGTCCAGCTGTCGGCATGTTCAGATCGCACCTTTGAAGCATTTTGAAGCAAGACCTAGCAACCCAGACACAATGCAGCTCAAAGGGAAAACCGTCATCCCTCCATGAGGTCTTTACATTTTGAAGTTTAGTAAAGGGATACAATGTACATGACTGCTATCGCATTTGGTGTCAATACTTTTATAAGCCCGTGCGGCAATTAGCTGACTCGTTCAAGAGTTTGTAATAGATGTTCATTATCAATAAAGAGAACTTTTCCATATTTCAAATCTGTGTTTCAATTTATCTGCATACTTTGAATATGTGCTCGTTATGCAAAAATAATTTAGCCTTGTGCGGTACGTAACCTAGGCCCGCACGGCGGTCACGCCCGGGGGACGACTATCGATTCCACGGAATCAGGACATGATATGTTAGCATATATATATATATATATATATATATATATATATATAATATTTTCCAAAAATTTGATAAGCAAAGAAAAAAAATATTATCGACCTACGGAGAAGTCGTGCAGATTTCTTGAATCTCACTTTGTAGCTATTGTCTTTGTCGGAATAAGTGCTCGATGTACTATGCCTTGAATCAGACTTCTTTTACCAAATTCAAAAAATTGCACACATAGTACGCTAGAGGTTCTGGATCTAACTGGTGGTGCTTTTGGTTGGCCATGCGCACTTATTCCAAATTTATCAAAGTTGTCTGGGATCGCCCTGTCCCATAGTTGCGGCCTTCACGACCTCTTATATAGGTAAGTCCTTAAGGGTTGGTGATAGGTGTCAACCCCACATATCAGCTTGGACCTATTAAGAGTTTTAAAACTCATCCTAATCATATCACTCAAGAACACTGTTACCAAAGGGATGGAGAATCATTGTACGCATGTACAACCACTTGGGCATTATTATAATAAGATATTAGTTTTGAGTCAGTGTTCCATAAAAGTCACCTAAGTCCATCTTCTTCCTACCCATTAAACCGGCTTCTTGGGTTCTCCAGTCAGACTCGGTTGGGTTGCCACTGCTTGTGACTTTACTTATGGGATTAACCCGATCTTCCTCGATGATTCTAGGATCAAAGTCCTAAACAGACCCTTCATCAAGTAGTGTACAAGGTTCTTTTCTGACTTTATATAGTCAAGAACTACATATTTGCCCAATAGGCTCTTTATAGACTTGAAGCGCAATTGCAGTTGCCTGTTCATCTTAGCATTCATAGGATTATGTTTTAATAGTTCTATAACAAATTTATTATCACAGTTTATAGAAATTGCAGGAATATGACTAATAAAAATAGGTATATGCATAATAAGGTTTCTTAGCCATTAGGCTTCTGTACATGTAGTGTCCAAGGCTATCATTTCGGAGTCCATTATACTCCTAGCTATGATAGTTTGTTTACATGAGCACCAGGAGATTGCAGCTCCGCCTAAAGTAAAAATATATCCGGTAGTGGATTTTATATCATGTGAGTCAGTTACCCAGTTTGCATCTGAATAACCTTCTATGATATCCGCGTGTCTACAATAGTGTAGCATATAATCTAGAGTACACCTGAGATATCTAAATACTCTTTCTAATACTGTCCAATGTAACTGATTTGGGTTACTAGTATATCTACTTAGTCTTCCAATAGCAAATGCAATATCAGGTTTGGTCATGTTTGATATATACATGAGAGAACCTATTATTTGTGAATATTTGTGTTGTTCTATGGAAGAACCCTCATTCTTCTTGAGGACAACACTACCGTCAAAAGGAGTAAGGGCAAATTTCTTATCAAAATACTTAAAAAAATTTAACATTTTCTCGATAGAGCGTGCTAAGGATAGAGTATAGCCCTCCTTGTATTTAGACAGCTGCATGCCCAGAATCAAGTTGGCTTCACCTAGGTCTTTCATATCAAACTGGCAGGATAAGTAGTTCTTGGTATTAATTATCAATTCCAGTGATGATCCAAGAATAAGAATGTCATCTACATACAAACACAAGATGACACAACTTTCATCTATAATTTTGCAGTATATACATTTGTCATACTCATTTGGCACGAAACCATATTCTGAAATGACTATGTCAAATTTGTTGTGCCATTGCTTGGGAGCTTGCTTTAGGCCATAAAAAGATTTAACTAATATACAAACTTTTTTCTTGGCCTTTAGCAATAAAACCTTCAGGTTGCTCCATGTAGATTTCTTCCTCTATGTCCCCATTTAGAAATGCTGTCTTACATCCATTTAATGGATTAACATATTATGAATGGATGCTAAGGCTATAAGAGTTTTGATAGAGGTGATCCTAACTATAGGTGAGCAGGTATCAAAATAATCTAATCTCTTTTTTTTGGGTAAAACCTTTGGCAACTAATCTAGCCTTATATTTCTCTATAGTACCATCGTCTCTAAGTTTCTTTTTGAATATCCACTTACAAACTATGGGTTTACTACCTAAAGCTAGGTTTGCTAGAAACCAAGTACTGTTCTTCGTGATGGAGTTATACTCACTGTTAATGTTTTTTTCCAGAAAGGGGCATCAGGAGAAGATATTGCTTCTTCGTAAGTTGAGGGATCACCCTCTATCAAAAAAGTGAAGAAACCTTATCCTAAGTTCTTTTCTATTCTTTCTCTTTTACTCCTTCTAGGTTCTATATTTTCTTTGGATTGCGAACTAGATATTTGAACATGAGAGCTAGTGGATGGAGCAAGAGAAGAGTTGGAGGACGAGAAAAAAATTCTATCTTTGAAAGGATATATATATTCTCAAAGTAAACTTTATCTCTTGCCTTTATAATAGTATTGTTAGAGATTTTATTTACTTCTGAGTGAGTAACAAGAAATCTATTGGCATTGCTGTCTTGGGCATATCCTATGAATACAGCATCCATAATCTTAGGTTAAATCTTTCTATTTTTAGGTTCAGGAATTCCTACTTTAGCCAGACATCGCAAAACTTTGAGATAAATGGATCCTAGGATCTCCACATTTCCATAATTCATAGGGAGTCTTATAGTTAGACTTACTAGGAATCCTATTAAGGATGTAACGGGAAGATAATAATGCTTCTTTCCACGAATTATCGGGAGCACCTGAGGTGAGGAGCATGGTATTCACATGTCTAAAAGAGTGTGATTCTTTCTTTCAGCATCTCCGTTGGACTGTGGTGAATAAGGAGCAGTTATCTTATGGATTATTCTGTATTCTTCACAGAAATTGGTCATATCATTTGATGTATACTCTCCACCACAATCTGATCTAAGAATCTTAATCTTCATCTCTAACTGGTTCTCAGCTTCAGATTTATTGACCTAAAATCTGTCTAGAACTTCATCTTTGGTTTTGAGAAGATAGGTATAACAATACTTTGAATGATCATCTATAAATGTAACAAAGTATTTTCTACCGCCTCGGGTCAAAACCCAATTTGAGTCACACACATTACTATAAACTAGCGCTAGAAGGTCAGAATTTCTTTCTACAGATTTGAAAGGTAGCCTAATATGTTTGGCTTGAACACAGATCTCACACTTGTGTTTATCATCTATTGGATTCTTAGGAATAAGATCTAAGTTCATCATCCTTCTTAGGGAACCTAGATTCACATGATCTAATCTACTGTGCCACACATTTGAAAATAATACATTGGAAACAATAAAAGAATGATCTAAAATTTTATTCACGGTACTCAAATAAAAAGTCCATCTCTTACAAATTATTTTCCAATAAAAGAGTCATTCTTAGAAAATACTACTTAATTTGCCTCCATAATAATCTTGTACCTTGAAGCTATAAGAAGAGACCACTAACTAAATTTCTTCTGATAGACGACACATGTAACACATTATGAAGAGTCAGAGTTTTTTCTGATGTCATCTTTGGATCTGTTCTTTCTCTTTCTATAATCTGTGACGCTGAGCCATCTCCTAGAGTTACACCTCCTCCACCTGATTCCTGATAGTTTAAAAAATAAGAGCAATCAAAGAAAACGTGAATATTAGATCCAAAATCAAACCACCAATCATGCATTTGATTAATGGTTGATAGCTTACAGACCTGAAGGAACTAGAAGAGTCGTTGAGAAGCATGTTTGCTTCTGGTTTGGCTGGACGTTTCCTTTGTAAGAAGTCTGGACAGCTTTCTTCTTCCAATGGAAACAGTTGGTGGCCAAATGGTTTATTTTATCACACACAAATTAAAATCTCTTCTGATCCTGAGTCTGACCGAAGTTTCTTGGTTTATGGTGATAATAGTTTTGGTGGTGAGGCTAAATGTTCTGCTTCTTCTTAGAGAGGTTCCTTTTGGATTTGTGATGATGATGGGGCTTGGGTTTGCCTTGGAATTCTACTAGGTTTACCTTAGCTTTACACTCAGACTTAGGGTTAGACCTTAGCCTAATTTATTTTTTTGTTCTAATTTTCTTTAAGACTTGAGCAAAGGTAAGGTCACCTTGAGTATGAATAAGGTCTTTCTTAACATCAGACCAAGAAGGAGGAAGCTTGTCTATTAATTAGGCTATTTTATACTTAGTAGAGAAGAAAGTGCATTTGGCTTGAATATGCCTAAGGTATTTTTGGAATTAATGAATTCGGTCATTCATAGTTTTATTATCTACCATAAAGTATCTGTTGAATGAGGAGGAATTGAATCTTTCAATTCCAGCATCATCACAACTATATTCATCTTCCAGGGCATCCTAAAGTTCTTTAGCACTTTTTTATTCAAAGAGTATGTCATATAGTGATTTAGACAAAGCTCTTAGAATTCTATGAAAGCAGTGGTAGTCTATTTTCTTAGGGGTCTTGGGTCTAGTGGAGCCAGAGGACTTGGATACACCTATGTCAGACTGAGTGTCATCAGAGTCATTTGTGATGGTTGTGGAACCATCAATGGCTGAGATAAATCCTAAGGTAGTGAGCCAAAATTTTATCTGACTTTGTCATCTCTCAAAGTAGGTCGCGTTGAACTTAGTAGGTTTAGCTGTAAAATTCTCATCCTTGCCAGTCATGGTTGCTAATGAGAAAAGTCTGAAACTGAAAGATATGTAATTACTCAATAACAATGTACAATAATTTAGAATAATAGTTTAAGTAATTTTGCTAATCAACCTTAAAATCTTTAGTCTATCAAGTGTTGACTAACTTGGGTTAGCTGTAAGGGCCGGTTTCCAGCTAGCGATGGTCCGAAGACACTTAAATATCGTGTCGCTTAGGGCTATTTACACCCGTTTGACAGAAAGACCCTTTCGACTTAATATATCTCTACTTTTAGAATTTAGACTCAAAGATATTTGTAATTACATTTTAGCTATTTCTTACTTCTAGAAAACTATTTTTATTATTCTAAGTTGTAGTAGAAATATATCCAAGTATTATTTTATAGCAGGTATGAACTTGTTATATAATAAGTAGACAATTTAATCATAAAATAGGCAATTATAACTATATAACAAAGTTACTTAAAGAAGTATAATACAGCTGAACTAAAGAAGTTTGATATAATTCAGTTATGTCTATAAACAAAGTTGCTTAAAGAAATTTAGAACAACAGTGGACAAAATGACTTATGCAACTCAACTAACAAGTTTTGTTAACATAAAAATGTTGCACCAACCCAACAGTGCTTACAAATATGGTAGCAATAAAATTAAAATTTATACTTGACAATAGTTGCCGAGTTTGTGCTTTGAAATAAGTTCGTTATGCACAACAAACAGTAAGTAAGAATTTTTAAATCGGAAGTGTGAAGTTGTATACAGCTTACACGTTAGAACAGTTCTCAATTTGAACTATAAATCAGAAATGGATCAACTCTTAGATTGTTGTTAATATATATATATATATATATATATATATATATATATATATATATATATATATATATATATATATAATATTTTCTAAAAATTTGATAAGCAAAGAAAGAAAAGAAATATTACCGGCCTCCGGGGAAGTCGTGCACGAAGCACTGTCCTAAGAGTTGACCCGAGGTCTATGTACATACATTTCTCGGAAGCTCCTAGTGGTAAAACCTTTTGACTACGGGATTCTCTTCGTTGCACACAACTCGAAAAGAGAGACCGAACTTAGCTCTGCCCAGTGCAAGGATTTAGAGAACAAAATGTGGTTCGAGAGAGCAATGAAAAAGAACTAATATATACATACAAGGGGGAAGAGGTCCAACCGATGTAGGACTAAAGTAAAAGGAGGAAGTTGAGCTTTTGCTAACATGTATATGGAAATATATATACATCCAAAAGTAACAATCTTTTACCAAAATGATCCATCTAGATCAAGTTAATTTTAGCATTTGATTTTTTTTGTTACAACCAATGGTTGAGTAGTTTCCTTATTTTGTACAAAGTTTGTTCCACTCGTAGGACTATTTATGTAGCCACATATCACTGAATAAACATAGAGAAAAGAATCAATTCTCTCCATTGTTACCTTCCAATTCTGAGAATTTATTATGGTATCGGAGCTTCATGCTTTATAGCACCTGATCCGATAAACCATCAACCTTTTTTCACCATATCTTCCGATCCTCTACTTCCAAAATTCGCTATGGCCACTACCATATTCCTTCTTAACACCATCAACACCATCATCACCAACTTTGTTACTGTTAAATTTAATGGCAATAATTACACTACCTGGCGGAATGTCTTTCGACCAATTCTTATCACCCATAATCTCAAGCAATTTGTTGATGGCACTCATCCTTGTCCACAGCAAAGTATTCCTGCGACTGCAAGCTCGACTGCAAGCTCCTCCACCACATCGATCAATCCAGCTTATATTGAGTGGATCCTTCAGAATAAACCATCATTATCTAGAAAAATTCCATTCTTAAAGAATCTATCATCTCTTTCATTGGCAAATACGTAATCTCAAGCGATGTGAGGAAAGATCTTGAAACTCACTATGCTCATGTTTCTAGATCTCGTACTATTCATCTCAAAAACCAGCTATAAACCTACACCAAAGGGGACAAGTCCGTCTCTGATTATCTTCAAGGGCTTAAGAAGATTGTTGATGACATAGCGACTGTCGACCATCCGATTGCTTATGAAGATCTTGTAGCCTATATACTTCGCAGCCTTCTGCCGGAATACGATGCATTTGCCACCACCATTCTGGTTTACTTTGATGAACTCACCTTTACTCAAGTTCACAATCTAGCTCTTAGTAAAGAAGTGAATCTCTCTTTCCGTGCTACATCAACAATAAAACCAGAGACTTCTCTTTCTACACTTTAATCCACTTTATCCCCTTCTAAGTCTCACTTCAAAAACAAACCACCCTACATCTATCCTAACTACAAAGACAAACCCAAAAACTATGACCCAAAATATAAACACCCTCAGGCATCTTCCTCAAACTCCTCCACCACCTCTTACAAACAGAAAAACTCCATTCATACTAACCACACCCACTACAACTCATCCAGACAAACCAACCCCATCAATTCCTCTTTATATTTCACCACTCCTCTGCCTCGACACTAGATTTGCAATGAATGTGGCCACATAGCTCCTCATTACACCAACCGATTGAATTTAGCTTACCAAGGTCGCCTTCAGCCTCAAAAATTTGCAGTAATGGACGCTAGTGCTAACCATGACAACACACACACAGCGATTGCACTCATAATATGACAAATGACCTTTCAAATCTTTCGCTTCACTCAGGCTGCCCGGTAATACAAAAGTAGTGGTTGGTAATGGCTCAAAACGTCCACTACATGACATTGGACACATTGTAATCCAAACCCCTTCCTCTATATTACACCTTAATGATATTCTTCATGTACCCTCCATAGAACATAACCTCTTATCTGTCCATAATTTTGCTTTAAATAATAACTGCAATCTCATATTTGATGCTAACTTTTGATTATCAAGGCCAATCTTTCGAGGGTAGTATTCTTCTGGGGTTCGGGTAAAAATGGCTTCTACACTAACCCAAGTTAGTGACCACCTTCATCCACTAGTCCAGCAGCTCTCGTCTATTCCACAAAGCCTTCCTTCAATCTCCTTCATAACCCACTTGGTCATCTGTCAAGTCTTACCTTGCATCAACTTCAATTATCTATTCCTCACTTCAATTTCTCTAAATTAAGAACAACTACTACACAAATATGTTGCCTGTCATTTTGGAAAGAGCTTCAAACAACCTTTTCCTCATTCTCAATCTACCACCAACCATCCTTTCCAACTCCTACACAGTGATCTTTGGGGGCCCTCTCCTACTACGTCTTGGTCAAGCTATCGCTATTATGCAATATTTGTAGATATTTTTTCTTACTTCAGTTGGGCCTTTCCTTTATTCCAGAAATCATATTTGTACTCTATCTTTTCCAACTTTATTAAAAAGATTGAATGTTCTCTTGGGCACAAAACTCTTATTCTTCGCTCAGATGGTGGTGGTGAATACATAAGCCACCGATTTGAATCTTTACTTATCTCTCATAGCATAGAATACCAACTAAGTTGTCCACATACCCCCGAACAAATAAGGTGGCATAACACAAACACACGCATTTACATGAAACTATTCGACTTTCAATCTGGTGTCCCTCATTCCCTCTGGGTGGAATCTCTCTTCACTACAACTTACCTCATAAATCGACTACCCTTTAAATCTCTACACAACAAAACTTTCTATGAATTGCTTTACAACAAACTTCCTAGCTACAACCACCTTCGCATGTTTGGGTGCCTATGTTTTCCGCATCTTCAGGCTTATGCAATCGATAAGCTATCACCAAGAAGTATTCTTTGTGTCTTTGTCGGTTATGGCACATCCTACAGAGGCTATCAGTCTCTTGACCCTAAAATTGGAAGAGTCTATATGTCCTGGTGTATTGTCTTTGATGAATCATCATTTCCTTTCGTACAAACCCCTATCGTACTTGTCCCTTAATCATCCCACCCCCACCTCCTACCCCAATCCCACTTTCATAAATTCCTCCACCAGCAACTTCCACTTACTCCAATCCTTCATCAGATTCAACATCTTCTTCAACATTATCTATTACTAGACCTACCTGTAACCTCGCTTTCATGGAAAATCCAATAAGTAATTTTTTTTGAATATTTCAAGTGCATAATAATTTTAATAACAAAAGTATCAATAATAAAACACTTTAGTAATAATAAATAATTTCGGTAATAATAATAGTGATAGTGTTACTAATAACTATGGATAGAAGCTATAAATTATTTTAGTAATAAAATAACTTTAACAAACCTTATTACATTTTTATGGCTTTTAAGCCAAAATCGCTCTACCGAGCAGCCTACATCTTACCCCGGTCCAACCTAGTTGATCAGAGGTCCAAACTCGTTCATTTTGTTCAATTGGACCAAGCTAGCCATTGGCTAAGCCCACACCCTTTGTTTCTAGGTAATGGATCGAGTTTCCAAATCCGATCCTACTTATGAAATCTACCTGTCACGTCCTAGTCACGCCCTAGTCCCAAAATACGTTGGACTAGGAATACATAGCATGCCAGCCGTATGTATATGACAACTCCAATATGTTGAAAAAATTAAAATACATACGTACGTTGTAATATAAATATTAATTCATAAGTGGTTCATATATTGTCAAAATAAGTCACAGACATCTATATCTCATCCACAAACACAAGTAAAGGAATTTCAAAATATATAGCTAAATGTCTTAAGTACGAAGTATCAAAAGAATAATAGTCGGGTGGAGACAAATCCACTACCCATTGACTATATCAAAAACTAAAATGATAGAGGAGATTAAAACCCCAATATGAAATAAATGTCAATAAAGAAACATCAACTAAGGATCCATCATCAATAAAGTAATCACTGGTACTCAGAAGGTAAGACCTCCTCAACAGAGAATGATGCGTCAGGACTGGGATTATACTCCTGCGGATAATCCATCTCGTCTATACCTGGAAGTGGACCCGGTCCTCAGAGGAACGTAACATGATACAAAAAGTACATGCCATAACATACTAGAAATAACATCCAAAGGGTCGTCTAACCGTCTCCGTGAAATACACTTTTGAGAACAAATTTCCAACGTATGGGCTATCTGGCTAAAAATGGGATATCAATGGCCTAAAAAGTGTAACATCTTTCGATTGTCAGAGATCGACTGTAAAGAATATAATATAAGGGTCATCTGACTACGCATCTCCGACGGAGAGTACAGATTATAAAAGGAAAAGTATAAAGGAGCCCATATGCCTACTTGTTGTTCTCCATACCCTATGCTCTATCCATGTCATATCCATGCCATGGTGATACCTTTAATAACTATCAAGTCTTATAGCATGCATTTCTATCAGCAGTTATTTCTTATTCGTCGTACGTCCCACATGTACAAGTGGCCAGCCTATCACGTAAGCCCGTGTCCTACATGAGACTTACACTCTTGTAACAAATATGTTACGGCTAATGAAACATAAGAATAGCTCAACATCATGGGGTAGTCTCATAACACTAGGTCGTCGTGCAAAATATTGAATAAGTAAAAAAAGGCGACGCAACCCTCGTTGCACCCAAGTTATTCTTGGACGGCCAATTTTATACAGCAAAATAAAATAACTAAATGAACAACAACAAATATTTATGCTAATAATTAATGTAAATAAACAACACAATGGCAAGCAATTTGTCTAATGTCAAGCACAAGGGATCAGAAACTATAGGCTTCAAACGAACGTCTCCGGATGCTGAAATAAACATCACCAACGTCTCCAAAATCAGCGAGATAGTCAGAAAACTCTACACTTTTGACCATGTAGAAGCATAAAAAATGTGCATCCGTGTGCCTGACTCCCATGCGCCCCAAAATAAAACTTAACCGATGTTGGACCGCACGGACACCATGCAGCCCAGAAAAGGGACACCCTTACGGTCTGAACAAGTGTCTCGACAACTGGCCATAGGTCGACCTGACAAGATATCCTGACAACAAAGATGGTGCCTGACACAGAATCTTGACAAAAGTAATTTTCTTAATTGTCTCGAAGGACGAGAACATACTAAGAGACAGAAGTCCCAAGGATAGTGTAGAGCCACATGGACAACATTAGTCCTATGCAACTTTTGCGTCCTATGCATCTCTGTCCCATTCTTCAATTAGTACATGCGTCCTATGCAACTTTTGCCCATGCCTTCAAGACTCAATGCGGTCCATGCCTCTTTGGCCCCATACGTTCTAGACTACATGCGGTCCAAGCATCTCTGGCCACATGAGTCCCAGATTCCACATCGACAAATCTTGCTGTTACAATTGAGTGATTCTCTCCAACCAAATAGCGGCCATGTGTCCATTTGACCAAGTCGCGCCTACAGTAGATGACAACTATCAAAATATTCAACAAATATAAAAATCTTAATAAACGTCCATATAGCAGCTGCAGCCCGGATTCTTGTGCGCAGTTGTAACTACTTTCTGTTAGGAGAAGACACGGGGCAACTCCCAACATCTATGTTGCCCGAAATCCATGCGGCCACTAAACAACTATAAATAACAGGGTATTACCCTCACAAAAAAAGAGACTGGCTATCTGCAAATTTACACTCGAGCAAGAGAGAAGAGCTTCTCCATCGGATCATCCACGGAGTAAAGAGAGTTTCTACACTCCTAACCCTACATTGTCACCCCTAGAAAATAATTTTGTACTTAGATTGTCTTCTAGGAATTTTCTTTGTACTTTATTTAGTTTGTTCAATTGAATTAAGTTCTTTCCAAATTTCATATTTAAAGGCAAACGCTGTGGAGACTCTGCTGGGGACATCATTCTCTACTATTGAAAAGTCGGTGACACAATCCGATTCGACCAAGATCGGCTCGACATAAAAGATGCTGGTGGACCTCTTCGATCGACAAGCGTTTGAGGACATACTCAAGGAAGAATGTGTCAGTCCTTCCTCAAGGATAGCCAAGCCCAAGAAGACCCACAAAAAGTGGAGGCCAAGGCCGCTATGCCTCTCCCAGCTACAGAGCAGACACTTTCTGCCTCTCACTTTGTTGTCGATCAGGGTCGTCGGACGAATACCCAGAACGTTAATTTCTATACGGCATCCTGGGTTGACGCATAAACTGTTCGGCACCCAGACTCTGGCAGAGAAAAACACTATGATAACAGATGTTCTGGTGCTGAGGCAGATTTTATGCTGCCAAGGCAAAGGCCGCATAAGACTATCCATGCGGCATCAACTCATATCTGCAAACAGCAGACTGCATGCGGCCCTGATAGTAATAGAACCTCTATTTTTGACCGTATCTCATGCGGCACAGATTCTATGCGACCCACTAAGAATGGTAAATACCTAAATTTGTTCATTTTGTGCTATGCGCCTGCGGTTTCTAAGCTGAAGAAGTCCAGGGCAGTGCGAGCCCGATCATGCTCAAGCAACTACTCATAAGACCGACCTCCAACAGGCATCGCTAACTATTATACGAGACTCTGACAAAAAGTTGTACATAAATGACCAATGCGTCCAGCCCATAGGGACCAATGGATAGGGTCAGTCTCAAAATTCTTCTACCAGTACCTTGGGACAAGTTCGTGTACGAACCCCAGGCCAAGGAGCAAATACAGCACCTGCGCATCCGTGAGTCCTGGATTCCCAAACTTACAAAGAGGATACAAATTAAACCACTCTTTGCATAATTTGTATGACAAGATTACTTACAATCGCAAACCAAGGGAAAGAACTTCGACGTGCGACGTGCCCTCTCTAATGCACTGTTGTACCAACATCATTATCAACTGCTGCTACAATAAAATGACAGAACTCAGAGACAGGCAGTCGACCTTCCAGCGACTGTACCAAAAAATACCTGATAATAATTCGGATATCAGGTATAAGTACCAGAGGAGGAGGAGTTATCCTTTGCCTCATGCTACTAAACTGGAAAGTTTCCCGCCGCCAAGGGAAGAAAGAACCCAAATATCTCCAGTCCGGCGCTCTCTACCATTGCATTGCGAAGGCGACTACCCGGAGGGCTGACGACAGCACCTGCGGAAGGCGTCTTCCTAGGCACCATTTCAAGGAAGAAGCTATCATCTCCTGGAGATAGTTCTTCCTCAAAACCCCTGGGGGTAGCCCAAGCTCGGGGTAGTGTCCCCCTGGACGTACACGATAACCCGACGTTCTGAGGAGACAACAATTCCCAAGGAACGGACCCCGAGATCCTGGAGTGTAGCTACTCCCAACAAAATAACACAATCTTCTACGCTGGCGGTAGCATCTACTCTGAATCCGAGGAGGACACAACGTCTTTCGCCCTTCTTGAAGACTACTCAATACAAGGGTATGAGACAAGGAGCACAATATCCACTGCCCCAACCGTTTCTTCCCGTTGAAGATGTTGTACATGACCGGAGATGACCATGAGGCCCACAGTGACTGGCAGTGCCTCGAGGTTCTCGAGGACATGATGCATACAATTATTGCATCAATATAAGCTCTAACCCAGACGATGCTAGAAATTAGGGCGAACATGGCCCCCCAGCCAGGAAGGGCCTCTGGACAAGCAAAGTTGGACCCTGCGACCAACGGGGATGCAAACATGACCGCTCCATCCATGGGCGGTAATCCTCTCCTACCTGGATCATCTACACCTTCTACAGAAGATGAAGCTAAGGAAGCAAGAAGGGAAGTCCGAGAACTTTGCGCTCGTCTAGATTCCATGAGTAATTGAGACTTACTCCTTGATCTCGGGGTACAATATCCATACCTGATAGAATGAAGGGATGTACCATATCTATCCAAGTACAAGCCCTTCAATATAAACACGTTTGACAGGAAGTTATCCCCTCGCCGCTTCAAGATCTACTTTGAGATTACAATGGAACACTTACCCCGCAGTGACGCTATCCTTACTAGGATCTTCATTGGGTCATTGGAGGGGCTAGCTTTCGATTGATTCTGCAGTCTCGAAGATAACTGCATCTCATCTTTAAATGACCTCAAGCGTATATTTTTTAACAGATTCTATGAGGCAAGAAATAATATAATAAAATCTTCTCTGATGGACGTCGCCCAGGGTGAGAATGATCTGACATAAAATTACATCGAGCGATTTTGACATGCCATTGTAAGGTTGCCTCCTGGCAATCCTGAGGCCACACTTATGGAGATGTGCCAAAAAATATGCTTCCAGCAGTCAGCCTCTGGATGGGCGAGAGCAAGTTTAATGACTGGACAAACATTGTAAGTGCCGTCAATGCTGAGAAGAAGCTCAAGGATGTTCGGCACTTGGGGATCCATATCCCTACTGTTAAGGAAAAGGGCAAGCGTCTCGGCAACAATAACAAAAACAACAACAGTAATGGCGATAATAACAGCCGCAATGGAAAGGAAAACCAGGCTATGGTCGCTACCTTGACCAAGAAGCCTGAGCAAAAGCCGGCAGAGCCTCTAAAACTAAAGAATACTTACTCTTTCGAAGATATTGATTTCAAACCCATCTTCGACATGTTGATACAGGAAGAAAAAATTCGGCTACCCAATATTAGATGTCAGCCTGAGGCTACGAAAATTGCCAACCCAAAGTATTGTCACTTCCACCACTACGTCCATAACCCAACGTAGGAGTGCTATACCCTGAAGCGGTACATCAAATGTCTGATAGATACCAAGGCTCTTTCCCTGGAGTTCGA
Organism: Iris macrosiphon; assembly: GCA_036927795.1. Taxonomy (NCBI): domain Eukaryota; kingdom Viridiplantae; phylum Streptophyta; class Magnoliopsida; order Asparagales; family Iridaceae; genus Iris; species Iris macrosiphon. Next base: position 46,097,828 of record JAYESA010000002.1, read on the forward strand.
TGACGTGACGGTAGCTGCCAAAATGGTATCTAAGGCGATTATGGAAATTATTAACCTTCCCACCGACGGAAGCCCAAGACGGAGTAGTCCCTGTCCCTAAGGCAATTATGGAAATTGTCAACCTTCGCCCACCTCGAGAACAGACGGCCAGGCTAATACTTCTTACCACACCACGTGGGTAGGTCATATTGGCCCATCCCGACCTCGTGCCAGACTTGACGCAGCTAGCGACATCCTCTACCTTCAAGTCCAAGGGCAAAAAATCTAAGTACTGTTACACAGTTTCCCCCTTGGTTGAATAGTTGGAAGCAGGTACAATAAGGTCAAGCATAATCTACCAACCGATGCACGGCTATACGCCCTCGGTTGTCACACCTACCACCACTGTTCCAGGGCCATCTCAGCCCTCGCCAGCAGACAAATATAAATAGAAGGAGATGCACTTCGATAAACTGCTGCACAGGGACGCACCGTAAGGGATGAAAAGACCCTATAACTTCGATATCTTGGCACAATTATCCAACACTCAAGGAAAATTATCGCTATTTGAGCTTTTGCGGCTCTATAAAGATATTTGGGCTACCTTGAGCGAGTCACTGCAGAATGTCACTCTACCGGAATAGCTCACAAGCCCTATAACTTATCCAAAAGATAGTATACAACCTAAAGGTCACTGAGGGATTAAACTACGACAAAGGCCGAAGGTCTCCTTTATGATTTCCCACCCTTGCTAGGAAGCGTGATGATTACTATCATAAGACTAAGCATGGCTTAGGATATGTAACGCTTCCTATAACCCCCGTAGGCTCAGATAAAGAAGATGATGAGCACTCACACTCTTTAGAATTTTTAGCCTGGGACTCCGAATTCATCATTGGGGACGTGCTTAAACAAATACTGTCTTTTAACATGGTGTATATCGACCTTGAGGAAGACAACGAGAATCCATCCAAGCTCTTTGAGATGGAACCTTGGGCCCAACACCTTGGTTCGCAATAGACGATACGATATGAGCAACGAGATCCTCCTACCAAGGATGAAGTTGTAGAAGTCCATCTAGGTGACAAAACCTCCCCAAATCCTATCTTCGTCAGCAAAAGCTTGTCCAACGAAGACCGAGAATCCTTATTATAACTCATCAGAGAATACATTAATGTCTTTGCCTGGAGTTATGAAGACATGTCAGGACTAGATTCCCAAATTGTGGTCTACAAACTCAATATTCTACCAAACGCCAAACCAGTCAAGCAACAACAACGATAGTTTCGGCCATACGTAATGGATTTCATTGAAGCTTAAGTCAACAAGATAATAACTGGTGGCTTCATCCGCTAGAAATAATACCCCGACTGGGTAGCCAATATTGTGCCTATCATGAAAAAGAATGGGAAGATCCGAATCTGCATTGACTTTCGTGATCTAAATGCGGTATATCCCAAAAATGAATTCCCTCTTCCAATCACCGACATAATAATCGACAACACTTGTGTCTTTGAGTGCATGTTCTTCATGGATAGCTTCTCATGCTACCATCAAATCAAGATATTTTCCGACGATGAGAAACATGCGTCATTCCAGGCCCGATGGACGTATACTGCTATATTGTTATGCCTTTTGGTCTAAAGACTGTAGGTTCTAGATATCAGCGAGCTATGAACACTATTTTACGTAAACATACCGCAACCGCCTTCCAGAATCAGAGCACCAGAAGTCGATATCGGGGGCTTAAATAGTGCCTCGACATCTAGAGCGAGATGGCCTCTACTAGGCTTTGACGGATGCCTTTCAAACTGCCCTTACCTTAGGCTCATTGAGATGTCTGCATCCGTTCTTAAAGGATGTGCAAGACGATGGAATGCTACGTTAATGATATCGCCATCAAGTGTCGCTCCAAAGATGATCACCTCCAAGACCTGAGGACTGTGTTCAACTTAATGTGCACACACCGCATCAAGATGAACCATACCAAGTCCTTCCTGGGAGTCTCCAGCAGCAAATTCCTGTATTTTGTCATCACTTCCCGTGGTATTCATATTTTCCTCGATAAGACCAAGGCCATCCTGGAGATGAATCCGCCAAGGAACCTCCGGGAACTCTATGACCTCCAAGGAAGGTTGGCATACATCCGGAGGTTGATATCAAATATCTCTAGATGTTATCGGCCGTTTATATAGCTCATAAAGAAAGGTGTCTCATTTCTTTGGAAAGAAGAGTGCCAACGAGAGTTCGATAGCATCAAAGAATACCTATCAAATCCTTATATGCTGGTGGCTCCGAATATGGAAAAGCCATTCCTGCTTTATGTACGCATAATAAATCACTCTCTCGGGGCCCTGTTAGCCCAAAATAGTGATTCAGGCCATGAGCAAGCCATATACTACCTCAACCGGATAATGGTCGGCCCAGAGCATAGGTATACCACCGTCTTGCACTGGTATTCGCCATACAAAAAACTCGACACTTCATGACTGGATAGACCATTCATGTAATCTTGTGAGTCAACCCCCTCAGTTTTCTTATGACACAACCTGGGGCACTCAGTTCTCGCATGGCTATCTGGGCAATACTATTATCTCCATATGATATGGTATTCGTCCCACAGAAGGCCATCAAGGTTCGAGCATTGGCCGACTTTCTGGCAGCCCACCCGGGGTCAGATACCTCAAAGCTCTATGAAAATATTCCAGATAAACTTAGAGACTCCTGCATCACTTCACACGAAGCAGTTTGGCCAATGTTCTTTGACGGTGATTCAAGAGCGGGGCCCAAAAGTAGCATCATCGTTGGGGTCGGGATAGTGTTGATCTTCCTATATGGCCTCGTCATCAATCGAATATACTCTCTCATGGAGCAAGTCGGAGTAGAATACTTGGAATCCTACAGCGATTCTCAGCTAATCCTCAATCAAGTCTGGGGAGCATATAAAGTATGAAACGAAGACTTGATCATCTACCACCAAGCTGCACTTAGTATGATCACAGCCTTCAATATGTTCTTTATTAAGCATATCCCTCGATTGTAAAATATTATGGAAGACGCGGCCTCGCTGCTTCCTTGGCAGACCTAGACAACACCCATCAGCTAATCATGATGATCAGTCAAGAGCTAGTCTATCCTAAAAGTAACCTATACTTATGCCTTATCTATGTAAAGAAGGTCGACATTGATACTAAAGATTTGAGGCTTTCATTCATCGACTACACAGTCTATATAATTCTCCGTAAAAACCCAAAGGAAGCTACTTCAATCAGAAAATGTTCCCTCCGTTTCTATTATGATACATAAACCAAAATATTGTACCATTAGTCCTATGACGTCCTTCTGATCAGATGCTTGTCAAATGCAGAGACAAAATAAGCCCTCTACAAAGCTCATGATGGCGCCTGCAGGGCCCATCAACCTGGTCCAAAGCAACAGGTCCATCTTCGGAGAATGGGCTATTATTGGCTGACGATTGGAGCAAATGTTGTTGATTATGTGAGAAAGTGCCAAGCATGCCAAGTCCATCCAGACTTAATCCACCATCCATATGAGTTACCATACCCAACGGTAGCATCTTGGCCATTCGAGGCATGGAAAATGGATATCATCGGGCCAATCAGTCTGTCTTCATCAAATGGACATCGATTCATCCTGGTGATCACCAACTACCTCTCCTAGTGGGCAAAAGCTATTCCGCTCGCTGAAGTCAAAATATCAAATATGATTAACTTTGTCAAGCATCACGTCATATATCGCTTCAGTATGCCGTATAGGATCGTCTACGACAATGGTCCACAATTTGCAAATCATGCCTTTTATCGATTTTGTAACAAGAACCAAATCCAAAATATAGCCTCCATAGTGTACAACCCCGTAGCAAACAGTCTGGTGGAAGAGTTCAACAAAACCATCATCAAGCTCCTCAATAAATTTGTGTCTTCCAACAAACACGACTGGAACGAGATGTTGGGTGAATGTCTCTAGGACTACCGTACAATAGTCTGAAGAGCTACTGTAAATATGCCATTCTCTTTGATGTTCGTAAGTGAGATGGTATTACTGCTCGAGATCCAAATTCTTTCACTATGAGTAGCTCTCTCCAACCAACTAATCATGGATGACAACTATCGCCGACGGATATAGGAGTAGGAAGGACTTGACGAGAAATGGCTCTTAGCTCAACAATGCATAGAGTTGTATCAAGCGTGTCTCTCTGGAGCCTTCAACAAATGGGTAAAACAGAGAATATTTCAAGTGGGTAACCTCGTCTTAACAGTAAGAAGACCGATGGTTATGACTCACAAGACGGTAGGCAAATTATAATATAAATTGGAGGGCCCATTTATTATGGAAACTGTATTTTCCAATGGCACATACCGGCTAGCAAAATCCAAAGGCGACTTGCTCATGATACCTATCGACGATAAGTTCCTTAAGAAGTACTACGTCTAAATTAGACAAGTACTCCTTTATTAGCAAACTGTATCATATCTTCCTGGGCGTTGGTTCATGTCCACATTACCTCTAGACTGTCGCTCTAATACACTACTCCGACAGAGTCTTCTATATTCATACTACCTCTGATCAAACTTTTTGGCCTTAAAAGTGAACTCAGGCGCATTATCAAGTTAAATCGTTCTAACATGTTGGTCAAGAAAATGAGTTTTAAGCTTAATCAACTGAGAAAGTAGCTTGGAGAAGGCAAAATTTCTAGATGAGAGTAAGGAAATATTTGACCATCGACTAGAAGCATCTATTAGAACCATAAAATACTTGAAAGGTATGCTAGCAGGATCAATTGGTCCACAAATATTACTTTGTATTCTCTGAAGGAATGGTGGTGATTCAGAAGCTATTTTGAGAAGTGAAGGTCTTATAATGAGTTTACCCTGTAAACAAGCTATAAAAATATGTTTAGTAGGAAAGAAAAGACTTTGGTATGATATATTATGCCCATTGGTATTGTTGATGACCTTTCTCAACATAGTCGATCATAGATGACCCAATCTGTCATGCGAAAGGATTAGATTTCTTGGATCCTTTAGCCTTTTGATTATGATGGGGTAAGATTCTACTACCTTCAGAGTAGTTTAATATAGCCCCTAGAAGATTAACTTGTATTTTTCTAATGTGAGCTTATTGCTTTCAATATTAAAGGTGATACAAACATACTCCTTGCTATCATCCTTCATGGTTTCAACATAAAACCCATTCATTCGAATATCTCTAAAGATGAGTAGATTTCTATTAGATCTACTAAATAATAATGCATTATGAATGACTAAGTGTGTTCTATTTGGCAACACAATATCGGCTTACCATAACCTTCTATAATCTATACGGGTCCAGCAATGGTGGTCACCTTGACAGTGTTTGAGACATATGTTGTGAAAAAATTTCTAGTTTTTAATATAATATGAGTTTTTGCACTATCTATCAAGCATGTATCATCATCATTATCCATACCTTTCAAAGAAAATTTAATAATATATTAATATGCTACTAAATGTTTAAACTTGGCACATTGCCAATTATTATAACTTGATCTAAATCTAAATAAAATTGCTTCTAATAAAGTAAACTACCTAGACTGTTGATCATATAATGACAAATTTATTCAAAGTAAAAAGTAAATAAACTTAGATAAGAATATAATAACTATTCATTGACTTCACCTATCATGGCGTTGAACTGGTCTTCCGAAATTGCGTTACCATCCTTATCTTGGAAGAAATCATTAAAATTAATGTGTATTGTACCCCCTATAAGATTAGTCTCCATACCCTTTGAGGCTTCATACTCGTCCACTTTTTTTTGTGAGGTGCGACAGTTTCGCATCCAATGACCAGCTCTTCCACAATGTTTCCAAGTATCTGTTGGAGTAGCTGGATTAGGAATTTTGGCATTATTTTTTCGAGGATTAAATCCCTTATTTTGAACTGTGTATCCTTCTTTGAACCCAGAGTAGCCATTTTTTTGGTTTCCATGGTGTATATGCCCTCTACCTCAGTTATTTCCTCGATCGCTAGTATTGGTCAAATTTTTCCGAGCACTAGTCGCATTCACTTTAGTTGGAATTGGTACAGACCTTGTTGGTCTACTACTATGGTTTTTGATTAATAACTCATTTTTTTCTTGACCATGAGTAAGACAGCAATGATTTCAGAATACTTCTTAAAATTTCTCTCCCTATACGTTTTTTGTAGGGCCATATCAGTCGCATGAAATATGGTAAATATTTTCTCTAGCATGGAATGCTTTGTTACTTCTTCACCAAATAACTTTAAATGTGAACTAATCCTGAACATAGATGAATTATAGGCTGCAACTGTCTTATAATCTTAGAAATATAGATTGATCCATTCATGGAGTGCACCTGGTAGTATGACCATTTTCTGGTGATCATATCTCTCAGCTAAAGAAATCTATAGTCCTTGACTGTTAAGTACTCAGCTTGAGATCATCATGAATATGATGTCTTAGGAAAATGAAAGCCTTTGCTTAATCTTTTGCAGATATTGGCTTATCAGCCACAATTGCATCACCTAAGCTTTTGGCTTGAAGGTACAATTCAGCATCCAATCTCCAGTTGAGAAAGTTCTAGCCTTATAATTTTAAAGGCTTGAAATCATTCTTTGTGAGGCTCGTTATATTGGTGTATAAGATTAATAATAACAAGTTAACATAAGTACTTGGTAAATCACCAAATAATTCATGTTCATGGTGTATGCTTCAGACAATAATGTTTCAGAAGTCTATTTATACCAAACAAATCTTGTTTATGGTATGCTTCAAACAATGATGTTCCGGAAGTCATAGGTAAATACTAAATACTAGATGTTCATGGTATGCTTCGAACAATGATTATGTTCAAGAAGTCTTTCAAAATATCATATATGATATGCTTCGAACAATGATGTTCCAGAAGACTTATATATATAGACCAAACAATTCATGTTCATGGTCATCAGATCTCTGATAGTTTTGATCTAAATATATTAACTTATATAAATGAAAGAAAGAAATAAAGAATAACTCCAACGTTCTCTCCGAGAGATTTATATGCGATTAACATCGGAGTGCTATCATAGTTAACTAAAAGAAGTGAGATGAATGGATAAAAATTATTTTTTTGCCATAGTAGTATGCCGAAGGATGTATAAACATCAACATCAGGCTGTGCCTATGATATTCATATGCAAAAAAAACATAAATAACCATACCTATTATCGAAGTGGAGAATCTGCAAATGGCGGCTTCACTGAGATGCTCTTGCTTATTTTCTCCCGTTAGAGCTTCGTGCTGATAACGTGTTAGAATAAACGTAGAAGAAGAAAGAAGAAAATATGAGAGAAGATCTCTTTTTAGAGTAATCCCATAGTGGGAGGCAGATGTCTTATTTATACAACTCAATGAAGGTGTAATATTAATTTCTAACTAATGTGGGACTAAAATACAAAATGAAAATTCAACCCTTTAGTAACCCACGTTATAACAGTTGTGATATTGTACATGTGTTTTCTTTCCTTCTATTTATGGATGATGAACCATAGAATATAATGTGAGTTCTGTTGTATAATGGACGTGTGCATAACTAGGCTGAAATATATAGTGTGTGAGTTTGTAGAAGAGAGAATTGGCCAAACATTTTTAATATGCATGGGTTGCAATGGAATTTTTTTGATGGTTGAGGGTATTTGGTTAGTTGGGCATATAAGTGATCATAGAAAAAAGTGCAAAGGAATAAGTGATTGCCAACTTGGTATCATGTATGACCGTTTTAGAGTATTATACGAGTACTACAGGAGCATGCAAGAATGGTTTAGGAAGAGAGTTATCATGTGTTGGTGTTGGATTTTAAGGAGGCGGCTCATTGTGTAGTCTGTGTGAAGTATTTTACCGTAAGTACCTTTCATCAACATTATAGTTGACAGATAGACCTAAGGGTAATTTCCCAATGATGATTATGTAGTGGAGGAATACTTTTGTGTCATTAAAATGGATGGAAATTAAATTGTGTTTAAAGGATAGTATTATGTATATGAAGTTGGCATGGATGAGTTTAAGATAAATAATTCTTTACTTACTTTAGTTGCAAGTAGCTACTACCTATAAATGTGGATCACCTTTAGTAGAGGATGAAAATGGAACCAAATTATAAGAAAATAATTCCTTTTTTTATAATATGTGTAAGGTCATAAGAATAACTAAATATTGGGTATAGTAGTGTCTAATATATTAATAAATAGTTTATATTATACTATATTAATTTTTTATTTTATTTTAACTGATAACAAATTAATTAATTACCAACTTCTATCATAGGCCCATTGGACCTTTTGGACTCGGGCTTTGTACCAGCTCCTCCCTCTCAGACTCTGGATCCAGGCAAGTATACCTTACCACTCTTGTTTACAATTTTAAAATACTGCAGCTGCATTTATTTTATTTTATTATTCTAATTAAACGATATTGTGTGTCCAAGAATAACTTGGGTGCAAGTCGGTGTTGGACCAATTATGGGTGACTTAGTACTTAGAAGCTAAACCCCTTATTTGAGAGGTGTCCCATTCTCTCTATGACCTTGACACATTTATGTCACAGAGTGGGTTATGTGTGGACGTAGACTCTTATACCAGCCGTACACTAGTACAATCAAGATGTGTGACAGAAGCATTTAGATATTTGATCTTGACTCAGGAGTAGGAGCTTACAATATCGTGGTGCACGGCAAATAATGCATCATTGGGTGGGGAGGACACTCACTAGGCGTATGGGTTGACTACATTTTTCTCTTTCTAACCGGTCCAATGCTGCATTATTCGCTGGAGTACCGAGTGAGACGACCATGGATAAATTAGTATTAGATTCGGTCTCTGGCCTCCATGATGCTACGCTATAGTAGGCCTTTATTTCTCCCAAGGAATTACGACGATCCCATTTTGGCCAAAAGCTCATGCATCGAACGTAGTTCTCATTGTATTTACACTTAAATTGGTACACACTTATTTTATTACAGTACTTTCATTTTATTAGTGGCATATTTCTATGTATCTTGTTATGTCCCTCTGAGGACCTAGTTACTTTTCAGGTTTAGTTGAGCCGGAGTACGAGCAGGTTTATGGACTGGGTCCTGGCGCTATCTACGAGGCAGAGAAGGTGTACCCCGACGAGTATATTTGATCTTTGTATGATACCATCCGGGTTGCGGACTTCTACTTGATTGCTTCACTATCTATCTTACTTTCAGCACTTTATTTCAGTATATTTATGTAGTGGATTTGTCTTCACCAACTCTAGACTTATTTGGTTCTGTATTGACATATAATGATTACATGACTATTTCGTATTCAGACTATTTTATTATATTCTGTGGATGAGATTTAGTATGCCTGTGAATATATTATTCTTTAGGTACATCAAAATATGTAGTTGAGAATTCTACTAAATTGTGCAATTCCTTGAATACATATTGGCTAGCCATTGGCACATGGTCTAGTCGCGTGTATTTTGGGACTGGGGCATGATAATTTGGTAAATTCAAAAATCGGAGGTTACATCATCATATTCTTCTCTTATGTAGGCTGTTTGGACGTCAAATATTTTGCTAGAATAAAAAGACATATTTTTATTTTTAAGCTTTCCAAGATTAAAAATAAGACCCATTGATCACACTCACATAGACAATAATATGACAGAAACCATTGCTTGATCGAGCAGTAGTGGAGGTAGTCAATTAAGAAAGAAAAAGCGGGGAGAATACTTACCTAACCACAAAGGGGACCAGAGGGGAGTATCAGTAGTGGTAGGCGGATGGGGGATCAGTTGTTGTGGTAGATACAGTGGTGGTGGTGGGCACAATAGTGGTGATGGTCGCAATGGGGGGGGTGATTGTTAGCCCAATGATTAAGTTGAGTTTTTTAATATGGCTAATCGATTTAGCATTATGTTAATCATGCAACACTATTATAACTTCTACATAAACTTAGGATTATTCAAATATGTATTAAATGTTATCATATTTGCTACTGTATATTACTTTGTTTGTCTAAACATTTATTTTTGGAAAAGCAATAAGCAAGATTAGATATGGACATATTCAATGAAAAAAACATTTGTGACAAAGACAGTGTTATACCGCAAGACTTCTCTGAACCTCCTATGATATCTTCTGAGCCTCGCAAATGTATTCAAATTTTTAGATATGTTATCTATGGACAACTGCTATCAAGAAAAAAGGCATCTTCAAGTCTGCTCATATGTCAAAAGATTGGCGTCATCAAAAGTGCTTTTAATTTTATCATTTGTTAATTATTTTTCTTTTGTTTATTAGGACTTAATGTAAGTCATGTTTTATTGGCACTAGAAAGCTTTAACTCCATCCTCATACAACCAAACCTAGTCCAGTTCAACTAGACCCAAATGCCAAAATCCAAAGAATTCTGTCTAGAATGAAACTGGCCTATAAAGACCGAACTCGGACCGAGTTCTGACCCTGACCGAACTCTGGCCGAACTCGCTCCTATTGACCCAGTTTGCAACATTCACTTCCAACGTTCATCATAAAGATTAGGGCTTCAATATTTGGATTTGTGAATGTTAGGTGACCGAACTCTTTCCGAACTCGATCCCCTACTAGACTATAAATACCCATGTATTTCACTCATTTTTTTATCAACCAATTCACTTGCAAATCAACTCATTCTGAACTATAAACCTTCCTATTTCCATGTACAACTCTTAGCCTTCTAGTGCCAAGTGTGATATCAGTTAGAAGTCTGTTCGAGTTATAAATCTTAATTTCCTTTTATTTGAAGTCGACAAGCTCTTTGAATCAAAACTTATGGTTGTTTGAAGTCGGCAAGCTCTTCGGATCAAAGTTTATGTTTTTAAGAAGTCGGAGAACACTTTGGATTAAAGCTTAATACCAGATAAGAGTTTTCGGGATTGGATTGCCCTCCACTAGGGACACAAATATACATTGCAGTGTTTGCATTTGTGACTTCTTTCTCTTTACATTTTTTCTATACTTACTTGCTGAATTTTGTGTTGGTAATTTGTATTAGATTGTTGGTAATTTTATTAGACCAATTATTGTTAAATCTATTCACTCCCCTCGAGTTTCCAACAGTGATCACAATGGTGGTGTGGACATAGCGATGGCAGTGACCAAAAGATGGAGAAAGGGTAGTAGTGGTGTTGGTGGTTGTGGGCTTAAGACAGGTAAGAGAAAATTTCTATTTGGGGGAGAATTTTATTTTAGGAGAGAGAGTCGAATGTGGAAAAGTTATTTCTATATGGCTATTATTAAATATTTAGTGATGTGTAAAATTTATATCGCTCAACGTTACAGGTATTAAAATGTTAGTGACATGTATTCTAAGATGTCACAAAACATCAAGCTTGATTTCCTTTTATTGGAAGTTGATAAGCTCTTTGAATCAAAACTTATGGTTGTTTGAAGTCAGCAAGTTCTTCGGATCAAAGTTTATGATTGTATTAATTACTTACCCATCTAGCTTCTCCATTTCATCCTTATCGCAGTTGAGTAATATATACAACTGAGTATCCCTTAGCTCATCGTCATTCAGATATCTCTTTATTATTTTTTCTGAAGGCTTACCTAAATTATTAAATACTTTCAATATTGTATCATTAGATTCCAGATATCTTTCATCATTTCTTGGAGCTCTTGTTCTATTAGTAGCAATATGCGGCTTGAAATACATTGAGCAAAATTTTATAATCTCCTCAAGAACATAAGCTTCACAAATAGATCCCTCGACCCTTGCCTTTTTTTTTACCTTTATCTTTAGGTGATTCAGTTGACGTTCGAACGGGTACATCCATCGATAACCGACAGGGCCACCGACACATACCTCATAGGAAAGATGAAATAGTAAATGCTCCATGGAGTCAAAGAATCCAGGAGGGAGCACTCTTTCAATTTTGTACTATGTTACTGCAATGTCCTTTTCTTAATTTTCTAGATGATCGATGATCAAATTGGTAGAAAAAAGATCTCCGAAGAATATGATAAGCTCTGTTAAAGGGTCCCAAACTACCTGCGATAAGGATTCCCAAAATACAATCAAAATTAATCTCTCCATGAATAAGTGACAGTCGTGGCTCTTTATACATGTCAGTTTGTTCTCCTTCGGGTCGACGGATCTTCTCAAATTTGACACGTACCCGTCTGAAAATTTTAGCCCATGAATCCACCTACATAGTCTCCCTTTATCCTCCTTGTCCAGTAAAAAATTTGCCTTAGGCTGCTTATACTTCCCATTCCCTTCCTCTATCAAATACAATGTAGGGCATCTACATATTTCTTCCAAGTCCAACCTGGCCTTGGGATTGTCTTTCGTTTTCTTCTTTACGTCCATAACATTATTAATTAAGTTGTCGAACAAATTCTCCTCGGTATGCATAACATCAAGGTTATGTCTGATCAGATTGGTGCTCTAATATGGCAGGTCCCAGAATACTCTCCTCTTCGTCCAGTTATGACTGTGGCCATATCTATCGTTCTTGTACCCCTTAGTAGGCTCTTCGATAGAACTTGGTAAGTCATTAACCTATTTTCATATCGTGTCTCTGGGCCACATTGGAGGTGGAATTGCCTTCTCCGTAACGTCGATACAAAATGCATTCATGTTCCTCTGGAACAGATGATTCGACTACAAAAATTGTCGATGACAATTGAAGAAGCACAATTTTTCTCCGTGTTTCAAATGAAAAGCCTTAGTACGGTCCATGCAATACGGATATAAGAGACGACCCTGAGTGCTCCATCCTGATAACATAATATGAGCCGAAAAGTTGTTGATGGTCCACATAAGTGTTGCCCTTATCTGAAAATTCTGCTTTTTAAAACATCGTATGTGTGGGCACCTGTAAGCCCCCTGATTTTCAGAATTTTTACTTCGGATTTTTCCCCAATTTTCTGGTATTTTTCGGGAATTAAAACCTAGGCGTTGGTAATTAAAGGATTTTTAATTGTGGTTAATTCATATTAAAATATTATGGAAATAATATTTTATGGTGTAAAATGGAAAACCGGACATAGGGTAATTTTCCGTGAATTTATTGGACTCCGGAAACCCGTTTAAAGCCCTAGAAACCAATTTAGAATTAAACCGAATTTAATCCGTGCCAACGCCCGACATCCCCATGAGAGCCGAAGCCCAGCCCAAGGAGCGTTGACCCGTTGACCCAGCCCGAATCCTAGGTCTAACCCTATTCTAATTTCTGTAATGTATAATTACCTACTTATTTTCTAGTTTTCTCCACAAGAAAAAGAAAAGAAAAAGGAAACCCTAATTCCCCAATTTTCCCCCAAATCCTAATTCAAATTACCTAACCCTAACCCTAACCCTAACCCTAACCCTAGCCGTCGGCTACCCCCCCCCCGTCGGAGCAGCCGACCTCCCCGCGGCGAGCCGAACCCCGTCCGGCCTCCCTCCCTCGAATCCTCTCCTCCGGCCCCGAGTTTCCCTCTCCTCCGCCTCCGGTTGTTCTCCACCGCCCGAGCCCTCCATCTCCGGCTGTCCCGCTGCATCTCCTCCAGCTCCGCCGGACGATCCTCCCGCAGCGCCTCACCGTGACCGCCCCGACCACTCCCCATCGCTCCTCCGCCTGTCGCCAGTTCCCTCCGTTCTGGAGCCACCGCTCGCCGCCAGACCTCCAGCCCTCCTGAACCCTAAGCCGTTCCTCACCTCCACCGCCCGCGACGCCGGCCAGGACCCAGCACCTCCGCCTCAGCGCCGTCACCGCCCTAGGCTTTGCCCTCCTCCGCTCAGGCCACGACCCAGCAGCCTCATCCCCGTGTCGAGCTCCCCGGATCTCGACAGCCTCCGGTGCCGCCGCCCTCGCCGCTGCTCCCCGCTCGCCGCCGTGGTCAGCCCAGCTCCGGCCAAGCCCAGCCCTGAGCCGCCTCTGCTGTGTCCGTCAACAGTAGATACGGATACAGGATCCTCAGTCAGGACACATTAAACCCAAACCCTAGTTTTGGACACGGTTTGGAACAGTATCCAAGACACAGGACACGAGTTGGACTCGAGAATTCGCAGTTTTCCGAAGCCCTGTTCAGGTACTCGCATCTTCCTCATCGTAACTCTGATTTCAAATCCGTCAATTGCGTTACGAAGCCTGTATGACCCCCTCGGTGCCCGTGCAAACCGCTCGGGGCATCGCGTCCTGTGGTGATCGTACACCGCGATCCAAAAACAGGAAAACCAATACCCCGTTTTACCCCGGAACTGAGTACGCTCCGCCAAACGGGACGACTTGGTCGCACGCGGTCTTTACCGAATCGTGCGTAACGTTGATACGGACGTGTGGAATTTCGCAGAAGTCGATTCGGATGTGCGTGCACACCGGAATCAACGCGTATCCGCCGACACCGCCCCGTATCCGTCGATTCTGGAACACGCTGTAACTTTGTGTACACACGTCGGATCGAGACGAAACTAGCACCATCGGACTCGTAGCAATACGCTGGTCCTGTGAGCCAAGTTTGGTTCGATTCTGAGAACGTTGACAAAATCGTGTGTCGTGGGCCCCACAGGCTCCGCTCGACGGGCGATTTTGTGAACGGCTCATCGGAATCCAATTCTGGAAGTTCCGTTGGGTTCGTATCATCGTTCCTGACTTGTTGACACTAAGTTTGGCAAATTTGGAGACCTTTGACCCTGACGCGCTTTTCGGTGCAAAGTGGCCCACATGTGGACCCCGCTTTGGCCCGGAAATGTCATTTTTGCCCTTGTGTCCAAATTGGACTCAAGGACAGGCGTTTTTAGCTATTTGGTATTTTCTGAATCTAATGGTGATATTTATTTCAGCAACCGGAGTATTACCTACAGATCACACTGAGACCAGAGCTACAGTTGGAGCCAGGACCCCAGGCAAGTGTACCTTGCCAAATCCTGCAGTCTTGCTACTTTTTCCTTGACTTAGTTATTCATCAGTGGGCAAGTATACCTTGCCAACTTTACAATTCTTGTTGCATTTCCTTGATTCATTATATTGCTGTGCATGCTTCACCTAGGACCGTGTGACGTACTTAGCGTCCGATTATCAGTCGGGTGCCGACACCGTACGCAGTGTTGGGTACGGTCATCTAGAGATGGACATTTGTGACACTATATATTCTCGTACTTGTCTTACCAAGTACACCTTGACCCAGGACACTTGACACTATTCATGAGACAGGATTTTCCCGAGATATTTGCGGTGATTCTGTATAGGATACAGGACTTGACATTGATATTATATTCCTAGACATTATGACTTGTGCATTAGATATGATTGTGCGTGATATGGACATGAGGCATCATGGACATGAGACGTGTGATTACATTGGGTGGGGAGAGACACACAGGCTACAGGCTGATCATATATATATACACCCCCTATTATTGTAAGGCACAAGACTCTGAAGCCCGAGCTTGGCCCATTACTCATATTACTGCTGCTACCGGCTCCCCTACACAGAGCTTGTAGTATGCTTCAGCCTGAGTTCTAGTGCTGCTCTCATCTTGCATATCACTTAGCTGGTTATTTAGTGTTCCCTTATTGTTCCACCTATTGCTGGAGAGACCCACAGGCTACAGGTTGATTATGTTATGCCGGCTACTCAGTCTCCCGCTGAGCTAGACCACCTCATGATATCACTGCTACCGGCTCCCCTACACAGAGCTTGTAGTTGTTCAACCTGAGTACTATTGATACTCTCTCTTGCATTTTACACAGATGCTTACATACTTACCCTGCTTATTTCATTATTTGCTGCACTGTATTTATTTTGGCATGAGCTTTCTTGTACCTTGCTATGTCCCCTGAGGACCTGGATCCGGATTATGTCCCCAGATATTGCAGACGAGATCTACCCAGAGTTGTACAGTACAGAAGCATTAGATGGAGCAGAAGCAGCTGCCTACATTGGAGCAGTACCAGGACCAGAGGACGGGATCGTACCAGAGGACTTCTCCTGGGTATTGGTTTGAGATACTCATTTACTTCTGTTCCTATTTACTTTACTTCCAGTCTATTGCATCATTGTATTAGACTTGTTCTCGGATTGTTCTCCGAGACTCTTTATTGAGATATGCTAGATTCTTTTTACTTGCTTTTACTCTGGCATTTGATCTGTGATTATCTGTTATAGATGAGATTAGTATAGACTGTGACTAGGTATTATTGGACCTGCTTATTGTTATATTACAGCTTAAGTATGCCCTGATGGATCCATTAAATTGGGTTTGTCCATCGGTGCGTACTGCTGGCCATTATCACGCGTCTGGTCCCTCGGTATTTTGGGACTGGGGCATGACAGCACCTATTTCCCACAGCTAATTTAACTCATCTATCAATGGTTGTAAGTATACATCGATGTTCCTCTTCAGATTGTTCGAACCTAGAATAATGACAGTTAAGTGTCTTCATACACATCTAAGGCGTAGGTTATACGGGGTGACGATCAGAGGCCAACACGAATACTAGGAGCCCGAAAGTCCGAATGGGGTGAAACAGTCGGACGAGAACCCGTAACTTACATTACGCGGATCCGAAGAAAAATTAGGATACTCTCGATCGAAGTGCTTCCATGCTTCTCCATCGGATGGGTGATCCAATACTCCTTCAATCTGTTCTCGCCTGTGCCAACTCATATTTTTGGCAGTCTCCTTCATATTTTTGGCAGTCTCCTTCACCATAAACAACTTCTACATCTGCGACTTCAAAGACAAGTAGTACATCAAATCAGTCGGCTTTCTTGCACCAACAGGTCTTCATGTACCAGTTTCCTTGTAGCGATCACCACTACAAAATTGGCACATGTCTTCATCCTTGTCATCTTTATAGTACAACATGCACCCGTTGCGACATGGATCAATTTTTTTGTATCACATCTAGAGCAATCTCAACATCCTCTTAGATCGGTAGAAGTCTTTAGGTAACTTAGCACCTGCCGGCAAGAACTCTATAATCAACTCCATCAGTCGGTTATAGCATTTTTGTGATATGTTAAAATTGGACTTGATGCTCAACAGTCTTGTAACCACCTCCAACGGTGAATGATCCTTAGAACCAGGATATAATGGAGTCCTTTCATTCTCTAATAACTCTATGAACTTTCAAGCATCGACTTTTGGTGCCTCCTCAGCTGCATCATAATTGTTTGGATCGAAACTATGCCCGACAGTTGTATTATAATTGTTCGGATCGAAAACCATATTCACGCACCCGTCATCATAATCAACGAGGTCGGGGACATCTATATACGGCTACACATAAGGCTCTGGCTCTGATGATAAAGACACAAGTTCTTCGTGTGAGGTCCCCTGATAGTAATTTGAGGTGAAATCCCTCGAGTAAAAATGATATGTCCCATCCACTTCTGAGTAATATTTTAAGTTATGATATTTTAAACATGGACATTTAATTTTGGTGCCATCCAGGTACCGAGGGAATGCCTTGACGAACTATAGGAATTATTCCATTCCCTGTATGAATTTATCTCACACCGTATATGTCATCAGGATGACGATTGTACATCCACGAACGATGAAGTAGGTAGTAATTCAGATCTATTTCTAGATACTTTTGAAAAGATGAATAGACATCGTTCAATTATTTTATCTAAATGGATGCAAAGATGGATACACATGTTCATCAAAGTAATTAACAACTCCTATTGATGCGTAAGTATTCAAGTTGTGATGCGTGAGTATCCATATCGTGGTTCATGAGTATCAAATTTATAATTTGTGACTATCAAAAAACTAGTAGACATGTTGACAACTCTAATTTCAAACCATATTAAATATGTGTCATCACGTGTTCGTTGCCTTGGTACCAATACCTTGCACTCTGGATACATTTCCATAACATTCCTTTGAACCCAATCCCTAGCATCTAGGTATCCATATTTATGATACCCACACTTGGACACACACATGTACAATACACACTCAATACACTAGCACTCACCTACAGAAACCTCACCCATAACTCACTACATATACAATACCCTATCCATGTATCATATGATACATATATATCTCACTCACCATGTTACACACGTATACATACTTATTGTGTGCATTGCTTGCTGCCACTGTTCTACAATACTTGAAGTGTTGGCAACCCTGAAATCTACAGTATTACCCAGTACAGTACGTGTACTTCATATTGTTGTTACATACTCAACTTCAACATCCTCCTGTAGCGCACTACAGATGTTGTTGCCAAGGCTCCTACAACAAGGCAGTTGCTCAACTGAGTACAACACAGACCTTAGCTCACCCCCTTACAGTATGAATACAAATTGAGCTCTCTACCCTCCAAGTCACTGCACTATAGGCCAGCAATAAAACCCAAAATAGGACACAGTTGAAGCACCCTCTGCAGCTCTGGAACCAAGCACCACTACAGCTGAAAGCTCTTAAAATCTGCAGGATACTGCCACTTGCAGCTGCAGAGTGCAACAACAAATTTCCTGCCTCTACTGGAAAAATACCTACTACTTCCGTCATACAACATGTACATCTGATCTGTGATCCTTTCTTAAAATCCCTCATACACACTCATGAACACACAACTAAATGTACACTCTTAAACACAATAAACTCTCTCTCACACACATACTCTAGTAGCAACACAACACATACCAACTCTAAACACTAACACTAGCATACACAATATCAACATCCTCGCATGCCAATTAATACATAACTTCTTGATAACAAATATCACATCCAAAACTACCATAATACTCTTATGATTCTCATTCCCGTGTTGTGTTAGTGATATATCGAGTCAGTGTATGTGTCTGTGTCATATCCCATATCGTATTTATGTCTGTGTCTGTGTTGTGTCCTCTATCAAATATCGTATTCGTATCTGTGTCAGAGAGAGAGATAGGGTTAGGATTTACCTAGAGGTGGAGGAGAAGCTCGAGATCGTCGGAGGGGAGGAGACGCACGAGGGGAGTAGCCGCGCCGGAGGGGAGGAGCTGCGTCAAAGGGGAGGAGCCGCGTGAGGGGGGGACTTCGCTGGAGCGGGGGGGGGGGGGCTTTCCTAGAGGAAGGAGGACGCTAGAGGGGGTGGGGAACTAAGACAGGGGGGGTGTTCAAAATTTTTTGTAAGAGTTTGAGAGAATTGGGGGAAATAAAATCTTGAACCCTAAATAAAATAATTTAGCAACGTCTAAAATAGACGTCGCTAAACATCGCTAATATGTTAATATACTACGACTTGAATACAAAATATTGCTATAATTAAAATATTAGCGACGTTTAGCGGTTCTTCAGTTATATTATTTTCAATTTTACTAAAACAAGTCGCTAAACGTTTCTATTAGTGACTACCTGTGATATTTTATATTAACGTCACTAAATTGGTAAAAAATAGCGACATTTTATAACAATATCGCTAAAAGTGTCGCTAACCCCATAATTTTTAGTAGTGCGTGATTACGACCTCTGGATATCACAAGGTAAAATTTATGCGAAAAGATACTCTACATTTGTTGTGGATGTTGCTACGGATGTTGCCATCGAAGATGATATAGACTATGTTGAATATGGAGACTACAACTTGGCATGAGATATGGTGTATTATGCGGCTGGGCCTAATTTTAATTCGAAGGATCCAAATTCTGATGCAAAGGAGTTTTATGATATGTTTAAGGATACAGATACTCCTATATATTATGATTATGAGACTCATTCAGTATTGTCGGTAGTGATGCGCTTGTTGAACATAAAGTCTGATTTTAAGTTACCGCAAGCTAGCTATGATCGGATCACACAATTAGTCAAAGAGGTGTTACCGAAAGAATCAAAAGAGCTTCCTAAAAAATTCTACAAATCCAAGATGATGGTCAGAAAGCTCGGACTGGGGTACAAAAAAATAGATTATTGTCGCAACGGATACATGTTGTACTATAAGGAGAATGAGGACAAAGAATGATACAATTTCTGCCACGTTGATCGTTATAAGCCATTTCAGGAAAAAAAAAGAGTCAACTAGAATAAAATGACTTCCGTACAAATACATGCATTACTTGCCGATCATGAAGGGCTTAGAGAGGATGTATATGTCCCTTATTATAGCAGAGCACACGACATGGCATAACGAGGAACTTACAAAGGATAATGGAGAATTGTCACATCCTTCCGATGGAGAGGCATAAAAGCATTTTGACCGGTGTTATCCAAATTTTGTTGTGGAGCCTAGAAATATTTGATTGGCGCAATATTCTGATAGCTTCGCTCCTTTAAGACAGTCAGGATATCAATACTCCTGTTGGCCAGTAATTCTCACCCCTTACAATCTACCACCATGGATGTGTATGAAGACTCATTATATATTCTTGACAGTTAACATACTCGGTCCCAGAAATCCGACTAAGAATATCGATATATATTTGCTAACATTGGTAGATGAACTGAAACAACTGTGGGAGTTGGGTGTCACGACCTATGATATTTCAAAAAAAAATAGAACTTTCAGATGGGAGCTTCACTTATGTGAAATTCACTTATAATTAGCCTTGTCCACGACCAAGAAGACATCTCTATAGAAGAAGAAGAAAATGAAGATGATAAAGAAGATCTCGATGAGGATGATAACGACGATGTCAATGATGATGATAACGACGATGTCAATGATGATGATGACGACGATGATGATGACGATGATTAGATTACCTATGTTGTCCACATAATGTACCTAGAGATAGAGTTTGATCTTGTTACTAAAAATACTTATATCTCTTACTGAAAATACTTTTATCTCAGTTTTCATAGTTGTTTTATTGGTTAGTTCAATTTATTTAATGTCTATCATATTGCTTAGTTCTATTTATTAGATGTCTATTTATTTGAATCGTGATCATAGATGGCTGGTGGTCGTAGTCGTAATCGTGGTGATCGTCGCGGGGATGGATTATCTCCTCGATCACGTAATCCCGATACCCCCTTGTCAATTGCAGGAACATCCACTCTGCCATCGATTACAAGCACATACACTCCTCCATTTGTCCCATACATCCCCAGTGCTCCATCATCGGCATCTATGCCCCCGTCATCATCTGATGCTGATCCCAGTACCCAATTGTCAATTCATCCACTAGATACACCAACATCTGTACGATGGGACCCAGAGTATCTAAACTTAGAGTATGATGCTAGTGGTCATTATATTTTCCGACCGGGTGGTCCTTTGACACAACCACAGAGACCGGAGGGGCAGTTCAAAAAGGAGCTTTGACCTACAACCAAAAAGATGTAAGTAAATTTATAGGTTTCATATGATGCAGTTAATTTTATATATTTTATTTATTTATTCAACTAAATAATCAATTGTTATTTATTTGTAGATTTTTTTCCTACAATGCTACTCCAGGACTTGGAGAAATCATTAGAGGGAACTACCACGGCCCTTACCTTTTAATCTCCGATATGCCCCCCGACATGTAGTATATACGGCTTGACAAGATAAAGTTATATGAGATATTTTTTGTTATTCTATTAATTAATTTTTAAATTTATTTATATTAATTTTAATTGAATTTATATATCAAAAAATCTAATGGTGGCCTGAGCATCGCGATGTGGAGATCAGAAAGACATATCGTGGTGCCTCTAGCAAGAAGATGCTAGATGCGAAGAATAATTTACAAAAAAGGGTAAATTCTAGAAATGACAGAAAACCTTGGATCCGTGATAATTTTTGGGAGAAGATTCAGAAGAAACTCGATACTCCTGAGTTCAAGAAGAGGTCCGAGCAAAAAAAGAATGTGAGATCTCATGGGACTCTACATATTGGTAGATCGATCCCCATCGCTATGCACCATCGAACCTGGTAAGATAATACGAAGTACTTAAATATTTTTATTATATAGTTAAATAACTTTAATTATCAAGCTAATATGGTTTCTTAATATTTCGTACATAGACTGAGAAGCTGGCGAAGGAGGGGGAGATCCCTCTAGTATCAGTTTTGTCGATGTTTTTGAGTATACGCACAAGAGGAGGAAGGACGAGAGCTACGTGGACGAGAAGGCCAACAAGACTATTATAAGTATTTTGATTTATATGATAAGTTAGAATAATATAAGGTATTATAATTTATATTATGTCACACCCCAGTACAGGAATACGGAGGCGGACATGGTTAGCTACCCCCATACAAGGTGTTATATATCGTACGACAGTCACGGCTGTATAACACGAGGGGGTGCGTGCTAAAATTAAGTCTTCTATGGTCAGGAACTTCTATGTCTCAATCATTTAAACAAAAACAGTAATTATAGAGTATATATGATAAAGTAATAAGGCATTCCAAATGCTTTAGCAAAATATTCTGGAGACCAGCTATATAAAATAAGAAGCTGGAAGAGTAACAAAAGTACATGATAATAATCAGCTGCAGTCTGATTTAATACAATCATGTAAGAAAACTAAATTCCAAATGAGCCGGCTAACAGGTACCGGTGCTAAATGCCCAAAAGTAGTAAATGGGCAATAATGAGCAGGGACGAAGAAAACCCACTCGCTATCCCATGCGACCATATTCCTGGTATGCGCCATGAGTTAGAGGAAGGTATGCTGGATCCTCAGGTGCTGGCTCAAAACTTGGCTTTGGAAAACCAGTGGGGTTAGCCTCAAATAGAAAGTACCAAAAAGGAAACAGGAAATAGGGAAATAAAAACCCAATAAAAACACATAATAATAAATAGTTTCAGTGTCATAACTTAGTTCCATGGCATATCCTAGAGCAAAGGCCGAACCTTACAACCAAACAAGGACAAGGGTTGAACCATCACACTATGATAGTCCATGTTCCTAAGGTACTAACCAAATAATAAAATCACAACCAAGTCCAATTTCTTAAATCGACCAATCATTTGTACGTCTTGCTATTTTTGTGGAGTCTAAGGTTATCTCAGAAATATTGCATAATAAGTATGCTCAGATCATGCAAGTGTCGAATATGAGCTAATCGAACAAATAGATAAATAAAATAGGTACTTGTATTTTTCACCAGTCCTCCGTAGGGCCATTGCGCTAAAAATACGGTATTAGCGGTTCCAGTGTTCCTATAGTCAAACAATGGCTCGATATAATAATAAATCAGATACTG
The DNA here is from genome assembly GCA_036927795.1 of Iris macrosiphon. Classification (NCBI taxonomy): domain Eukaryota; kingdom Viridiplantae; phylum Streptophyta; class Magnoliopsida; order Asparagales; family Iridaceae; genus Iris; species Iris macrosiphon. The sequence continues at coordinate 46,120,961 of JAYESA010000002.1, forward strand.
CACTCCACTAAGGCAGATGATATACATTATCTTTTGTGGCCAGTCCACAACGCACTTAGAATGAATCTCTGTTGGAAGGTTCGTTGGTATGATCTCGGGATACCGTTCCCTCCAAGGTTACTACCACTTTTAGTTACCTAATAAGCCCTATGTTGTGTTTGAAATTTCAAGGCGTGGTCACATGAGAATTTTCCTTCAGATATTGTACAAGGTATGGGCACGCTAGATATGAATCAATGGAAGTCAAATTTGGATTCAACCAAGCGTGTATGCAATATTAAGACAATTAATATCCTAGCCACGCTTTGGTAGATGACTCGCTTATTATGTCCGTGCTGGAGAAATAATATATATATATTTATAATATCACGCATTCAAAAATTTTAAGAAATTTTTGATTCTCAACCCAAATATAATCACTTAACACGTGACACGATGTGTCGTATCTCGGCGCATATTAAATCATGAGCAATTATAAGGGAATAGTGGTATTAGCACAGATACAGTATTCGAGTCCAATTACTAATTAAACATTGGGTCACATGAATCAAGAAAATATTCAATCAAAACAAGCAAGGCTGCATGGGTCTCTAGGTGGAATAGAAAGTCAGCCCACATGATAATCCTGGCCGCATAGGAAGTCAGGCCGCATATGAATTCAGTGCCGCATATAAATGTTGGTTGCATATAAATCCTAGCCGCATATGAAGTCAGGCCGCATTAATTACTTGGCCGTGTGACAAGACCTGGCCACATATGAAGTCAAGCCGCCTGAACTACTTGGCTGCATGCTCAGGGTCAAGGTCTACTCCTTGGGACAAGTGATGAAGTGAAGGGCAAGAAATAAAGGGTCAGTGGTGTGACATCAAGTGACCGATATGACAAGCCATAAATTATGTCAGAAAGAAAAAACAAAATCATAGAAATAAGTGCCAACGATTCAGAGCCATGCATCCAAGAAAAATAGTGGTCGCATGCTCTACAGGTCGCATGGAGGTCTTTTGGACTTAGCAAATTTCTCATTCTTTCAACGAGTGAAAACACATGGTGTTCAAGGAAACTTGTGAAAATCAGCAATCATGCATCCAATAAGATGGACGCATGCTGTTAGTATGCGATAAGACTTTAGGCCGTATAACAGGCTCAAGCCGTAGGGCATTCTCAGCCGCATAGCTTACTGGCCGCATACGAACTTCGTCTTCTCCAACAGCAGGTTCGTCCATTGCAAAAAAGCTCCAAAAACTAAAATCTTGTTTTATTTATAAAATCTTCATTTCTATTCCATATCGAGTAAACTAAAAGCCAAAATGCTTGAAATTGAAAGCTCTATCATGTAGCAAAAATTGGTTTTCAAAGACACAAGTTAAATAGATCAAAACCAAGAAAAACTCATAAAACCCATAAAAATCTTAAATTTAGAAAAGTAGATCTATACTAAACCACCCATCAAAACAGAAAACTCCAAAAACTAAAAGTGCTTAGAAACACATAACAAACATAATAGAACAATAATATGGAGGGTTTTTTTTTTATTTCTCATGCAATGTGTACTTGCCTATGGAAAATAGGGAGAGAAAACTAAAGAGAGTAAGAAAATAAAGAAGTGAAGAGAGAAAAAATATTGGGTTATATATGGTAGGGTTGAGGGTTGAACAAAGGGTTCTCATGACTTGAACTAACCCACAAAATAAATAATGATCAAGGTTAAACCAAAGAATGGGTCTAGTCTCAATGCACATGCAACCGTGCTAAAATAAAAATATGTTTCAAATACATATATCGGAAACGGGGAGTGACATCTCTATCCACCTTAAAAAAATTTGTCCATGAAATTCTAATCCAAGCAATGGCTAGAGAATTCAAGACATGCACGATACAAATCTACTAGTAACTACACATATAAGCAATATTATCACAACATACAAGTGATCACCTGATCATATAATCTGAGATATGAAGGTGTAAGAAAGAATATACTTTCTGAATCGAATAGGTGCGGGTACCAGGATCGAATATCATTCTCACTCTCCTATGTTGATTACCCCAGATAGTGATGGCCCCAAGCAAGCCGGACAAGAAAAATAGTCCAGTTCTTGAGCACCTTCTTCCGTCGGTCCAATATGGATATAGGTTGCTCTTCGTAAGATAAGTTGGTACCTACGACTTATTCAGAGTGATCGAGGATATGACTCAGATTCGGAACATACCTACGCAACTGAGACACATGAAAGACATCGTGTACCGCACGTAGCGAAGGAGTAAGGGCAAGATGATAAGCAATATCGCCTACCCGTTCGAGAATATCGAACTTACCTATGTATTTTAGACTAAACTTCCCGCGAACCCCGAATCAAATGACTCCATGTGTAGGCAAAATTCGCAAAAACACGTAGTCGCAAACACGAAACTCTAAAGGTCTACGATGCTGATTTGCCCAATAACGATGCCTATCTTGTGAAACCCAAAGTCACTCTCTAATCTGGTTGACAACCTTTACTATCTCTATAATCATTTCAGGGCCAAATATCTTTCGCTCACCAATATCGTCCTAAGCCAACGGTGACCTACACTTCTTGCCATATTGTGCCTCGAAAGGTACTATCTGAATACTGGCCTGATAACTGTTATTGTATGAGAATTCTACCAAATAAAGGTGATTCTTCTAAGATCAACCAAGATCTAAGGTACATGTTCATAGCATATCTTCTAAGGTCTGCATGGTTCTCTCTGATTGTCCGTCTATCTGGGGGTGGTAAGCCATGCTTAATCTTAACTTGGTGCCCAAACTCTAATGAAAACTTTTCCAAAAATAAGAAATGAATCGAGTGTCTCGATTTAACATGATACTTTCTAGGATACCGTGTTGTTCACTATCTGTCGTATATATATTTTAGCCAATTATTCTGTAGACTATCTTACTCAAAAAGAAAGAAAGTGAGATACTTTTGTTAGACGATCTACTATCACCTAAACTATATCTTGACCAGTCGATGATCTAGGTAAACCAATCATAAAGTCCATCGTGATGTGTTTCCACTTTCATTCTGGAATAGGAAGAGGCTGCAATAATCCTGCCGGTCTCTATTGTTCTACCTTTACTTACTAACATATCATACATTGCAATATGAGGCGTGCTATTTTCCTCTTCATTCTGTTCCACCAAAAGTGTTGCTTGATATCCTTGTACATCTTCGTGCCCCTCGGTTAAATGAAATACTAGGAACTATATGCTTCAGTCATAACTTCTTGTCGAATATCCTCGCTTGGTACGCATAGACGATTCCCAAACCTTAGCGTTCCATCCACATGTATTGTCAACTCCTTCTGAAGGCCTGACTCATATTCTTCTCGTAGCTTTTGAGTCATCGGATCCTCTGCTTGAGCTAACTTGATTCTATCTACAAAAGTTTACTGAATCTATAGGCTAGCCTAAACTCCTGTACTCTGTGGGAGTACTATCTCGATATCCATCTCTCGTAAGTCTTCTAGAATATACTTCTGAGTAGTCAACATAAATTTCCCATATCTTATGCCAAGTACATCAGCTACTACATTAGCCTTACCTGGATGGTAATGAAGTTTTACATTATAATCTTTCAATAACTCTAGCTACCTTCTCTACCTCATGTTCAGGTCCTTCTGCGTAAACACATACTTCAATCTCTTATGGTCCATGAATTTTTCTACTCGATAGCCATATAAGTAGTGTCCCGATAGCTTAAGTGCAAACACTACTACTGCTAACTCCAAATCATGAGTTGGATAGTTCTTCTCGTGATCTCTGAGCTGCTTAGAAGCATAAGCTATCACTCTTCCTTGTTGCATCAAAATATATCAAAGTCCCTTGCCAAATGATCATAGTACACTGTGAATCCTTCGGATCCTACTGGAAGAGTAAGGATTGGTATAGAGATTAACTTTTTCTTCAACTCTTCAAAGGCTACCTGAAATTCTGTCGACCAAACAAATTTAACTTCCTTCCGCATCAACCGAGTCAATGGTGCCGAGATCTTAGAAAAATCTGACATAAATCTCCTATAGTATCCTGCGAAGCCCAGAAAACTATGTACTTCTGCTATTGTCTTCAAAACTGGCATATTCTCTAATGCATCTACCTTCTTAGTATCAATTAACACTCCTGCTCTAGAAATAATATGCTCAAGAAAAGATATACGATCCAGCCAAAACTCACACTTACTAAGATTTGCATATAACTAGTGCTCTCTAAAAGTTTACAGAACTATCCTGAGATGTTCTTCATGCTCCTCCTCATTACGAGAATACACCAAGATGTGATCGATGAATACTACCATAAGTTGGTCTAAGTAAGGCATAAAAATATGGTTCATCAAGTCAATGAATACCGCTGAAGAATTAGTTAGTCCGAATAGAATAACGAAGAATTCGTAATACCCATATCGTGACCTAAATTTTTTCTTTGGTATATCATGCTCCCGGACTCGCACCTGATGATATCCTGATCATAAATTTATCTTGGAGAAGACTCTTGCTCCATTTAATTGGTGAAACAAATCAGCAATCCTTGGTAATGGGTACTTGTTCTTTACGGTCACGACATTTAATCGCTTGTAATCCATACATAGCCATGTCGATCCATCCTTCTTCTTCTCCAATATTGCTGGTGCTCCCCATGGGGATCCACTGGTCCAAATTATTTTTTCTTCTTTAGTTCTTCCACGTGTCGATATAACTATTTAAGCTCTGATGGTGACATTAGTTATACCTTCTGGGATACTTGTTCTGCTCCTGGCATTAACTCTATACAAAACTCTATTGCTCTAACTAGGGGTAATCCAGAAAGTTCGTTGGGAAATATGTCCATGAACTCTTCAACTATCTTGGGCAGCGGGTCTTCTCCCCTTGCTACTGTTGCGACTCCTCCCTTATGCCGGTCGCTTGTTATTATGCTAAGGACAAACTCTTCTAGACAAAAATTCTAAAAAATACTCTACCCTCATGGCAGTCTATCATTGCATGACTATCTCTCAACTAGTCAATGCCTAAGATAATGTCAAAGTTACCTATAGGGAACTCGATCAACTTTGTAGGTAATAAATGTCCATATACTACGACTAGACATGCAAGGCACACCCTACTAACTTCTACGATCCCATTGCCAGTAAGTATATTCAGCCTCGCTGGGAATGCCTCAAACTTTAATCCAATATATTTTGTATATTGTGCAGATATAAATGAGTGCGAAGCTCCAGAATTAATTAAAGCTATGGCAGAAAAGGTTATTATGAAAATATTACCTGCTACTACGTCGGGCGATGCTATAGCTTCCTCCAAAGACAAGGTGTGTGCTTGCCCTTGGCCTTGTTGAGCTCCCTGCTGCTGTCTTCCTAGCTGCCATAGTTGTGGCCCCTAATGATTCTACTATTCCTGCATATAAAGTTGGGCCTGCTTCCGCAACGAACGCTGAGCGAATAGCCATACTACTACTATTGGTCCTCCTGGCTGTACTGCCCTCGGAGCTGGCAATGCAAAAAATTATTCTACTGGCCCTTCTGGATTTTACATCAATGGGCACATGGCAACCTAGTGATCTGGGTCCTATATCTCAAAATATCTCAAAATAGAAGGTTAGCTGCCCGACAAATATCCCGGGTATGACCTTCCATGCCACAGTACATACAACCTGTCGATGCTTCCCGTCGTTGTTGTTGCTGCTGCTGCTGCTGTTGCTGCCTCGTCTGCTGTTGCTGAGTTGGTGCCATCATTGTCGAGGCCACTGTCCTCTTCTGTGTCACGTCATGGATACGAATGCCAGGGGATGGTGCTAACGTTCACGGTACTGGTCCTCCCTCATTATTCTATCCATGAGGTCTCTTCCGATATACTCTTCTAGATGCCATCCTCTGGGAAGTAAGCTCAACCCTCATAGTGCTATCAATACTGCCTAGAATTTCTTGTAGTCGTGCACCTCTACCATGTGTAAGATTTCTAAGTGAAGCCCTGTTGGAACCTCAACTTAGTCGGCAAAATTCTATCGTATAGCCGTCTACTGTCCTTCCAGCTTGCTTGAGGTTAATGAACCTTTGTTGCAACTCATACTGAGCTATAATCCCGAAGTACTTTGCCCTGAAATGGGCCCTGAAATCCTTCCATGAAATAGAACTCCTCAATTCTACCTCCATCGTGGCCTACTAATCTCTTACCATATCTTGGAGTTGCAGGCAAACCAGGTCAACTTGTTCCTTGGCCAAAACTTTAGCTGCTGTCAGAATGGTCTTAATATCCTAGAGCCAATCGTTTGTCGTAATTGCATCCTCTGTGCCATTGAAGTATTTGGGATTTAGTCCAGAAAATCTAACAGATGGCCGAGAATCTGTTCTCTTGCCTCGTTCTAGTGTTGCTGCAATCCTTGGTTAAATAGAATATTTTGTTCATGTTGTTGGAACTATTGTTGCTGTTATTGTTGTTGTTATTGTTGTTGTTGTTGTTGTTGCACCACAATCTAGTATTGTTGGGCAGCCAACAATCTAGGGATAATCTTTAGCAACTATGGGTTATCGATTACTGTCGGCACTATGGGAGGTACGAGAATACCTAGAGCCAGTGGCTCAGTCCCAATCATCGTGGGCTCAAATCGGATCCTTGGGTAGGATTCCATATGATTTTGTTCCCCTAGCAACTCTACCTCTCTTGTTGCTGCAGCATCGAGGGAAGGAGAAGCCCTATAAAAGACATAAGAAATATTAAGTACAGAATGAGAAGGAAGAAGGAAGCGATCAATCTGGAAGAATTCAAGTTATCGAAAAGGACGAATTTAGGAATTCAAGATGGATCATGTTTGATTGAGACTCCAATTACCAAGATACCCCACTAGTCTGAAGAGCAAACCTGCATGGGCCATTACTAAAACCTTGTCACACCCCAGTATTGGAATACAAAGATGGATGAGGCCAGCTATCCCGTACAAGGTGCTATACGTCGTACGACAGTCACAGCTGTATAAGAAAAATAGGTGTATACTACAATCAAGTTTTCTATGGTCAAGAACTTCTATGTCTCAATCATTCAAACAAGAAACAGTAAGTATAGAGCATAAATTATAAAACAATAAAGCATCCCAAACGCTTTCTCAAAATATTTTGGAGACCTACTGTGCAAAATAAGAAGTTGAAAGAGTAACAAGAGTACATGACGGTGATCAGCTGTAGTCTGATTTAATTCAATCATGTAAGGAAACTAATGTCGAAACGAGCCGGCTAACAGGTGTCGGTGGCTAAATGCCAAAAAGAAGTAAATATGCAATGACCAGTAGGGAAGAATAAAACCTACTCGCTATCCCCTGCGACTATGTTCCTAGTATACGCCATGAGTTGGAGGAAGGTATGCTAGATGCTCGATTGCTATCTCAAAACCTGGCCATGCAAAACCAGTGGGATTAGATCCCAAATAACAAGTACCACAAAGGAAGCACAAAATGAAGAAATAAAAATCCAAGGAAAACAAATAATTATACATAGGTTCAGTGTCGTAATTTAGGTCCATGGCATATCCTAGCACAAAGGCCCAACCCTACAACTAAAAAAGGACAAGGGATGAACTATCACACTATGATAGTCCATTTTCCTGGGCTACTAACCGAATAATACAATTACAACAAAGTCCATTTTCTTAAATCGGTCAATCATTTGTACGACTTGATATTTTTGTGGAGTCTAAAGTTATCTCAGAAATAATGCATAATAAGTATCCTTAGATCACTCCAGTGCCAAACATGAGCTAACCGAACCAATAGATAAAGAAAAATATGCACTTGTAGGATGCACCAGTCCCTCGTAGGCCCACTGTGCTAAAAACACAATATTAACGGTCCCAGTATTACTATAGTAAAACAGTGGCTTGGCATAATAATAGTTCAGATACTGCAGTCTACTAAGGCATACGATATACAATATCTGTTGTGGCCAGCCCACAACGCACTTAGAATAAATTTTTGTGGGAAGGTTCATTGGCATGATTTGAGGATACCGTTCCCTCGAAGGATACTACCACTTTTAGTAACCTAATTAGCCCTATGTTGTGTTCGAAATCTTAAGACGTAGTCACATGAGAATTTTTCTAAAGATGTCGGTACAAGCACGCTAGATACGAATCTATGGAAGTCAAATCTGGATTCACCCGAGCGTGTATGCAACATTCAGACAATTAATATACTAGCCACACTTTGGTAGATGACTCGCTTATTATGCCCATGCTGGGAAAATAATATTATATTTATAATATTACACGTTCAATAATTTGGAGGCATTCTCAATGCATAACCCAAATATAATCACTTAACACCTGACACAATGTGTCGCACATCGGCACACATTAAATTATGAGCAATTATTAGGCAATAGTGGTATTAGTACGGATACAGTATTCAAGTCCAATTACAAATTAAATATTAGGTCACATGAATTAAGAAAATATTCAATCAAAATTAGCAAGACCGTATGGATCTTTAGGCCGTATGGGAAGTCAGGCAGCATGACAATCCTGGCCGCATATAAAGTCAGGCCATATATGAAGTCAGGGCCGCATATGAATTATTGTCGTATATAAATTATTTTTGCATATAAAGTCAGGACGCATGAACCACTTGGCCGCATGACAAGTCCTAGTCGCATATGAAGTCAGGTCGCATGAACAACTTGGCCACATGCAAGTCTTGGCCGCATATGAAGTCAGGCCTCATGAACCACTTGGCCGCATGCTCAGGCTCAAGGTCTACTACTTGGGACAAGTGATAAAGTGACGGACAAGAAATAAAGTGTCAGTGATATGACATCAAGTGTCTGATATGACAAGCCATAAAGTGTGTCAAAAAGAAAAGGCATAACCATAGAAATAAGTGCCAACAGTTCAGAGCCATGCATCCAAGAAAATAGTGGTCGCATGCTCTCCATGCCGCAAGGAGTTCGATGCCACTTGGAGGTCTCTTGGACTTAGAAAATTTCTTATTCGTTCAGCGAGTGAAAACACATGGTGTTCAAGGACACTTGTATAAATCAGCAGTCATGCGTCCAACAAGATGGACGCATGCTGTCAGTATTCGACAAGAGTTTAGGCTTCATAACCCTCTCAGGCCGCAGAGCACTCTCAGCTGCATATCTCACTAGCCGCATGCGAACTTTGTCTTCTCCAATAGCATGTTTGGCCATGGCAGAAAAGCTCTACAAACTGAAATCTTGTTTTGTTTATAAAATCATCTTTTTATCCAAATCGAGTGAACCAAAAGCCAAAACTCTTGAAATTGAAATATCTATCATGTAGCACAAACTGGTTTTTAAAGACACAAATTTAATAGATCAAAACCAATAAAAACTCATAAAACCCATAAAAACCCTAAGTTTAGAAAAGTAGATATATACTAAACCACCCATCAAAACAAAAAACTCCAAGAACTTAAAGTGCTTATAAACACATAACAAATATAATGGAACAATAATATAGAGGATTTCTTAATTTATCATGCAAGGTGTACTTGCCTATGGAAAATGGGGAGAGAAAACTAAAGAGAGAGTGAGAAAATAAAGAAGTGAAAAGCGAGAGAGAAAATGTTGGGTTATATTTAGTAGTGTTGAGGGTTGAACAAAGGGTTCTCATGACTTGAACCAACCCACAAAATAAGCCATAAGCAAGGTTAAACCAAAGAATGGGTCTAGTCTCAATGCGCATGCAGCCGGGCTAAAATAAAAATACGTTCAAAATACGTATATCAGGAATGGAGAGTGACATATTACAAGTTATAAGTCCATTAAAAAATTAAGCATGGGTCATTGGATATGCTGTGTTCCAGTCTCTGCAGAGTGAGAGCTCCTCTCGGGCCAGTCAGTATGGGGTAAAAGAGAGTGTCGCTGAGTCTTCGCCCGCCACAACGTTCTCTTCCATGGCCGCTTGGATGAACGAATTTTTTGTACAGGCCGCTAACGGAAGAGGAAAATATGGATGCATCTACGGCACCAGCTCTTTGGTGTCGCAGATATCGAAATACGCGAGACCCCCACCACCGGCATCTTTTGTTGTGGCACAACCTCATAGGATAGACCAACTTGTTACGGTGATGACCATATTACAGGCTATAATGGTGGGTATTCAGGAGTCGATCAGCAGCTTGATGAGACCTCTACCGTCGGTGTCCTCTACTCCTCCCGCTACTGCTTCTCGCCCTATTCTATCTGCTGACGCAGTAATGAGACTCCTAAGTTTATTCCCACCGGAGGCGTTAGGTTCACTACCATGTGAATTAGTGAATAAAATTTCTTCGGACGTCCTTGAACGTTTGCGTGACCAGAGGACACCGTCAGATCGGTGATTTTTTATATTTGATATTTATTTGTGTTATAGTAATCGTGAACTTATGGATATTATTTATTTGTGTTATCATGGTCGCAGACTTGTGGATGTTGTTCATGTACTTTGATTATTTTATTTGGACTTGTGGTCATAGACTTGTGGATGTTGTTCATGTATGAGATTGATTTTATTATGTTAATTATATGTCTTTTCTGAATTATGTGTCGTATGTGTTTCCAGCATGCGTTTGTGCCATTGAAGGTACGATTGGATGAGAATTCTAGAGCGGGTTGCGCTGGGTGGTTGATATATTGATAGTATTTAACATATTTTTATATAAACCAAATATGCTGGGATACTGTATTTAAAAGTTTTTTTTTGCGGTTATGTGCACATTAGTGACGAACATACTTCGACTTAGTGGCTACCTACGACGTACTTGTGATACTATAGCGACGGATACAACAGTCGCCAAGTAAATTTTTATTCTTCGGCGATGGATTACCGACACAAGTCGACGGATAGGCGAATTCCTTCCGATAGTAAGTAATGTCGTTATTCTGTCGCCAACTTGAGTATCCGAATTTTTTAGTATCAGAAACATAAATAATGTCGCCATAACGTCGTTAAACCGATGCCATTTTTTGACGCAAATTCGTCGCTATCTAGACGTCATTATAAACTAAATTATTATCGCATATACGTCGCCAAAGAGCCGCTTAATGAATCCCTTGCTAAAATATCTTGTAGACGTCAACTAAATTAATGTCGCAATTACCCCAGTTTATAGTAAAAAAATTGACTGATTGGCGATGAAATTTCTTAGCGATGTGTCATTTACCGATGGGTATTTTTCGTCTAAATACCGTCGTCGGGTAGTCGCTAATACTAAATAGCGACATTTTAGCGACAAAAAATGATCGTCGTTATTCCTCTGTCTTTTAGTAGTGTATCCACATGTACGGGCTGTAAGTTAGCAAAACACATATCCCTACATTTTTCTAAGAGTTTATCTAAATCTAGTAGTATTTTTGTATTAGTTCATTCTGACATATGGAGATCTGCTCCTTTCTCATCTATGAGTGATTTTCTCTACTATGTGAGCTTTATTGATGATTACACTCGTTATACATAGGTATATCTTATGCGTCACCATTCTGATCTTTTAATAATTTATAGGACGTTTACTGCTATGATTCTCCGTCAATTCAATGCTAGGATTAAAACTTTTTGTTCTGATTGTGCTAGTGAGTATTTTATCCAATTCGATGCGATCTATCTTACAATCTTATGGCACCCTTTTTCAACAATCCTGCCCTTATACTGATGAACAAAATAGGATAGTCGAGCGCAAACATCGTCATATTCTTGAAATTGCTCATGCTCTCTTGTTATCCTCTTATGTTCCTTAAAAGTTTTGGGCAGAAGTCATTGTTACTTCGGTTGATCTTATCAATATCGCTCCTTCATCTGTTTTATCTGGTAGGATACCTCATAAGAGACTTTATTCGTTTCCTCCTGATTACAGTATGCTCCAAAAAAAATTGTACTTGTTTTGTCCTTCTTTCTTAGACAGAGCGCACAAGGCTGACAGCCTGATCAACCAAGTACTTCTTACTTCATTTTAGTTTCGAGCACAAGGGATATCGTTGTTATGATCCCTTGGCCCATCGTCTTCGTATATCTTGTTATGTTACCTTTCTAGATGTCTTTCCATATTTTACTATCCCACCTCCAGATATTCATTTTTTGTTCCCACCAGCTCCGTCATCTAGTGTTTCTATTAATCCTACTACTTTGCTTCCATCTCCTGGTACAACTCCTCCTACGATGCCTCCGTCGCTAACTCACGAGGATCCTTCACAAATTCTACCAGCCCCCGCTATACCATCTTCTACACCATCCATGCCTCCAACATAACCTCTTCGCCAGTCCCAACATACTTATCGGCCTCCTTCATAATTTACTCCCGATCATTCTGGTCCACCGGACAAGTTTGGTTTTGCCACCTTAGTCTCATATTCTCCACAGTTCTATTGATATCTTACTGATATCCATATTACACGATAGTCTAATTCTTATCAAGAGGTTGTTTAGTACCCATAGTGGCAAGAGCCTATGCTGTGGAGTTTTGAGCATTTCAGCAGACAAGTACTTGGGATGTTATTCCACTTCCAGACGGGGTCTAGCCTGTTAATTGCATGTAGAACTTCAAGATCAAGTATCAACCTGATGGATCCATTGAGTGACACAAGACTCAACTTGTTGCCCGAGGTTTTACACAGGAGCATGAGATTGACTATGATAAGACCTATGCACCTGTTGCTCAAATGACACAGTTCATACATTACTAGCTTTTGTTGCTGCTTGTCAGTAGCCACTCTATCAGATCGATGTGAAGATTATGGTTATTTATCCGAGATTGTCTATATGGAGCCCCCTCTAGGTCTTTCTTCTCTGTTAGGGCATGTTTGTCACATTCGTCGTGCTATCTATAGTCCCAAGCAAGCTCCCCGAGCTTGGTTTGAGTATTATTGGAGTGCTATTTGTGAGGCAGGTTTTCAGTAGTGTTCTCAGGATCATTCTATTTTTGTACTGTCGTCATCGTAGGGACGAGTTCTTCTTTTACTCTATGTGGATGACATAATTTTGACCTGTGATAATTCAACAAGAATTGCAGCTACTCAGAGATACCTTTATCAGCAATTTCAAATGAAAGACCTTGGCAATCTTCGATATTTTCTTGTACTCGAGATTGTACAAGGTAAGAGAGGGATACTTGTTTCTTATCAGAAATATACTTTGAATTTTATTTTGTCTGTTGGTCTATCGGATAGTCGCACACTAGATACTCCTTTAGCGCTTCATGTGAAGCTTCGTCCCACAAATGGTGATCCTTTCACAGATCCTACTCGCTTGAGGTGGCTAGTTGGTCAACTTGTGTGTGTTTATTTGACCAGGCCAGATATTTTTCATGCACATAGTATTGTTAGCCAGTTCTTTTCAGCGTCTCGATCAGCTTACTATAGTGCATACTCCGGATTCTCTGTTATCTTCAGGGTTCTATTATGAGCTTATTATTTATGTCTTCTATATCTACTCTGGAGCATTGAACATTTTTTGATGCATATTGGACAGGAGATCCGACCACTAGATGATCTACAACAGGATTCTATTTTTTTTGGTGATTCATTGATCTCATGGCGAAGTAAGAAATAAGAAGTTGTTGCATGTTCTTCTACCGAGGCAAAGTATAGAGGTATGATTGCCACCACTAGGGAGATCGTCCATCTACGTAGACTTCTCTCGGATATGGACATTGCTCCTACAGGACATAGCTACACCTCTTTATTATAACAACAAGATTGCTATACAAATTATAAACAATCCTGTTTTTCATGAACGGACAAAGTATATTTAAATAGATTTTTACTTCGTCCGCCAGCATTTTTTGAAAGACACTATTTCTCTACCACATGTGACTTCAGTTGATCAGCTGACATATTTCTTTACCAAGTTACACCCCATACTGCGATTTTAGTTTCTATTGGGCAAACTCATGTTATTTGACCCACCATGAGTTTGAAGGGGGGTGTTAAGGTTAATTATCTTTATGATTAGATATTAATTAGATTTATGATTAGATTCTCTCTCCTATATGGATACATATTTCTTCTCCTACTCCTATACCAATATGAATCCGTTCTTCTGCTATGTATATTCATAGTTGTAAGACTTTTTATATCATCCATTAATAAAAACAATATTGTTGATTTGTTTCAATAATAGATGCATGCGAACAATTACATAAGGCAGTACTCATCAAAATTGAAACTATGTGTGTTAGCTTCATTTGGAGAAGGAGAATTCATGCTATTATTTGGTTTTCTTTGTGCAAACCTAAAGTAGAAGGGAAATTCATGCTAGATTACTTATGCAATTCATAGAGGAAGTTGTAGGATTTGAAGGAAGCTTTCTCTGTGAAGCTCCTAAGTAATCTAGTCATTAATAATACCATATGGGCCAAGTGGATAACTAATAGATATATTACGGGAATAGAAATTGGGACCATATGGATATGGGCCAAGTGTATTACTAATAGATTTATGCATAAGCAGATTCTAATATATAAGATAGCAGACTAATATTGATGCCACATCCATAATATACTTGAAAAGAAGAAAAATGTATGTTTTTTTTTTTTCCTTTCTATATTATCATTACAATAGTACTGTTCGTTGTTAAATCAACCTCTTGTCCCCAAGTATGCCGGTTTCCTTGAACATTGGTTCTAATGATGATTATAACTAATCACAAGTTGAAATTTTTTTTCTTTTTTTCTTTTTTTTGCCCATTCTCCTTTGCTCCGTTCCTGTAAGTCTACCTAGCAACTGAATTATAGGAGACATAATATGCTATTCATGTGAGGCCCCTGATACTCAAATGCATAGCTATTGTGCACACCTGCAATCACCTATATACACACTTACACACGGATAACATACTAACACATGTGAGGCCTCCGATACTCAAATGCATAGTATGCTGATACTCAAATGTATATCTCCACACACACAAACAAAGCTAGAGAACAAAAAATTACTCAGGATAAAACAAGAGTATCGGTACCATGTCAAATCAGGCTTCATACAGATCAAAACCAACAATCAATTTATAGAGGAATTTTCAGCAAACACCTAACATGCCATTTTTCTCAATGCTACTTCTCCCCTCTCGGAAGTACCTAAAAGATTAAAATGACAAAAAATTTAGATTTAGACTATATCTTTATCGCTCATTGAAAGAGCGGAGGCCGTAGGCAGAGGAGTAGGAGGAGGAGGAGGAGGGCCCACGGGAACGGGCACGGAGGAGGAGCAGGCAGCACCGAAGAGGCGGAGGAGAAGCAGGGTACAGAGGAGGAGGACGTGGACGAGAGAGCGAGAGACGAAAAACTCTGCTAGAAAGAAAGAGGATCGGGTTTGTTCGGATGTTATAAAAATAAGGATAGTACTGGACGAAGTCGTTGTGGTGTCCACGACCATCGCATGATAAATTAATAAAATACGTCGCTAGCTAGTCGCATAGTGTCCCTGCGTGTGTTCCCGAGGTAAACTGCCTAAAATAGTGGAGCCTAACCGACGGAAGGACGACGTCCATGCATTTAATATCTGATATACCAAACATTGGTCGTCTGTTCGACGTTGGTGGGTCGCTATTGGGAGACGATCTCGTCTGTCGCTAATATTCCGTCACTGATAAGCAGTATTTTAGTAGTGTTTGCTTATCCATAGTTAGGCTACTATGTAACAATATCAAAGCATATCGATGTTGTAGTGATCTTATGTGAAAAGATCAATCGGAGGGGGCGTAAAATTAATCTCCTTTTAGATTGTAATGATATCATTTATCAGATTTGGGTGATTTTTTCAGAATATTTAGCCACAAGGTTGTAGTTCATCTTGGCAACTATTTTCTTCCATCTTTGCTGCTCCTCATTCTTACACATATTATCATGTTGATCCACGACAAATGAGATGTTACTTTCCAAATAATATCTATATATATATATACTGCAAATATCATGACAAATGGCCGAAACAAAGAAAGGAAGGAGTGGTATAAAATTCCATAAATCTTTATTTTGTATATTTCATAAGTATTATTACAAAAATAGAAAGCTGATCTTAAGAAAATTCATGGTAGACATTACTCTAATTTATCGGTCTGCAAGTATCAATAACCAAATTCAAAGGGCATATTAATAGAGAGAGAGATTTGAAAGGAGAATTGAAACTTCCATCACACAGTCTTCTCTCGATCATGCCATTATCTATAATATTAAGCAGACTCTATTTATTACGTAAACCGGAGGACGAAGGTCGACACCTTAGTTGGTAGCTTCAGAATTCCACATAGCTTGACGCATCTTGCCATACTCTACAAACTTTTCAGGTTCTGGCAGTACATCTTTCACTGCTTCAGCCGAGTAAAACCTTTCTGCCCAACCCTTCAATCTAGGTGTCTTCTCTTTGCCGAAAACTGTTCGGCCATTCAATTCTTCGACAGCCGCAAACCATCCAAGGAAGCAACCGAGAGCAATGTCAAGATATCCAATAGTTTCCCCTCCGAAGAAACCCTTTCCTTTGGAACATTTCTTGAACGCTTCCTCTAACAGCTGCAGCGCGCTAGCGAATTGCTCTGCTGCTTCTGTCTTGGCTGCCTCGGTTTTCGCTTTTATAGTCTCAAACATAAAAGGAAACAACTGACAAAACAAAACAAAATTAATTGAAGGTTGTTAGTTTTGCTCCAGAGGTGTTCCTTAAACCACTTCTCTAATTGCTATGTATAAAACTTATTTTACCTTGTCGTCGATGTACGCAGCCCAGAAGCGAGCAATGGCACGTTCGTAGGGGTCCGATGGAAGGATGGAGGGTCCTGTTGTGTCCCAAACATCATCAATGTACTGGACAATGATCATGGACTCACATATCGACTTCCCACCGTGAATGAGGACCGGCATCTTCTTGTACACGGGGTTCGACTTGAGGAGGAGCTCGCTCTTCTTACCAAAAGCTTCCTCCAAGAACACATATCGAATTCCTTTGAGATTCAGCGCGATCCTCGCCCTGATCACAAAGGGGCTCAATGGCCTTCCCAACAGCTTCAACTCCTCTCCTGTTCCTGAAATTGCCATTTACAATTAATGAGTGGAATGAAAATATTTGTATGTGTTTGACAAGGGATACTCATACACCAGACTGAGTGTATATGTATATATAAAAGAGATTTCAAACTATTGGGGAAGAAGTTGATTGCTGCAGGTCTACCACAATATTCAAATATTAACATATCGTCACCACCTACGTCAGTTAACAACAGGTTACCACAATATTCAATATTAACAAATCGTCACCAACTTTGTCAGTTAACAGGTTACGAATTGGATTACGTTTTAGTTAAAGTTTGTTTGCTACTATCTTCTTTGTTTCAATTTTTAACATTACTGTGGACGGGTCTGGAACTCTTTGAATGGGCTGCAGAGAGAGTCTTAACTGGCCGGAATAATCCGGAACTCCCCAAATGGCAAGACAATATGTTACTAATATTAATTAGAGAACAAAACAACATTCCTCCTGATAAGGAAACACCAACCAAGTAACTGTTGTTAATATATATATATATATATATATATATATATATATATATATATATATATATGTGTGTGTCACTTCTGCAGGCGGTCGAGGCACACGATCGATAATTGTCGTCTGAGACTTGGGTTATGCTTAGTTTGCGGCGAATCAAACCATGGAGTTCGTGACTGTCCGTTGTGTCATGATCGCCGCCCCTAACATAATGTTTCATAACTGTAGGTTCTATTCCTAAGTTTCGTAGACGAAACATCCAATTAGTTGGGTAGGATGTGGTGCCCCGTTCCCCCTAATCGGGAAGTGCGGCTAAGAAATACAAGACGGTATCGTTCGATCGTGGTAGATTGAAACAAGAACACATCCTCTTTATGGATTTACTTTTTCGGAATCGATTCCCATATTCAGTGCACCGTTTTCCTTCTCCCTTCCAACCAACTAGTGAGTGGCTTATATTCAATTCAGTTGGTCCTTCTTCCAAGCCTTCACTCCTAAAAATCTTACATTTTTGTTGCCCCGATCAAACGATACCAAGTAATAACTAAAAGTTGTCAAGATAAAAAGGGAATAGACTTGGATTGTTATGCTTGTCATTCAACTTGGGAACGATTACTTATACTACATGCTTGTTCGTTTGGAAATGTTCATCATATGCATAAATACAAGTTAGAATGTATACTTCTTGTTTAAAATGTGCTATGTATAGAACTCATCCTGCCATGCTTCAAACTGTTCAGGGAGGCTATGCAAAATGAATCATGTAGTGCTACTTGTCTTGTACTCGTGTTGCCTCAACTACATGAACTGTTAACTTAGTAAACATACCGTTTGATCACGGACAACTTGTGCACAAGGTCATTGGTTCCAGCGGATAGTCGCTGGGGCACTGGCACTGATCCGACCCGGGCGAAACTCTATTGTATAGTCTATTGTTCTGGACGAGATGGCTTGTAGCGCTCATTGTACTTTCGCTACAAACCATTCTCGCTAGTTACTAGTGTCCATTTACGCCAGTGATCCCCACGTATATTTAAACCTGTTGCAAGCTAACTTGTGTCTAAGTGGCGGGGAAGGCATGGTAAGTATTGTGCAGGTGGTTCAGACGGACAGGTAAAAGCCACCGAACGGTGGCAAGTTCATTTCAGTAGTTTATATATATACTGCTGCTTGTAAAATGAACTAAGACAAGATAGAAAGACCACAAATAATATGCAAGCTTCATATAATCAACGTATTGATTGGTATAGTTGGGTCAACTCACCTTCACCAGTACATTTCGATGTACTTACCCTCGTTGAAACAGATTCCCCGTACTAAGGATTGCCGAGCGAGGAGCTGAAGTCGTCTTCCCGATCCAGTCCAGCTGTCGGCGTGTTCAGATCGCGCCTTTGAAGCATTTTGAAGCAAGACCTAGCAACCCAGACACAATGCAGCTCAGAGGGAAAGTCGTCATCCCTCCATGAGGTCTTTACATTTTGAAGTTTAGTAAAGGGATGCAATGTACATGACTGCTATCTCATTTGGTGTCAATACTTTTATAAGCCCGTGCGGCAATTAGCTGACTCGTTCAAGAGTTTGTAATAGATGTTCATTATCAATAAAGAGAACTTTTCCATATTTCAAATCTGTGTTTCAATTTATCTGCATACTTTGAATATGTGCTCGTTATGCAAAAATCATTTAGCCTTGTGCGGTACGTAACCTAGGCCCGCACGGCGGTCACGCCCGGGGGACGACTATCGATTCCTCGGAATCAGGACGTGACATGTTGGTATATATATATATATAATATTTTCCAAAAATTTGATAAGCAAAGAAAAAAATATATTATCGGACTCCGGAGAAGTCGTGCAGATTTCTTGAATCTCACTTAGTAGCTATTGTCTTTGTCAGAAGAAGTGCTCGATGGACTATGCCTTGAATCAGGCTTCTTTTACCAGATTCAAAAAATTGCACACATAGTACGCTAGAGGTTCTGGATCTAACTGGTGGCGCTTTTGGTTGGCCATGCACACTTATTCCAAATTTATCAAAGTTGTCTGGGATCGCCCTGTCCCATAGTCGCGGCCTTCACGACCTCTTATATAGGTAAGTTCTTAAGAGTTGGTGATAGGTGTCAACCCCACATATTAGCTTGGACCTATTAAGAATTTTAAAACTCATCATAATCATATCACTCAAGAACACTGTTACCAAAGGGATGGAGAATCATTGTACGCATGTACAACCACTTGGGCATTATTGTAATAAGATATTAGTTTTGAGTCAGTGTTCCATAAAAGTCACATAAGTCCATCTTCTTCCTACCCATTAAACCGGCTTCTTGGGTTCTCCAGTCAGACTCGGTTGGGTTGCCACTACTTGTGACTTTACTTATGGGATTAACCCGATCTCCCTCGATGATTCTAGGATCAAAGTCCTAAACAGACCCTTCGTCAAGTAGTGTACAAGGTTCTTTTCTGACTTTATATAGTCAAGAACTACATATTTGCCCAATAGGCTCTTTATAGACTTGAAGCGCAATTGCAGTTGCCTGTTCATCTTAGCATTCATAGGATTATGTTTTAATAGTTCTATAACAAATTTATTATCACAGTTTATAGAAATTGTAGGAATATGACTAATAGAAATAGGTATATGCATAATAAGGTTTCTTAGCCATTAGACTTCTGTACATGTAGTGTCCAAGGCTATCATTTCGGAGTCCATTATACTCCTAGCTATGATAGTTTGTTTACATGAGCACCAGGAGATTGCAGCTCCTCCTAGAGTAAAAATATATCCGGTAGTGGATTTTACATCATGTGAGTCAGTTACCCAGTTTGCATCTGAATAACCTTCTATGATATCAGCGTGTCTAGAATAGTACAACATATAATCTAGAGTACACCTGAGATATCTAAATAGTCTTTCTAATACTATCCAATGTAACTGATTTGGGTTACTAGTATATCTACTTAGTCTCCCAATAGCAAATGCAATATCAGGTTTGGTCATGTTTGATATATACATGAGAGAACCTATTATCTGTGAATATTTGTGTTGTTCCATGGGAGAACCCTCATTCTTCTTGAGGACAACACTACCGTCAAAAGGAGTAAGGGCAAATTTCTTATCAAAATACTTAAAAAAAATTAACATTTTCTCGATAGAGTGTGCTAAGGATAGAGTATAGCCCTCCTTGTATTTAGACAGCTGCATGCCCAGAATCAAGTTGGCTTCACCTAGGTCTTTCATATCAAACTGGCTGGATAAGTAGTTCTTGGTATTAATTATCAATTCCAGTGATGATCCAAGAATAAGAATGTCATCTACATACAAACACAAGATGACACAACTTTCATCTATAATTTTGCAGTATATACATTTGTCATACTCATTTGGCACGAAACCATATTCTGAAATGACTATGTCAAATTTGTTGTGCCATTGCTTGGGAGCTTGCTTTAGGCCATAAAGAGATTTAACTAATCTACAAACTTTTTTCTTGGCCTTTAGCAATGAAACCTTCAGGTTGCTCCATGTAGATTTCTTTCTCTATGTCCCCATTTAGAAATGATGTCTTTACATCCATTTAATGGATTAACATATTATGAATGGATGCTAAGGCTATAAGAGTTTTGATAGAGGTGATCCTAACTATAGGTGAGCAGGTATCAAAATAATCTAATCCCTTTTTTTGGGTAAAACCTTTGGCAACTAATCTAGCCTTATATTTCTCTATAGTACCATCGTCTTTAAGTTTCTTTTTGAATATCCACTTACAACCTATGGGTTTACTACCTAAAGCTAGGTTTGCTAGAAACCAAGTACTGTTCTTCGTGATGGAGTTATACTCACTGTTAATGCTTCTTTCCAGAAAGGGGCATCAGGAGAAGATATTGCTTCGTCGTAAGTTGAGGGATCACCCTCTATCAAAAAAGTGAAGAAACCTTATCCTAAGTTCTTTTCTATTCTTTCTCTTTTACTCCTTCTAGGTTCTATATTTTCTTCGGGTTGCGAACTAGATATTTGAACATGAGAGCTAGTGGATGGAGTAAGAGAAGAGTTGGAGGACGAGAAAACAATTCTATCTTTGAAAGGATATTTATATTCTCAAAGTAAACTTTATCTCTTGCCTCTATAATAGTATTGTTAGAGATTTTATTTACTTCTGAGTGAGTAACAAGAAATCTATTGGCATTGCTGTCTTGGGCATATCCTATGAATACAGCATCCATAATCTTAGGTTAAATCTTTCTATTTTTAGGTTCAGGAATTCCTACTTTAGCCAGACATCGCCAAACTTTGAGATAAATGGATCCTAGGATCTCCATATTTCCATAATTCATAGGGAGTCTTATCGTTAGACTTACTAGAGTCATTCTTAGAAAATAAAAAGTCCATCTCTTACAAATTAGTTTCCAATAAAAGAGTCATTCTTAGAAAATACTACTTAATTTGCCTCCATAACAATATTGTACCTTGAAGCTATAAGAAGAGACCACTAACTAAATTTCTTCTGATAGACGACACATGTAACACATTATAAAGAGTCAGAGTTTTTTCTGATGTCATCTTTGGATCTGTTCTTTCTCTTTCTATAATCTGTGACGCTGAGCCATCTCCTAGAGTTACACCTCCTCCACCTGATTCCTGATAGTTTAAAAAATAAGAGCAATCAAAGAAAACATGAATATTAGATCCAAAATCAAACCACCAATCATGCATTTGATTAATGGTTAATAGCTTACAGACCTGAAGGAACTAGAAGATTCGTTGAGAAGCATGTTTGCTTCTGGTTTGGCTGGACGTTTCCTTTGTAAGAAGTCTGGACAGCTTTCTTCTTCCAATGGAAACAGTTGGTGGCCAAATGGTTTATTTTACCACACACAAAATAAAATCTCTTCTGATCCTGAGTCTGACCGAAGTTTCTTGGTTTATGGTGATAATGGTTTTGGTGGTGAGGCTAAAGGTTCTGCTTCTTCTTAAAGAGGTTCCTTTTGGGTTTGTGATGATGATGGGGCTTAGGTTTGCCTTGGAATTCTACTAGGTTTACCTTAGCTTTACACTCAGACTTAGGGTTAGACCTTAGCCTAATTTGTTTCTTTGTTCTAATTTTCTTTAAGACTTGAGCAAAGGTAAGGTCACCTTGAGTATGAATAAGGTCTTTCTTAACATCAGACCAAGAAGGAGAAAGCTTGTCTATTAAGTAGGCTATTTTATACTTAGTAGAGAAGAAAGTGTATTTGGCTTGTATATGCCTAAGGTATTCTTGGAATTAATGAATTCGGTCATTCATAGTTTTATTATCTACCATAAAGTATCTGTTGAATGAGGAGGAATTGAATCTTTCAATTCCAGCATCATCACAACTATATTCATCTTCCAGGGCATCCTAAAGTTCTTTAGCACTTTTTTATTCAAAGAATATGTTATATAGTGATTTAGACAAAGCTCTTAGAATTCTATGGAAGCAGTGGTAGTCTATTTCCTTAGGGGTCTTGGGTCTAGTGGAGCCAGAGGACTTGGATACACCTATGTCAGACTGAGTGTCATCAGAGTCATTTGTGATGGTTGTGGAACCATCAATGACTGAGATGAATCCTAAGGTAGTGAGCCAAAATTTTATCTTACTTTGTCATCTCTTAAAGTAGGTCGCGTTGAACTTAGTAGGTTTAGTTGTAAAATTCTCATCCTTGCCAGTCATGGTTGCTAATGAGAAAAGTCTGAAACTGAAAGATATGTAATTACTCAATAACAATGTACAATAATTTAGAATAATAGTTTAAGTAATTTTGCTAATCAACCTTAAAATCTTTAGTCTATCAAGTGTTGACTAACTTGGGTTAGCTGTAAGGGCCGGTTTTCAGCTAGCGATGGTCCGAAGGCACTTAAATATCATGTCGCTTAGGGCTATTTACACCCGTTTGACAGAAAGACCCTTTCGACTTAATATATCTCTACTTTTAGAATTTAGACTCAAAGATATTTGTAATTACATTTTAGATATTTCGTACTTCTAGAAAACTATTTTTATTATTCTAAGTTGTAGTAGAAATATATCCAAGTATTATTTTTTAGCAGGTATGAACTTGTTATATAATAAGTAGACAATTTAATCATAAAATAGGCAATTATAACTATATAACAAAGTTACTTAAAGAAGTATAATACAGCTGAACTAAAGAAGTCTGATATAATTTAGTTATGTCTATAAACAAAGTTGCTTAAAGAAATTTAGAACAACAGTGGACAAAATGACTTATGCAACTCAACTAACAAGTTTTGTTAACATAAAAATGTTGCACCAACCCAACAGTGCTTACCAATATGGTAGCAATAAAATCAAAATTTATACTTGACAATAGTTGCCGAGTTTGTGCTTTGAAATAAGTTCGTTATGCACAACAAACAGTAAGTAAGAATTTTTAAATCGGAAGAGTGAAGTTGTATACAGCTTACACGTTAGAACAGTTCTGAATTTGAACGATAAATCAGAAATGGATCAACTCTTAGATTGTTGTTAATATATATATATATATATATATATATATATATATATATATATATATATATATATATATATATAAAATATTTTTTAGAAATTTGATAAGCAAAGAAAAAAAAAGAAATATTACCGGCCTCCGGGGAAGTCGTGCACGAAGCACTGTCCTAAGAGTTGATCCGAGGTCTATGTGCAGACATTTCTCGGAAGCTCCTAGTGGTAAAACCTTTTGACTACGGGATTCTCTTCGTTGCACACAACTCGGAAAGAGAGACCGAACTTAGCTCTGCCCAGTGCAAGGATTTAGAGAACAAAATGTGGTTCGAGAGAAGGATGACAGAGAGATTTCACATAGGAAATTTTTTGTGTCTAAGAATTGAGATAAGAACCTCAAAAAATATACAGGGACAGAACCAAGCTTTCACTACAGACAAAAGAATAAATGCCATTAATCTAGGCGCTTAATTAGTAATGAAAAAGAAAATTTGTGGGAGAGAAATCTGACATGTAAACGGAGCTGTCACATGTTTAAAAGGTGAGAAATGAACCTGAAATAGGGAGTAATAAATGTTAAAATTTGAATGAGTCAGATCGGTTCAAAAAATAAAGAGGAGCAAAATAATTTTTGGATCCCAGCCCAAACCCGAAGAGTAAATTGGATCGACATTCGGCGCCCGCAGGTGTGGGCACGTACCCATCCCCGTTATGCGTGCCGAACCGAACCGAGCCTAGCCGGGCTGGGCGGTGGCGATGATGCGCGCATGTGGCCTAAGGGGTTCCCCACATAACATCTTAAGAGAGCAATGAAGAAGAACTAATATATACATACAAGGGGGAAGAGGTCCAACCGATGTAGGACTAAAGTAAAAGGAGGAAGTTGAGCTTTTGCTAACATGTATATGGAAATATATACACATCCAAGAGTAACAATCTTTTACCAGAATGATCCATCTAGATCAAGTTAATTTTAGCATTTGATTTTTTTATTTACAACCAATGGTTGAGTAGTTTCCTTATTTTGTACAAAGTTTGTTCCACTCGTAGGACTATTTATGTAGCCACATATCACTGAATAAACATAGAGAAAAGAATCAATTCTCTCCATTGTTACCTTCCAATTCTGAGAATTTATTATGGTATCGGAGCTTAATGCTTTATAGCACCTGATCCGATAAACCATCAACCTTTTTCACCATATCTTCCGATCCTCTACTTCCAAAATTCGCTATGGCCACTACCATCTTCCTTCTTAACACCATCATCACCATCATCACCAACTTTGTTACTGTTAAATTTAATGGCAATAATTACACTACCTGGCGGAATGTCTTTCGACCAATCCTTATCACCCATAATCTCAAGCAATTTGTTGATGGCACTCATCCTTGTCCACAGCAAAGTCTTCCTGCGACTGCAAGCTCGACTGCAAGCTCCTCCACCATATCGATCAATCCAGCTTATATTGAGTGGATCCTTCAGAATAAACCATCATTATCTAGAAAAATTCCATTCTTAAAGAATCTATCATCTCTTTCATTGGCAAATACGTAATCTCAAGCGATGTGAGAAAAGATCTTGAAACTCACTATGCTCATGTTTCTAGATCTCGTACTATTCATCTCAAAAACCAGCTATAAACCTACACCAAAGGGGACAAGTCCGTCTCTGATTATCTTCAAGGGCTTAAGAAGATTGTTGATGACATAGCGACTGTCGACCATCCGATTGCTTATGAAGATCTTGTAGCCTATATACTTCGCAGCCTTCTGTCGAAATACGATGCATTTGCCACCACCATTCTGGTTCACTTTGATGAACTCACCTTTACTCAAGTTCACAATCTAGCTCTTAGTAAAGAAGTGAATCTCTCTTTCCGTGCTACATCAACAATAAAACCAGAGACTTCTCTTTCTACACTTTAATCCACTTTATCCCCTTCTAAGCCTCACTTCAAAAACAAACCACCCTACATCTATCCTAACTACAAAGACAAACCCAAAAACTATGACCCAAAATACAAACACCCTCAGGCATCTTCCTCAAACTTCTCCACCACCTTTTACAAACAGAAAAACCCCATTCATACTAACCACACCCACTACAACTCATCCAGACAAACCAACCCCATCAATTCCTCTTTATATTTCACCACTCCTCTGCCTCCACACTAGATTTGCAATGAATGTGGCCACATAGCTCCTCATTACACCAACCGATTGAATTTAGCTTACCAAGGTCGCCTTCAGCCTCAAAAATTTGCAGTAATGGATGCTAGTGCTAACCATGACAACACACACACAGCGATTGCACTCATAACATGACAAATGACCTTTCAAATCTTTCGCTTCACTCTGGCTGCTCCGGTAATACAAAAGTAGTGGTTGGTAATGGCTCAAAACGTCCACTACATGACATTGGACACACTGTAATCCAAACCCCTTCCTCTATATTACACCTTAATGATATTCTTCATGTACCCTCCATAGAACACAACCTCTTATCTGTCCATAATTTTGCTTTAAATAATAACTACAATCTCATATTTGATGCTAACTTTTGATTATCAAGGCCAATCTTTCGAGGGTAGTATTCTTCTGGGGTTCGGGTAAAAATGGCTTCTACACTATCCCAAGTTAGTGACCACCTTCATCCACTAGTCCAGCAGCTCTTCTCTATTCCACAAAGCCTTCCTTCAATCTTCTTCATAACCCACTTGGTCATCTGTCAAGTCTTACCTTGCATCAACTTCAATCATCTATTCCTGACTTCAATTTCTCTAAATTAAGAACAACTACTACACAAATATGTTGCCTGCCATTTTGGAAAGAGCTTCAAACAACCTTTTCCTCATTCTCAATCCACCACCAACCATCCTTTCCAACTCCTACACAGTGATCTTTGGGGGCCCTCTCCTACTACGTCTTGGTCAAGCTATCGCTATTATGCAATATTTGTAGATATTTTTTCTTACTTCAGTTGGGCCTTTCCTTTATTCCAGAAATCAGATTTGTACTCTATCTTTTCCAAGTTTATTAAAAAATTGAATGTTCTCTTGGGCACAAAACTCTTATTCTTCGCTCAGATAGTGGTGGTGAATAAATAAGCCACCGATTTGAATCTTTACTTATCTCTCATAGCATAGAATACCAACTAAGTTGTCCACATACCCCCGAACAAATAAGGTAGCATAACACAAACACACGCATTTACATGAAACTATTCGACTTTCAATCTGGTGTCCCTCATTCCCTCTGGGTGTAATCTCTCTTCACTACAACTTACCTCATAAACCGACTACCCTTTAAATCTCTACACAACAAAACTTTCTATGAATTGCTTTACAACAAACTTCCTAGCTACAACCACCTTCGTATATTTGGGTGCCTATGTTTTCCGCATCTTCTGGCTTATGCAATCGATAAGCTATCACCAAGAAGTATTCTTTGTGTCTTTGTCGGTTATGGCACATCCTACAGAGGCTATCGGTCTCTTGACCCTAAAATTGGAAGAGTCTATATGTCCTGGTGTATTGTCTTTGATGAATCATCATTTTCTTTCGTACAAAACCCTATCGTACTTGTCCCTTAATCATCCCACCCCCACCTCCTACCCCAATCCCACTTTCATAAATTGCTCCACCAGCAACTTCCACTTACTCCAATCCTTCATCAGATTCAACATCTTCTTCTACATTATCTATTACTAGACCTACCTGTAACCTCCCTTTCATGGAAAATCCAATAAGTAAATTTTTTTGAATATTTCAAGTGCATAATAATTTTAATAACAAAAGTATCAATAATAAAACACTTTAGTAATAATAAATAATTTCGGTAATAATAATAGTGATAGTGTTACTAATAACTATGGATAGAAGCTATAAACTATTTTAGTAATAAAATAACTTTAACAAACCTTATTACATTTTTATGGCTTTTAAGCCAAAATCGCTCTACCGAGCAGCCTACATCTTACCCCGGTCCAACCTAGTTGATCAGAGGTCCAAACTCGTTCATTTTGTTCAATTGGACCAAGCTAGCCATTGGCTAAGCCCACACCCTTTGTTTCTGGGTAATGGATCGAGTTTCCAAATCCGATCCTACTTATGAAATCTACCTGTCACGTCCTAGTCACGCCCTAGTCCCAAAATATGTAGGACTAGGAATACATAGCATGTCAGCCGTATGTATATGGCAACTCCAATATGTTGAAAAAATTAAAACACATACGTACGTTGTAATATGAATATTAATTCATAAGTGGTTCATATATTGTCAAAATAAGTCACATGCATCTATATCTCATCCACAAGCACAAGTAAAGGAATTTCAAAATATATAGCTAAATGTCTTAAGTACGAAGTATCAAAAGAAAAATAGTCGGGTGGAGACAAATCCACTACCCATTGACTATATCAAAAACTAAAATAATAGAGGAGATTAAAACCCCAATATGAAATAAATGTCAATAAAGCAACATAAGCTAAGGATCCATCATCAATAAAGTAATCACTGGTACTCAGAAGGTAAGACCTCCTCAACAGAGAATGATGCGTCAGGACTGGGTCTATACTCCTGCAGATAATCCATCTCGTCTATACCTGGAAGTGGACCCGATCCACAGAGGAACATAACATGATACAAAAAGTACATGCCATAACATACTAGAAATAACATCCAAAGGGTCATCTAACCGTCTACGTGAAATGCACTTTTGAGAACAAATTTCCAACGTATGGGCTATCTGGCTAAAAATGGGATATTAATGGCCTAAAAAGTGTAACATCTTTCGATTGTCAGAGATCGACTGTAAAGAATATAATATAAGGGTCATCTGACTACGCATCTCCGGCGGAGAGTACGGATTATAAAAAGAAAAGAATAAAGGAGCCCATATGCCTACTTGTTGTTCTCCATACCCCATGCTCTATCCATGTCATATCCATGCCATGGTGATACCTTTAATAACTATCAAGTCTTATAGCATGCATTTCTATCAGCAGTTATTTCTTATTCGTCGTACGTCCCACACGTACAAGTGGCCAGCCTATCACGTAAGCCCGTGTCCTATATGAGACTCACACTCTTGTAACAAATATGTTACGGCTAATGAAACATAAGAATAGCTCAACATCATAGGGTAGTCTCATAACACTAGGTCGTCGTGCAAAATATTGAATAAGTAAAAAAAGGCGACGCAACCCTCGTTGCACCCAAGTTATTCTTGGACGACCAATTTTATATAGCAAAATAAAATAACTAAATGAACAACAACAAATATTTATGCTAATAATTAATGTAAATAAACAACACAATGGCAAACGATTTGTCTAATGTCAAGCACAAGGGATCAGAAACTATAGGCTTCAAACGAACGTCTCCAGATGCTGAAATAAACATCACCAACGTCTCCAAAATCAGCGAGATAGTCAGAAAACTCTACACTTTTGACCATGTAGAAGCATAAAAAATGTGCATCCGTGTGCCTGACTCCCATGCGCCCCAAAATAAAACTCAACCGATGTTGGACCGCACGGACACCATGCAGCCCAGAAAAGGGACACCCTTACGGTCTGAACAAGTATCTCGACAACTGGCTATAGGTCGATCTGACAAGATATCCTGACAACAAAGATGGTGCCTGACACAGAATCCTGACAAAAGTAATTTTCTTAATTGCCTCGAAGGACGAGAACATACTAAGAGACAGAAGTCCCAAGGATAGTGTAGAGCCACATGGACAACACGACAAAAAGATCCTATACGGCTCTGGCCCATGCATCCCAGACTCCATGTGGTTCATGCATCTCTGTCCCATTCTTCAATTAGTACATGTGTCCTATGCAACTTTTGCCCATGCCTTCCAGACTCAATGTGGTCTATGCCTCTCTGGCCCCATACGTTTTAGACTACATGCGGTCCAAGCATCTCTGGCCACATGAGTCCCAGATTCCACATCGACAAATCTTGCTGTTATAATTGAGTGATTCTCTCCAACCAAATAGCGGCCATGTGTCCATTTGACCAAGTCGCGCCTACAGTAGATGACAACTATCAAAATATTCAACAAATATAAAAATCTTAATAAATGTCCATATAGCAGCTGCCGCCCGGATTCTTGTGCGCAGTTGTAACTACTTTCTGTTAGGAGAAGACACGGGGCAACTCCCAACATCTATGTTGCCCGAAATCCATGCGGCCACTAAACAACTATAAATAACAGGGTATTACCATCACAAAAAAAGAGACTGGCTATATGTGAATTTACACTCGAGCAAGAGAGAAGAGCTTCTCCATCGGATCGTCCACGGAGTAAAGAGAGTTTCTACACTCCTAACCCTCCATTGTCACCCCTAGAAAATAATTTTGTACTTAGATTATCTTCTAGGAATTTTCTTTGTACTTTATTTAGTTTATTCAATTGAATTAAGTTCTTTCCAAATTTCATATTTAAAGGCAAAAGCTGTGGAGACTCTGCTGGGGACATCATTCTCTACTATTGAAAAGTCGGTGACACAATCCGATTCGACCAAGATCGGCTCGACGTAAAAGATGCTGGTGGACCTCTTCGATCGATAAGCGTTTGAGGACATACTCAAGGAAGAATGTGTCAGTCCTTCCTCAAGGATAGCCAAGCCCAAGAAGACCCACAGAAAGTGGTAGCCAAGGCCGCTATGCCTCTCCCAGCTACAAAGCAGACGCTTTCTGCCTCTCACTTTGTTGTCGATCAGGGTTGTCGGACGAACACCCAGAACGTTAATTTCTATACGGCATCCTGGGTTGACGCATAAACTGTTCGGCACCCAGACTCTGGCAGAGAAAAATACTATGATAACAGATGTTCTGTTGCTAAGGCAGATTTTATGCTGCCAAGGCAAAGGCCGCATAAGACTATCCATGCGGCATCAACTCATATCTGCAAAAAGCAGACTGCATGCGGCCCTGATAGTAATAGAACCTCTATTTTTGACCGTATCTCATGCGGCACAGATTCTATACGACCTACTAAGAATGGTAAATACCTAAATTTGTTCATTTTATGCTATGCGCCTGCGGTTTCTAAGCTGAAGAAGTCCAGGGCAGTGCGAGCCCGATCATGCTCAAGCAACTACTCATAAGACCGACCTCCAACAGGCATCGCTAACTATTATACGAGACTCTGACAAAAAGTTGTACATGAATGACCTATGGGTCCAGCCCATAGGGACCAATGGATAGGATCAGTCTCAAAATTCTTCTACCAGTACCTTAGGACAAGTTCGTGTACGAAACCCAGGCCAAGGAGCAAATACAGCACCTGCGCATCCGTGAGTCCTGGATTCCCAAACTCACAAAGAGGATACAAAGTAAACCACTCTTTGCATAATTTGCATGACAAGATTACTCACAATCGCAAACCAAGGGAAAGAACTTCGACGTGCGACGTGCCCTCTCTAATGCACTGTTGTACCAACATCATTATCAGCTGCTGCTACAATAAAATGACAGAACTCAGAGACAGGCAGTCGACCTTCCAGCGACTGTACCAAAAAATACCTACCCGATAATAATTCGGATATCAGGTATAAGTACCAGAGGAGGAGGAGTTATCCTTTGCCTCATGCTACTAAACTGGAAAGCTTTCCGCCGCCAAGGGAAGAAAGAACCCAAATATCTCCAGTCCGGCACTCTCTACCATTGCATTGCGAAGGCGACTACCCGGAGGGCTGACGACAGCACCTGCGGAAGGCGTCTTCCTAGGCACCATCTCAAGGAAGAAGCTATCATCTCCTGGAGGTAGTTCTTCCTCAAAACCCCTGGGGGTAGCCCAAGCTCGGGGTAGTGTCCCCCTGGACGTACACGATAACCCGACGTTCTGAGGAGACAACGATTCCCAAGGAACGGACCCCAAGATCCTGGAGTGTAGCTACTCCCACCAAAATAACACAATCTTCTACGCTGGTGGTAGCATCTACTCTGAATCCGAGGAGGACACAACATCTTTCGCCCTTCTTGAAGACTACTTAATACAAGGGTATGAGACAAGGAGAACAATATCCACTGCCCCAACCGTTTCTTCCCGTTGAAGACGTTGTATATGACCGAAGATGACCATGAGGCCCATAGTGACTGGCAGTGCATCGAGGTTCTCGAGGACATGATGCATACAATTATTGCATCAATGTAAGATCTAACCCAAACGATGCTAGAAATTAGGGCGAACATGGCCTCCCAGCCAGGAAGGGCCTCTGGACAAGCAAAGTTGGACCCTGCGACCAACGGGGATGCAAATATGACCGCTCCATCCATGGGCGGTAATCCTCTCTTACCTAGATCGTCTACACCTTCTGCAGAAGATGAAGCTAAGGAAGCAAGAAGGGAAGTCTGAGAACTTTGCGCTCGTCTAGATTCCATGAGTAATTGAGACTCACTCCTTGATCTCGGGGTACAATATCCATACCTGATAGAATGAAGGGATGTATATCCATCCAAGTACATGTAACGCCCCGTTCTCCCGGTGCGGAGAGCGCGGCTAAGAAACACAAGACGGTATCGTTCGATCAGGATAGATTGAAGTAAGAACTCGTCCTCGTTATGGATTTGTTTCTTCGGAATCGATTTCCATATTCAGGGGACCGCGCCCCAAGGATCGGCTTAGCGGCAGAGTTAGGAGGGACCTCTCCGCTGCTATCTTTTATTGCCTCGATTTTCGATGTCGCTTGTTGCTTTCGTGCTTTGAGTTGGTTTTAGGATTTGCTTGTTTTCCTTGAACGGTATTGATGGTTTTCATTGTTTTCGTTCATTGAACTTGCACTTCAATTCCGAGATTGGAAAGAGAGAAAGAAGTATTGATCAAGCTGTTCGTGTGCAGGTGAACGAGCAGTAGGCGGCTTGCGAGCGGAGTCGTGAAGCGCCTCTTTCCTTCTCCCTTCCAAATCTAAGTGAGTGGCTACCAACCCGATTAGCTAGCCCTGCTTCCAAGCTTCACACCCTAAAAGCTTGAACTCTCCTTGCCCCGATCAAACGATACCAAGTAATAATAAAAGAAACTAAGATAAAAGAGAATAGACTTGGTATATTATGCTTGTCAACTGAACTCGTGAACGGTTATATCTTTGCATGCTTGTTCGTTCAAAATGTTTATCATATGCATAGATACAAGTTTAAACATATATCCTGATGCATGAATTTAACGTAAATGCAATGTACAATGAATCATGCAATGCTTGTCTTGTAATCACGTAGCCTCAGGGCGAATCACGTAGCCTATGGGCGAACGATTGTTAACGTGGCCTCCGGGCGAATGATTGTTAATGTGCGATCACGGACAACTTGTGCACAAGGTATAGTTCCTGCGGGCGGCTGCTGGGGCACTGGCACCATTCCGGCTCCGGACGGAACTCACGTTTAGCCTCACGTACTTGGACAAGGTGGTATGCGGCGCCTCACGTACTATCATGTAGCAAACCATCTTCGTCACAGACTAGTCCACTATGGCAATCATGCCAGTGATCATCGTGTATATTTAAACCTGTTGCATACTAACTTGTGTCTTCGTGGCCAGGGAAGGCAGGGTAAGTATTGTGCAGGTAATTCAGCGGGCAGGTAAAATCCACCGAACGGTGGCACGTTCATTTCAGTAAATTCTATATGCTGCTTACATGTAAATGAACTAAGGCAAGATAGAAACCCACAAATATGCATGCTTCAACAAAACAACGTGTTGATTGGTGTAGTCAGGCTAGCTCGCCTTCACCAGCATGTTTCGATATGCTGACCCTCGTTGAAACAGGTTCTCCGCACCAAGGCAAACCGAGCGAGGAGTCGAAGTCGTCTTCCCGATCCAGTCCAGCTGTTGGCGCATCTTCACCGCGCGCCCGAAGCATTTTGGAGTCAGGAGCCTGTAACTCTTCATACACAAATGCAGCTCCGTGGCAAAGCTGTCCTCCAGCCAGGAGGTCTATACATTTTGAAGTTATAAAGGGATGTAATGTACAGGACTGCTATCTCATTTTGAGTTATCTCTTTTGTAAGTCGTTCGGCATATTAGCTAACTCGTTCAAGAGTTTGTAATAGATGTTCATTATCAATAAAGAGAACTTTTCCATTTCAAATCTGTGTTTCAATTTATCTGCGTACTCTGAATATGTGCTTGCTATGCAAATCATTAAAGCCTTGTGTGGGCGCAACCCCAGGCCCGCACGGCGGTCACGACTCGGGGGACGCCTCGAGGCGTGACATAGTGGTATCAGAGCACAAATTCAAGTTCCTTAGACTTCGGGACTGTGGCACGCCTATCGCTCCCTCGGACGATCCAGTACCTGCAAGCAAGTAAACTGTTGGTGGGTCAGCACTTTATACAAGTACTGGTGAGATAAAACAACTGAACAGAAACAAGCATTCACTCAAACAGGCACTAAGTAATCATGTTATAAAATATTACATTACTAGTGATCTTTCTAGTTTTACCTAGGTTCGTTTCATGCAGTTCTAGCAGAGTCATATTACATTACTTTGGAAATGTTTGGAAACAGAGTTTTATATTAAATATGCAAGCAAGCAATCCGTTCATGTTTCAGGGTGTGTGCAGCGTGTCTTTTGCGACTCGAGGGTCTGATGCAATGCTAGACACACGATGCACAATCTTAGGGGCAGTCTCTATCCAAGCCAACACAATGACTTAGCTATATGCAGGGCGGTCCCCGAGTATCTCAGGATCGGCAGCGGTTAGTCCAGCATACCAATGACTCATTTCTCTGATGCTAATGGCAGCTGTGACCCATGGTGGCTTGAACGCATGCAGTTCAGCTTTCCACCAAAAGCCATTGTCCGACCGCGTGCGAATGCATGGAACACTATCAAATAAACTCTAGTATGCAGATGAGAGGAACCATCAGAATACACTCGTTGTTGCGGGGCAATCCGACTTATCACTTGAACACGTTCAGGCACAGTATGGTTCTCTCGAAGCATAGACGATAGTGAACATGTTCATGCACTCTAAGCAGGCGATTCAGGATTCTCGTTTAGCAGACATTGATTCAAAGACAAGCTAGGTGAGTTCGTTCATTAATATGCAAGGCAGGTTCTATCATTCTCTTAAGAAAACATTGCAAGCAAAAACTCAGGTTATTATTAAGGCGTGCAAGAATCAGAGAACGAAGTTCTGCCCACTCACCTTGATATATAACGCTGGCGCGGAGCGGGGCGTTACATACTTACCAACCAACAAAAAGTTTCGTCCTCGAAACTTCAAGGATAAACTTCTCGATATCCCGAGTAGCGATAGTGCCGTCCCTCGCCGTACTCAATCGAAACAATCAAGCAATTCAAATTCAGGAAACATTTTGCACTTTGAGAATATCTATGGACTTATTGTATGGAACGCACTTTGCAAAACCATATCGATAATATCTCAGAGTCATAGCAACGGTTTGGGCCAGAAGATCGATTCCGCTCTGATACCATTCTGTCACGCCCCGGTCCCGCCCGGGCCGCCGCTCCGCCCTGCCCCGCCCCGTGCGGCCGGGATTCAACGAACCGGGCACGAATCACCGTGCCTCGGCGCGCCGGACGCGAATCACCGCGTCCGTCCCGGGGGTGCGAAGGAGGAAGGGGAGCTAATCGAATGGCCCGAGTCGAGCTTTCGGGGGACGTGATGCCGCACGGGCCCGGGGTTGCGCCTGTGCAAGGCCAATCGTTTAAGTTGATAGTTGGCTATCATCGCATCAATCGAAACCAGTATTCCGGGTCTTCGGGACTGTGGCACGTCTATCGCTCCCTCGGACGATCCAGTACCTGCAAGCAAGTAAACTGTTGGTGGGTCAGCACTTTATACAAGTACTGGTGAGATAAAACAACTGAACAGAAACAAGCATTCACTCAAACAGGCACTAAGTAATCATGTTATAAAATATTACATTACTAGTGATCTTTCTAGTTTTACCTAGGTTCGTTTCATGCAGTTCTAGCAGAGTCATATTACATTGCTTTGGAAACATTTTTGGAAACAGAGTTTCATATTGAATATGCAAGCAAGCAATCCGTTCATGTTTCAAGGTGTGCGCAGCGTGTCTCGTGCGACTCGAGGGTCTGATGCAATGCTAGACATACGATGCACAATCTTAGGGACAGTCTCTATCCAAGCCAACACAATGACTTAGCTATATGCAGGGCGGTCCCCGAGTATCTCAGGATCGGCAGCGGTTAGTCCAGCATACCAATGACTCATTTCTCTGATGCTAATGGCAGCTGTGACCCATGGTGGCTTGAACGCATACAGTTCAGCTTTCCACCAAAAGCCATTGTCCGACCGCGTGCGAATGCATGGAACACTATCAAATAAACTCTAGTATGCAGACGAGAGGAACCATCAGAATACACTCGTTGTTGCGGGGCAATCCGACTTATCACTTGAACACGTTCATGCACAGTATGGTTCTCTCGAAGCATAGACGATAGTGAACATGTTCATGCACTCTAAGCAGGCGATTCAGGATTCTCGTTTAGCAGACATTGATTCAAAGACAAGCTAGGTGAGTTCGTTCATTAATATGCAAGGCAGGTTCTATCATTCTCTTAAGAAAACATTGCAAGCAAAAACTCAGGTTATTATTAAGGCGTGCAAGAATCAGAGAACGAAGTTCTGCCCACTCACCTTGATATATAATGCCGACGCGGAGCGGGGCGTTACAGTACAAGCCCTTCAATATAAACACGTTTGACAGGAAGTTATCCCTTCGCTGCTTCAAGAGCTACTTTGAGATTACAATGGAACACTTACCCCGCAGTGACGCTATCCTTACTAGGATCTTCATCGGGTCATTGGAGGGGCTAGTTTTCGATTGATTCTGCAGTCTCGAAGATAACTGCATCTTATCTTTAAATGACCTCAAGTGTATATTTCTTAACAGATTCTATGAGGCAAGAAATGATATAATAAAATCTTCTCTGATGGACGTCGCCCAGGGTGAGAATGATCTGACATAAAATTACATCGAGCGGTTTTGACATGCCATTGTAAGGTTGCCTCCTGGCAATCCTGAGGCCACACTCATGGAGATGTGCCAAAAAAATATGCTTCCAGCAGTCAGCCTCTGGATGGGCGAGAGCAAGTTTAATGACTGGACATACATTGTAAGTGCCGTCAATGCTGAGAAGAAGCTCAAGGATGTTCGGCACTTGGGGATCCATATCCCTACTGTTAAGGAAAAGGGCAAGCGTCTCGACAACAACAATAAAAACAAGAACAGTAATGGTGATAATAAAGCCGCAATGGAAAGGAAAACCAGGCTATGGTCGCTACCTTGACCAAGAAGCCCGAGCAAAAGCCGGCAGAGCCTCTAAACCTAAAGAATACTTACTCTTTCGAAGATATTGATTTCAAACTCATCTTCGACATGTTGATACAGGAAGGAAAAATTCGGCTACCCAATATTAGATGTCAGCTTGAGGCTACGAAAATTGCCAACCCAAAGTATTGTCACTTCCACCACTACGTCCGTAACCCAACGTAGGAGTGCTATACCCTGAAGCGGTACATAAAATGTCTGATAGATACCAAGGCTCTTTCCCTGGAGTTCGATGACGTGACGGTAGCTGCCAAAATGGTATCTAAGGCGATTATGGAAATTATTAACCTTCCCACCGACAGAAGCCCAAGACGGAGTAGTCCCTGTCCCTAAGGCAATTATGGAAATTGTCAACCTTCGCCCACCTCGAGACCAGACGGCCAGGCTAATACTTCTTACCACACCACGTGGGTAGGTCATGTTGGCCCATCCCGACCTCGTGCCAGACTTGACGCAGCTAGCGACATCCTCTACCTTCAAGTCCAAGGGCAAAAAATCTAAGTACTGTTACACAGTTTCCCCCTTGGTTGAATAGCTGGCAGCAGGTACAATAAGGTCAGGCATAATCTACCAACCGATGCACGGCTATACGCCCCCGGTTGTCACACCTACCGCCACTGTTCCAGGGCCATCTCAGCCCTCGCCAGCAGACAAATATAAATAGAAGGAGATGCGCTTCGATAAACTGCTGCACAGGGACGCACCATAAGGGATGGAAAGACCCTATAACTTCGATATCTTGGCACAATTATCCAACACTCCAGGAAAATTATTGCTATTTGAGCTTTTACGGCTCTATAAAGATATTCGGGCTACCTTGAGCGAGTCATTGCAGAATGTCACTCTACCGGAACAGCTCACAAGCCCTATAACTTATCCAAAAGATAGTATACAACCTGAAGGTCATTGAGGGATTGAACTACGATAAAGGCCGAAGGTCTCCTTTATGATTTCCCTCCCCTACTAGGAAGCCTGATGATTACTATCATAAGACTAAGCATGGCTTAAGATATGTAACACTTCCTATAACCCCCGTAGGCTCAGATAAAGAAGATGATGAGCGCTCACACTCTTCAGAATTTTTAGCCTGGGACTCCGAATTTATCATTGGGGACGTGCTTAGACAAATACTGTCTTTTAACATGGTGTATATCGACCTTGAGGAAGACAACGAGAATCCATCCAAGCTCTTTGAGATGGAACCTTGGGCCCAACACCTTGGTTCGCAATGGACGATATGATATGAGCAACGAGATCCTCCTACCAAGTTGTACAAGTCCATCTAGGTGACAAAACCTCCCCAAATCCTATCTTCGTCAGCAAAAGCTTGTCCAACGAAGACCGAGAATCCTTATTACAACTCATCAGAGAATACATTAATGTCTTTGCTTGGAGTTATGAAGACATGCCAGGACTGGATTCCCAAATCGTGGTCTACAAACTCAATATTCTACCAAACGCCAAACCAGTCAAGCAACAACAACGATAGTTTCGGCCATACGTAATGGATTTCATTGAAGCTTAAGTCAACAAGATGATAACTGGTGGCTTCATCCACTAGAAATAATACCCCGACTGGGTAGCCAATATTGTGTCTATCATAAAAAAGAATGGGAAGATCCGAATCTGCATTGACTTTCGTGATCTAAATGCGGCATATCCCAAAAATAAAATCCCTCTTCCAATCACCGACATAATAATCGACAACACTTGTGTCTTTGATTGCATGTTCTTCATGGATAGCTTCTCATGCTACCATCAAATCAAGATATTTTCCGACGATGAGAAACATGCGTCATTCCAGACCCGATGGACGTATACTGCTATATTGTTATTCCTTTTGGTCTAAAGAACGTAGGTTCTAGATATCAGCGAGCTATGAACACTATTTTACGTAAACCTACCGCAACCGCCTTCCAGAATTAGAGCACCAGAAGTCGATATCGTGGGCTTAAACAGTGCCTCGACATCCACAACGAGATGGCCTCTACTAGGCTTTGACGGATGCCTTTCAAATTGCCCTTACCTTAGGCTCGTTGAGATGTCTGCATCCATTCTTAAAGGATGTGCAAGATGGTGGAATGTTACGTCAATGATATCGCCATCAAGTGTCTCTCCAAAGATGATCACCTCCAAGACCTGAGGACTGTGTTCAACTTAATACGCACACACCGCATCAAGATGAACCATACCAATTCCTTCCTGGGAGTCTCCAGCAGCAAATTCTTGTATTTTGTCATTACTTCTCGGGGTATTCATATTTTCCTCGATAAGACCAAGGCCATCCTGGAGATGAATCTGCCAAGGAACCTCCGGGAACTCTATGACCTCCAAGGAAGGTTGGCATACATCAGGAGGTTCATATCAAACATCTCTAGATGTTATCGGCCGTTTACATAGCTCATAAAGAAAGGTGTCTCATTTCTTTGGAAAGAAGAGTGCCAACGAGAGTTCGATAACATCAAAGAATACCTATCAAATCCTTATATGATGGTGGCTCTGAATTTGGAAAAGCTATTCCTGCTTTATGTACGCATAATAAATCATTCTCTCGGGGCCCTGTTAGCCCAAAATAGTGATTCAGGCCATGAGCAGGCCATATACTACCTCAGCCGGATAATGGTCGGCCCAGAGCATAGGTATACCACCGTTGAGAAGGAGTGCCTTGCGCTGGTATTCGCCATACAAAAAACTTGACACTTCTTGACTGGATAGACCATTCATGTAATCTTGTGAGTCAACCCCCTCTGTTTCCTCATGACACAACCTGGGGCACTCAGTTCTCACATGGCTATCTGGGCAATACTATTATCTCCATATGATATGGTATTCGTCCCACAGAAGGCCATCAAGGTTCGAGCATTGGCCGACTTTCTGGCAGCCCACCCGGGGTCAGATACCTCAAAGCTCTACGAAAATATTCCAGATAAACTTAGAGACTCCTACATCACTTCACACGAAGCAGTTTGGCGAATGTTCTTTGACGGTGATTCAAGAGCGGGGCCCAAAAGTAACATCATCGTTGGGGTCAGGATAGTGTTGATCTCCCTATATGGCCTCGTCATCAATCGAATATACTCTCTCATGGAGTCATGCTCCAATAATATAGCAGAGTAAAATATCCTAATCATCAGACTCTAGCTCACGAAGCAAGTCGGAGTAGAATACTTGGAATCCTACAGCGATTCTCAGCTAATCCTCAATCAAGTCTGGGGAGCATATAAAGTATGAAACGAAGACTTGATCATCTACCACCAAGCTGCACTTAGTATGATCACAGCCTTCAATATGTTCTTTATTAAGCATATCCCTCGATTGCAAAATATTATGGAAGACGCGGCCTCGCTGCTTCCTTGGCAGACCCAGACAACACCCATCAGCTAATCATGATGATCAGTCAAGAGCTAGTCTATCCTAAAAGTAACCTACACTTATGCCTTATCTATGTAAAGAAGGTCGACATTGATACTAAAGATTGGAGGCTTTCATTCATCGACTACACAGTCTATAGAATTCTCCGTAAAAACCCAAAGGAAGCTACTTTAATCAGAAAATGTTCCCTCCATTTCTATTATGATACATAAACCAAAATATTGTACCATTGGTCCTATGACGTCCTTCTGATCGGATGCTTGTTAAATGCAGAGACAAAATAAGCCCTCTACAAAGCTCACGATGGTGCCTGCAGGGCCCATCAACCTGGTCCAAAGCAACAGGTCCATCTTCGGAGAATGGGCTATTATTGGCCGACGATTGGTGCAAATGCTGTTGATTATGTGAGAAAGTGCCAAGCATGCCAAGACCATCCAGACTTAATCCACCAGCCATATGAGTTACCATACCCAACGGTAGCATCTTGGCCATTCGAGGCATAGGAAATGGATATTATCGGGCAAATCAGTCTGTCTTCATCAAAGGGACATCGGTTCATCCTGGTGATCACCAACTACCTCTCCTAGTGGGCAAAAGCTATTCCGCTCGCTGAAGTCAAAATATCAAACATGATTAACTTCGTCAAGCATCACGTCATATATTGCTTCAGCATGCCGTATAGGATCGTCTACGACAATGGTCCACAGTTTGCAAATCATGCCTTTTATCGATTTTGTAACAAGAACCAAATCCAAAATATAGCCTCCACAGTGTACAACCCCGTAGCAAACAGTCTGGTGGAAGAGTTCAACAAAACCATCATCAAGCTCCTCAATAAATTTGTGTCTTCCAACAAACACGACTGGAACGAGATGTTGGGTGAATGTCTCTAGGACTACCGTACAATAGTCTGAAGAGCTACTGTAAATATGCCATTCTCTTTGATGTTCGTAAGTGAGATGGTATTACTGCTCGAGATCCAAATTCTTTCACTATGAGTAGCTCTCTCCAACCAACTAATCATGGATGACAACTCTCGCCGACGGATATAGGAGTAGGAAGGACTTGACGAGAAATGGCTCTTAGCTCAACAATGCATAGAGTTGTATTAAGCGTGTCTCTCTGGAGCCTTCAACAAATGGGTAAAACAGAGAATATTTCAAGTTGGTAACCTCGTCTTAACAGTAAGAAGACCGATGGTTATGACTCACAAGACGGTAGGCAAATTATAATATAAATTGGAGGGCCCGTTTATTATGGAAACTGTATTTTCCAATGGCACATACTGGCTAGCAAAATCCAAAGGCGACTTGCTCATGATACCTATCGACGACAAGTTCCTTAAAAAGTACTACATCTAAATTAGAAAAGTACTCCTTTATTAGCAAACTGTATCATATCTTCCTGGGCGTTGGTTCATGTCCACATTACCTCTAGACTGTCGCTCTAATACACTACTCCGGCAGAGTCTTCTATATTCATACTACCTCTGATCAA
Organism: Iris macrosiphon; assembly: GCA_036927795.1. NCBI lineage: Eukaryota > Viridiplantae > Streptophyta > Magnoliopsida > Asparagales > Iridaceae > Iris > Iris macrosiphon. The sequence continues at coordinate 46,163,112 of JAYESA010000002.1, forward strand.
ACTTTTTGGCCTTAAAAGTGAACTCAGGCGCATTATTAAGTCAAATCGTTCTAACATGTTGGTCAAGAAAATGAGTTTTAAGCTTAATCAACTGAGAAAGTAGCTTGGAGAAGGCAAAATTTCTAGATGAGAGTAAGAAAATATTTGACCATCGACTAGAAGCATCTATTAGAACCATAAAATACTTGAAAGGTATGCTAGCAGGATCAATTGGTCCACAAATATTACTTTGTATTCTCTGAAGGAATGGTGGTGATTCAGAAGCTATTTTGACAAGTGAAGGTCTTATAATGAGTTTACCCTGTAAACAAGCTATAAAAAAATGTTTAGTAGGAAAGAAAAGACTTTGGTATGATATATTATGCCCATTGGTATTGTTGATGACCTTTCTCAACATAGTCGATCATAGATGATGTCACGACCCGCATCCGGTTTAGGGGCACGAGTGCGTGGGTACGTCCAGCCTACGCCGCAGCATCGGCGGTAGAACGTTGTCTAGGTCGAGTACTATCTAAACAATCTCACGCTAGTATCCCACTCCATAAGGAGACTCGGATAATACCATAAAAATATAACAACATACTCAATCACAACTACAGCACGATAGAAATTAGAAGAAACAAAGAATACAACACAAGTCTAATGACAACATAATCATACCTGCAATCAGTAACATCCAATCCCCAATGTCAGAAACAAGTCCACTAAGGTCACAGTCTGGAAAAATATTTTCCAGTCAGGAAGGAGCAAAGTACATCTCTAAATAGCAGTTCTATATAAATGACATAAACTATGTAGCAGTTCTAGATGGAAATATACCAGATGCATGTATAGGTACGAGAAATGTATAATGAGAGAAATACTGGAAATACTGTAAGTAAATGCAGGAAAGAACAATATGTCAATGAGCAAAGAATCCTATGACTAAGTGTGTGAGTACTAGCTTTAACATGTGATCGGCTTGGGATCTTGATCAGGCTGGTTACATGTGATTAGCTATGATTCACGAAGGTCAGGCTAACCGTTGGTTAGCTATGATGCATGTAGAGGTCAGGCTAATCACACGTAACAGCTATGAGGCACTGAGATGGTCAGGTCGCACCCGACGTGAGACGTGGGGTGAGCTATGATGCATGAAAAGTTGGGTATGATCACATATCTATACTAAAATACTCCCCACCCCTGACTGGTATAGTAGATCCAATCATGGTACGCTATGGCACAGGATTCCCTAGGAAGGTAGCAAATCTTCCCGGGAATCAGTGTCTGTACATGCACAAGATAACAAGGAAAACAAGTCTTGTACAAGCTACACCATGAATAAGGAATAACATCTCATGACGAGATCCGTGTATACCAATCCGTATAACCAATGTGTCAAGAACATGGATATTTACACTAGATACAGTGAACATAGGAGATATCATAAATTAGAAACTAATCAGAGAATGTACTCGCCTTGGGTCCTTAGCTGGTAAAACCAATGTCCTGTCCCAGAGTATCGTCTGGAGGAACCAACAGTCCTAAAATATATCAAATACAATATTTGCATCAGGTGCTACACTAACACATCACAAATACATGAACTCAGGGGCTCTATCAGGTATGGCACTAGTCAACTAGGGTCCTAGTAATTTACCAATTAATAAATAATTTAATACATATATATATATTCCAAAGTATACAAAATAGGTATAACTGTATGTACATAAGTGGAAATATATTTTATTTATGTGAAAAATTATACGTCACTCATATATATAAACTAGTATACATGTACCAAAATACCTATTAACTTATATTATATATATATATATATATATGCATACATACTAAAATAATACAATACTATATACAGGTAATATACCAAAATATGTTTTACAAGTACATATATATCAATACAGTTTTTATATATGTATATATACCAAAAATATGTTTATACATGTTTATATATATAGGTACACATATTTATACCAAAATACTGTTATATATACATATATACCAATATACATTTATTTATATTTAAATACTGAAACAAACATTAATACTTATTATACCAATAAAACGTATATAATATATATATAAGTGTCTATTAGTAATTGTACAAAATACGTATTTGTGTATATACACTAACGGATGTATATACATATATACTTTTTATACCAAAATACATATTTGTATATATATATATATCAATCAAAAATCCTTATATATAATACATAACTAAATTTACATATAATAAATGACTAATTTCATACATTTAAAAACAATAAAACTAATTATATTTTATTTACTAAACTAATTAGAAATTAACTAATTGATTAAAATTACTAACTGATTACAAATAACTACTGATTAATAAATTAATACTGATTAATAAATAATTAACTGATCTAATTATATAACTAAATTAATTAAAAACTAAACAAATTAAATATTACTAAACTAATTATATAAATTACTAACTAATTATATATACTAAACTGATTATATATATTAAACTAATTATATATACTAACTAATTACATATGCTAATTAACTACCCTTATAATTACTAATACAGTGAACAGAACCAAAGAAAGAGGGAAAACAGAGAGGGAACTCACGATGGGGTCTTCCGCCGTCGGCGGAGGAGTCTCGCCGGGGCAGGGCGTCGAACTCGGCGATCGTCTCGGGCGACGGCAGCGGTCCTCGACGACGGCTGGATCTAAGCCAGATCAGCGGCGACGGTCGGCTCCGGTGAGGAAAGCGGCGGCGAAGCTCGGCTCGACGGAGGCGGCCACGGCTCGACGGATCAGAGGCGGTGGCGAGTGGAACTCAAGAGCGGCGGTGGAAACTCGACTCGGTGGCGGAAACTCAACTCAGCGGCGGGTGCCTGGCTCAAGGAGGAAGTCCTAGTCGCCGGCGGCGGCGGGACTCGAGGGCGGCGGCGGATCTGCTCGTCTCGTCGGCCACAGGTGCTCGACGCCAAGGAGAAGATCTCAGTCGCCGACGGCGGATCAGATCTAGGGTAGGTTTAGGGTTTGGATGTCTGTGGAGGTGTCGGGGTCGTGTCCGGGGCTGGACACGGCGGGTTCGCTGTACTGTGGACGTGTCCGGGTGTTGGACACAGGGGTTTAAATGTACTGTGGTGTGGGGGTGGTGTCCGGGTGTGTCGGACACGGAAATCTGGTTGTAATATTGTAAATCTGGACACAGGAAATGAATGGATATGGTGGGACACCCGGAGTCGGACCCGAGGCCATCACGGCTGACACGGTGATGCTGGACACACGGACACTAGCACACAAAAATGGTGGTGGCTTTGGCTTTGTGGGGATTTGTGAGTGCTAGCTAGGGTTTCTAGGGAGTTGTGATGAGGGACTTAAATAGGGAGAGAGGGTGTGGGATAAAGGGTGAGGGTTGGCCCAAATAACAAATGGCCCAAGATCATACATGAATAAATTCATGTGGGAATGAGGGTGAAATTGGGGGACGATAACCTTATAAAATTAATAGAAAATATTATAATTTAAGAAAAATATTTTTAAGGGCTTCCAAGGCTAACTGATTAAATTAGCTACTAAACAAACCCATATTTGAAAACCCTAGAAAATATGAAATTCATTTATTTAATATTCCAAAAATGGATATAAAAATTTATTATGAACAACTAGTCCTTCAATAATTTTTATTAAACAAATAATTTTATGATTTCAAGCCAAAAATATTCGAAGCTATAGTATTATATTTACATCATTATTTATCTATTTATTTTATAATAAATCGACATTTAGAAAAATAATTTCCATACAAGATTTTAAATTACCTTCTAAAATCAAACATTGCTCAAAAATCTAATACTACAAATTTCATGGAGAAATATTTTTAAAACTTGGTATTTAAAATAAATTAAAAATCTAAATTTTTCTGAAACTGGAAGTCGGAGGTTACAAGTCTACCCACCTTAGAAAAATTTCGTCCTCGAAATTTGGATCCTCAATAATTGCCTTTATTCACCATATTATTTCTATCAAAATTTAAATCTTAAACCATAATCATGAAGTAATTTCATAATGTTATTTCACAACCTTTCAAAAATTATACAATATCATATTCCTAAAAAATCTTCAAATTTAAAAATCAAATCCCCTTTGTCATAATCTCCTCCAAAAATTTTAAGTTCGCATCTAAATACCCAAGGATTTAATATCCAATCCTCCAATTGAAATCCAATCAATGTATATTTATAAAGCTTAAAAATCTGTATCCCAAAAATTTAAATTTTAAACACTCATCAATCATCTTACTCCTCTAACTCAAATTCAATTGATGCTTATTCCAATCTAACTCCTCGTCCCAAGAATTTAATTCGACACTATTCCATTTACGATTTTATTTCCTGATTTTCTTTTTCCTCAATACTCAACGACGCGATGCTTCCAGAATCTTCAATGCAGCATTTATAATATATAAAATTTCTATCTTGCAATCAATTAGATAAAATGATAATCTCTCAAATTTCTCAAATTTTTAATAATCAATTCAATCATACCAAGACCTCCTTAAAATTTATAATCCTCCAATTTTTGGCTTTGTGAATTTCTTAATTCTTCCTTTAAGTTAATGTTTGTCCTCGAATTTCAATCATACCTCAATTTTCATAAATCAATGATCCATCAACTCCGTTATAACAACCCCTAAATTCTTTATTTAAATTAATGCGCATCCATAATTTAATCATCTTGTCCCTTTTTGTCGGTCATAACCTTGTCATAGACCTTTGCTATGGTCAAAACCCCAATGATCATGGTTTAAGAAAACTCTTCCTACAGCCATGCAATTTAAGAAAAATATATAGGTCATGTATCTTTTGTCATGGTATTCTAGTCTCTGTTAGGGTGTACTACTAGTTATATTCTAACAAGAAAATCATGCATATGAACTACAACACTAAGGAAATCAATCAATCGAAAGACGGAAAAAGGAACATTAGGAGGGAAGAAAGAACATGCTAACATTTTGCTTGTAGTATCTACTATCTCTAACAAACACTTAACTCTAGCATACTCACTAACAAATTCTTATTTCTGGTACACTGGTACCCATATCAACTAGTCATTTATCCACAAGATCCATGAATATATCCATATTGCACACACATGTCTATTAATACCAAAATCTGATACCAAGAACCTCTAATATAACCATGGTTCAATAATGCATCTAAGTTTGATACCTCTATTTCTTTAGTACCATACCCCTTGTCAGTTCCCGTTCCTACTATAATTGTTCATACTAGTCGTTCTTATCACTCAATACACGTCAAGTGCAACACCGTACTAAATACTGCTCTTTCTAATACAACTTTAAATGGACACCCAAATCAGTCTGCGGTGCCATCTCAATCCTGCTCAAGTTATCAGATCCTTACACATGTATATCATCTACTCATATATTAATATTAATATTTCTCATTTACCATAAATTTAATTCTCAAAAATAATCATCAAGGTTTAACTTCTCGATCAACTTAAAATAAATGCATATGCCTCCTCAAAGTCAGATACTCAACATCGAATAAAATTTTAATCACTTCTAAAATTCTTTGTAGCCTTGACCATTTTTATTGAATCAATATTTGAAATCCTCAAAATTTAATGACGTAATCTCAACTCCTCAATTATTCTAAAATAAAAATTTTATTTCCACCTTTTTAATTTATAACTCCACAAAGGTACATATCAGTGCTCTCGGTCTCTAATACTCAAGGTGCACTCAATGCATCTAGTGTCTATAATTTTGTACTAAAATTGTACTGCCTGAATCACTTGTACTATTACCTCCAATGATCAAAGTTATCATCAACTGTGTTTTCTTTCATGATTTCAATTTATGTAAACTGGTATATCATTTAATTATCATCACACAGAGTGCTTACTGTTATTAACGTTATTCTCGACTAATCCTCGATATAGAATTATTAGCACTCTTGGTATTATATCACTAGCTGCATTAATGGATTATCTCATCAAGCTCATTAGAACTCATGATCACCTGTATCCTCTATAACACTCATATTTCTTTACTCTCATGGGTATGTGTATGGTTCCTCATCTCGATGGTTGTATATGTATTTCCTTTAATCCTTTAAAGCCTATTAAACTAATCCGTGATACGCTTCACAACTTCCATTACTAATCCTGATATTTCTCTACTTATGACATCTCATTAAACCCTTTATACATATACATTTCTTTACCTTTAATATTTCCGATATCAATCATCAAATTGGACATCATGCTCTATAAATCCTTAACACAATTCCCGGATACTTAATCGTTTACATAGATCACTCAATTACATAATCATGATTATCCAGGATGGGTAATTGGCTCTGATACTAACTCTGAGAACTATTACTGATACCCTATACTCTCCTTAACTCTCAGTCTCTAATGACACTACTCCTAGAATAATTGGTACAAGGTACTATGCTAAGGGCTAACTCTAGATTAAAGCCTACTGCTCACATGTCCAACTAAGAAACACTTATAACTCACTAGCAACACAGTCAATACTAATACAAGACACAAACAAAATTACAAGCCACTAATTATCATACTTAACAAGAAATCCTCAAGGGATAGGAGCTCAAAGACTGAATTGAGGACAGAAGGTATCTTTACTGCTAGTAAAGAAAGAAGCGGTGGAACAAAGTCCTGAAATAACAGAAATAGATAAGTCTTGAGATGATATTTTAAGAACCAATTTAAGATACAACTTGATAATCATACACGTCTATCCAAAATCATGACACTTAGAATCCTCGCCACGCCAGTAAGCATAGATGCGATAAACGACAGGTTCCGTAACTAAGGTATACAACCCTATAATCATGTCATCTAGAATACTCGCCACGCCAACCGGTATGGCTGCGAGAAACTCTAAATCTCATAACTAAAGTATGTACATCCAAGTTAGGTTCCTACGTTCTCGTTACGACAGCTAATATGGCTGCGATAAATTCTAGGTTCCATAACCAAAGTAGACGTTTTACCTTCCTCACTGTCCTCATCAATATATGTCATCAGATGATACCATAAATTCTAGTCCGTAAAAATTTATCTCAATTTGAAATCAACTCAACAACGATACCAAAAATTTAAGTTAACAACTGGTCAACAAGAATCAAACTCAACAATGATGCCAAGAATTTAATTTAATAACTGCTCAACCAGAATCAAGTTCAGTAACAACAAGCGAGAGCGGACGGAACCAAGGAAAAAGATTTCAATTGGAAATTATAACAAGATTCTCAAGGGGTCGTCCCAGGAATCTCTCAAGAGTTTGTGATTGAGTATCCTCTCTCATCCTAGCATCCTATGTCCTATATTCTATAGCAGGTACGTAGTAGTACAACTAGGACGTCGCACTACTACGACATCGCACAACTAGCGAAGTCTGACCTGCATGGGCCACCACTAAAAACGTGTCACGACCCGCACCCGGTTTAGGGGCACGAGTGCGTGGGTACGTCCAGCCTACGCCGCAGCATCGTCGGTAGAACGCTGTCTAGGTCGAGTACTATCTAAACAATCTCACGCTAGTATCCCACTCCATAAGGAGACTCGGATAATACCATAAAAATATAACAACATACTCAATCACAACTACAGCACGATAGGAATTTGAAGAAATAAAGAATACAACACAAGTCTAATGACAACATAATCATACCTGCAATCAGTAACATCCAATCCCCAATGTCAGAAACAAGTCCACTAAGGTCACAGTCTGGAAAAATATTTTCCAGTCAGGAAGGAGCAAAGTATATCTCTAAATAGCAGTTCTATATAAATGACATAAACTATGTAGCAGTTCTAGATGGAAATATACCAGATGCATATATAGGTACGAGAAATGTATAATGAGAGAAATACTGGAAATACTGTAAGTAAATGCAGGAAAGAACAATATGTCAATGAGCAAAGAATCCTATGACTAAGTGTGTGAGTACTAGCTTTAACATGTGATCGGCTTGGGATCTTGATCAGGCTGGTTACATGTGATTAGCTATGATTCACGAAGGTCAGGCTAACCGTTGGTTAGCTATGATGCATGTAGAGGTCAGGCTAATCACACGTAACAGCTATGAGGCACTGAGATGGTCAGGCCGCACCCGACGTGAGACGTGGGGTGAGCTATGATGCATGAAAAGTTGGGTATGATCACATATCTATACTAAAATACTCCCCACCCCCGACTGGTATAGTAGATCCAATCATGGTACGCTATGGCACGGGATTCCCTAGGAAGGTAGCAAATCTCCCCGGGAATCAGTGTATGTACATGCACAAGATAACAAGGAAAACAAGTCTTGTACAAGCTACACCATGAATAAGGAATAACATCTCATGACGAGATCCGTGTATACCAATCCGTGTAACCAATGTGTCAAGAACATGGATATTTACACTAGATACAGTGAACATAGGAGATATCATAAATTAGAAACTAATCAGAGAATATACTCGCCTTGGGTCCTTAGCTGGTAAAACAAATGTCCTGTCCCAGAGTATCGTCTGGAGGAACCAACAGTCCTAAAATATATCAAATATAACATTTGCATCAGGTGCTACACTAACACATCACAAATACATGAACTCAGGGGCTCTATCAGGTATGGCACTAGTCAACTAGGGTCCTACTAAATTAACAATTAATAAATAATTTAATACATATATATATATTCCAAAGTATACAAAATAGGTATAACTGTATGTACATAAGTGGAAATATATTTTATTTATGTGAAAAATTATACATCACTCATACATATAAACTAGTATACATGTACCAAAATACCTATTAACTTATATTATATATATATATATATATATATATATATATATATATATATATATATGCATACATACTAAAATAATACAATACTATATACAGGTAATATACCAAAATATGTTTTACAAGTACATATATATCAATACAGTTTTTATATATATATATACCAAAAATATGTTTATACATGTTTATATATATAGGTACACATATTTATACCAAAATACTGTTATATATACATATATACCAATATACATTTATTTATATTTAAATACTAAAACATACATTAATACTTATTATACCAATAAAACGTATATAATATATATATAAGTGTCTATTAGTAATTGTATAAAATACGTATTTGTGTATATACACTAACGGATGTATATACATATATACTTTTTATACCAAAATACATATTTGTATATATATATATATCAATAAAAAATCCTTATATATAATACATAACTAAATTTACACATAATAAATGACTAATTTCATACATTTAAAAACAATAAAACTAATTATATTTTATTTACTAAACTAATTAGAAATTAACTAATTGATTAAAATTACTAACTGATTACAAATAACTACTGATTAATAAATTAATACTGATTAATAAATAATTAACTGATCTAATTATATAACTAAATTAATTAAAAACTAAACAAATTAAATATTACTAAACTAATTATATAAATTACTAACTAATTATATATACTAAACTGATTATATATATTAAACTAATTATATATACTAACTAATTACATATGCTAATTAACTACCCTTATAATTACTAATACAGTGAACAGAACCAAAGAAAGAGGGAAAACAGAGAGGGAACTCACGATGGGGTCTTCCGCCGTCGGCGGAGGAGTCTCGCCGGGGCAGGGCGTCGAACTCGGCGATCGTCTCGGGCGGCGGCAGCGGTCCTCGACGACGGCTGGATCTAAGCCAGATCAGCGGCAACGGTCGGCTCCGGTGAGGAAAGCGGCGGCGAAGCTCGGCTCGACGGAGGCGGCCACGGCTCGACGGATCAGAGGCGGTGGCGAGTGGAACTCAAGAGCAGCGGTGGAAACTCGACTCGGTGGCGGAAACTCGACTCAGCGGCGGGTGCCCGCCTCAAGGAGGAAGTCCCAGTCGCCGACGGCGGCGGGACTCGAGGGCGGCGGCGGATCTGCTCGTCTCGTCGGCCACAGGTGCTCGACGCCAAGGAGAAGATCTCAGTCGCCGGCGGCGGATCAGATCTAGGGTAGGTTTAGGGTTTGGATGTCTGTGGAGGTGTCGGGGTCGTGTCCGGGGCTGGACACGGCGGGTTCGCTGTACTGTGGACGTGTCCGGGTGTTGGACCCAGGGGTTTGAATGTACTGTGGTGTGGGGGTGGTGTCCGGGTGTGTCGGACACGGAAATCTGGTTGTAATATTGTAAATCTGGACACAGGAAATGAATGGATACGGTGGGACACCCGGGGTCGGACCCGAGGCCATCACGGCTGACACGGTGATGCTGGACACACGGACACTAGCACACAAAAATGGTGGTGGCTTTGGCTTTGTGGAGATTTGTGTGGGCTAGCTAGGGTTTCTAGGGAGTTGTGATGAGGGACTTAAATAGGGAGAGAGGGTGTGGGATAAAGGGTGAGGATTGGCCCAAATAACAAATGGCCCAAGATCATACATGAATAAATTCATGTGGGAATGAGGGTAAAATTGGGGGACGGTAACCTTATAAAATTAATAGAAAATATTATAATTTAAGAAAAATATTTTAAGGGCTTCCAAGGCTAACTGATTAAATTAGCTACTAAACAAACCCATATTTGAAAACCCTAGAAAATATGAAATTCATTTATTTACTATTCCAAAAATGGATATAAAAATTTATTATGAACAACTAGTCCTTCAATAATTTTTATTAAACAAATAATTTTATGATTTCAAGCCAAAAATATTCGAAGCTATAGTATTATATTTACATCATTATTTATCTATTTATTTTATAATAAATCGACATTTAGAAAAATGATTTCCATACAAGATTTTAAATTACCTTCTAAAATCAAACATTGCTCAAAAATCTAATACTACAAATTTCAGGGAGAAATATTTTTAAAACTTGGTATTTAAAATAAATTAAAAATCTAAATTTTTCTGAAACTGGAAGTCGGAGGTTACAGATGACCCAATCTGTCATGCAAAAGGATTAGATTTCTTGGATCCTTTAGCCTTTTGATTGTGATGGGGTAAGATTTTACTACCTTCAGAGTAGTTTGATATAGCCCCTAGAAGATTAACTTGTATTTTTCTAATGTGAGCTTATTGCTTCCAATATTAAAGGTGATACAAACATACTCCTTGCTATCATCCTTCATGGTTTCAACATAAAACCCATTCATTCGAATATTTCTAAAGCTGAGTAGATTTCTATTAGATCTACTAAATAATAATGCATTATGAATGACTAAGTGTGTTCTATTTGGCAACACAATATCGGCTTACCATAACCTTCTATAATCTATACGGGTCCAGCAATGGTGGTCACCTTGACAGTGTTTGAGACATATGTTGTGAAAAACTTTCTAGTTTTCAATATAATATAAGTTTTTGCACTATCTATCAAGCATGTATCATCATCATTATCCATAACTTTCAAAGAAAATTTAATAATATATTAATATGCTACTAAATGGTTAAACTTGGCACATTGCCAATTATTATAACTTGATCTAAATCTAAATAAAATTGCTTCTAATAAAGTAAACTACCTAGACTGTTGATCATATAATGACCAATTTATTCAAAGTAAAAAGTAAATAAACTTAGATAAGAATATAATAACTATTCATTGACTTTACCTATCATGGCGTTGAACTGGTCTTCCAAAATTGCGTTACCATCCTTATCTTGGAAGAAATCATTAAAATTAATGTGTATTGTACCCCCTATAAGATTAGTCTCCATACCCTTTGAGGCTTCATACTCGTCAACTTTTTTTTGTAAGTTGCGACAGTTTCGCATCCAATGACCAGCTCTTCCACAACGTTTCCAAGTATCTGTTGAAGTAGCTGGATTAGGAATTTTGGCATTATTTTTTCGAGGATTAAATCCCTTATTTTGAACTGTGTATCCTTCTTTGAACCCAGAGTAGCCATTTTTTTGGTTTCCATGGTGTATATGCCCTCTACCTCAGTTATTTCCTCGATCGCTAGTATTGGTCAAATTTTTTCGAGCACTAGTCGCATTCACTTCAGTTGGAATTGGTGCAGACCTTGTTGGTCTACTACGATGTTTTTTGATTAATAACTCATTTTTTTCTCGACCACGAGTAAGACAGCAATGATTTCAGAATACTTCTTAAAATTTCTCTCCCTATACGTTTGTTGTAGGGCCATATCAGTCGCATGAAATATGGTAAATATTTTCTCTAGCATGGAATGCTTTGTTACTTCTTCACCAAATAACTTCAAATGTGAACTAATCCTGAACATAAATGAATTATAGGCTGCAACTGTCTTATAATCTTGGAAATATAGATTGATCCATTCATGGAGTGCACCTGGTAGTATGACCATTTTTTGGTGATCATATCTCTCAGCTAGAGAATTTTATAGTCCTTGACTGTTAAGTACTCAGCTTGAGATCATCATGAATATGATGTCTTAGGAAAATGAAAGCCTTTGCTTAATCTTTTGCAGATATTGGCTTATCAGCCACAATTGTATCACCTAAGCTTTTGGCTTGAAGGTGCAATTCAGAATCCAATCTCCAGTTGAGAAAGTTCTAGCCTTATAATTTTAAAGGCTTGAAATCATTCTTTGTGAGGCTCGTCATATTGGTGTATAAGATCAATAATAACAAGTTAACATAAGTATTTGGTAAATCACCAAATAATTCATGTTCATGGTGTATGCTTCAAACAATGATGTTTCAGAAGTCTATTATACCAAACAAATCTTGTTTATGGTATGCTTCAAACAATGATGTTCCAAAAGTCATAGGTAAATACTAAATACTAGATGTTCATGGTATGCTTCGAACAATGATTATGTTCAAGAAGTCTTTCAAAATATCATATATGATATGCTTCGAACAATGATGTTCCAGAAGTCTTATATATATAGACCAAACAATTCATGTTCATGGTCATCAGATCTCTGATGGTTTTGATCTAAATATATTAACATATATAAATGAAAGAAAGAAATTAAGAATAACTCCAACGTTCTCTCCGAAAGATTTATATGCGATTAACATCGGAGTGCTATCAGAGTTAACTAAAAGAAGTGAGATGAATGGATAAAATTTTTTTTTTTTCCCATAGTAGTATGCCGAAGGATGTATAAACATCAACATCAGGCTGCGCCTATGATATTCATATGCAAAAAAAACATAAATAACCATACCTATTACCGAAGTGGAGAATCTGCAAATGGCGGCTTCACTGAGATGCTCTTGCTTATTTTCTCCCGTTAGAGCTTCGTGCTGATAACGTGTTAGAATAAACGTAGAAGAAGGAAGAAGAAAATAGGAGAGAAGATCTCTTTTTAGAGTAATCCCATAGTGGAAGGCAGATGTCTTATTTATATATCTCAATGAAGGTGTAATACTAATTTCTAACTAATGTGGGACTAAAATACAAAATAAAAATTCAACCCTTTAGTAACCCACGTTATAACAGTTGTGATATTGTACATGTGTTTTCTTTCCTTCTATTTGTGGATGATGAACCATAGAATAGAATGTGAGTTCTGTTGTATAATGGACGTGTGCATAACTAGGCTGAAATATATAGTGTGTGAGTTTGTAGAAGAGAGAATTGGCCAAACATTTTTAATATGCATGGGTTGCAATGGAATTTTTTTGATGGTTGAGGGTATTTGGTTAGTTGGGCATATAAGTGATCATAGAAAAAAGTGCTAAGGAATAAGTGATTGCCAACTTGGTATCATGTATGACCGATTTTAGAGTATTATACGAGTACTACAGGAGCATGCAAGAATGGTTTAGGAAGAGAGTTATCGTGTGTTAGTGTTGGATTTTAAGGAGGCGGCTCATTGTGTAGTCTGTGTGAAGTATTTTACCGTAAGTACCTTTCATCAACATTTTAGTTGACAGATAGACCTAAGGGTAATTTCCCAATGATGATTATGTAGTGGAGGAATACTTTTGTGTCATTAAAATGGATGGAAATTAAATTGTGTTTAAAGGATAGTATTATGTATATGAATTTGGCATGAATGAGTTTAAGATGAATAATTCTTTACTAACTTTGGTTGCAAGTAGCTACTACCTATAAATGTGGATCACCTTTAGTAGAGGATGAAAATGGAACCAAATTACAAGAAAATAATTCCTTTTTTTATAATATGTGTAAGGTCATAAGAATAACTAAATATTGGGTATAGTAGTGTCTAATATATTAATAAATAGTTTATATTATACTATATTAATTTTAACTGATAACAAATTAATTAATTACCAACTTCTATCATAGGCCCATTGGACCTTTTGGACTCGGGCTTTGTACCAGCTCCTCCCTTTCAGACTCTGGATCCAAGCAAGTATACCTTACCACTCTTGTTTACAATTTTAAAATACTGCAGCTGCATTTATTTTATTTTATTATTCTAATTAAACGATATTGTGTGTCCAAGAATAACTTGGGTGCAAGTCGGTGTTGGACCAATTATGGGTGACTTAGTACTTAGAAGCTAAACCCCTTATTTGAGAGGTGTCCCATTCTCTCTATGACCTTGACACATTTATGTCACAGAGTGGGTTATGTGTGGACGTAGACTCTTATACCAGCCATACACTAGTACAATCAAGATGTGTGACAGAAGCATTTAGATATTTGATCTTGACTCAGGAGTAGGAGCTTGCAATATCGTGGTGCACGACAAATAATGCAGCATTGGTGGGGAGGACACTCACTAGGCGTATGGGTTGACTATATTTTTCTCTTTGTAACCGGTCCAATGCTGTATTATTCGCTTGAGTACCGAGTGAGACGACCATGGATAAATTAGTATTAGATTCGGTCTCTGGCCTCCATGATGCTACGCTATAGTAGGCCTTTATTTCTTCCAAGGAATTACGACGATCCCATTTTGGCCAAAAGCTCATGCATCGAACGTAGTTCTCATTGTATTTACACTTAAATTGGTACACACTTATTTTATTACAGTACTTTCATTTTATTAGTGGCATATTTCTATGTATCTTGTTATGTCCCTCTGAGGACCTAGTTACTTTTCAGGTTTAGTTGAGCCGGAGTACGAGCAGGTTTATGGACTGGGTCCTGGCGCTATCTACGAGGCAAAGAAGGTGTACCCCGACGAGTATATTTGATCTTTGTATGATACCATCCGGGTTGCGGACTTCTACTTGATTGCTTCGCTATCTATCTTACTTTCAGCACTTTATTTCAGTATATTTATGTAGTGGATTTGTCTTCACCAACTCTAGACTTATTTGGTTCTGTATTGACATATAATGATTACATGACTATTTTATATTCAGACTATTTTATTATATTCTGTGGATGAGATTTAGTATGCCTGTGAATATATTATTCTTTAGGTACATCAAAATATGTAGTTGAGAATTCTACTAAATTGCGCAATTTCTTGAATACATATTGGCTAGCCATTGCCACATGGTCTTGTCGCGTGTATTTTGGGACTGGGGCATGATAATTTGGTAAATTCAAAAATTGGAGGTTACATCATCATATTCTTCTCTTATGTAGGCTGTTTGGACGTCAAATATTTTGCTAGAATAAAAAGACATATTTTTATTTTTAAGCTTTCCAAGATTAAAAATAAGACCCATTGATCACACTCACATAGACAATAATATGACAGAAACCATTGCTTGATCGAGCAGTAGTGGAGGTAGTCAATTGAGAAAGAAAAAGAGGGGAGAATACTTACCTAACCACAAAGGGGACCAGAGGGGAGTATCAGTAGTGGTAGGCGGATGGGGGATCAGTTGTTGTGGTGGATACAGTGGTGGTGGTGGGCACAATAGTGGTGATGGTCGCAATGGTGGGGGTGATTGTTAGCCCAATGATTAAGTTGAGTTTTTTAATATGGCTAATCGATTTAGCATTATGTTAATCATGCAACACTATTATAACTTCTACATAAACTTAGGATTATTCAAATATGTATTAAATGTTATCATATTTGCTACTGTATATTACTTTGTTTGTCTAAACATTTATTTTCGGAAAAGCAATAAGCAAGATTAGATATGGACATATTCAATGAAGAAAACATTTGTGACAAAGACAGTGTTATACCGCAAGACTTCTCTGAACCTCCTATGATATCTTCTGAGCCTCGCAAATGTATTCAAATTTTTAGATATGTTATCTATGGACAACTGTTATCAAGAAAAAAGGCATCTTCAAGTCTGCTCATATGTCAAAAGATTGGCGTCATCAAAAGTGCTCTTAATTTTATCATTTGTTAATTATTTTTCTTTTGTTTATTAGGACTTAATGTAAGTCATGTTTTATTGGCACTAGAAAGCTTTAACTCCATCCTCATACAACCAAACCTAGTCCAGTTCAACTAGACCCAAATGCCAAAATCCAAAGAATTCTGTCTAGAATGAAACTGGCCTATAAAGACCGAACTCGGACCGAGTTCTGACCCTGACCGAACTCTGGCCGAACTCGCTCCTATTGACCCAGTTTGCAACATTCACTTCCAACGTTCATCATAAAGATTAGGGCTTCAACATTTGGATTTGTGAATGTTAGGTGACCGAACTCTTTCCAAACTCGTTCCCCTACTAGACTATAAATACCCATGTATTTCACTCATTTTTTTATCAACCAATTCACTTGCAAATCAACTCATTCTGAACTATAAACCTTCCTATTTCCATGTACAACTCTTAGCCTTCTAGTGCCAAGTGTGATATTAGTTAGAAGTCTGTTCGAGTTATAAATCTTAATTTTCTTTTATTTGAAGTCGACAAGCTCTTTGAATCAAAACTTATGGTTGTTTGAAGTCGGCAAGCTCTTCGGATCAAAGTTTATGTTTGTAAGAAGTCGGAGAACACTTTGGATTAAAGCTTAATACCAGACAAGAGTTTTCGGGATTGGATTGCCCTCCACTAGGGACACAAATATACATTGCAGTGTTTGCATTTGTGACTTCTTTCTCTTTACATTTTTTCTATACTTACTTGCTGAATTTTGTGTTGGTAATTAGTACTGGATTGTTGGTAATTTTATTAGACCAATTATTGTTAAATCTATTCACTCCCCTCGAGTTTCCAACAGTGATCACAATGGTGGTGTGGACATAGCGATGGCAGTGACCAAAAGATGGAGAAAGGGTAGTAGTGGTGTTGGTGGCTGTGGGCTTAAGAGAGGTAAGAGAAAATTTCTATTTGGGGGAGAAAATTTTATTTTAGGAGAGAGAGTCGAATGTGGAAAAGTTATTTCTATATGGCTATTATTAAATATTTAGTGATGTGTAAAATTTATATCGCTCAACGTTACAAGTATTAAAATGTTAGTGACATGTATTCTAAGATGTCACAAAACATCAAGCTTGATTTCCTTTTATTAGAAGTTGATAAGCTCTTTGAATCAAAACTTATGGTTGTTTGAAGTCAGCAAGTCCTTCGGATCAAAGTTTATGATTGTATTAATTACTTACCCATCTAGCTTCTCCATTTCATCCTTATCGCAGTTGAGTAATATATACAACTGAGTATCCCTTAGCTCATCATCATTCGGATATCTCTTTATTATTTTTTCTGAAGGCTTACCTAAATTATTAAATACTTTCAATATTGTATCATTAGATTCCAGATATCTGTCATCATTTCTTGGAGCTCTTGTTCTATTAGTAGCAACATGCGGCTTGAAATACATTGAGTAAAAGTTTATAATCTCCTCAAGAACATAAGCTTCACAAATAGATCCCTCGACCCTTGCCTTTTTTTTTACCTTTATCTTTAGGTGATTCAGTTGACGTTCGAACGGGTACATCCATCGATAACCGACAGGGCCACCGACACATACCTCATAGGAAAGATGAAATAGTAAATGCTCCATGGAGTCAAAGAATCCAGGAGGGAGCACTCTTTCAATTTTGTACTATGTTACTGCAATGTCCTTTTCTTAATTTTCTAGATGATCGATGATCAAATTGGTAGAAAAAAGATCTCCGAAGAATATGATAAGCTCTGTTAAAGGGTCCCAAACTACCTGCGATAAGGATTCCCGAAATACAATCAAAATTAATCTCTCCATGAATAAGTGACAGTCGTGGCTCTTTATACATGTCAGTTTGTTCTCCTTCGGGTCGACGGATCTTCTCAAATTTGACACGTACCCGTCTGGAAATTTTAGCCCATGAATCCACCTACATAGTCTCCCTTTATCCTCCTTGTCCAGTAAAAAATTTGCCTTAGGCTGCTTCTACTTCCCATTCCCTTCCTCTATCAAATACAATGTAGGGCATCTACATATTTCTTCCAAGTCCAACCTGGCCTTGGGATTGTCTTTCGTTTTCTCCTTTACGTCCATAACATTATTAATTATGTTGTCGAACAAATTCTCCTCGGTATGCATAACATCAAGGTTATGTCTGATCAGATTGGTGCTCCAATATGGCAGGTCCCAGAATACTCTCCTCTTCGTCCAGTTATGACTGTGGCCATATCTATCGTGCTTGTACCCCTTAGTAGGCTCTTCGATAGCACTTGGTAAGTCATTAACCTATTTCCATATCGTGTCTCCGGGCCACATTGGAGGTGGAATTGCCTTCTCCGTAACGTCGATACAGAATGCATTCATGTTCCTCTGGAACAGATGATTCGACTACAAAAATTGTCGATGATAATTGAAGAAGCATAATTTTTATCCGTGTTTCAAATGAAAAGCCTTAGTACGGTCCATGCAATACGGATATAAGAGACGACCCTGAGTGCTCCATCCTGATAACATAATATGAGCCGAAATGTTGTTGATGGTCCACATAAGTGTTGCCCTTATCTGAAAATTCTGCTTTTTGAAACATCGTATGTGTGGGCACCTATTTCCCACAGCTAATTTAACTCATCTATCAATGGTTGTAAGTATACTTCGATGTTCCTCTTCAGATTGTTCGGACCTAGAATAATGACAGTTAAGTGTCTTCATACACATCTAAGGCGTAGGTTATACGGGGTGACGATCACAGGCCAACACGAATACTAGGAGCCCGAAAGTCCGAATGGGGTGAAACAGTCGGACGAGAACCCCTAACTTACATTACGCGGATCCGAAGAAAAATTAGGATACTCTCGATCGAAGTGCTTCCATGCTTCTCCATCGGATGGGTGATCCAATACTCCTTCAATCTGTTCTCGCCTGTGCCAACTCATATTTTTGGCAGTCTCCTTCATATTTTTGGCAGTCTCCTTCACCATAAACAACTTCTACAACTGCGACTTCAAAGACAAGTAGTACATCAAATCAGTCGGCTTTCTTGCACCGACAGGTCTTCATGTACCAGTTTCCTTGTAGCGATCACCACTACAAAATTGGCACATGTCTTCATCCTTGTCGTCTTTATAGTACAACATGCACCCGTTGCGATATGGATCAATTTTTTTGTATCCCATCTAGAGCAATCTCAACATCCTATTAGATCGGTAGAAGTCTTTAGGTAACTTAGCACCTGCCGGCAAGAACTCTATAATCAACTCCATCAGTCGGTTATAGCATTTTTGTGATATATTAAAATTGGACTTGATGCTCAACAGTCTTGTAACCACCTCCAACGGTGAATGATCCTTAGAACCAGGATATAATGGAGTCCTTTCATTCTCTAATAACTCTATAAACTTTCAAGCATCGACTTTTGGTGCCTCCTCAGCTGCATCATAATTGTTTGGATCGAAACTATGCCCGACAGTTGTATCATAATTGTTCGGATCGAAAACCATATTCACGCACCCCTCATCATAATCAACGAGGTCGGGGATATCTATATACGGCTACACATAAGGCTCTGGCTCTGATGATAAAGACACAAGTTCTTCGTGTGAGGTCCCCTGATAGTAATTCGAGGTGAAATTCCTCGAGTAAAAATGATATGTCCCATCCACTTCTGAGTAATATTTTAAGTTATGATATTTTAAACATGGACATTTAATTTTGGTGCCATCCAGGTACCGAGGGAATGCCTTGACGAACTATAAGAATTATTCTATTCCCTGTATGAATTTATCTCACACCGTATATGTCATCAGGATGACGATTGTACATCCACGAACGATGAAGTAGGTAGTAATTCAGATCTATTTCTAGATACTTTTGAAAAGATGAATAGACATCGTTCAATTATTTTATCTAAATAGATGCAAAGATGGATACACATGTTCATCAAAGTAATTAACAACTACTATTGATGCGTAAGTATTCAAGTTATGATGCGTGAGTATCCATATCGTGGTTCATGAGTATCAAATTTATAATTTGTGACTATCAAAAAACTAGTAGACATGTTGACAACTCTAATTTCAAACCATATTAAATATGTGTCATCACGTGTTCATTGCCTTGGTACCAATACCTTGCACTCTGGATACATTTCCATAACATTCCTTTGAACCCAATCCCTAGCATCTAGGTATCCATATTTATGATACCCACACTTGGACACACACATGTACAATACACACTCAATACACTAGCACTCACCTACAGAAACCTCACCCATAACTCACTATATATACAATACCCTATCCATGTATCATATGATACATATATATCTCACTCACCATGTTACACATGTATACATACTTATTGTGTGCATTGCTTGCTGCCACTGTTCTACAACACTTGAAGTGTTGGCAACCCTGAAATCTATAGTATTACCCAGTACAGTACGTGTACTTCATATTGTTGTTACACACTCAACTTCAACATCCTCCTGTAGCGCACTACAGATGTTGTTGCCAAGGCTCCTACAGCAAGGCAGTTGCTCAACTGAGTACAGCACAGACCTTAGCTCACCCCCTTACAGTATGAATACAAATTGAGCTCTCTACCCTCCAAGTCACTGCACTATAGGCCAGCAATAAAACCCAAAATAGGACACAGTTGAAGCACCCTCTGCAGCTCTGGAACCAAGCACCACTACAGCTGAAAGCTCTTAAAATCTGCAGGATACTGCCACTTGCAGCTGCAGAGTGCAACAACAAATTTCCTGCCTCTACTGGAAAAATACCTACTACTTCCGATATACAACATGTACATCTGTTGTGTGATCCTTTCTCAAAATCCCTCATACACACTCATGAACACACAACTAAGTGTACACTCTTAAACACAATAAACTCTCTCTCACACACATACTCTAGCAGCAACACAACACATACCAACTCTAAACACTAACACTAGCATACACAATATCAACATCCTCGCATGCCAATTAATACATAACTTCTTGATAACAAATATCACATCCAAAACTACCATAATACTCTTATGATTCTCATTCCCGTGTTGTGTTAGTGATATATCGAGTCAGTGTATGTGTCTGTGTCATGTCCCATATCGTATTTATGTCTGTGTCTGTGTTGTGTCCTCTATCAAATATCGTATCAGTATCTGTGTCAGAGAGAGAGATAGGGTTAGGATTTACCTAGAGGAGGAGGAGAAGCTCGAGATCGTCGGAGGGGAGGAGACGCACGAGGGGAGTAGCCGCGCCGGAGGGGAGGAGCTGCGTCAAAGGAGAGGAGCCACGTGAGGGGGGGACTTCGCTGGAGCGGGAGGGGGGCTTTCCCAGATGAAGGAGGACGCCAGAGGGGGTGGGGAACTAAGACAGAGGGGGGTGTTCAAAATTTTTTGTAAGAGTTTGAGAGAATTGGGGGAAATAAAATCTTGAACCCTAAATAAAATAATTTAGCAACGTCTAAAATAGACGTCGCTAAACATCGCTAATATGTTAATATACTACGACTTGAATACAAAATATTGCTATAATTAAAATATTAGCGACGTTTAGCGGTTCTTCAGTTACATTATTTTCAATTTTACTAAAACAAGTCGCTAAACATTTCTATTAGTGACTACCTGTGATATTTTATATTAACGTCACTAAATTGGTAAAAAATAGCGACATTTTATAACAATATCGCTAAAAGTGTCGCTAACCCCATAATTTTTAGTAGTGCATGATTACGACCTCTGGATATCACAAGGTAAAATTTATGCGAAAAGATACTCTACATTTGTTGTGGATGTTGCTACGGATGTTGCCATCGAAGATGATATAGACTATGTTGAATATGGAGACTACAACTTGGCATGAGATATGGTGTATTATGCGGCTGGGCCTAATTTTAATTCGAAGGATCCAAATTCTGATGCAAAGGAGTTTTATGATATGTTTAAGGATACAGATACTCCTATATATTATGATTGTGAGACTCATTCAGTATTGTCGGTAGTGATGCGCTTGTTGAACATAAAGTCTGATTTTAAGTTACCGCAAGCTTGCTATGATCGGATCACACAATTAGTCAAAGAGGTGTTACCGAAAGAATCGAAAGAGCTTCCTAAAAAATTCTACAAATCCAAGATGATGGTCAGAAAGCTCGGACTGGGGTACAAAAAAATAGATTATTGTCGCAACGGATACATGTTGTACTATAAGGAGAATGAGGACAAAGAATGATACAATTTCTGCCACGTTGATCGTTACAAGCCATTTCAGGAAAAAAAGAGTCAACTAGAATAAAATGACTTCCGTACAAGTACATGCATTACTTGCCGATCATGAAGGGCTTAGAGAGGATGTATATGTCCCTTATTATAGCAGAATACACAACATGGCATAACGAGGAACTTACAAAGGATAATGGAGAATTGTCACATCCTTCCGATGGAGAGGCATAAAAGCATTTTGACCGGTGTTATCCAAATTTTGTTGTGGAGCCTAGAAATGTTTGATTGGCGCAATATTCTGATAGCTTCGCTCCTTTAAGACAGTCAGGATATCAATACTCCTGTTGGCCAGTAATTCTCACCCCTTACAATCTACCACCATGGATGTGTATGAAGACTCATTATATATTCTTGACAGTTAACATACTCGGTCCCAGAAATCCGACTAAGAATATCGATATATATTTGCTGGCATTGGTAGATGAACTGAAACAGCTGTGGGAGTTGGGTGTCACGACCTATGATATTTCAGAAAAAATAGAACTTTCAGATGGGAGCTTCACTTATGTGAAATTCACTTATAATTAGCCTTGTCCACGACCAAGAAGACATCTCTATAGAAGAAGAAGAAAAGGAAGATGATAAAGAAGATCTCGATGAGGATGATAACGACGATGTCAATGATGATGATGACGACGATGATGATGACGATGATTAGATTACCTATGTTGTCCACATAATGTACCTAGAGATAGAGTTTGATTTTGTTACTAAAAATACTTATATCTCTTACTGAAAATACTTTTATCTCAGTTTTCATAGTTGTTTTATTGGTTAGTTCAATTTATTTAATGTCTATCATGTTGCTTAGTTCTATTTATTAGATGTCTATTTATTTGAATCGTGATCATAGATGGCTGGTGGTCGTAGTCGTGATCGTGGTGATCGTCGCGGGGATGGATTATCTCCTCGATCACGTAATCCCGATACCCCCTTGTCAATTGCAGGAACATCCACTTTGCCATCGACTACAAGCACATACACTCCTCCATTTGTCCCATACATCCCCAGTACTCCATCATCGGCATCTATGCCCCCGTCATCATCTGATGCTGATCCCAGTACCCCATTGTCAATTCATCCACTAGATACTCCAACAGCTGTACGATGGGACCCAGAGTATCTAAACTTAGAGTATGATGCTAGTGGTCATTATATTTTCCGACCGGGTGGTCCTTTGACACAACCACAGAGACCGGAGGGGCAGTTCAAAAAGGAGCTTTGACCTACAACCAAAAAGATGTAAGTAAATTTATAGGTTTCATATAATGCAGTTAATTTTATATATTTTATTTATTTATTCAACTAAATAATCAATTGTTATTTATTTGTAGATTTTTTTCCTACAATGCTACTCCAGGACTTGGAGAAATCATTAGAGGGAACTACCACGGCCCTTACCTTTTAATCTCCGATATGCCGCCCGACATGTAGTATATATGGCTTGACAAGATAAAGTTATATGAGATCTTTTCTGTTATTCTATTAATTAATTTTTAAATTTATTTATATTAATTTTAATTGAATTTATATATCAAAAAATCTAATGGTGGCCTGAGCATCGCAATGCGGATCTCAGAAAGACATATCGTGGTGCCTCTAGCAAGAAGATGCTAGATGCGAAGAATAATTTACAAAAAAGGGTAAATTCTAGAAATGACAGAAAACCTTGGATCCGTGATAATTTTTGGGAGAAGATTCAGAAGAAACTCGATACTCCTGAGTTCAAGAAGAGGTCCGAGCAAGAAAAAAATATGAGATCTCATGGGACTCTGCATATTGGTAGATCGATCCCCATCGCTATGCACCATCGAACCTGGTAAGATAACACGAAGTACTTAAATATTTTTATTATATAGTTAAATAACTTTAATTATCAAGCTAATATGGTTTCTTAATATTTCGTACATAGACTGAGAAGCTGGCGAAGGAGGGGGAGATCCCTCTAGTATCAGTTTTGTCGATGTTTTTGAGTATACGCACAAGAGGAGGAAGGACGAGAGCTATGTGGACGAGAAGGCCAACAAGACTATTGTAAGTATTTTGATTTATATGATAAGTTAGAATAATATAAGGTATTATAATTTATATTATGTCACACCCCAGTACAGGAATACGGAGGCGGACATGGCTAGCTACCCCCATACAAGGTGTTATATATCGTACGACAGTCACGGATGTATAACACGAGGGGGTGCATGCTAAAATTAAGTCTTCTATGGTCAGGAACTTCTATGTCTCAATCATTTAAACAAAAAACAGTAATTATAGAGTATATATGATAAAGTAATAAGGCATTCCAAATGCTTTAGCAAAATATTCTGGAGACCAGCTATATAAAATAAGAAGCTGGAAGAGTAACAAAAGTACATGATAATAATCAGCTGCAGTCTGATTTAATACAATCATATAAGAAAACTAAATTCCAAATGAGCCGGCTAACAGGTACCGGTGCTAAATGCCCAAAAGAAGTAAATGGGCAATAATGAGCAGGGACGAAGAAAACCCACTCGCTATCCCAAGCGCTATGACTTAGAGGAAGGTATGCTGGATCCTCAGGTGCTGGCTCAAAACTTGGCTTTGGAAAACCAGTGGGGTTAGACCTCAAATAGAAAGTACCAAAAAGGAAGCAGGAAATAGAGAAATAAAAACCCAATAAAAACACATAATAATAAATAGTTTTAGTGTCATAACTTAGTTCCATGTCATATCCTAGAGCAAAGGCCGAACCTTACAACCAAACGAGGACAAGGGTTGAACCATCACACTATGATAGTCCATGTTCCTAAGCTACTAACCAAATAATAAAATCACAACCAAGTCCAATTTCTTAAATCGACCAATCATTTGTACGTCTTGCTATTTTTGTGGAGTCTAAGGTTATCTCAGAAATATTGCATAATAAGTATGCTCAGATCATGCAAGTGTCGAATATGAGATAATCAAACAAATAGATAAATAAAATAGGCACTTGTATTTTTCACCAGTCCCCCGTAGGGCCATTGCGCTAAAAATACGGTATTAGCGGTTCCAGTATTCCTATAGTCAAACAATGGCTCGATATAATAATAAATCAGATACTGCACTCCACTAAGGCAGATGATATACATTATCTTTTGTGGCCAGTCCACAACGCACTTAGAATGAATCTCTGTTGGAAGGTTCGTTGGTATGATCTCGGGATACCGTTCCCTCCAAGGTTACTACCACTTTTAGTTACCTAATAAGCCCTATGTTGTGTTTGAAATTTCAAGGCGTGGTCACATGAGAATTTTCCTTCAGATATTGTACAAGGTATGGGCACGCTAGATATGAATCAATGGAAGTCAAATTTGGATTCAACCGAGCGTGTATGCAATATTAAGATAATTAATATCCTAGCCACGCTTTGGTAGATGACTCGCTTATTATGTCCGTGCTGGAGAAATAATATATATATATTTATAATATCACGCATTCAAAAATTTTAAGGAATTTTTGATTCTCAACCCAAATATAATCACTTAACACGTGACACGATGTGTCGTATCTCGGCACATACTAAATCATGAGCAATTATAAGGGAATAGTGGTATTAGCACAGATACAGTATTCGAGTCCAATTACTAATTAAACATTGGGTCACATGAATCAAGAAAATATTCAATCCAAACAAGCAAGGCTGCATGGGTCTCTAGGTGGAATAGAAAGTCAGCACACATGATAATCCTGGCCGCATAAGAAGTCAGGCCGCATATGAATTCAGTGCCGCATATAAATTCTGATTGCATATAAATCCTAGCCGCATATGAAGTCAGGCCGCATTAATTACTTGGCCGTGTGACAAGACCTGGCCACATATAAAGTCAAGCCGCCTGAACTACTTGGCTGCATGCTCAAGGTCAAGGTCTACTCCTTGGGACAAGTGATGAAGTGAAGGGCAAGAAATAAAGGGTCAGTGGTGTGACATCAAGTGATCGATATGACAAGCCATAAATTATGTCAGGAAGAAAAAACAAAATCATAGAAATAAGTGCCAACGATTCAGAGCCATGCATCCAAGAAAAATAGTGGTCGCATGCTCTATAGGTCGCATGGAGGTCTTTTGGACTTAGCAAATTTCTCATTCTTTCAACGAGTGAAAACACATGGTGTTCAAGGAAACTTGTGAAAATCAGCAATCATGCATCCAATAAGATGGACGCATGCTGTTAGTATGCGATAAGACTTTAGGCCGTATAACAGGCTCAAGCCGTAGGGCAATCTCAGCCGCATAGCTCACTGGCCGCATACGAACTTCGTCTTCTCCAACAGCAGGTTCGTCCATTGCAAAAAAGCTCCAAAAACTAAAATCTTATTTTATTTATAAAATCTTCATTTCTATTCCATATCGAGTAAACTAAAAGCCAAAATGCTTGAAATTGAAAGCTCTATCATGTAGCAAAAATTGGTTTTCAAAGACACAAGTTAAATAGATCAAAACCAAGAAAAACTCATAAAACCCATAAAAATCTTAAGTTTAGAAAAGTAGATCTATACTAAACCACCCATCAAAACAGAAAACTCCAAGAACTAAAAGTGCTTAGAAACACATAACAAACATAATGGAACAATAATATGGAGGGTTTTTTATTTCTCATGCAATGTGTACTTGCCTATGGAAAATAGGGAGAGAAAACTAAAGAGAGTAAGAAAATAAAGAAGTGAAGAGAGAGAAAATATTGGGTTATATATGGTAGGGTTGAGGGTTGAACAAAGGGTTCTCATGACTTGAACTAACCCATAAAATAAATAATGATCAAGGTTAAACCAAAGAATGGGTCTAGTCTCAATGCACATGCAACCGTGCTAAAATAAAAATATGTTCCAAATACATATATCGGAAACGGGGAGTGACATCTCTATCCACCTTAAAAAAATTTGTCCATGGAATTCTAATCCAAGCAGTAGCTTGAGAATTCAGGACATGCACGATACAAATCTACTAGTAACTACACATATAAGCAATATTATCACAACATACAAGTGATCACCTGATCATATAATCTGAGATATGAAGGTGTAAGAAAGAATATATTTTCTGAATCGAATAGGTGCGGGTACCAGGATCGAATATCATTCTCACTCTCCTATGTTGATTACCCTAGATAGTGATGGCCCCAAGCAACCCGGACAAGAAAAATAGCCCAGTTCTTGAGCACCTTCTTCCGTCGGTCCAATATGGATATAGGTTGCTCTTCGTAAGATAAGTTGGTACCTACGACTTATTCAGAGTGATCGAGGATATGACTCAGATTCGGAACATACCTACGCAACTGAGACACATGAAAGACATCGTGTACCGCACGTAGCGAAGGAGTAAGGGCAAGATGATAAGCAATATCGCCTACCCGTTCGAGAATATCGAACTTACCTATGTATTTTAGACTAAACTTCCCGCGAACCCCGAATCAAATGACTCCATGTGTAGGCAAAATTCGCAAAAACACGTAGTCGCAAACACGAAACTCTAAAGGTCTACGATGCTGATTTGCCCAATAACGATGCCTATCTTGTGAAACCCAAAGTCACTCTCTAATCTGGTTGACAACCTTTACTATCTCTATAATCATTTCAGGGCCAAATATCTTTCGCTCACCAATATCGTCCTAAGCCAACGGTGACCTACACTTCTTGCCATATTATGCCTCGAAAGGTACTATCTGAATACTGGCCTGATAACTGTTATTGTATGAGAATTCTACCAAATGAAGGTGATTCTTCTAAGATCAACCAAGATCTAAGGTACATGTTCATAGCATATCTTCTAAGGTCTGCATGGTTCTCTCTGATTGTCCGTCTATCTGGGGGTGGTAAGCCATGCTTAATCTTAACTTGGTGCCCAAACTCTAATGAAAACTTTTCCAAAAATAAGAAATGAATCGAGTGTCTCGATTTAACATGATACTTTCTAGGATACCGTGTTGTTCACTATCTGTCTTATATATATTTTAGCCAATTATTCTGTAGACTATCTTACTCAAAAAGAAAGAAAGTGAGATACTTTTGTTAGACGATCTACTATCACCTAAACTATATCTTGACCAGTCGGTGATCTAGGTAAACCAATCATAAAGTCCATCGTGATGTGTTTCCACTTTCATTCTGGAATAGGAAGAGGCTGCAATAATCCTGTCGGTCTCTATTGTTCTGCCTTCACTTACTAACATATCATACATTGCAATATGAAGCGTGCTATTTTTCTCTTCATTTTGTTCCACCAAAAGTGTTGCTTGATATCCTTGTACATCTTCGTGCCCCCCGGTTAAATAAAATACTAGGAACTATATGCTTCAGTCATAACTTTTTGTCGAATATCCCCACTTGGTATGCATAGACGATTCCTAAACCTTAGCGTTCCATCCACATGTATTGTCAACTCCTTCTGAAGGCCTGACTCATATTCTTCTCGTAGCTTTTGAGTCATCGGATCCTCTGCTTGAGCTAACTTGATTCTATCTACAAAAGTTTACTGAATCTATAGGCTAGCCTAAACTCCTGTACTCTGTGGGAGTACTATCTCGATTTCCATCTCTCGTAAGTCTTCTAGAATATACTTCTGAGTAGTCAACATAAATTTTCCATATCTTATGCCAAGTACATCAGCTACTACATTAGCCTTACCTGGATGGTAATGAAGTTTTACGTTATAATCTTTCAACAACTCTAGCAACCTTCTCTACCTCATGTTCAGGTCCTTCTGCGTAAACACATACTTCAATCTCTTATGGTCCATGAATTTTTCTACTCGATAGACATATAAGTAGTGCCCCGATAGCTTAAGTGCAAACACTACTACTGCTAACTCCAAATCATGAGTTGGATAGTTCTTCTCGTGATCTCTGAGCTGCTTAGAAGCATAAGCTATCACTCTTCCTTGTTGCATCAAAATATATCAAAGTCCCTTGCCAAATGATCATAGTACACTGTGAATCCTCCGGATCCTACTGGAAGAGTAAGGATTGGTATAGAGATTAACTTTTTCTTCAACTCTTCAAAGGCTACCTGAAATTCTGTCGACCAAACAAATTTAACTTCCTTCCGCATCAACCGAGTCAATGGTGCCGAGATCTTAGAAAAATCTGACATAAATCTCCTATAGTATCCTGCGAAGCCCAGAAAACTATATACTTCTGCTATTGTCTTCAAAACTGGCATATTCTCTAATGCATCTACCTTCTTAGTATCAATTAACACTCCTGCTCTAGAAATAATGTGCTCAAGAAAAGATATACGATCCAGCCAAAACTCACACTTACTAAGATTTGCATATAACTAGTGCTCTCTAAAAGTTTACAGAACTATCCTGAGATGTTCTTCATGCTCCTCCTCATTACGAGAATACACCAAGATGTGATCGATGAATACTACCATAAGTTGGTCTAAGTAAGACATGAAAATATGGTTCATCAAGTCAATGAATACCGCTGGAGAATTAGTTAGTCCGAATAGAATAACAAAAAATTCGGAGCTGGCAATGCAAAAAATTATTCTACTGGCCCTTCTGGATTTTACATCAATGGGCACATGGCAACCTAGTGATCTGGGTCCTATATCTCAAAATATCTCAAAATAGATGGTTAGCTGCCCGACAAATATCTCGGGTATGACCTTCCATGCCACAGTACAAACAACCTGTCGATGCTTCCCGTCGTTGTTGTTGCTGCTGCTGCTGCTGTTGCTGCCTCGTCTGCTGTTGTCGAGTTGGTGCCATCATTGTCGAGGCCACTGTCCTCTTCTGTGTCACGTCATGGATACGAATTCCAGGGGATGGTGCTAACGTTCACGGTACTGGTCCTCCCTCATTATTCTATCCATGAGGTCTCTTCCGATATACTCTTCTAGATGCCATCCTCTGGGAAGTAAGCTCAACCCTCATGGTGCTATCAATACTGCCTAAAATTTCTAGTAGTCGTGCACCTCTACCATGTGTAAGATTTTTAAGTGAATCCCTGTTGGAACCTCAGCTTAGTCGGCAAAATTCTATCGTATAGCCGTCTACTGTCCTTCCAGCTTGCTTGAGGTTAATGAACCTTTGTTGCAACTCATACTGAGCTACAATCCCGAAGTACTTTGCCCTGAAATGGGCCCTGAAATCCTTCCAAGAAATAGAACTCCTCAATTCTACCTCCATCGTGGCCTACTAATCTCTTACCATATCTTGGAGTTAGAGGCAAACCAGGTCAACTTATTCCTTGGCCAAAACTTTAGCTGCTGTCAGAATGGTCTTAATATCCTAGAGCCAATCGTTTGTTGTAATTGCATCCTCTGTGCCATTGAAGTATTTGGGATTTAGTCCAAAAAATCTAACAGATGGCCGAGAATCTGTTCTCTTGCCTCGTTCTAGTGTTGCTGTAATCCTTGGTTAAATAGAACATTTTGTTCATGTTGTTGGAACTATTGTTGCTGTTATTGTTGTTGTTATTGTTGTTGTTGTTGTTGTTGCACCACAATCTAGTATTGTTGGGCAGCCAACAATCTAGGGATAATCTTTAGCAACTATGGGTTATCGATTACTGTCGGCACTATGGGAGGTACGAGAATACCTGGAGCCAGTGGCTCAGTCCCAATCATCGTGGGCTCAAATCGGATCCTTGGGTAGGATTCCATATGATTTTGTTCCCCTAGCAACTCTACCTCTATTGTTGCTGCAGCATCGAGGGAAGGAGAAGCCCTATAAAAGACATAAGAAATATTAAGTACAGAATGAGAAGGAAGAAGGAAGCGATCAATCTGGAAGAATTCAAGTTATCGAAAAGGACGAATTTAGGATTTCAAGATGGATCATGTTTGATTGAGACTCCAATTACCAAGATACCCCACTAGTCTGAAGAGCAAACCTGCATGGGCCATTACTAAAACCTTGTCACACCCCAGTATTGGAATACAAAGATGGATGAGGCCAGCTATCCCGTACAAGGTGCTATACGTCGTACGACAGTCACAGCTGTATAAGAAAAATAGGTGTATACTACAATCAAGTTTTCTATGGTCAAGAACTTCTATGTCTCAATCATTCAAACAAGAAACAGTAAGTATAGAGCATAAATTATAAAACAATAAAGCATCCCAAACACTTTCTCAAAATATTTTGGAGACCTACTGTGCAAAATAAGAAGTTGGAAGAGTAACAAGAGTACATGACGGTGATCAGCTGTAGTCTGATTTAATTCAATCATGTAAGGAAACTAATGTCGAAACGAGCCGGCTAACAGGTGTCGGTGGCTAAATGCCAAAAAGAAGTAAATATGCAATGACCAGTAGGGAAGAATAAAACCTACTCGCTATCCCCTGCGACTATGTTCCTAGTATACGCCATGAGTTGGAGGAAGGTATGCTAGATGCTCGATTGCTATCTCAAAACTTTGCCATGCAAAACCAGTGGGATTAGACCCCAAATAGCAAGTACCACAAAGGAAGCACAAAATGAAGAAATAAAAATCCAAGGAAAACAAATAATTATACATAGGTTCAGTGTCGTAATTTAGGTCCATGGCATATCCTAGCACAAAGGCCCAACCCTACAACTAGAAAAGGACAAGGGTTGAACTATCACACTATGATAGTCCATTTTCCTGGGCTACTAACCGAATAATACAATTACAACAAAGTCTATTTTCTTAAATCGGTCAATCATTTGTACGACTTGATATTTTTGTGGAGTCTAAAGTTATCTCAGAAATAATGCATAATAAGTATCCTTAGATCACTCCAGTGCCAAACATGAGCTAACCTAACCAATAGATAAAGAAAAATACGCACTTGTAGGATGCACCAGTCCCTCGTAGGCCCACTGTGCTAAAAACACAATATTAACGGTTCCAGTATTACTATAGTAAAACAGTGGCTTGGCATAATAATAGTTCAGATACTGCAGTCTACTAAGGCATACGATATACAATATCTGTTGTGGCCAGCCCACAACGCACTTAGAATAAATTTTTGTGGGAAGGTTCATTGGCATGATTTTAGGATACCGTTCCCTCGAACGATACTACCACTTTTAGTAACCTAATTAGCCCTATGTTGTGTTTGAAATCTTAAGACGTGGTCACATGAGAATTTTTCTAAAGATGTCGGTACAAGCACGCTAGATACGAATCTATGGA
The DNA here is from genome assembly GCA_036927795.1 of Iris macrosiphon. Taxonomy (NCBI): domain Eukaryota; kingdom Viridiplantae; phylum Streptophyta; class Magnoliopsida; order Asparagales; family Iridaceae; genus Iris; species Iris macrosiphon. The sequence goes on from JAYESA010000002.1 coordinate 46,195,826, forward strand.
AGTCAAATCTGGATTCACCCGAGCGTGTATGCAACATTCAGACAATTAATATACTAGCCTCACTTTGGTAGATGACTCGCTTATTATGCCCATGCTGGGAAAATAATATTATATTTATAATATTACACGTTCAATAATTTGGAGGCATTCTCAATGCATAACCCAAATATAATCACTTAACACCTGACACAATGTGTCGCACATCGGCACACATTAAATTATGAGCAATTATTAGGCAATAGTGGTATTAGTACGGATACAGTATTTAAGTCCAATTACAAATTAAATATTAGGTCACATGAATTAAGAAAATATTTAATCAAAATTAGCAAGACCGTATGGATCTTTAGGCCGTATGGGAAGTCAGGCAGCATGACAATCCTGGCCGCATATAAAGTCAGGCCATATATGAAGTCAGGGCCGCATATGAATTATTGCCGTATATAAATTATTTTTGTATATGAAGTCAGGACGCATGAACCACTTGGCCGCATGACAAGTCCTAGTCGCATATGAAGTCAGGTCGCATGAACAACTTGGCCACATGCAAGTCTTGGCCGCATATGAAGTCAGGCCTCATGAACCACTTGGCCGCATGCTCAGGCTCAAGGTCTACTACTTGGGACAAGTGATAAAGTGACGGACAAGAAATAAAGTGTCAGTGATATGACATCAAGTGTCTGATATGACAAGCCATAAAGTGTGTCAAAAAGAAAAGGCATAACCATAGAAATAAGTGCCAACAGTTCAGAGCCATGCATCCAAGAAAATAGTGGTCGCATGCTCTCCATGCCGCAAGGAGTTCGATGCCACTTGGAGGTCTCTTGGACTTAGAAAATTTCTTATTCGTTCAGCGAGTGAAAACACATGGTGTTCAAGGACACTTGTATAAATCAGCAGTCATGCGTCCCACAAGATGGACGCATGCTGTCAGTATTCGACAAGAGTTTAGGCTGCATAACCCTCTCAGGCCGCAGAGCACTCTCAGCTGCATATCTCACTAGCCGCATGCAAACTTTGTCTTCTCCAATAGCATGTTTGGCCATGGCAGAAAAGCTCTACAAACTGAAATCTTGTTTTGTTTATAAAATCATCTTTTTATCCAAATCGAGTGAACCAAAAGCCAAAACTCTTGAAATTGAAATATCTATCATGTAGCACAAACTGGTTTTTAAAGACACAAATTTAATAGATCAAAACTAATAAAAACTCATAAAACCCATAAAAACCTTAAGTTTAGAAAAGTAGATCTATACTAAACCACCCATCAAAACAAAAAACTCCAAGAACTTAAAGTGCTTATAAACACATAACAAATATAATGGAACAATAATATAGAGGATTTCTTAATTTATCATGCAAGATGTACTTGCCTATGGAAAATGGGGAGAGAAAACTAAAGAGAGAGTGAGAAAATAAAGAAGTGAAAAGCGAGAGAGAAAATGTTGGGTTATATTTAGTAGTGTTGAGGGTTGAACAAAGGGTTCTCATGACTTGAACCAACCCACAAAATAAGCCATAAGCAAGGTTAAACCAAAGAATGGGTCTAGTCTCAATGCGCATGCAGCCGGGCTAAAATAAAAATACGTTCAAAATATGTATATCAGGAATGGAGAGTGACATATTACAAGTTATAAGTCCATTAAAAAATTAAGCATGGGTCATTGAATATGCTGTGTTCCAGTCTCTGCAGAGTGAGAGCTCCTCTCGGGCCACTCAGTATGGGGTAAAAGAGAGTGTCGCTGAGTCTTCGCCCGCCACAACGTTCTCTTCCATGGCCGCTTGGATGAACGAATTTTTTGTACAGGCCGCTGACGGAAGAGGAAAATATGGATGCGTCTACGGCACCAGCTCTTTGGTGTCGCAGATATCGATATACGCGAGACCTCCACCACCGGCATCTTTTGTTGTGGCACAACCTCATAGGATAGACCAACTTGTTACGGTGATGACCATATTACAGGCTATAATGGTGGGTATTCAGGAGTCGATCAGCAGCTTGATGAGACCTCTACCGTCGGTGTCCTCTACTCCTCCCGCTACTGCTTCTCGCCCTATTCTATCTGCTGACGCAGTAATGAGACTCCTAAATTTATTCCCACCGGAGGCGTTAGGTTCACTACCATGTGAATTAGTGAATAAAATTTCTTCGGACGTCCTTGAACGTTTGCGTGACCAGAGGACACCGTCAGATCGGTAATTTTTTATATTTGATATTTATTTGGGTTATAGTAATCGTGAATTTGTGGATATTATTTATTTGTGTTATCATGGTCGCAGACTTGTGGATGTTGTTCATGTACTTTGATTATTTTATTTGGACTTGTGGTCGTAGACTTGTGGATGTTGTTCATGTATGAGATTGATTTTATTATGTTAATTATATGTCTTTTCTGAATTATGTCTCGTATGTGTTTTCCAGCATGCGTTTGTGCCATTGAAGGTACGATTGGATGAGAATTCTAGAGCGGGTTGCGCTGGGTGGTTGATATATTGATAGTATTTAACATATTTTTATATAAACCAAATATGCTGGTATACTGTATTTAAAAGTTTTTTTTTGCGGTTATGTGCACATTAGTGACGAACATACTTCGACTTAGTGGCTACCTACGACGTACTTGTGATACTATAGCGACGGATACAACAGTCACCAAGTAAATTTTTATTCTTCGGCGATGGATTACCGACACAAGTCGACGGATAGGCGAATTCCGTCCGACAGTAAGTAATGTCGTTATTCCGTCGCCAACTTGAGTATCCGAATTTTTCAGTATCAGAAACATAAATAATGTCGCCATAACGTCGTTAAACCGATGCCATTTTTTGACGCAAATTCGTCGCTATCTAGACGTCATTATAAACTAAATTATTATCGCATATACGTCGCCAAAGAGCCGCTTAATGAATCCCTTGCTAAAATATCTTGTAGACGTCAACTAAATTAATGTCGCAATTACCCCAGTTTATAGTCAAAAAATTGACTGATTGGCGATGAAATTTCTTAGCGATGTGTCATTTACCGATGGGTATTTTTTGTCTAAATACCGTCGTCGGGTAGTCGCTAATACTAAATAGCGACATTTTAGCGACAAAAAATGATCGTCGTTATTCCTCTGTCTTTTAGTAGTGTATCCACATGTACGGGCTGTAAGTTAGCAAAACACATATCCCTACATTTTTCTAAGAGTTTATCTAAATCTAGTAGTATTTTTGTATTAGTTCATTCTGACATATGGAGATCTGCTCCTTTCTCATCTATGAGTGATTTTCTCTACTATGTGAGCTTTATTGATGATTACACTCGTTATACATAGGTATATCTTATGCGTCACCATTCTGATCTTTTAATAATTTATAGGACGTTTACTGCTATGATTCTCCGTCAATTCAATGCTAGGATTAAAACTTTTTGTTCTGATTGTGCTAGTGAGTATTTTATCCAATTCGATGCGATCTATCTTACAATCTTATGGCACCCTTTTTCAACAATCCTGCCCTTATACTGATGAACAAAATAGGATAGTCGAGCGCAAACATCGTCATATTCTTGAAATTGTTCATGCTCTCTTGTTATCCTCTTATGTTCCTTAAAAGTTTTGGGCAGAAGTCATTGTTACTTCGGTTGATCTTATCAATATTGCTCTTTCATCTGTTTTATCTGGTAGGATACCTCATAAGAGACTTTATTCGTTTCCTCCTGATTACAGTATGCTCCAAAAAAAATTGTACTTGTTTTGTCCTTCTTCCTTAGACAGAGCGCACAAGGCTGACAGCCTGATCAACCAAGTACTTCTTACTTCATTTTAGTTTCGAGCACAAGGGATATCGTTGTTATGATCCCTTGGCCCATCGTCTTCGTATATCTTGTTATGTTACCTTTCTAGATGTCTTTCCATATTTTACTATCCCACCTCCAGATATTCATTTTTTGTTCCCACCAGCTCCGTCATCTAGTGTTTCTATTAATCCTACTACTTTGCTTCCATCTCCTGGTACAACTCCTCCTACGATGCCTCCGTCGCTAACTCACGAGGATCCTTCACAAATTCTACCAGCCCCCGCTATACCATCTTCTACACCATCCATGCCTCCAACATAACCTCTTCGCCAGTCCCAACATACTTATCGGCCTCCTTCATAATTTACTCCCGATCATTCTGGTCCACCGGACAAGTTTGGTTTTTGCCACCTTAGTCTCATATTCTCCACAGTTCTATTGATATCTTACTGATATCCATATTACACGATAGTCTAATTCTTATCAAGAGGTTGTTTAGTACCCATAGTGGCAAGAGCCTATGGTGTGGAGTTTTGAGCATTTCAGCAGACAAGTACTTGGGATGTTATTCCACTTCCAGACGGGGTCTAGCCTGTTAATTGCATGTAGAACTTCAAGGTCAAGTATCAACCTGATGGATCCATTGAGTGACACAAGACTCAACTTGTTGCCCGAGATTTTACACAGGAGCATGAGATTGACTATGATAAGACCTATGCACCTGTTGCTCAAATGACACAGTTCATACATTACTAGCTTTTGTTGCTGCTTGTCAGTAGCCACTCTATCAGATCGATGTGAAGATTATGGTTCTTTATCCGAGATTGTCTATATGGAGCCCCCTCTAGGTCTTTCTTCTCTGTTAGGGCATGTTTGTCACATTCGTCGTGCTATCTATAGTCCCAAGCAAGCTCCCCGAGCTTGGTTTGAGTATTATTGGAGTGCTATTTGTGAGGCAGGTTTTCAGTAGTGTTCTCAGGATCATTCTATTTTTGTACTGTCGTCATCGTAGGGACGAGTTCTTCTTTTACTCTATGTGGATGACATAATTTTGACCTGTGATAATTCAACAAGAATTGCAGCTACTCAGAGATACCTTTATCAGCAATTTCAAATGAAAGACCTTGGCAATCTTCGATATTTTCTTGTACTCGAGATTGTACAAGGTAAGAGAGGGATATTTGTTTCTTATCAGAAATATACTTTGAATTTTATTTCGTCTGTTGGTCTATCGGATAGTCGCACACTAGATACTCCTTTAGCGCTTCATGTGAAGCTTCGTCCCACAAATGGTGATCCTTTCACAGATCCTACTCGCTTGAGGTGGCTAGTTGGTCAACTTGTGTGTCTTTATTTGACCAGGCCAGATATTTTTCATGCACATAGTATTGTTAGCCAGTTCTTTTCAGCGTCTCGATCAGCTTACTATAGTGCATACTCCGGATTCTCTGTTATCTTCAGGGTTCTATTACGAGCTTATTATTTATGTCTTCTATATCTACTCTGGAGCTTTGAACATTTTTTGATGCATATTGGACAGGAGATCCGACCACTAGATGATCTACAACAGGATTCTAATTTTTTTGGTGATTCATTGATCTCATGGCGAAGTAAGAAATAAGAAGTTGTTGCATGTTCTTCTACCGAGGCAAAGTATAGAGGTATGATTGCCACCACCAGGGAGATCGTCCATCTACGTAGACTTCTCTCGGATATGGACATTGCTCCTACAGGACATAGCTACACCTCTTTATTATAACAACAAGATTGCTATACAAATTATAAACAATCCTGTTTTTCATGAACGGACAAAGTATATTTAGATAGATTTTTACTTCGTCCGCCAGCATTTTTTGAAAGACACTATTTCTCTACCACATGTGACTTCAGTTGATCAGCTGACATATTTCTTTAGAAAGTTACACCCCATACTGCGATTTTAGTTTCTATTGGGCAAACTCATGTTATTTGACCCACCATGAGTTTGAAGGGGGGTGTTAAGGTTAATTATCTTTATGATTAGATATTAATTAGATTTATGATTAGATTCTCTCTCCTATATGGATACATATTTCTTCTCCTACTCCTATACCAATATGAATCCGTTCTTCTGCTATGTATATTCATAGTTGTAAGACTTTTTATATCATCCATTAATAAAAATAATATTGTTGATTTGTTTCAATAATAGATGCATGCGAACAATTACATAAGGCAGTACTCATCAAAATTGAAACTATATGTGTTAGCTTCATTTGGAGAAGGAGAATTCATGCTATTATTTGGTTTTCTTTGTGCAAACCTAAAGTAGAAGGGAAATTCATGCTAGATTACTTATGCAATTCATAGAGGAAGTTGTAGGATTTCAAAGAAGCTTTCTCTGTGAAGATCCTAAGTAATCTAGTCATTAATAATACCATATGGGCCAAGTGGATAACTAATAGATATATTACGGGAATAGAAATTGGGACCATATGGATATGGGCCAAGTGTATTACTAATAGATTTATGCATAAGCAGATTCTAATATATAAGATAGCAGACTAATATTGATGCCACATCCATAATATACTTGAAAAGAAGAAAAATGTATGTTTTTTTTTTTCCTTTCTATATTATCATTACAATAGTACTGTTCGTTGTTAAATCAACCTCTTGTCCCCAAGTATGCCGGTTTCCTTGAACATTGGTTCTAATGATGATTATAACTGATCACAAGTTGAAAAAAAATTTCTTTTTTTTTTTTTTTTGCCCATTCTCCTTTGCTCCGTTCCTGTAAGTCTACCTAGCAACTGAATTATAGGAGACATAATATGCTATTCATGTGAGGCCCCTGATACTCAAATGCATAGCTATTGTGCACACCTGCAATCACCTATATACACACTTACACACGGATAACATACTAACACATGTGAGGCCTCCGATACTCAAATGCATAGTATGCTGATACTCAAATGTATATCTCCACACACACAAACAAAGCTAGAGAACAAAAAATTACTCAGGATAAAACAAGAGTATCGGTACCATGTCAAATCAGGCTTCATACAGATCAAAACCAACAATCAATTTATAGAGGAATTTTCAGCAAACACCTAACATGCCATTTTTCTCAATGCTACTTCTCCCCTCTCGGAAGTACCTAAAAGATTAAAATGACAAAAAATTTAGATTTAGACTATATCTTTATCGCTCATTGAAAGAGCGGAGGCCGTAGGCAGAGGAGTAGGAGGAGGAGGAGGAGGGCCCACGGGAACGGGCACGGAGGAGGAGCAGGCAGCACCGAAGAGGCGGAGGAGAAGCAGGGTATAGAGGAGGACGACGTGGACGAGAGAGCGAGAGACGAAAAACTCTGCTAGAAAGAAAGAGGATCGGGTTTGTTCGGATGTTATAAAAATAGGGATAGTACTGGACGAAGCGGTCGTGGTGTCCACGACCATCGCATGATAAATTAATAAAATACGTCGCTAGCTAGTCGCATAGTGTCCCTGCGTGTGTTCCCGAGGTTAACTGCCTAAAATAGTGGAGCCTAACCGACGGAAGGACGACGTCCATGCATTTAATATCTGATATACCAAACATTGGTCGTCAGTTCGACGTTGGTGGGTCGCTATTGGGAGACGATCTCGTCTGTCGCTAATATTCCGTCGCTGATAAGCAGTATTTTAGTAGTGTTTGCTTACCCATAGTTAGGCTACTATGTAACAATATCAAAGCATATCGATGTTGTAGTGATCTTATGTGAAAAGATCAATCGGAGGGGGCGTAAAATTAATCTCCTTTTAGATTGTAATGATATCATTTATCAGATTTGGGTGATTTTTTCAGAATATTTAGCCACAAGGTTGTAGTTCATCTTGGCAACTATTTTCTTCCATCTTTGCTGCTCCTCATTCTTACTCATATTATCATGTTGATCCACGACAAATGCGATGTTACTTTCCAATAATATCTATATATACTGCAAATATCATGACAAATGGCCGAAACAAAGATGGGAAGGAGTGGTATAAAATTCTATAAAATCTTTATTTTGTGTATTTCATAAGTATTATTACAAAAATAGAAGGCTGATCTTAAGAAAATTCATGGTAGACATTACTCTAATTTCTCGGTCTGCAAGTATCAATAACCAAATTCAAAGGGCATATTAATAGAGAGAGAGATTTGAAAGGAGAATTGAAACTTCCATCACACAGTCTTCTCTCGATCATACCATTATCTATAATACTAACCAGACTCTATTTATTACGTAAACCGGAGGACGAAGGTCGACACCTTAGTTGGTAGCTTCAGAATTCCACATAGCTTGACGCATCTTGCCATACTCTACAAACTTTTCAGGTTCTGGCAGTACATCTTTCACTGCTTCAGCAGAGTAAAACCTTTCTGCCCAACCCTTCAAACTAGGTGTCTTCTCTTTGCCGAGAACTGTGTGGCCATTCAATTCTTCGACAGCCGCAAACCATCCAAGGAAGCAACCGAGAGCAATGTCAAGATATCCAATAGTGTCCCCTCCGAAGAAACCCTTTCCTTTGGAACATTTCTTGAACGCTTCCTCTAACAGCTGCAGCGCGCTAGCGACTTGCTCTGCTGCTTCTGTCTTGGCCGCTTCGGTTCTCGCTTTTATAGCCTCAAACAAGAAAGGAAACAACTGAGAAAACAAAACAAAATTAATTGAAGGGTGTTAGTTTTGCTCCAGAGGTGTTCCTTAAACCACTTCTCTAATTGCTTTGTATAGAACTTATTTTACCTTGTCGTCAATGTACGCTGCCCAGAAACGAGCAGTGGCACGTTCGTAGGGGTCCGACGGAAGGATGGAGGGACCTGTTGTGTCCCAAACATCATCAATGTACTGGACAATGATCATGGACTCACATATCGGCTTTCCATTGTGAATGAGTACCGGTATCTTCTTGTACACGGGGTTCGACTTGAGGAGGAGCTCGCTATTCTTACCAAAAGCTTCCTCCAAGAACACATATCGAATTCCTTTGAGATTCAACGCAATCCTCGCCCTGATCACAAAGCGGCTCAATGGCCTTCCCAACAGCTTCACGTCCTCTCCTGCTCCTGAAATTGCCATTTACAATTAATGAGTGGAATGAAAATATTTGTATGTGTTTGACAAGGGATACTCATACACCAGACTGAGTTTATATATATATATATATATATATATATATATAAAAGAGATTTCAAACTATTGGGAAGAAGTTGATTGCTGCTGGTCTACCACAATATTCAAATATTAACATATCGTCACCACCTACGTCAGTTAACAACAGGTTACCACAATATTCAATATTAACAAATCGTCACCAACTTTGTCAGTAAACAGGTTACGAATTGGATTACGTTTTAGTTAAAGTTTGTTTGCTACTGCCTTCTTTGTTTCAATTTTTAACATTACTGTGGGCGGGTCTGGAACTCTTTGAACTGGCTGCAGAGATAGTCTTAACTGGCCGGAATAATCCGGAACTCCCCAAATGGCAAGACAATATGTTACTAATATTAATTTGAGAACAAAACAACATTCCTTCTGATAAAGAAAACACCAACCAAGTAACTGTTGTTAATATATATATATATATATATATATATATATATATATAATATTTTTCAGAAATTTGATAAGCAAAGAAAAAGAAAAAGAATGTTATCGGCATCCGGAGAAGTCGTGCACGAAGCACTGTCCTAACAGTTGATCCGAGGTCAATGTAGAGACGTTTCTCGGAAGCTCCTAATGGTAAAACCCTCCTGACTACCGGGTTCTCTTCGTTGCACACAACTCGGAGAGAGAGATTGAACTTAGTTCTGCCCAGAATAAGGATTTAGAGAACAAAATGTGTTCGAGAGAAGAATGAGAGAGGGATTTCACGTAGGAAATTTTCTGTGTCTAAGCATTGAAATGAGAACCTCAACAAATATATAGCGAGAGAACCAAGCCTTCACTACAGACAAAAAAAAATGCTATTAATCCAGACGTTTAATGAGTAATGAAAAAAAAATTGTGGGAGAGAATTCTGGCATATAAACAGAGCTGTCACATATTTAAAAGATGGAAAATGAACCTGGACATATGGAGTAATAAATGTCCAACGTTCAAAATTTGAATGAATCAAATAGATTCAAAAAATAAAGTGGAGCAAAAAAAATTTCAATCCCAGCCCGAACCCGAAGAGAAAATTGGATCGGTATTTGGCGCCCGCAGGTGTGGGCACGTACCCGCACCCGTTACGCGCGCTGAACCGAACCGAACCGAGCCGAGCCGAGCCGGGCAGGGCGGCTGCGCGCACGTGTGGCCCAAGGGGTTCCCCACACAACATCTTAAGTGAACAATGAAGAAGAACTAATATATACATACAAGGGGGAAGAGGTCCAACCGATGTGGGACTAAAGTAAAAGAAGGAAGTTGAGCTTTTGCTCACATGTGTATGAAAATATATACACAGCAAACAATGCCCCCCCCCAAAGGTCAAGTTCCGAAATAGAACTAACAAAGAAATTAAAAGTGAAGAATTTTCGGGCAGGTATATACTATGCATAGATGAGATGGACTACAGCCTTGAATCTCACTTAGTAACTATTGTCTTTGTCTGAAGAAGTACTCGATGGACTATGCCTTGAATCAGATTTCTTGTACCAGATTTAGAAAATAATGCACATAGTACACTAGAGATTCTGGGTCTAATGGGTGTCATTTTTGGTTGGCCATGTATACTTATTCCAAATTCATGAGATATGTCTGGGATCGCCATGTCCCATAGTCACAGCCTTCACGACCTCTCATATAGATAAGTCCTTAAGGGTTGGTGATAGGTGTCAACACCGCATATCAGCTTGGACCTATTAAGAGTTTTAAAACTCATCCAAAATATATCACTCAAGAACATTGTTACCATAGAGATGTGAAATTATTGTACGCATGTACAGCCACTTGGACATTATTGTAATAAGATTTTAATCTCGAGTCAGTATTCCATAAAAGTCATCTAAGTCCAGCTTGTTCCTACCCATTTAACCAGCTTCTTGGGATCTCCAGTAAGACTCGGTTGGGTTGCCACTGTTGGTTACTTTACTTATGGGCTTAACCCCATCCCCCTCGATGATTCTAGGATCAAAGTCCTAGACAAACCCTTCGTCAAGTGGTCTACAAGGTTCTTTTCTGACTTTATATAGTCAAGAACCACATATTTGCCCAATAGGCTCTTTATAGTCCTGAAGCGCAGCTGCAGGTTCCTGTTCATCTTAGCATTCACAGAATCATGCTTTAGTAGTTCTATAACAGATTTATTATCATAGTTTATAAAAATTGTAGGAATATGACTAATAGAAATAGGTATATACATAATATGGTTTCTTAGCCATTCATGTACATATAGTGTCCAAGGCTATCATTACGGAGTCCATTGTACTCTTAGCTATGATAGTTTATTTACATAAGCCCTAGGATATTGCAGCTCCTCCTAGAGTAAAAACATATCCGATAGTGGATTTTACACCATATGAGTCAGTTGCCCAGTTTGCATCTGAATAACCTTATCTGATATCAGGGTGTTTAGAATAGTGCAACATATAATCTAGAGTACCCCTAAGATATCTAAATACTCTTTCTAATACTGTCCAATGTAACTGATTTTGGTTACTAGTGTATTTGCTTAGTCTCCCAATAGCAAATGCAATATCATGTCTGGTCCAGTTTGATATATACATGAGAGAACCTATCATCTCTGAATATCTGTGTTGTTCCATAGAAGAACCCTCATTCTTCTTGATGACAACACTACTGTCATAAGGAGTAAAGGAAGGTTTCTTATAAAAATACTCAAATTTTCTTAGCATTTTCTCGATAGAGTGTGCTAAGGATGGAGTATAGCCCTCATTGTATTTGGATAGTTGCAATTGTATTTGGACAGTTGCATGCCTAGAATCAATTTGGCTTCACCTAGGTCTTTTATATCAAACTGGCTGGATAAATAGTCTTTGGTATTAATTATTAATTCCAGTGATGATCCAAGAATAGGAATGTCAGTTATATACAAACATAAGATGACACAACTTTCATCTATAATTTTGTAGTATATACATTTGTCATACTCTTTTGGCACGAAACCATATTTTGAGATGACTATGTCATATTTGTTGTGCCATTACTTGGGAGTTTGCTTTAGGCCATAAAGAGATTTAACTAATTTGTAAACTTTTTTCTTGGCCTTTAGCAATGAAACCTTCAAGTTGCTCCATGTAGATTTCTTTCTCTTGGTCCCCATTTAGAAATATTGTCTTTACATCCATTTAATGTATTAACATATAATGAATGGATGCTAAGGCTAGAAGGGTTCTGATAGAGATGATTCTAGCTACAGGTGAGTAGGTATCAAAATAATCTAATCCCTTTTTCTGGATAAAACCTTTGGCTACTAATCTAGACTTATATTTCTTTATAGTACCATTGGCTCTAATTTTCTTTTTGAATATCCACTTACAACCTATGGGTTTAGTACCTAAAGGTATGTCTACTAGAAACCAAGTACTATTCTTTATGATGGAGTTATAATCACTGTTAATGGCTTCTTTCCATAAAAGGGCATCATGAGAAGATATTGCTTCTTCGTAAGTTGAGGGATCACCCTCTATAAAAAAAGTGAAGAAACCTTCTCCTAAGTTATTTTCAATTCTTTCTCTTTTACTCCTTCTAGGTTCTATATTTTGGTCGGGTTGCAAACTAGATATTTGAACAAGATAGCTGGTGGACGGAGCAAGAGAAGAGTTTGAGGGAGAGGAAGAAATTCTATCTTTGAAAGGATATATATTCTCAAAGTAAACTGCATCTCTTGCTTCTATAATAGTATTGTTAGAAATTTTATTTACTTCTGAGTGAGTAACAAAAAATCTATTGGCATTGTTGTCTAGGTCATATCCTATGAATACAACATCTATAGTCTTTGGTCCAATCTTTTTCTTTTTAGGTTCATGAATTCCTACTTTAGCCATACACCCCCAAACTTTTAGATAATAGCTCCTAGGAGCTCTACCATTCCAAAATTTATAGGGAGTCTTATCATTAGACTTACTAGAAATCCTATTAAGGATGTAACAAACATATAATAATGCTTCTCCCCATAAATTATCTAGAGCACCTGAGCTGAGGGGCATGGCATTCACCATGTCTAACAGAGTGTGATTCTTTATTTCAGCAACTCCATTGGACTGTGGTGAATATGGAGCAGTTACCTAATGGATTATTCTGTGTTCTACACAAAAATTGGTGATATAATTTGATGTATACTCTCCACCATGATCTGATCTAAGAATCTTAATCTTTCTCTCTAACTGGTTCTCAACTTCAGATTTATAGACCTTAAATATGTCTAGAACTTCATATTTGGTTTTGAGAAGATAGGTATAACAATACTTTGAATGATCATCTATAAAGGTAATAAAGTTTTTTCTACCATCTCCGGTCAAAACCCTATTTGAGTCACACACATCACTATAAATTAGCTCTAGAAGGCCAGAGTTTCTTTCTACAGATTTGAAAGGTAGCCTAGTCTGTTTGGCTTGAACACAAATCTTACACTTGTGTTTATCATCTATTGGAGTCTTAGAAATAAAATCTAAGTTGATCATCATTCTTAGGGAATCTAGATTCACATGACCTAATCTACTGTGCCACACATTTAAAAATTCTATATTGAAAACAACAAAAGAAGGATCTGAAATTTTAATCACGGTACTCAAAATAAAAAGTCCAATAAAAGAGTCATTCTTAGAAAATACTACTTTATTTGCCTTTATAAGAATCTTGTACCCTGAAGCTATAAGAAGAGACCCACTAACTAAATTCCTTCTGATAGACGGTACATGAAAAATATCATGAAGAGTCAGAGTTTTTTCTGATGTCATCTTTAGATCTATTATTTCTCTTCCTATAATCTGCGTCGCTGAGCCATCTCCTAGAGTTACACCTCCTCCACCTGATTCCTGATAGTTTGAAAAACATGAGCGATCAAAGAAAATATGAATATTAGCTCCAGAATCTAACACCGAATCGCCATAATGGTAGGAAATATTGATTAAGGGTTCATATCTTATAGACCTGAAGGAACTAGGAGAGCCGTTGAGGAGCATGTTTACTTCTAGTTTGGTTGGATGTTTCCCTTTGTAAGAAATCTGGACAACTTTCTTCTTCCAATGGAAACAGTTGGTGGCTTTCTGGTTTGTTTTACCACACACAAAACAAAATCTCTTCTGAACCTGAGTCTGACCAAGTTTCTTGGTTTATGGTGATGATAGTTTTGGTGGTGAGGATGAAGGTTCTGCTTCTTCTTGAAGAGGTTCCCTTTGGGTTTGTGATGATTATGAGGCTTGGGTTTGCCTTAGGATTCTACTAGATTTACCTTAGCTTTAGACTCAAACTTAGGGTTATACCTTAGCCTAATTTGTTCTTATGTTCTAATTTTTTTTAGGACTTGAGAAAAGGTAAGGTCACTTTGAGTATGAATAAGGTCTTTCTTAACATCAGACTAAGAAAGAGAAAGCATGTCTATTAAGCAGGCTATTTTATACTCAGTAGAGAAGAAAGTGCCTTTGGCTTGAATATGCCTAAGGTATTCTTGAAATTAATGTATTTGGTCATTCATAGGTTTATTATCTACTATAAAGTATCTGTTGAAAGAGGAGGAATTGAATCTTTCAATTCTAGCATCATCACAACTATATTCATCTGCCATGGCATCCCAAATTTCTTTAGCACTTTTGTATTCAAACAATATGTCATATAGTGATTCAGACAAAGCACTTAGAATTCAATGGAAGTAGTGGTAGTATATTTCCTTAGGGGTCTTGGGTCTAGTGGATCCAGAGGACTTGGATACACCTATGTCAGACTCAGTGTCATCAGAGTCATTTGGGTATGGAACCATCATTGGCTGAGATTAATCCTTAGGTTGTGAGCCAAAATTTTATCTGATTTTGCCATATCTTAAAGTAGGTCCCCTTGAACTTAGTAGGTTTCACAGTAAAAGTCTCATCCTTGCCAGTCATGGTTGCTAATGAGAAAAGTCTGAAACTGAAAGATATATAATTACTCAATAATAATGTACAATGATTTAGAATAATAGTTCAAGTGATTTTGCTAATCAACCTTGAAATCTTTAGTCTATCAAGTGTTGATTAACTTGGGTTAGCTGTAGGGGTCGGTTCCCAGCTAGCGGTGGTCCGAAAACACTTAAATATCATGTCACTTAGGGCTAGTTACACCCGTTTGATAGAAAGACCCTTTCGGCTTGTTCCCAAATATATCTCTACTTTTAGAACTCAGACTCAAAGAGATATAAAATTACACTTTAGCTATTTATTACTTCAAGAAAACTATTTTTATTGTTCTAAGTTGTAGTAGAAATATATCCAAGTATTATTTTATAACAGGTATGAACTTGTTATATAACAAGTAGACATTTTAATCACAAAATAGGCAATTATAACTATATAACAAAATTGCTTAAAGAAGTATAATACAAATAAACTAAAGAAGTCTGATATAATTCAATTATGTCTATAAACAAAGTTGCTTAAAGAAATTTAGAAGAACAGTGGACAAAATGACTTATGCAACTCAACTAACAACTTTTGTTAACATACAAATGTTGCACCAACCCAACCGTGCTTGCCAATATGGTAGCGCCAATATGGTAGCAATAAAATCAAAATTTATACTTGACAATAGTTGCCGAGTTTGTCCTTTGAAATAAGTTAGTTATGCACAACAAACAGTAAGTAAGAATTTTTAAATCGGAAGAGTGAAGTTGTGTACAGCTTACACGTTAGAACAATTCTCAATTTGAACTATAAATCAGAAATGGATCAACTCTTAGATTATTGTTAATATATATATATAATATTTTCCAGAAATTTGATAAGCAAAGAAAAAGAAAATGAAACGTTACCGGCCTTCGGGGAAGTCATGCACGAAGCACTGTCCTAAGAGTTAATCCGAGGTCTATGTGCAGACATTTCTCGGAAGCTCCTAGTGGTAAAATCTTCTGACTACCAGGTTCTCTTCGTTATACACAACTCGGAGAGAGAGACAGAACTTAGCTCTGCCCAGAGTAAGGATTTAGAGAACAAAATGTGGTTCGAGAGAAAAATAAGAGAGAGATTTCACATAGGAATTTTTTTGCGTCTAAGCATTGAGATGAGAACCTCAACAAATATGTAGAGAGAGAACCAAGCCTTCACTACAGACAATAGAATAAATGCTATTAATCTAGGCGTTTAAAAAGGGAAATTTTTGGGAGAGAATTCTGGCATGTAAATAGAGTTGTCACATGTTTAAAATTTTAAAAATGAACCTGGACATAGGGAGTAATAAATGTCCAACGTTCAAAATTTTAATGAGTCAAATCGGTTCAAAAAATAAAGGGGAGCAAAATTTTTTTTGGATCCCATCCCGAACCCGAAGAATAAATTTTATCGATATTCGACACCCGCAGGTGGGGGAACGTACCCGCACCCATTACGCACACCGAACAAAACCGAGCCGGGCCGGGCGGCGGCGGTGCATGCGTGCGTGTGGCCCAAGGAGTTCCCCACACAACATCATAAGGGAGCAATGAAGAAGAACTAATATATACATACAAGGGGTAGAGGTCCAACTGATATGGGACTAAAGTAAAATGAGAAAGTTGAGCTTTTGCTCACATGTATATAGAAATATATACACAGCCAACAGTAACAATCTCTTACCAGAATAATCCATCTAGATCAAGTTAATTTTAGCCTTTGATTTTGTTTGTTACAACCAATGGTTGAGTAGTTTCCTTATTTTGTACAAAGTTTGTTCCACTAGTAGGACTATTTATGTAGCCATATATCACGGAATAAACATAGTGAAAAGAATCAATTATCTCCATTGTTACCTTCCAATTCTAAGAATTTATTATGGTATCAGAGCTTCATGCTTTACAGCGCCTGATATGATAAACCATCAACCCTTTTTCGCCATATCTTTCGATCCTCTACATCCAAAATTCACTATAGCTACTACCAACTTACTTCTTAACACCATCATCACCAACATCACCAACTTCGTTACTGTCAAATTTAATAGCAATAATTATACTACCTGGCGGAATGTCTTTTGACCAATTCTTATCACCCACAATCTCATGTGGTTTGTTGATGGCACTCATCCTTGTCCATCGCAAAGTCTCCCTGCGACTGCAAGCTCGACTGTAAGCTCCTCTACCACTTTGATCAATCAAGCTTATATTGAGTGGATCCTTCAGAATCAAACCATCATTATCTAGATAAATGCCACTCTTGAAGAATCTATCATCTCTTTCATTGGCAAATACAAAATCTCACAAGATGTGTGGAAAGATCTTGAGACTTACTATGCTCATGTTTCCAGATCTCGTACTATTCATCTAAAAAACTAGTTACAAACCTACGCTAAAGGGGACAAGTCTGTCTTTGATTATCTTCAAGGGCTTAAGAAGATTGTTGATGACCTAGCGACTGCCGACCATCCGATTGCTGATGAAGATCTTGTAGCCTATATACTTCATGGCCTTCTGCCGGAATACGATGCATTTTCCACCACCATTCTGGTTCACTTTGATGAACTCACCTCTGCTTAAGTTCATAATATAGCTCTCAGTAAAGAAGTGAATCTCTCTTTCTGTGCCACATCAGTAATAAAACCAAAGACTTCTCCTTCTAAACTTTAATCCACTTCATCCTCTTCTAAGCCTCACTTCAAAAACACACCAACCTTCATCAATCCTAACTATAAAGACAAACCCAAAAACTATGGCCCAAAATACAAACACCCTCAGGCATCTTCCTGAAAGTCCTCCACCACCTTTTATAAACAGAAATACCCCATTCATACTAACCACACTCATAATAACTCATCCAGACAAACCAACCCCATTAACCCCTCTTTATATTTCACCACTCCTCTGCCTCCATACTAGATTTGCAATGACACATAGCCCCTGACTACGCCAACCGATTGAATTTAGCTTACCAAGGTCGCCTTCTGCCTCACAAATTTTTAGTAATGGATGCTAGTTCTAACCATGACAACACAGACACACAGCGACGCCACTCATAACAAGACAAATGACCTTTCAAATCTTTTGCTTCACTTTGGCTACTCGGGTAATACAAGAGTTGTGGTTGGTAATGGCTCAAAACTTTCAGTACATGACATTAGACACACTATAATCCAACCACCTTCCTCCATATTACACCTTGATGATATTCTTCATGTACCCTCCATTGAACAAAACCTCTTATATGTCCACAATTTTGCTTTAGATAATGACTGCAATCTCATATTTGATGGTAACTTTTGATTATCAATGCCGATCTTTCGAGGATAGTACTCTTTTAGTGTTCGGGTAAAAATGGCTTCTACACTATCCCAAGTCAGGGACCACCTTCATACACTAGTCCAACAGCTCTCGTCTATTCCATAAAGCCTTCCTTCAATCTCTTTCATCACCGACATGGTCATCTGTCAAGTGCTACCTTGCATCAAGTTCAATCATCTATTCTTGACTTTAGTTTCTCTAAATTAAGAACAACCACTACACAAATATGTTGCCTGCCATACTGGAAAGAGCATCAAACAACCTTTTCCTCATTCTCAATTCCAACCATCCTCTATAACTCCCGTACACCGATCTTTGGGGGACCTCTCCTACTACGTCTTGGTCAAGCTATCGCTATTATGCAATATTTGTAGATAATTTTTCCTAGTTAATTTTGGTCTTTCCTTTATTTCAGAAATCAGATTTGTACTCTATCTTTTTCAACTTTATTAATAAGATTGAATGTTCTCTTGGACATAAAACTCTTCTTCTTCGCTCAGATGGTGGTGGTGAATACATAAGCCATCGATTTGAATCTTTACTTATCTCTCATGGCATAGAATACCAACTAAGTTGTCCACATACCCCCGAAAAAATGGGGTGGTAGAATGCAAACACACGCATTTACTTGAAACTATTTGACATTCAATCTGGTGTCCCTCATTCCCTCTGGGTGGAAGTTCTCATCACTGCAACTTACCTCATAAATGGACTACCCTTTAAATCTCTACAAAACAAAACTCCCTATGAATTACTTCACAACAAACTTCCTAGCTACAACCACCTTCGCATATTTGGGTGCCTATGCTTTTCGCATATTCAGGCTTATGCAATCGATAAGTTATCTCCAAGAAGTATTATTTGTGTCATTGTTGGTTGTGGCACATCCTACAAAGGCTATTGGTCTCTTGACCCTAAAATTGGAAGAGTCTATATGTCCTGGCATGTTGTCTTTGATGAATCATCATTTCCTTTCCTATAAACCACTCTCATACCTGTCCCTTAATCATCCCACCCCCACCTCCTACCCCAATCCCACTTTCATATATTCCCCTACCAGTAACTTCCACTTACTCCAATCATTCAGCAGATTCAACATCTTCTTCTACATTATCTATTACTAGACCTACCTGTAACCCCTCTTTCCTGGAAAATCCAATAAGTAATTTTTTTGGGTATTTCAAGTGCATAATAATTTTAATAGCAAAAGTATTTATACCAATAATAAAATATTTATTAATAATAAATCATTTGGGTAATAATAATAGTGAAAGTGTTACTAATAGCTATGGATAGAAGCTATAAATTATTTTAGTAATAAAATAACTTTGACAAACCTTATTATATTGTTTTATTGCTTTTAAGCCCAAATTGCTCTACCGAGCAGCCTACATCTTACCCCGGTCCAATCCAGTTGATCAGAGGTACAAACTCGTTCATTTTGTTCAATGGGACCAAGCTAGCCATGGGCTAAGCCCACATCCTTTGGTTTTGGGTAATGGATCAATTTTTCAAATCCGATCCGACTTATGAATCCTACCTGTCATGTCCAAGTCCCAAAATACGTAGGATTAGGAATACGTAACATGCCAGCCGTATATATATGATAACTCCAATATGTTGGAAAAATTATAACACATACGTACGTTGTAATATGAATATTAATTCATAAGTGGTTCATATATTGTCAACACAAGTCATAGGTATCTATATCTCATCCATAAGCATAAGTAAAGAAATATCAAAATATATAGCTAAATGTCTTAAGTACGAAGTATCAAAAGAATAATCGTCGGATGGAGAGAAATCCACTACCCATCGACTATATCAAAAACTAAAATGATAGAGTAGATCAAAACCCCAATGGAAATAAATATCAATAAAGAAACAGCAGCTAAGGATCCATCAACAATGAAGTAATCATTGGTACTCAGAAGGTAAGACCTCCTCAACAGAGAATGATGCGTCAGGACCGGGTCCATACTCCTGCGGATAATCTAGCTCGTCTATACCTGGAAGTGGATCAGGTCCTCAGAGGGACGTAACATGATACAAAAAGTACATGCCACAACATACTTGAAATAAAATTCAAAGGGTCGCCTAACCGTCTACGTAAAATACACTTTTGAGAACAAATTTCCAACGTATGGGCTATCTGGCTAAAAATAGGATTGGTTTGACTCTTTCGTAGAATCAGTGGCGTAAAAAGCGTAACATCTTTCGATTGTCAAAGGCCTCCCATAAAGAATATAATATAAGCTTTATTTGACTACGCATCTTCGACGGAGCGTACGGGTTACAAAAGGAAAAGTGTAAAGGAGCCCATATGCCTACTTGTTCTTCTCCACACCCCATGCTCTATCCATGTCATATCCATGCCACGGTGATACCGTTAATAACTGCAAAGTCTCATAGCATATATTTCTATGAGCAGTAATTTCTTATTCATCGTACGTCCCATACGTACAGGTGGCCAGCCTATCACGTAAGTTCGTGTCCTACATAGGACTCACACTCTTATAACAAATATGTTAAGGACAATGAAACATAAGAATGCCTCAACATCATGGGGTGGTCTTGTAACACTAGGTCTTCATACAAATATTAAATAAGTGATAAAAGGTGACCAACTATCGTTGCACCCAAGTTATTCTTAGACAGCCAGTTTTATATGGCAAAATAAAATAACTAAATGAACAAAAACAAATATACATGCTAATAATAAAAGTAAATAAACAACACAATGGCAAGCAATCTGTGTAATATCAAGCACAAGGGATCAGAAACTACAGGCTCCGAACGAACGTCTTTGGATGTTGAAATAAACGTCACAAACGTCTCGGAAATCAGCGAGATAGTCAGAAAACTCTACCCTTTCGACCATATAGAAGCATATAAAATGTGCATCCATGTGCCTAACGCCCATGCGGCCCAAAATAAAACTCAACCGATGTTGGACCGCACGGATACCATACGGCCTAAAAAAGGGACACCCATGCAGTCCAAACGAGCATCCTGACAACTGGCCGTAGGTCGACCTGACAAGATATCCGGACAACAAAGATGGTGTCTGACACAGAATCCTGACAAAAATATTTTTTCTGATCGCCTCGAAGGATGAGAACACAGTAAGAGACAGAAGTCCCAAGGATAGTGTAGAGCCACGTGGAT
Source organism: Iris macrosiphon (assembly GCA_036927795.1). Lineage (NCBI taxonomy): Eukaryota > Viridiplantae > Streptophyta > Magnoliopsida > Asparagales > Iridaceae > Iris > Iris macrosiphon. The sequence goes on from JAYESA010000002.1 coordinate 46,217,168, forward strand.
AATACGACAAAAAGATCCTATGCGGCTCTGGCCCATGCGTCCCAGACTCCATGCCGTCCATGCGTGTCTGTCCTATGCGTCCAATACTACATTCATCCCATGCGACTCTTGTCCATGCCTTTCAGACTCAATGCAGTCCATGCATCTTTGGCCCTATATATTCTAGACTCCATGCGGTCCAAGCATCTCTGGCCACATGAGTCCCATATTCCATATCGACTAAATTTTACTGTTATAACTGAGTGATTCTCTCTAACCAAATAGCGGCCATGTGTCCATTTGACCAAGTCCCTCCTACAATAGATGAGAACCATTTATGATATTCAAAAAAATAAAAATCTTAACAAATATCCACGTGACAGCTGAAGCCCGAATTCATGTGCGCAGTTGTAACTCCTTTCTGTCAGGAGAAGACATGGGACAACTCCCAACATCTATGATGGCCAAAATCCATGCGGCCACCAAACAAATATAAATAACAGGGTATTACCCTAATAAAAATAAGGCTGGCTATCTACGAATTTATACTCAAGCAAGAGAGAAGAGCTTCTACATCGAATCATCCATGGAGTAAAGAGAGTTTTTACACTCTTAACCCTCCATTGTCACCCCCAGAAAATAATTTTTTACTTAGATTGCCTTCTAGGATTTTTCTTTGTACTTTCATTAGTTTATTCAATTAAATCATGTTCTTTCCAAATTCGTATTTAAAGGCAATCACTGTGGCGACTCTGCTGGGGACGTCATTCTCCACTGTCGAGAAGTCGGTTACACAATCCGATTCGGCCAAGCTCGGCTAGACGCAAAAATGCTGGTGGTCCTCTTCGATCGGCAAGCGTTCAAGGACATGCTCAAGGAAGAATGTGTCTGTCCTTCCTCAAGGATAGCCAAGCCCAAGAAGACCCACAAAAAGTGGGTGGCCAAGGTCGCTGCATCTTACCCAGCTGCAGAGCAGATGCTTCCTACCTCTCACACTGTTGTCGATGAGGGTCGTCGGATGAACACCCAGAACATCATTGTCTATTCGGCATCATGGGCTGACACATAAACTGTTCAGCACCCAGACTCCGACGAAGGAAAATACTACAATGACAGACGTTCTGGTGCTGAGGCAGATTTTATGCTGCCAAGGCGGAGGCCGCATAAGACTATCCATGCGACATCAACTCACAGCCGTAGATAGCAGACCGTATGCGGCCCTAATAGCAACAGAACATCTATTTTTGACCGTATCTCATGCGGCACAGATTCTATGTGACCCACTGAGAAAGGTAAAAATCCAAATCTCCACTCTTCATGCTACGCGCCTACGGTTGCTAAGATGAAGAAGTCCAGGGCAGTGCGAGCACATCATTCTCAAGCAACTCCTCATACGACCGACCGCCAACATGCATCGCTAACTATTACGTGAGCCTCTGACGAAATATTGTACATGAATGACCCATGCGTCCAGCCCATAGGAACCAATGGACAGGGTCAGTTTCAAAAGTCTTCTACCAGTACCACGGGGCAAGTTCATGTACGAACACCAGGCTAAGAAGAAAATACAGCACCAGCACATCCGTGAGCCCGGGATTCCCGAACTCACAAAGTGGATACAAAGGTAAAACACTCTTCGCATAATTGGTGTAATATGATTACTCACAATCTCTCTAGTATCAGTTTATGATTGTAAGAAGTCAAAGAATACTTCGGATCAAAGCTCGTAGTGTATGTTATTACTCAATAGTAAATTAATACCAGACAAGAGTTTTAGAGATTGGATTGCCCTCAACAAGGGGCACAAATATACATTGCAGTTGCATTTGTGACTTCTTTCTCTTTACATTTTTCCTATACTTACTTGCTGAATTTTATCTTGATAATTAGTATTGGATTTTTGGTAAATTTATTAGACCAATTATTGTTTAACTCTATTCACCCCCTCGAGTTTCCATCAGTGATCACAATGGTGGTGTGGACGTAGCGATGGTAGTGACCAGAAGATGGAGAAAGGGTAGCAATGGTGTTGGTTGTTGTGGGCTCAAGAGAGGGAAGAGTAAATTTCTATTTGCGGGAAGAAAATTTCACTTTAGGAGAGAGAGTCGAATGTGGAAAAGTTATTTATATACGGCTATTATTAAATATTTAGGGATGTGTAAAATTTATATCACTAAGCGTCATTGGTATCAAAATATTAGTGACATGTATTCTAAGATGTCGCAAAATATCAATATTATTAAAATTTAATGGCGTGCAATGACTTTCAACGACATTGAATTCCATATTATATAACAGAGTGGTAAAATATTGCAGTTCACCTAAACATCAATATATTTCATTGGAGTCACTAAATTTTTAGAATTTAGCGATGTCCTGTATTAGGGTTGTTGATGATGTCGGTAATGTGACTTATCTTGGTAGTGTGGGATGAAGTATTTCTAACCTTAATCTATCATTGCTCAAATTTTGCTCTTGTACACATTCCCAAGTCCGAAGATGAACCGTTCAAGAAGTTTAAAGACTTCAAGGCAGAAGCTTAAAAACAAAAATGTCAACAACTTAAGACACTCATGAGCAATCAAGGCAGAGAATATTGTTCTCACAATTTTACATCATTCTCTAAAGAATATGGGATTATGAACAAGTGAACTATGCTTTACTTATCTTAATCAAATATATTTACTGAAAGAAAGAACCATATACTAATTGAAATGATGAACTCTATGATTTTAATACATGGTCTCTTGGACTACGTCTGTGGATAAGCTTCCTTAACATCTTTTTTATACTCAATAATGTTCTCTCTGCTTAATCAGAAGTATACTCTTATGATATCTGATTTAAGTTCAGACCGGGTTTGAGATTGTATGTCATATTTTAAGCTTTCGATATCAAGATTCAGAAGTTAGGCATAAGAACTACTAGGACAATCCTTCTAGGCAATGTCAATAAGAGTGACACTCGAAGATATCCTTGAAATGGAAAGCAAACAGATTATCGAGTCACAGATGCTTAGTTCTTCTTGGATAAGTTTGCCAGGGACAAGATTTGATTCTTACAAAATTATCTGAGTGAGAATATAACAACTAAAATGGAATAAATTTCTCCAACTTCATCTAAAAAAATACCTGAGGTAACTGAAGGAAATGATTTTACTATAGGATGTTATTCCAAAACTAGAACTCACTAAGATATCTACAAAGTGAGTAAAGAAGTTGAAGGACTTTGAAGATGACTTTTTTACCTATCGCATAGATGTAGATCCACTTCCATATGATGAGGCAATAAGGACCAAAGATGTTATTTTCTGAAAGAAAATAATAAACGATGATATTGACTCTATAACATCCAATCAAATTTGGGTGTTGGTTAATCTACCTGAAGGATAAAAACTAATTAGATGAAAATGATTCTTCAAGAAGAAGGTTAGAGTCGATGAAATTGTAGGCAAACTTAAGGCAAAGCTCAAGAAGAAAGTATTTTTAGAAACATGAGAATGATTACTTTGATACCGTCCAAATAGAATGGCCTAGTGGTAAGGCCAAGGTCATGAGTAGGGGAGGGCTGGGTTTGAGCCTTGGGTAGGGGGGTTTTGGGTAAGAGGTTTGGGGGGGGGGGATTTCCGGGTAGGGAATAAAATTATACTTTGATACCTATACACCCGTCACTATGATAACAACTATCAAGATGTTGATCGTGTTTATTGCGATTCACAAGATAGTGATTCACCAGAAGGATATAAAGAGAATATTTATGAATGGACATCTGGCAGAGGAGAACATGGTTCGTTACCTATAGAAGCATTACTACGACAACTAGTCGTTATCAAAATGCACATGGTTCCCTAGGGCATAGGCCTTGGCACAAAATGCTTATAATTCTACATAAGGAAGCTTCTAGTTTCCTCGAGGCTAAACAAAAAAGTTGGGTAGACTTAAAACACAAAGGATCTCCTATGACCGGGATTTTAACTACTAAGTAGGTGTAGGGTGCTAGGGGAATAGAGGTGATGATCTCAGAGGTGGCTAACGCATCAAAAACTTAGAAATTAACCTAGGATCTTTACGTGATCGACACTCGGACGTAATATCTATATCTATATGCTTTCATTCGTCGTATGTGGCATACTATAATGAAGAAGAATTATTCTTGTGTGAGAAAGGTTCTTCTTCATACGGTTTGACGATGAACAAAACCTGGTCTATATGATCAACGATGGTCCTTAGCTATTTGTGGGTCGATTGATGCATGGTCGTCAAGAGATTTTAACAGTATCATTTATTACATTTAATCTCGTACCAAATCCTTAAGGATCATATTCTCCCTCACGACCATCACTCTTCGTAAGGTCTATTCCGACAACGAGCACATAGACACTTAGTTTTTCGGCCATCCATGTAATCGGGTTAGTTTGTGGCATACTTAAGAAATACTTTAACGCCTGCCTTAAATTTTTTATTCAAACCAATCATACTCTTATTTTATCGTCTTTATATCCATGCACGATCAACCAAGTTCCCATCCATTGCTTGTTGTACATAGATTATTCTAGATTGTACAAAAAAATATACATACGTAATTAGATATACAAACATAATTTAATTTATATTCTAAAAGTATTGTATTTAGTACTTTACATATTCTATATTTTATGTTGGATTTTATTTTTTTAATTTTATGTTTAGGCAAATAAGATCCCAATATTTAACACATGATATGGGTGGCTCAAAACACTACCCAAAATTCATTCTTGCATACATAAGTAATCATCATCTAAGTTATGTTCAAAAATGTAGTATATGTTCTTAACAAATATAGTATATGTAGGATATAACAGAAAAAGATGAACCCACAAAATGTAAATGCTAAGACATAATTCACACTACAAAATATAGTGATGGTTGTGGTATCATTATCTCCGAGGGGGCGTCAAGAGAGGGATGGACAACAATGTTATCTTTGGCTATATTTCTTCAGCCTTGCCAGTTAAATGGCTGCAAGGTCTATGCCTTGACATTATAGTTATGGACAATACTCTAAATTTTTTGTATTGGTGGTTTGAATTGGATACTTACATCAATTCTGGTTACATGTCGTAGAAGGCTTGGGGGATATATAGTTATTCCTCAACCCTTCCACTATAAAATATTTTTAGTAGAAGGCTTGACGGATGGTTATCTAGTAAGCTATCATTTGGTGGAAGAATATAATTAATGACGAATAATATATAATTGTTAAGATTAATTGTAATTAGAATTAGATATTAATCAGATTTAGGATTTGATTTTCTTTTCTTTATGGATACATATATCTTCACCTACTTTTATACAGAAATGGATTCGTTCTTCCACTATATATATTCATAGTTATAAGACTTTTTACATCATCCATTAACAAAATCAATATTATAAATTTGTTTCATGGTATCAGAGCTCAGGATTTATCCAACTACCTCTCTCTATTTTCTTTAAATTCTATCAAAGGATCTGATCTGACCTCGACGTTTATCGCATCCTCCTCAACATCTCAAGCTCATCTGACAACACTGACAATACTGCTTGCAGCTCCACTGCATCATCTCCCCAATAATCTTTATCGCTGCTTGTCAAATAATCTAACTGCCGTCACGAGTAAGTGTTCAAAGTTTGTTTGTTCGGATCCCTCTCTTCAAGGCTTGTGAGTGCATCAATGGTTCTCCCTCTTTGGAATAAGCTCTGAAGAAGCTCTGAATTATGGAGCATCCAAATATTCGAAAGAAGCTCTAAAATAGAATATTAAGAAGAAAGAAGAACCTGTGTCTACACAGTAGGAGGAGAAAAGACCAAAACAAAAGAAAAAGCAAAGATTACTTTGAAATTTTTTTTCCAAGGAGGGATGGCCAAGCAAACCGTCTGGAGTAATCAACAACAAATCAAAGCAAATTGGTCAAAACAAACTTGGTCACAAAACTAAGCTCTTGACAAATCTTTTTGAACATCAAAATATTGAGCTTCAGAATTTGAAATCAAAAATCCATATAACATCAAAAAAATAAAAATAATAATAAAATACTAAAATAATACGTCCTCCATGTACTTATTGCGGGTAGCCTGGTCATTATGCTACCGCCTTCTATACTCGTCAGCGGTCTAGTTAGGTTTGTTCTCATTACTAGAAGGCTGGATACATAGTGGATAATTATTTTATACTTCATCAACATTTAAAGACTTAATTTTTTAAGTAGATAGAGATAAATGATTCTTCCTCGACTCGCTCTTCAGTACTTCAGGCTGATATTATTGATAGCACACAATATCGACATATATTCATCACTGTCTTACTCAGTTAGAGCTCCAAGTCCAGCTTTGGCTCCAGTACCAGCTTGTCCTTGTTGGCTCCTCTGTATCTGCCTCTACTGGTACGTCTACTTCTTGGATATCAGACTCTGGTTCTTCTTATCATATGACTTATGACCTTAGCCTCCTATATAGTATTACATCTTTACCATCTCACTTTCCTTCCTTACACACAATTGATAGTTCTCAGTTGGTCATCATTCATTCTGATTACATTATTTTTGACACTTTTGAGTCTTCCTTTGATCTTACATATTCTACATCTTACTTTGCACCTCATATCAGTCAGTAGCATTTATGAGAGTGGATTTACTGTTTCTTTTGATTCCCTTACATGTTATGTGGATGATCCTTTTATGGGCCAGATAATTGGTCGTGCTCGTAGAAGGGGCGATTATACCACTTGGAGTTTTTTTCATCTTCCATCAACTCAACCTTCAATTTTTAATCATACTGCTATCATCACGTCTCTTTCCGACTTATGGTACAGACGCTTAGGTCATCTTTCAGAATCTCATCTAAAGACTTTATTTCATAGTAGAGCTCTTGGACTTGGTTCTTTCTCTTCTCTATCACTACTAAAATTAATAGATTTAGCGACAAAATATTGGCGACGGTCAATATCCGTCGCCAAGTAGCGAGGGTTCACCGTCGGTTGGATGACTAATACCCACCATTTACGAATTAAATAACTATTCGTTGCTAGGTCTTCGCTAATTAGAAGCTAGATCGTCAGCAGTTTGCGCGGGCAACCGCGGGAACAACGTGGGTAAACATGGCGACGGTTAGAGGATCGATATTGAGTCACGGATACGTCGCCTAGATAGTTTAGTTGTGGTGACGGATTTGGATGCCGCATATTTGTCGCCAAGTACTGTGCCCTAGGTTATATTAATTAGGCGGTCGATTAAATTTTTTATTTTGATTGACCGCGCGCCTCTCTCCTTTCTATCCTCTCCTCCATCCCCGTGCTCCCTTTTTGCCCATGCTTCCTTCTCCTCCACTCCCTTCTCGTCGTGCTTCCTTCTTCTCTGCTCCACTGTAATTCTTCCTCCCCTCTTCTTCCTCCGTTCTCCAATTTGGTTTGTACTGTTACTACCCACACTCTAGGGTGGACCATTTGGGGATGATTTATGTGATGATTTCTTGTTACCACTCTAGGTGTTTGTGTTAAGGCTTATGTGTATTTGGGGGCTGGCTGTTGGAGGCTCGGGTTAGGCCTTGTGTAGAGAGTATTTAGTGGGAGCCAGGTTCAGACAAGGGGTACAGTGCACTTGGGCACTACAAGTACAGACCCGTGCACATATGTCCATAGGTGAAGAGGGAAACAATGCTCAGTCAGACAGTTGGTTAGTTACAAGTTGGGGGCAGTGGCTTGTTGATTCCAGTGGTGTATTAGATCATAGTGTATCTAATCTTAATTATTGATTATTGTGATGTATTAGTGGTAGAAGGGGGTACACAGGAAGTTAGATGTGGGGCTTGGAATGTGAAGTTGAGCAGGTGCTCTGTTAGTGTATCAATAGTGTGATACATGTAAAGGAGAAGGACATGGAGGATAATACTCAGGTTGTGTGTACAGTCTCGGAACACAGGCTCCAATTACGTACAAATGCACTAATGTAAGGGGGAAGGAAGAGATCTATGATACCCTCTAACTATAGGATACTCCTATCATACATATTATCTTTATCCCCAAACACAACTAAAACTATAAAAGCACATCTAATATATATACGCTAGAGTCTAGATAAAATAATTAATAGCTCCTACAAAGTGATATAGAGAATTTGGATTACTTCTCTAGGTGGCAAAGACTTGGCCCAATAACGGTGATACATAGTCTATGCAGCCATTTGATTGACAAGATAAAGACCATGTAGCCATAGATAACATTGACTGTCCTTCGGTCCTAATCCCTCAGCAATGATGATATCACAACCCATCACTATATTTTATATTGTGAGCTGATGTCTTAGTACATTATGTGGGTTCATCTTAATTCAGTTATATCCTTCAGATACTACATTTGATAAGAATATATACTATACTGATGTATAAAAATTAGATGATTCACACTAATGTATGCTTAAATAAATTTTGGGCAGTGTTCGGAGCCATTTATATCAGAATTCATGTCGATACTATACAGAAAGAAATCATATTGAATAAATATCTATGTTATAACTTTCATGGAGATGGTGGAGAATGCATAAACTCCTCAACAGGTGACGCAAATCTTCATATTGAACAGCAAAAAAAGTTTTTCTTAGGTGATGGGTCAAATAGGATTCCTGTCAATACGTTTCTTATCGACAGGATTCTGTCATGACCTACCAGCTATAAAAAACTTTTTTCGTCTGATCTGTTCGACATGAAGCTCTGTTTCACCTATTTATTTACTTTTTGCTATGGTAGAATATGCAAAGTATGAATTATAATACTTTTAGAATGCCCATATAGTCTCGTATGTATATCTAATTGCTTCTGTGTATTTTATCTTACGATACAGAATTATCCACACCCACCAAGCAATCGATCGTTACTTGGTTGATCGTATGTAGACGTACAAGAAGCAACACGAGAGTAGGATTGGTATGAGTGACGATTTTAAGAAAGGTATTGAAGTATTTCTTAAGTATGCCATGAGCAAACCTGATTATATTTATGGTCAAAAAATCAAGTGTCCATGTGCTCATTGTCCTGATTGACATTACGAAGAAGTGGTGATTGTGATGAAGCATCTGACCCTTAAGGATTTTGTACGTCACTACCAAAATAATATATATTAGCAACGTCAGAAAATATCGCTAATAGGTAAAAAAATATCGCTAAAATATATTAGCGACGTAATTAGCGACGTTTTGGCGTTGTCGTAAAATCCATGGTCGCTGACAAGAATTTTGTCGCTATTCATCGCTATAGCGACGTATATCTACGATGAGTACACGTTGCAAAATTAGCGATATTCAGTTATGCGACGTCGGTATTTAAGCAACATTGTATTTTGTTGCATAACGTCGCCAAATCAATGACATTATCATCAACGTTTTACTATACTAATGATGACCTAGCTTAAATTGTCATATCATCTTTTTTAGCAATGTGTAGCAACATTTTGATAGATGAGCGACGTCCCTGATACCAGTTGGTAAACATAGTAGAACGTCGCTAAATTTTAAAAAATAACAAAAAGCATGCAATTTCTAAAATTATTTTCCAACAAAAGTCTGCCTGTAGTTATAAAATCAAAGTTTATATAAATAGACCTGGAGCAACCCTTCGTTGAATTCTATGGGTTCGTCGACCCTTTCGATAGAACACTCAACATCGATAGATACACAAACATATCAAGAATATCGAAACACGCAGGAATGTCCCAACAAATAAATACATGAATCTAAAATAATATCACATCCATCTCATCCAAATAATGTAGTAAAAAGTATAAGATAAGTACATCAAAGACCCAAGAATGGACCAATACATACCAACATACTAAAAAAAGTCCCAATAAGAACTATTGCGGATCATGAGGAGGAGGAGGAACTCTATTGTGCATCTGGGATAAGAGGAAGCCATACTGCTCCTAAGAAAGTATCACCGGTCCCGATAGAGGAGGCAGTGGAATCGATGGAGTCGGTGTCGGTATCGATGCTGGCTGGCCAGAAGGATGCATCTACTCTAATACTAGCAGTCAGAAATTGTATGAATCCATGGCAGATACCATCCTCAAACTATTCGTCTCTACCGTCCAACTCAACAAATCTTGCGTCGCATGTATCCTTGCAAGTGAGTCATTTATGACCATATGCAACCCCTACAGCTTTGCATGTCTGGGCTCCGTAGATGTGGCTAGAGTCGCCAAGCTGCGCTCTGTCATCTAGGTCATAGTCCTGAGCTCTGTAAGGCTATCCTCCGTCATCTGGCTCAGAGTCCTAATCTCCAATAGGTAACACTCGAGCGCATAAAAATGTGCGGTGATCATCGCATCGTCGGTATGCGACTAAAAATAGAACTGATCTGTAATCCTTCATAGCAATTTGTCATGTAGGTCATCAATCCAACGGTCAACACTCTTTTGGGCTCGTGCCAAAGCCTGTGAAGGCTGTCAGGAATGCACACTGTCAACGGGGGCCCTGGATGACTGTGTCACAAGAAAGGTGCCATTGGATATCGTACCGTAGTACGTACCCTTCAGAAGACCACCAATGACGGTTATCCAGAACCTCATCTACCAACGGAGCTGTTGAGGGATGAAAGGATGTACTAGCCCCTCCCTCTGTAGATGCATTAGCAGTCGCCCACTCACGTAGTCTAAGATACTCATCCTAGAAAAATTGTTGCTAACGTGTAAGGTACTTATTACTAACTATATAGATATCTATTTGCATATTTTTAAAGTTATATTAAAACTAACATAAGGTAAAGTAACGTACATAGGTTTGCATGGCCTTCTCATGGATGAGCTTTTTGCCCTTCTAATGGGTGGCCAGAAAAATGGTCACCATGTTGGCGTCCTTACCCCTCTGTACCTATTAAAAATTATATTATTTATTATTAAAATTAAACATCTTATCCTGCTTTGTCACTACCCAATTCTAAAAAATAGGATTATTTTTTTTATTTTTATTTGGTAAATTATGTATTGTATTTAATTAATTATATTTATATTTATTTAGTGGTTGTATTATTTTTAATTGATTGTTTTAGGGTTTTGGCTAGCCTGGACCCATGTCAGACCCTAGTGGACCCATGTCCGACCCAGCCCACACCCTTGTGAGGATTATTTTGGGGCTTAGAAATATTTATTATATTTTTAGAGGGTTAGTTGGAGAGATTTGGAGTTAGTTTGAGTGCTTTTGAAACCCGCAACCCAAAACCGAGTTACGGGAGGGCATTTTGGCAATTTCCTACATGTAAACCCCCTTTATTATTGCTTGGCCGGCCCCTACCTACCCACACCCGACCAAACACAGCAAGCACAGCCCCCCCCCTTCTTCATTTTCTTCTTCTTCTTTACTTCTTCTTCTTCTCCACTTCTTCTTTCTTCTTCTTTCCTTCTTCCAAGTAAGTTCTCTCCATTTTTCTTCCTTCTTTATTCCATTCCTTCTTCTTTATGTGAACCCTAACCTTGTATTTTCCCCAATCTAGGTGTGTGGAGCCTAGATTTAGTGTGGAGGCAAGATTTGGTGTGTTGGAGCTTGAGGGAGGTGATTTCAAGTAGATCGGAGACTTTGGCCTTGGGATTCCAACTCCCAAGAGATAAACCCTAACTTTTCCCTTGCTAATTACTCTTATGTAGTGTAATTAGTGTTTTAGAACCTTCCTAGACCCTAAGCCTACCCGTGGGAGGAAGTTGGAACTAGTTTGGTTGAGTTTAGAGACTTTGACAATAAGTTTTGTGTCAATTTCGAGTGGAATCCAAATTTGGCCCAATTTTGGGTGATGCCCTAGGTTAGACGGACTTAGGTAGACGTTGTCGGGTGTCTAGAGGGTGAGTGCGTGTCTCCGTTCGGACACGGGAAGTCGGGTCGCAGAGAAACGGTCGTTTTGGGCAAATTTGGGGTTTTCGTCGTCACCGATTCTAAGTGCGTGCGCATTTTTGGCACGGACCTAGAATCGATGCGGTAGCATTTTTTCTACGATCTAGACATCGTTTAGAACCTGTGGGTAAATTTTGGGCCGATTCCGAGTTGGTTTGGTGTGCGTTTCAGGAAGTTTTCCGAACCGCACACCGCGTGTTCGTCAAAATGACCGAACGGCCATTTCGACTTGGTTTTCTAGTTTCGGGCTTGTGCCCGCGTTGGGTTAGCATCGGGGAGTGTGTGCTAGAATTCTCGGGTCATATTTTATATATTTATAGGTGTTTGTGCGTGTCGGGATCGTTGGACGTGAGTAGGGCGTGTTGTTTGTGTGTTGTGTGCGTTGTGTTGTGTAGGTGCATAAGTGTCTATATATATATTTATATATATGTATGTGTGTCTATATATATGTATATATATTTATATATATATGGGTGTATTTATATATATCTATGTGTATATGTCTAGGTGTTTAAGTATATATATATATATATGTATTTGTATAAGTGTGCGTGTGTGTGTGTATATGTATATATATATTTATGTGTATATGTATATATATATTTGAGTTATCTGTGTGTGTGTGCATATATATATAAATAGGTGTATATATATATATATATATATATATATATATATATATATATATATATATATATATATATATATATATATATATATATATATATATATAGCTATGTATATATTTATTTGTGTGTGTGTGTATTTATGCATAAGTGTTTGTGAGTGTGTAGGTGTGTGTTGATATATATGTTAGTGTGTGTGTTTAAGTGTGTGTGTGTGTTAGTATATAGATATATGTATGATTGTATATATATATAGTGATATATATATATATGTATATAGGTATGTGTGTGTCTGTGTGTGATTGTGAGAAGAGGGGGGGGGGAGGCAGACAGCGAGCAGCCACAGCGAGGCAGTGCGCTGCAGCGCACTGCACAGCGAGCAGCGCACTGTGTGTAGCGTGCACACAGCAGCCAAGAAGCAGCAGCAGCTGCTGCACTCTAGCAGCAGCACAGCAGCAATAACAGTGAGCAGCAGCAGCATTTAAGGCTAGCAACAGCAGCAGTATGAGCTAGCAGCAGCAGCAGTACAAGCAAGAGCAGGCAACAGCAGCTGCGTAGCATCGGGTAGCTAGTGGTAGCAAGGGATAGGTAGTTAGATAACTAAATAGATATTAGATTTATAGATATATCTAGATAGATAGATAGTTATATTGAGAGATAGTTAGATAGATAGATATTTATAGAGATAGATGAATAGATAGCTATTAGATCTATAGATAAATAGGTAGTTTGATAGATTAGATAGATATATCTATAGATAGTTAGATAGATGGATAGGTAGATAGTTAGATATCTATATCTCTATCTATATGCATATATATATATACCTATAGCTAGATAGATAGTTAGATATCTAGATATAGATATAGATATATATATATATATATATATTTGTGTTTGAGGTATATGGGTATATGTATATGTGTATGGATATCTACATATATATGAATATAGATACTTAGATAGGTATAAAATATTATAGGTATATATTTTCTAGCCTAGATTAATAACTAGGTATATATTTATAAGCCTAAATAGCTAGTTAGAGGGGTTTTAGAGCGATACCTCAATACCTTAGGATACCGAGGTATGTCAATACCTTGAGATATCCAAGGTATTAAGTTTCTAGCGGGGTATTTGAGCAATAGCCTTGGAATAGTATTAGAGTGATTTTTATATACTTATGTGTATATATTTACGCGTGCTAGTATAGGTTTTAGCTGGTTTAGGCGGGATGCGTGGCCTAGGACGAGGTATCGGATACCGAGGGTATCCTAGTATCTCGAAGAGGCGAGTTTGAGAGTTTTCTAGCTTAATGAGCTCGGTTTGACCTAGAATTTCAGGGGCACCCTAGTTTGACCTATCTTTGACCATAATTGTCCTCGTTGACCGTAAAAGTCAACGTTTAACCTAGTTTTGACCAAGAGTTGACTTTTTGGACCACGGGTTGACTTTTTGACCCGAATTTCACCGGTTTGACATGTTCGACCTAGAATATCCCGAGAAGCATGTTTTTTATTATTTTATATCAGTTTAAATCCTTAGAACCCTGTTTAATTCTGCTTTTCGCAATAGGTTCTTGCGACACCGGTCCGGATCTCGATCCTCATCAGTTGCTCAGGATATCAGGCGAGTACCTACCTCTGATAGTTTTTATTTCATAATAGCGTTTATATCACCTGTTCTAGAACTGTGATACTTGATTCTGACATATTGTTACACGAGCTGGTATTAGTGGATCCCGTTATGAGATGCTATACCCCTTACCGTGTTCAGCGGGTACTCTATCACGTGTATTTCATCATGTGCTTCGGGTATTGATTCTCATGTGCTATCATGTGCTTCTTGTGCTCTCGCCTTCGTGTGTGCGAGCTATTATCATGTACGTAGCGTGTTGTGGTTGGATCCAATGGTATTAGTGGGGGATGGGAGTAGGAGTTGATTATGTGATCAAAGCCAAACAGTATTAATGTGTATGTCGGTTATGCAATTCACGCATAACGGAGTTATCGTAGTATTTTTCATGTACAACCTAAGCTGATCACATAACGAACTTGTGCTCAATGCACTTAGCTAGTATTCATGTTTTCTCACCTGCAGTTACTTTTCTACTACTTGTATTGTTCTCCAGTTTATATTGCAGCTACTTATTGTGCTCCAGCATATATTTATTTCCTCTGCATCTTGTATACTTTTTTATTGCTCGTCATATACACCTTACCATGCATTTGGAGTTGCTTTCAGAGTTATGTACTTTGCCCCAGTCCTGACTGGGCATATTTTTTCCAGAGGATCCTGAGGATTATTGCCCGACGTTCTACGGGCCGGGTGTTAACGAGGGTTGTGACCCCGAGACTGAGGAGGAGTGCGCCGAGGAGATGCCGTTAGCGCCCTAGTTAGCTAGGTGGGTTTCCTGGGTTGTTCCCAGTGGTTTATTTTTGGATGATTGTACTTATTCTTTTAATGCTGTGAGATATTGTAGACTGTTATAGACTTGGACTGTATATTTGGATATTGTCTTGTTCTCTTTGGTTCTGGTTTTCTTTTGCTATCATATCGTGCTTTTACTCTTCTACTAGATTTTGTGATTGAGAGTTCATATATATATTGCGTGGTTGCCCTCCTTTTGGAGAAGATTATTCATATATATATTGCGTGGTTGCCCTCCTTTTTGGAGAGGTTATGGCAGATTTTTTGTGAGATATAGATATGGTTGACCTAGAACGGACCTTACAGTGTTCTACCGTCGATTCTGCAGCGTAGGCTGGACGTACTCATGACTCATGCCCGATTTTTTGGGTGTGGGTCATGACATGTTTCTGGTGGTGGCCCATACAGGTCTAGTTTTTAGGTTTACCTGCAATAGGATATAGGATATAGGCTGAGAGAGAGTGTGCTCAATCACAACTAGGACTCTTCATGATTTCCTTTGCTATCTTAATTTTCCTGAAATTTGTTTTCTTTTGCAATATTACTGTTTTTCTTTGATGATATCGTATCTTGCACTGTATTGACTTCTTTTGATCTGTGTTCTTCTTGATTCCATTCCAGCACTTGCTTTATTTGATTCCGGTGCTTCCTATAGCTTTGTGTCTATATCTTTTGCTGTTATACACCATCTTATTGCTGAACCTTTAGCTAGACTCTGCAAGATCACGATCGGAGGTGGTATCATCCTAGTCAGTGATGTCTGCAGAGACTGGAGAGTTACCTTGGGAGGCCGGGAGTTGAGTGTGTGCCTACTCGTAATACCACTTCCGAGCTACGATATTGTACTCGGGATGGATTGGTTGAGTATGCATTTTGCTAGTATAGATTGTCGTGGAGGCAGAGTTTTGTTCAGTCCGCCGGGTGAGCCAGAGTTTTAATTTGCCAGAGGAGCAGCGGAGCAGACCGAGGGAGTCTTCTACGGAGCCCTGGTGGTAGAGTCGTGGTTGCTACATCCACTGATAGAGGAGTACATGGATGTCTTTCCAGAGGAGTTGCCAGGGTTACCTCTCGACAGAGATGTTGAGTTCTCTATAGACTTGGTGCCAGGCGCGGAGCCGATATCCCAGCACGTCTATAGAGTCAACAACAGTGAGCTGAAAGAGTTGAAGAAGCAGGTAGATGAGCTTCAGGACAAGGGATTTATCAGATCTAGTTCTTTCCCATGGGGTATACCGGTACTTTTTGTGCCGAAGAAGGATGGGTCGATACGGATGTGTATCGACTACAGGGCTCTGAACAACGTCACAATCAAGAACAAGTATCCGCTGTCGCGTATTAATGATCTTTTTGACCAATTGAGCGGAGGGAGGGTGTTTTCCAGGATTGATCTGAGGACAGGCTACCACCAGGTGAAGGTCAGGAAGGAGGATATTCCGAAGACAGCTTTTCGGACCAGATATGGACAGTATGAGTTCATGGTGATGCCGTTTGGGTTGACTAATGCCCCGGCAGTGTTCATGAATCTGATGAACAAGGTGTTCCATCAGCATCTGGACAGGTTTGTGGTGGTGTTTATAGATGACATCTTGGTGTATTCGAAGACCCCAGAGGTGCACGAGGAGCATCTGAGGATAGTGTTGGAGACTCTCAGGAAGGAGAAGCTTTATGGAAAGCTCTCGAAGTGCGAGTTCTTCCTTGACAAGGTTGAATTCCTTGGTCATGTGGTGACTGGAGAGGGGATCTCGGTGGATCCGAGAAAGATCATGGCAGTTGAGGCATGGAGTGCTCCGGGTTCAGTAGCCGAGGTCAGGAGTTTCCTGGGATTGGCAGGTTACTACAAGAGATTTGTTCAGGATTTTTCTCGGATTGCAGAGCCGTTGTCCAGGCTGACTCGGAAGGACGTGGAGTTTGTTTGGTCAGAGGAGTGTCAGATCGCCTTTGATGAGCTGAAGAGGAGGTTGACGACAGCTCCAGTATTGACGTTGCCATCAGGTTCTAGAGGATTCACTATCTATAGTGATGCATCGGGGAAGGGACTGGGTTGTGTGTTGTAGCAGAATGGGAGGGTGATTGCCTATGCTTCAAGGCAATTACGACCTCATGAGAAGAACTATCCTACCCACGATTTGGAGTTGGCGGCGGTCATCTTTGCTCTGAAGTTATGGAAACACTATTTATACGGAGAGCGTGTGGAGATCTTCACAGACCACGAGAGCTTGAAGTATGTGTTTACCCAAAAAGAGCTGAACATGAGGCAGAGGAGATGGTTGGAGTTGATGAAAGACTTCGATATATTATTGCAGTACCAACCAGGGAAGGCAAACGTAGTTGCGGATACATTGAGCAGGTATCCGGTAGCTATGTGTCTGACTACAGATCATTATCTTCTGGCAGATCTAGAGAGCTTGGGCATTGAGGTGATAGTGCCTGGAGTTGAGATGCAGATGTGGGGACTGCAGATTCAGTCAGAGTTGGTAGACCGGATCAGGGCTACACAGTTTGAGGATGAGTCCCTGAGGAGCATCAGGGCGCAGGTTCAGATGGGATTAGCAGATGACTTCACCATTGCTGATGTTGGTTCATTACGGCATGGTACCAGGTTGTGTGTGCCGAGTGGGTCATTGCACGAGGAGGTTCTTCAGGAGGCGAATTAATCCCAGTACTCAATGCATCCGGGTGCCAACAAGATGTATAGAGACCTGAGAGAGCATGTATGGTGGTACGGGATGAAGCGGGAGGTAGCACGCTTCGTATCCCGATGCTTAGTGTGCCAACAGGTGAAGGCAGAGAGGCAGAGGCCAGGAGGATTGCTCCAGCTGTTACCCATTTTGGAGTGGAAATGGGAGCATGTGACCATGGATTTTGTTTCTCGACTTTCCCGTTCTCCAGGCGGAAAGGATACGATTTGGGTCATCGTGGACAGGTTGACCAAATTGGCCCACTTTCTACTATTCAAAGTGGGTACGTCTACAGAGAGACTAGCAGAGATGTATGTGCGCCAGATAGTCAGACTGTATGGAGTTCCTGTGAGCATAGTATCAGATCGGGACAGTCGGTTTACTTCACATTTCTGGAGGGGTCTGCAGGCTAGCTTGGGCACCCAGCTCAAGTTTAGTTGTGCATATCACCCACAGACAGATGGTCAGTCAGAGAGGACCATTCAGACACTTGAGGACATGCTTCGCACTTGTGTTTTGGATTTCAGAGGCTCTTGGGAGGATCACTTGCACTTGGTCGAGTTTGCTTACAACAACAGCTACCAAGCCAGTATCGTGATATCACCTTTTGAGGCGTTGTATGGAAGGAGGTATCGCACTCCATTATCATGGAATGATGTAGGCGAGAGTGCTTTGCTTGGCCCAGATATGGTGGTTGATGCAGCGGAGAAGGTCAAGCTCATTAGAGATAGACTTCGGGTGGCGCAGGACAGGCAGCGGCATTGGGCCAATAGCCACCGGAGACCTTTGGAGTTCGAGGTATAGCTTAGAATCTAAATTTTGTTCTTGTGTTTGCTTGTGATTGCTTGTTTTAGACTAAGTGCAAAGACCTTGTTTGTGCTAGGTTGGAGATCTGGTGTTCCTGAGGATTTCTCCTACGCGGGGCACTATTCCCTTCGGTGGAGGCGGTAAGCTTAGCCCACGTTTCGTCGAACCCTTTCGTATCCTTGAGAGGGTCAGCGCCGTGGCGTATAGGCTTGAGTTGCCACCTACGCTGGAGGGGATTCATGATGTGTTCCACGTATCGCAGTTGAGACGGTACGTGGCGGATCCCAGTCACGTATTGGATCACTCAGAGATCGTGGTGGGCCTTACTCTTAGCTATCCAGAGCAGCCGGTGGAGATTCTGGATCGGCGAGAGAAGGTGTTGAGGAACCAGACTATTCCCTTGGTTCGCGTCGCGTGGAGGCATCACTCTCCAAGTGAGTCGACCTGGGAGATGGAGGATAAAATGTACGAGCGATACCCCTATCTCTTCGAGCCCTGAGGTATGGTTCTTTCCTTGCATTCCTGTCCTAATTTCGTCTTTTTAATTTCGAGGACAAAATTATTTTAAGGAGGGTAGGCTTATCACTACCCAATTCTAGAAAATAGGGTTATTTTTTTTATTTTTATTTGGTAAATTGTGTATTATATTTAATTAATTATATTTATATTTATTTAGTGGTTGTATTATTTTTAATTGATTGTTTTAGGATTTTGGCTAGCCTGGACCCATGTCTGACCCAGCCCACACCCTTGTAAGAATTATTTTGGGGCTTAGAAATATTTATTATATTTTTAGTGGGTTAGTTGGAGAGATTTGGAGTTAGTTTGAGTGCTTTTGGAACCCGAAACCCAAAACCGAGTTACGGAAGGGCATTTTGGTAATTTTCTACATGTAAACCCCCTTTATTATTGCTTGGCCGGCCCCTACCTACCCACACCCGACCAAACACAGCAAGCACAGCCCCCTCTTCTTTATTTTCTTCTTCTTATTCACTTCTTCTTCTTCTCCACTTCTTCTTTCTTCTTCTTTCCTTCTTCCAAGTAAGTTCTCTCCATTTTTTTTCCTTCTTTCTTCCATTTCTTCTTCTTTATGTGAACCCTAACCTTGTATTTTCTCCAACCTAGGTGTGTGGAGCCTAGATTTAGTGTGGAGGCTAGATTTGGTGGCTTGGAGCTTGAGGGAGATAATTTCAAGTAGATCGGAAACTTTGGCCTTGGGATTCCAACTCCTAAGAGGTAAACACTAACTTTCTCCTTGCTAATTACTCTTATGTAGTATAATTAGTGTTTTAGAACCTTCCTAGACCCTAAGCCTACCCGTGGGAGGAAGTTGGAACTAGTTTGGTTGAGTTTAGAGACTTTGACACTTGGTTTTGTGTCAATTTCGGGTGGAATCCGAATTTGCCCCAATTTTGGGTGATGTCCTAGGTTAGACGGACCTAGGTAGACGTTGTCGGGTGTCTAGAGGGTGAGTGCGTGTCTCCGTTCGGACACGGAAGTTGTGTCGCGGAGAAACGGGCGTTTCAGGCAAATTTGGGGTTTTTGTCGTCGCCGATTCTAAGTGCGTGCGCGTTTAACCACGGACTTAGAATTGGTGCAGTAGCATTTTTTCTAGGATCTAGACATCGTTTAGAACCCGTGGGTAAATTTTAGGCTGATTTTGAGTTGGTTTGGTGTGCGTTTCAAGAGGTTTTCCGAACCGCACACCGCGTGTTCGTCGAAATGATCGAACGGCCATTTCGACTTGGTTTCCTAGTTTCGGGCTTGTGCGCATGTTGGGTTAGCATCGGGGAGTGTGTGCTAGAATTCTCGGGTCATATTTTATATATTTATAGGTGTTTGTGCATGTCGGGGTCGTTGGGCGTGAGTGGGGCGTGTTGTTTGTGTGTTGTGTGCGTTGTGTTGTGTAGGTGTATAAGTGTCTATATATATTTATATATATGTATGTGTGTCTATATATATGTATATATATTTATATATATATGGGTGTATTTATATATATCTATGTATATATGTCTAGGAGTTTATGTATATATATATATATATATGTATTTGTATAAGTATGCGTGTGTGTGTATATGTATATATATATATTTATGTGTATGTGTATATATATATTTGAGTGTGTGTGTATATGTACATATATATATATCTGTGTGTGTGTGCATATATATAAAAATTGGTGTTTATATATATATATATAGCTATGTATATATTTATTTGTGTGTGTGTGTATTTATGCATAAGTGTTTGTGAGTGTGTAAGTGTGTGTTGATATATATGTTAGTGTGTGTGTTTAAGTGTGTGTGTGTGTTAGTATATAGATATATGTATGATTGTATATATATATAGTGATATATATATATGTATATAGGTGTGTGTGTGTCTGTGTGTGATTGTGAGAAGGGGGGCGGCAGACAGCGAGCAACCGCAGCGAGGCAGTACGTTGCAGCGCACTGCACAGCGAGCAGCGCGCTGTGTGCAGTGTGCACACAGCAGCCAAGCAGCAGCAGTAGCTGCTGCATTGCAGCAGCAGCACAGCAGCAATAACAGCGAGCAGCAGCAGCATTATGTAAGGCACAACAGCAGTAGCAGTATGAGCTAGCAGCAGCAGCAGTACAAGCAAGAGCAGGCAGCAGCAGCGGCGTAGCATCGGGTAGCTAGTGGTAGCAAGGGATAGGTAGATAGATAACTAAATAGATATTAGATTTATAGATATATCTAGATAGATAGATAGTTATATTAAGAGATAGTTAGATAGATAGATATTTATAGAGATAGATGAATAGATAGCTATTAGATCTATAGATAAGTAGGTAGTTAGATAGATTAGATAGATATATCTATAGATAGTTAGATAGATGGATAGGTAGATAGTTAGATATCTATATCACTATCTATATGCATAGATATATATACCTATAGCTAGATAGATAGTTAGATATCTAGATATATATATATATATATATATATATTTGTGTTTGAGGTATATGGGTATATGTATATGTGTGTGGATATCTATATATATATATATGAATATAGATACTTAGATAGGTATAAAATATGATAGGTATATATTTTCTAGCCTAGATTAATAACTACGTATATATTTATAAGCCTAAATAGCTAGTTAGAGGGGTTTTAGAGCGATACCTCAATACCTTGGGATACCGAGGTATCTCAATACCTTGAGATATCCAAGGTATTGAGTTTCGAGCGGGGTATTTGAGCAATAGCCTAGGAATAGTATTGGAGTGATTTTTATATGCTTATGTGTATATATTTACGCGTGCTAGCATAGGTTTTAGCGGGTTTAGGCGGGGTGCGTGGCCTAGGGCGGGGTATCGGATATCGAGGGTATCCCGGTATCTCGAAGAGGCGAGTTTGAGAGTTTTCTAGCTTAATGAGCTCGGTTTGACCTAGAATTTCATGGGCACCCTAGTTTGACCTAGCTTTGACCATAATTGTCCCCGTTAACCGTAAAAGTCAATGTTTGACCTAGTTTTGACCTAGAATTGACTTTTTGGATACCGGGTTGACTTTTTGATCCGAATTTCACCGGTTTGACCCGTTCGACCAAGAATATCCCTAGAAGCCTGTTTTTAATTATTTTATATCAGTTTAAATCCTTAGAACCCTGTTCAATTCTGCTTTTCGTAATAGGTTCTTGCGAGACCGGTCCGGATCTCGATCCTCATCAGTTGCTCAGGACATCAAGCGAGTACCTACCTCTGATAGTTTCTATTTCATGATAGCCTTTATATCACATGTTCTAGAACTGTGATACTTGATTCTGATATATTGTTACACGAGCTGGTACTAGTGGATCCCGTCATGAGATGCTAACCCCCTTACCGTGTTCAGCGGGTACTCTATCACGTGTATTTCATCATGTGCTTCGGGTATTGATTCTCATATGCTATCATATGCTTCTTGTGCTCTCGCCTTCGTGTGCGCGAGCTATTATCATGTATGTAGCGTGTTGTGGTTGGATCCAATGGTATTAGTGGGGGAGGGGAGTAGGAGTTGGTTATGTGATCAAAGCCAAACAGTATTCATGTGTATGTCGGTTATGCAACTCACGCATAACGGAGTTATCGTAGTATTTTTCATGTGCAACCTAAGCCGATCACATAACAAACTTGTGCTCAAGGCACTTAGCTAGTATTCATGTTTTCTCACCTGCAGTTACTCTTCCACTACTTGTATTGTTCTCTAGTTTATATTGCAGCTACTTATTGTGCTTCAGCATATATTTATTTCCTGTGCATCTTGTATACTTTTCTATTGCTCGTCATATACACCTTACCATGCATTTGGAGTTGCTTTCAGAGTTATGTACTTCGCTCCAGTCCTGACTGGGCATATTTTTTCCAGAGGATCCTGAGGATTATTGCCCGACGTTCTACGGGCCGGGTGTTGACGAGGGTTGTGACCCCGAGACTGAGGAGGAGTGCGCCGAGGAGACGCCGTTAGCGCCCTAGTTAGCTAGGTGGTTTCCTGGGTTATTCCCAGTATTTTATTTTTGGATGATTGTACTTATTCTTTTGATGCTGTGAGATGTTGTAGACTGTTATAGACTTGGACTGTATATTTGGATATTGTCTTGCTCTCTTTGGTTCTGATTTTCTTTTGCTATCATATCGTGCTTTTACTCTTCTCCTAGATTTTTTGATTGAGAGTTCATATATATATTGCGTGGTTGCCCTCCTTTTGGAGGATTATTCATATATATATTGCGTGGTTGCCCTCCTTTTTGGAGAGGTTATGGCAGATTTTTTATGAGATATAGATATGGTTGACCTAGAACGGACCTTACAGCGGTCTACCGCCAATTCTGCGGCGTAGGCTGGACGTACTCACGACTCATGCCCAATTTTTCGGGTGCGGGTCGTGACATGCTTTCATTAAAATAATATATATTAATTAGAATACATACTAGATGACAAAAATATTTTGTCATGGTAATTGAGCCACCATACCACTTTTCTGCCTTTGACCTAGCCGTCTTTGCCTTCTCCAACCTCTCCATGTACCTGAGTTCACTGAATTTTACCTTAATCACAATCCACTACTCAGGCATGATCTAACCGTGGATCGGGATTCCGTCGCGATCACGAGCATTTTGATCATTGATTGCATCAAGCATCAGCTTGGCGGCGATGGAAAAAATTGCTCCTCGATCTTCTCAGCCCGGTGTGGTGGATAGAAATAGATTTTCTACAAAAATTAAGATAGAGAGTTATATAATATGCATAAGTAATTATTAATATTAAAAATAAATATATTTTTACCTTGAAGGGGGCAAACCAGAATGTCTTCCTATATTCAGGAGCATCTGAGTAGTTGATCCAAAGTCCACCATAGTTCTGCCTCAGAAATACCCCAGTGCTCTCTGAACCATCAACGGACGATATCTATACAATAATAATTAAATTCATGAATGTAAAGATATAATCATTTGGCCCGTCGGTCCAAAATGTTAACTAATTAACTTACTTTTGAGGCCCGTCGGTCCAAATCAACATCCTCGTCACTTTCGGAGACGCGCAAGGAGAATAGCTCTGAACATGTGCAGACGGAGTCGGCTCGACCTCCTCCATCTGCTCTTCTACCTCCCCGGTGCTGTTAGCTGGAGGAACGCTGGAAGAGGGAGTAGTCTCAGGCCTAGAACTACTTGCCCCAGGAGTACTGTCACATCGTATCATCGACGGAGTCGGAGATGCTAAAGATCGGTACATAGGAGTACTCTGCAAGGAGGATCCAAAACCAGTAGCCTGTATCGGAGGAGCATTCCGTCTAGAGGATCGACCTCCGAATGATCCACGTCGTTCGACCATACCGAATAATAACATATGATAATAAAACAAATATATAGACTTATAAAAGTTTATAAAAATAGACAGACCCGACCGAAGCAACCCTCCGTTGAATTTTTTGGATACGAAATATCACAAAAGTATATAAAATATCACAGTCACATAATAAACACAATATAATAGTATCATAGTCATACAATAAAAATAATATAAAAGTATCACAGTCACACAAAAAATATAATATAAAAGTATCACAGTCACACAATAAGCACAATTTAAAAGTATCACAGTCAAACAAAGAATATAATTGATAACATATATAAATATATGTATCCATACAGTTGAAATAGATGTTACATTTTGCACTAAAAATATAGTACATGTATAGAGTTCTAAATGGATTTTATTTTATTTTTAATCCTCTTCTGAAAATTCATCTTCTTCATTTTTCTCGTCCTACTCTTCCTCTTCCTCCTCGTCTTCACTTTTATCTACTTCGTCTTCCTCTTCGGATAATTCTACCTCTTCTACACGATTAGACGTATAATAAATAACTTCCATTGAGTCAATATCTACAATATTTGTTACAATAGGTAGCTCATTCTCCTGATAAGTTATTTCGTTAACGTCAAAGGTATTTCTAGCTTTTGTCTTGCATACTGTCCACCAATCCGACCTCGTTGATCCCCGTTTAGGATAAATTGTGAACTACATGAGATAATCCTGACTTGATAGGACAAATGGATCATAGCCTTGGTATCGACGCTGGTAGTTTATATCCACAAGACCATGCTTTTCTATTTTTCAACCTTGATCTTGGATCGGATTGAACTAATCACACATGAATAACACGATCTTAGAAGGCTTTTTTTAATAATTATATGTCAACTCCACAATCTTACGTAAGATGCCATAAATTGTTTTGCATGGATCGACATCTTTGTAGCTCGAAGATCTGATACACAAACAACTATTTTTTATAGAATTGAGATTAAAGAAGCTCTCTCTTATCGTGGCTTTTGTTGACTTAAACCTAAACCTTTCACACAGTAGCTAAACCTAAACCTAAATCCTTGGATACAATTCTAATTGACTCATTCTCGAGAGTTGTGTGGGGACGATCGACCTAAATACCAAGAAAATGATTTTAAGTTCAATATTCTGTTAAATATTATGCAAATGCATACACAAAAAGATTCTTACATATGCACTCAACCAAGAAGAGAAATAAAGTATCATTTTATGTGCTACTTCTTCATCTGCTATATTTGGTCTCATCGACCTTACCTCTTCATTAAATGTGCTAAAAATAACAAAATATTGCCTGATTAGTATAACAATATTAGCGTATAGTATTACATTAAGATGAATTAAACGTTGATATTAATTACTTACCCCTTTAGCTTCTCCATTTCATCCTTGTCACAGTTGAGTAATATATACAACTGAGCAACCCTTAGCTCGTCATCATTCAGATATCTCTTCATTATTTTTTCTGAAGGCTTAACTAAATCATTGAATACTTTTAATATTGCATCATTAGATTCCCGATATCCGTTATCATTTCTCGGAGCTCTTGTTATATTAGTAGCAACATGTGGCTTGAAATTCATTGAGCAAAAGTTTATAATCTCCTCAAGAACATAGGCTTCATAAATATAACCCTCGACCCTTGCCTTGTTTTTTCCTTTCTCTTTAGGTGATTTAGTTGACGTTCAAACGGGTACATCCACCGATAATCGACAGGGCCACCGACACATGCTTCGTAGGAAAGATGAATTGGTAAATTCTCCATGGAGTCGAAGAATCCAGGAGGGAGCTCTCTTTCAAGCTTGTACCGTCTTACCACAATGTCCTTCTCTTGCTTTTCTAGATGATCGACGATCAAATTATTAGAACAAAGATCTCTGAAGAATATGATAAGCTCTGTTAAAGGGTCACAAACTACTTGCGATAAGTATTCCCGAAATACAATCAGAATTAGCCTCTCCATGAATAAGTGACAGTCGTGGCTCTTCATACCCGTCAGTTTATTCTCCTTCAGGTTGACGCATCTTCTCAAATTTGATACGTACCCGTCTGAAAATTTTATCCCCTGAATCCACCTACATAGTCTCCCTTTTTTCTCCTTATCCAGTGAGAAATTTGCCTTAGGCTGCTTATACTGCCCATTCCATTCCTCTATCAAATATAATGCAGGGCGTCTGTATATTTCTTCTAAGTCCAACCTGGCCTTGGGATTGTCTTTCGTCTTCCCCTTTACGTCCATCACAGTATTAATTATGTTGTCAAATATATTCTTCTCGATATGCATGACATCAAGGTTATGTCTGATCAGATTAGTTCTCCAATATGGCAGGTCCCAGAATATGCTCCTCTTCATTCAGTTATGACCGTGACCAAATCTATTGCACTTGTACCCCTTAGTAGGCTCTTCGATAGCACTTGGTAAGTCATTAAACTTTTCCTATATCGTGTCTCCGGACTACCTTAGAGGTGGAATTTCCTTCTCCGTAACGTCGGCACGAAATGCATTCATGTTCCTCAGAAACGGATGATCCGACTGCAAAAATTGTCGATGACTATCGAAGAAGCCCGATTTTTCTCCATGTTTCAAATAAAAAGCCTTATTGTGGTCCATGCAATACTGACATGAGAGACGACCATGAGTGCTCCATCCTGATAATATTACATAAGCTAAAAAGTCGGTTATGGTCCACATAAGTGCTGCCCTTATCTAAAATTTTTGCTTTTTTGAAACATCGTATGTGTTGGTGCCTACTTTCCATAACTGATTCAACTCATCTAATAATGGTTGCAAGTACACATCGATATTCCTCTTCGGATTATTCAGACCCAGAATAATGACGGTTAAGAATATAACCGGAGTCTTCATGCATATCCAAGGCATAGGTTGTACGGGATGATGATCAAAGGCCGGCACGAATACTAGGAGCCCGAAAGTCTGAATGAGATAAAACTGTTGGACAAGAGCCCCAATCTTACATTACGCGGATCTGAAGAAAAATTAGGATACTCTCAATCGAAGTGCTTCCATGCTTCTCCATCATATGGGTGATCCAACACTCCTTCAACCTATTCTCACCGGTACCAACTCATATTTTTGGCAGTCTCCTTTACCATAAATAACCTCTGCAACTGCGATGTCAAAAGCAAGTAGTACATCAAATCAGTGGGGTTTCTTGCACCGGTAGGCCTTCTTGTACCAGTTTTTATGCAACGATCAATACTACAAAATTGGCACATGTCTTTATCCTTGTCATCTTTGTAGTACAACATGCACCCGTTGCGATATACATCAATTTTATCATATCTCATCCAGAGCGATCTGACCGTCCTCTTAGACCGGTAGAATTCTTTAGGTAACTTAGCACCTGCCGACAAGATCTATATAATCAACTCCATCAGTCGGTTGAAGCATTCTTTTGACATATTAAAATTGGACTTGATGCTCAATAGTCTTGTAACCACCTCTAACGGTGAATGATTCTCAAAACCAGAATATAATGGAGTCCTTTCATTCTTTAATAAGTCTATGAATTTTCAAGCATCAACCTTTGGTGCCTCCTCAGCTGTATCATAATTGTCCGGACCAAAACTATGTCCGACAGTTGCATCATAATTATTTGGATTAAAAAACATATTCATACACCCGTCGTCATAACCAACGTGGTCGTAGACATCCATATACGACTCCATATAAGGCTTCGGCTCCAATGCTAAAGACACAAGTTCTCCGTATGAGGTCCCTTGATAATAATTCGGGGTAAAATCCCTCGAGCACAAATGATATGTCACATCAACTTCTGAGTGATATTTTAAATTATGATATTTCACACACAGATAATTATTTTTGGTGCCATCTATATGCCGAGGAAAATCCTTGCCGAACTATAGGAATTGTTCCATTCCCTATATGAATTTATCTCGTACACCGTATATCTCATCAAGATAACGGTTATACATCCACGAACGATGACATAGGTAGTAATTCAGATCTATTTCTAGATACTTCTGAAAAGATAAATAGACATCGTTCAATTATATTATCCAAATGGATGCAAAGATGGATACACATGTTCATCAAAGTAATTAATAACTCCTATTGATACGTGAGTATTCATGTTGTGGTGCGTGAGTAGTCATATTATGGTTCATGAGTAACCGATTTATAATTCTTGACTATCCAAATACTAGTAGACATGTTGACAACTCTAATTTCAAACCCTATTAAATAGGTATCGTCAAGTGTTCATTGTCTTGGTACCCATACCTTGCACTCTTGACACATTTTCATACTTAGCATTCATTTGAACCCAATCCCTAGCATCTAGACACATACATGTACAACACACACTCAATACACTAGCACTCACCTATAGAAAGATCACCCACAACTCACTATACATACACTACCCTATCCATGTATTACATGATACATATCATCCCACTCACCTTTCTACACACATATACATACTTATTGTGTGCATTGCTTGCTGCCACTGTTCTACTGCACTTGAAGTGCTGGCAACCCTGTAATCTACAGTATTACCCAGTATAGTACGTGTACTTTATATTGTTGTTGCACACTCAACTACAACATCCTTATGTAGCGCACTAAAGATGTTGTTGCCAAGGCTTCTATAGTAATGCAGTTACTCAACTGAGCACAACATTGACCTTAGCTCACCCCTTACAGCATGAATACAAACCAAGCTCTCCACCTTCCAAGTCACTACCACAAGCCTGCAATAAAACCTTAAAATAGGACATATTTGAAGCACCCTCTGCAGCTCTGGAACAAAGCACCAGAACAACTGCAAGCTCTGAAAATCTGCAGGATACTGCCACTTGTAGTTGCAGAGTGCAACAACATATTTGTTGCCTCTGCTGGGAAAATACCTATTGTTTCCATCATAGAACATGTACAGCTATTGTGTGATCCTTTCTCAAAATCCCTCATACACACTCATGAACACACAACTAAGTGCACACTCTTAAACTCTCTCTCACACACACACAATACTCTAGTACCAACACAACACATACCAACTCTACACACTAACACTAGCATACACAACATTAACATCCTCACATGCCAATTGATACACAACTTCTTCATAACAAATATTATAACCATAACTGCCATAATACTCTTATTATCCTCATTCCCATGTCATGTTAGTGATATATCATGTTAGTGTATGTGTCTGTGTTTTATCCCATGTCATGTCTATGTCTGTGTCTATATTGTGTCCTCTATCAAATATTGTGTTCATATCTGTAAGAGAGAGAGAGAGAGAGAGAGAGAGAGAGAGAGATGGTTAGGGTTTACCTAGAGGAGGAGGAGAAGCTCGAGATCGTCGGAGGGGAGGAGACGCGCAAGGGGAACAGCCGCGCCGGAGGGGAGGATTCTTCTTCGCTTCTTGCTTTCCAGTCCAATATTGATTCCCTCGGATGTGTCAATTGGACAATAGTCATTGAAAAGCCATCATTAGTTTTCCAAGAATGTTGAGCCACGACCGGAGGGAGGACCAATACATCTTTTTCTTAACACGCCAGCCACCTCTCACCTAGTGGTAAGTTATGAGGCTAGTCACCCTCGGGGTCGATCAACGTGACCATCAATGCTTTTGAACTGGGGCATGCATGGGTTTTCCATTGGGTCAGACAGGTTTGGCCTAGCTTCCCTTCGCATCTGTTGTTACCGGCTGTGAACGACCTATAATAGTAGATATCCTTTTGAGTTGGGATTACGAGCAAATCACCCTTTCCCCTTCGCTTCTTGGCGTGGACCTAGCTAAGCCTATTGGTTCGTGACTCAATGCCAGGTTTGGTATAATTTGTTACAAGTGGCCCGCCTGAGCTCTTCAATTACTTCAAGCGCGTTTTGTTGCGTAAAGGAAAAATAATTTCATGTTCTTCATTTCGTGAAGTATGATACTTGGTTCTTAAGGTTTTCAGAAATGTCTTATGTCGATTATTCATTTATACATAAAATATACACCAGCGCGAGAGCAGCAACGAAAGAGGACAAGGAAGTGATAGTGAGGCGAATGTAGTAAGAAGGTGACCGTGCCGAGAGGTGGCAACTTTCTCTATTTTTAGAAAAGGGGATGAATATCTCTTGATATAGAATAATTAATTACCGCAAAAGTCGAATACAGGGCCGCATGATCTGGTAGGAGATAGAATACGGTACGACCTAGAAAGTCTGAAGTGATCACAGAGGGGGCGGCATAACGGCTATTCCATACTTGTTGTCTAGGGTTCAAGGCTACATTGCCGAGGGTAATTACTGAAAGGCCTGATTGGGGAGATAACCAATTATAAAACATGCATTCAATGGAGAGGTTGTGGGTGGGATATTGGATGATGGCAGTGTAACTCCAGATGAAAGAAGCTAGTTCACTATGAACAAACAAATGATTGGTATAGGCCGGTCGGTGCGAGTCAAGTCGAAGCGCGTGTCACGGCTGCTCCACTCCGCAGCAGTCTCTTGAACTTTGCCTTCCTGCTCGTGAAGTGAATGGATGCTGCTCCAGTCCTAATTATGCCTGATCCGGAGTGGGAAGCCAAGCAAGTGTGAAAGAAGGAACTTCTTTGAGCCTCGCTGCTCAGAAACACCCAGTCCGACCTTGACTCCACGGGAACTTCAAAACTTACACGTAGACTTCACAGAAAAAGAAATGAATAACGCCCACAGGAACGGTACTAGCAAAAGTAAAAATAATACGACGACTAGGACACGCTTGCAGACGGAAAGCCGGGAATGAGTGAAGGATGGTATGCTTAATGATTCTTGGTTGCAAGTAATCATCCGTAAACGTGATCAAAGCCAAACACTTAGCATAAGTTGTTTACTACTTCTCATCTTAACTTGGTTAACTTCATTAGAAAACCCCTCTGGGTTCGTTAAAGCTCTCGACAATAACTTTATAATAAAAAAGATGGTCAAAGATTATATTATGCGAAATCAAGTTCTGGAGGGTGGCTCTTCACTTGGTGTTCACTAGTCTTTAGTATTGGCACTAACAATGGCACCGAAGTTCACTAAAAACTTGACTGTTGGCGGCCCATTACGGTCACCGCAAAGTGGGTTTGTTCGCCTTCGGGCGCGAGCTCATTCACTTGACTGCTCTTCCTCCTCTTGCGATTAAGCCTAACCCTTATAGTTGACGCTTGGTTGGCCAAATCGTTAAGTGATCCATTTACCACCTTTCCTTTTGAGCCCCTGGTTTCTATCCGTACCTCTGGGAAGGCCTATTGTCTTGGATTGATCTCCCTTTGGGAGGGGCGGACCGGAGTCTCATGAGGGAGCAAAGCGACCAAGCAAACACAGCTATTTTGCCGGAGGTGGGGAGGGGGGACTTCACCAGAGGGAGGAGGTCGCCCGAGGGGGGGAGGACTAAGACGAAGGGGGGCTTTCAAAATTTTTGCTAAGAGTTCGAGAGAATTGGGGGAAATAAAATTCTGAACCCTAAATAAAATAATTTAGCAACGTCTAAAATATACATCGCTAAACGTCACTAATATATTAATATACATGCACTTGAATACAAAACGTTGCTATAATTAAAATATTAGCGACGTTTGGCCACTCTTCAACGACATCATTTTTTATTTTACTAAAATAAGTCGCTAAACGTTTCTATCAGCGACTACCAGCGATATTTTATATTAACATCACTAAATTGGAAAAAAAATAGCAATATTTTATAATAATGTCGCTAAAAGCGTCGCTAATCCTATAATTTTTAGTAGTGCATGATTACGACCTGTGGGCATCGCAAGGTGAACTTTATGCGAAAATATACTCTGCTTTTGTTGTGGATGTTGCTACGGATGTTGCCATTGAAGATGATGTAGACTATGTTGAATATGGAGACTATAACTTGGCATGAGATATGGTGTATGATGCGGCAGGGCCTAATTTTAATTTGGAGGATCCGAATCCCGATACAAAGGACTTTTATGATATATTTTAGGATACAGATACTCCTATATATCATGGTTGTGAGACTCATTCAGTATTGTCGGTAGTGATGCACTTGTTGAACATAAAGTTTGATTTCAACTTACCACAAGCTTGCAATGATCGGATCGCACATTTAGTCAAAGAGGTGTTACCGAAAGAATCGAAAGAGCTTACTAAAAGATTCTATAAATTAAAGATGATGGTCAGAAAGCTCGGACTGGGGTACGAAAAGATAGATTTTTGTCGTAACAGATGCATGTTGGACTATAAGGAGATTGAGGTCAAAAAATAATGCAGTTTCTGCCACACGGATCGTTACAAGCTAGTTCGGGAAAAAAAGTCAACTATAATAAAACGATGTCCGTACATGTACATGCATTACTTGCCGATCATGGAAGGCTTCCAGAGGATGTATATGTCCCTTAATATAGCAGAACACATGACACGGCATAACGAGGAATGCACAAAGGATTATGGAGAATTATCACATCCTTCAATGGAGAGGCATAGAAGCATTTTAACCGGTGTTATCTGAATTTTGTTGCAGACCCTAGAAATGTTCGATTTGTACTATATTTTGATGGCTTCACTCCTTTCAGACAGTCGAGATCTCAATACTCCTGTTGGACGATGATTCTCATCCCTTACAATCTACCACCATGGATGTGTATAAAGACTCCTTATATATTCTTGACCGTTAATATACTCGGCCCCAGAAATCTGACTAAGAATATCTATATATATTTGCAGGCGTTGGTGGATGAACTAAAACAGCTGTGGGAGTTGGGTGTCACGACCTACAATATTTCAAAAAAATAGAACTTTCAGATGAGAGCTTCACTTATGTGAGATTCACTAATAATTAGCCTTGTCCATGATCAGGAAGACGTCTCTGTAGAAGAAGAAGAAGATAAAGAAGATGAAGAAGAGCTTGATAAGAATGATGACGATGATAAGGATGATAATGATGACGATGATGATGATGGCGATTATTAGATTATCTATGTTGTCTACATGATGTACATAGAGATGGAGTTTGATTTTATTACTAAAAATACTTATATCTCATTCTGAAAATACTTTTACCTCAGTTTTTATAGCTATTTTGTTTGTTAGTTCTATTTATTTGATGTCTATCTTGTTGCTTAGTTCTATTTATTAGATGTCTATTAAGTTTCTTAGTTCTATTTATTAGATGTCTATATATGTGAATCGTGATCATAGATGGCTGGTGGTTGTAGTCGTGACCGTGGTGATCGTGGTCGTGGATGTGATCGAGGTGGTCATGATCTTATTCTATCCGGGGATGGATTATCTCCTTGATCACGTGATCCAGATACCCCCTTGTCGGCCGCAGGCACCTCCACTCTGTCATCGACTACAAGCACAAACACTTCTCTATTTGTTACATACGTCCCCGACGCTCCATCATCGGCATTTATGCCCTCGTCATCACCTGATGTAAATCTCGGTACCCCATTGTTAGTTCTTCCACCAGATAATCTGACAGTTGTACGATGGTTGCCAGAGTATCCAAACATAGCGTATGATTCTAGTGGTCGTTATATTTTTCGATCGGGTGGTCCTCCGACACAACCACAGAGAGCGGAGGGGCAGTTCAGAAAAGAGCTTTGACCCGCAACCAAAGAGATGTAAGTAAATTTATATGTTTCATCTTATGTAGTTAATTTCATATGTTTTATTTATTTATTTAACTAAATCATAAGTTGTTATTTCTTTATAGATTTTTTTCCTACAATGCTACTCCAGTACTTTGGGAAATCATTAAGGGGAACTACCACGGCCCTTACCTAAAAATCTCTGATGTGCCTTCCGACATGCAGTATATATGGCTTGACCATATGATGCTATATGCGATCTTTTCTGTTATTCTATTAATTATTTTTTAATTTATTTATATTAATTTTAATTGAATTTTTATATCAGAAAATCTACTGGTGGCTTGAGCATCGTGATAAGGAGATCAGAAAGATATATCGTGGCACCTCTAGCAAGAAGATGCGGAATGTGAAGGATAATTTACAAAAAAGGGTAAATACTGGAAAGGGCAGGAAACCCTAGATCCGTGATGATTTTTGGGAGAAGATGCAGAAGGAACTCGGTACTCCTGAGTTCAACAAGAGCTTCGAGCATGGGAAGAAGGCATGATCTCATGGGACTCTGCATATTGGTGGATCGATCCACTTCGCTATGCAACATCAAACCTGGTAAGATAACTCAAAGTACTTAAATATTTTTATTATATAGTTGAATAACATTATTTATCAAGCTAATATGTTTTCTTAAAATTTTGTACATAGACAGAGAAGCTGGCGAAGGATGGGGAAGATCCCTCTAGTATCAGTTTCGTCGATATTTTTGAGTATCCGCACAAGAGAAGGAAGGACGAGAGCTACGTGGACGAGAAGGCCAGCAAGACTGTTGTAAGTGTTTCAATTTATATCATGAGTTAGAATAATATGAGATATTAGAATTTATATTATGTCACTCCCCAGTACCGGAATACGGAGACGGACATGGTCAGTTATCCCGTACAAGGTACTATACGTCGCACGACGGTCACGGCTGTATAAGACAAGGTGGTGCATGCTACAATCAAGTCTTCTATGGTCCAAAACATTTATGTCTCAATCATTCAAACATGAAAGAGTAACTATAGAGCATATATGATAAAGCAATAAGGCATCACAAATACTTTATCAAAATATTCTGGAGACCAGCTGTATAAAATAAGAAACTGGAAGAGTAACAAAAGTACATAACAATGATCATCTGTAGTCTGATTTAATATAATCATGTAAGAAAACTAATATCCAGATGATCTGGCTAACAGTTGTCGATGGCTAAACGCCCAAAAGAAGTAAAAAAGTAATGGTGAGCAGGGAAGAAGAAAACCAACTTGCTATCCCCTGCGACCATGTTTCTGGTATACGTCATGAGTTGGGGGAAGGTATGCTGGATCCTCGGATGCTGGCTCAAAACCTGGCTATACAAAACCAGTGGGGTTAGACCTCAAATAGAAAGTACCACAAAGGAAGCACGAAATAGAGAAACAAAAATCTAATAAAAATACATAATAATAAATAGGTTTAGTGCCATAACTTAGTTCCATGGCATATCTTAGCGCAACGGCCTAACCCTACAACCAAACAAGGACAAGGGTTAAACTATCACACTATGATAGTTCATTTTCCTAAGCTACTAACCGAATAATACAATCATAACCAAGTCTTTTTTATTAAATTGGCCAATCATTTGTACGCCTTGCTATTTTTGTGGAGTTTGAGGTTATCTCATAAATAATGCATAATAAGTATCCTTAAATCATGCAAGTGTCGAATATGAGCTAACCTAACCAATAGATAAATAAAATAGGCACTTGTAGGATGCACCAGTTCTCCGTAGGGCCACTGCGCTAAAAATACTGTATTAGCAGTTCTAGTGTTCGAGTCAAAAAGTGGCTCGACATAATAATAGGTCCGATACTGTACTCTACTAAGGCAGATGATATATAGTATATGTTGTGGTCAGCCCACAACACACTTAGAATGAATCTCTGTGGGAAGGTTCGTTAGCATGATCTCGGGATACCGTTCCCTCCAAGGTTACTAACACTTTTGGTTACCTAATTAGCCCTATGTTGTGTTTGAAATATCAAGGCGTGGTCGCATGAGAATTTTCCTTCAGATATCGTACAAGTTATGAGCTCGCTAGATACGAATCCATGGAACTCAAATTTGGATTTAACCGAGCGTGTATACAATATTAAGATATCCATATCCTAGCCATGCTTTGGTAGATGACTCGCTTATTATGCCTGTATTGGAGAAATAATATATATATTTATAATATCATGCATTTAGATATTTGGAGGCATTCTTGATGCACAATCCAAATATAATTACTTAACACGTAACATGATAAGTCACACCTCAGCGCACATTAAATTATGAGAAATTATAAGGCAATAGTGGTATCAGCACAGATACAATATTTGAGTCCAATTACGAATTAAGCATTGGGTTACATGAATCAAGAAAATATTCAATCAAAACAAGAAAGGCCGCATGGGTCTCCAGGCAGCATAAAAAGTCAGCCAGCATGATAATCCTGGCCGTATAGGAAGTCATGCCGCATATGAATTCAGTATCGCATATAAATCCTGGCTGCATATGAATCCTGGCCGCATATGAAGTCAGGCCGCATGAATTACTTGGCCGCATGACAAGTCCTGGCCGCTTATAAAGTCAAGCCGCCTGAACCACTTGGCCGCATGCTCAGGGTCAAGGTATACTCCTTGGGACAAGTGATGAAGTAAAGGGCAAGAAATAAAGGGTCAGTGATGTGACATCAAGTGACTGATATGATAAGCCATAAATTATGTCAGGAAGAAAAGGCAAAATTATATAAATAAGTGCCAACAATTTAGAGCCATGCATCCAAGAAAAATAGTGGATGTATACTCTCCAAGCCGCATGGAGTTCGATGCTGCATGGAGGTCTCTTGGACTTAGCTAATTTCTCATTCGTTTAGCAGTAAAATCACATGGTGTTCAAGGATACTTGTGTAAATCAGCAGTCATGCACCCAATAAGATAGATGCATGTTGTCAGTATGCGCTAAGAATTTAGACCGTATAGCCCTCTCAAGTGATAGGTCACTCTCAGTCTCATATCTCACTGGCTACATACGAACTTCGTCTTCTCCAACAGCAGGTTTGGCCATGGTAAAAAAGCTCCAAAAACTAAAATTTTGTTTTGTTTATAAAATCTTCATTTTTAATCCATATCGAGTGAACCAAAAGCCAAAACGCTTGAAATTAAAAGATCTATCATGTATCAAAAATTATTTTTCAAAGACAAGTTTAATCGATCAAAATCAACTCATAAAACCCATAAAAACCTTAAGTTTAGAAAAGTATATCTATACTAAACCACCTATCAAAATAGAAAACTCCTAGAACTAAAAGTTCTTAAAAACACATAACAAATATAGTGGAACAATAATATGGAGGGTTTCTCAATTTTTCCTACAAGGTATACTTGCCCATGGAAAATAGGGAGAGAAAACTAAAGAGAGAGTCAGAAAATAAAGAAGTGAAAAGAGAGAAAGTGTTGGGTTATATATGGTAGGGTTGAGGGTTGAACCAAGGGTTCTCATGACTTGAACCAACCTACAAAATAAATAATGAGCAAGGTTAAACCAAATAATGGGTCTAGTCTCCATGCATATGCAACCGTGCTAAAATAAAAATATGTTCCAAATACATATATCCGGAATGGGGAGTGACATCTCTATCCACCTTAGAAAAATTTTATCCTCAGAATTTGAATCCTAGCAATAGCTAGAGAATTTAGGACAAGCACGATACAAATCTACTAGCAACTACACATGTAAGCAATATCATCAGAAAATACAAGTGATCACCGGATCACAGATTTCGAGATATGAAGGCGTAAGAAAGAATATACCTTCTGAGTCGAATATGTGAGGGTACCGGGAACTAATATCGTTCTCACTCTCCCACGTCGATTACCCTAGAGAGTGATGGTCCCAAGCAACCCGGGCAAGGGAAATAGTCCGGTTCTTGAGCACCTTCTCCCTACGGTCCAATATGGATATGTGTTTCTCCTTGTAAGATAAGTTAGTACCAACGACTAATTCAGAGTGATCGAGGATATGACTCAGATCTGGAAAATACCTATGTAACTGAGACACATGAAATACATCGTGTACCTCACATAGCGAAGGAGTAAGGGAATGATGATAAGCAACATTGCCTACCCGCTCAAGAATATTGAACTGACCTACGTATTCGAGACTAAGCTTCCCGTGAACCCCGAATCTAATGACTCCACGGGTAGGCAAAATCCGTAAAAACACGTGGTCGTAGACATAAAACTCTAAAGGTCTACGATGCTGATCTGCCCAATGACGATGCCTATCTTGTGCAACCCAAAGTCACTCTCTAATCTTCTTAACAACCTCTACTGTCTATGTAATTATTTCAGGGCCAAACATCTTTCGCTTACCAATGTCGTCCTAAGCCAACGGTGACCTACACTTCCTGCCGAATAGTGCCTCGAAAGGTTTTATATGAATACTAGCCTGATAATTGTTATTGTACGAGAATTCTACCAAGTGAAGGTGATTCTTCCAAGATCCACCAAGATCTAAGGTATAGGCTAATAGCATATCTTCTAAGGTCTGTATGATTCTC
Source organism: Iris macrosiphon (assembly GCA_036927795.1). NCBI lineage: Eukaryota > Viridiplantae > Streptophyta > Magnoliopsida > Asparagales > Iridaceae > Iris > Iris macrosiphon. Next base: position 46,255,630 of record JAYESA010000002.1, read on the forward strand.
TCTGATTGTCCGTCTGTCTGGGGGTGGTAAGCCATGCTGAATCTTAACTTGGTGTCCAAACTCTAATGCAAACTTTTCCAAAAAAATAAGAAATGAATGAAGTACTCAATCTGACACGATACTTTATGGGATACCATATTGTCTCACTATCTGTCGCATATACATTTCGGCCAATTGTTCTGTAGACTATCCTACTCAAAAAAGAAGAAAGTGAGCTACTTTTGTTAGACGATCTACTATCACCTAAACTGTATCTCGACCAGTCGGTGATCTAGATAAACTAATCATAAAGTCCATTGTGATGTGTTTCCACTTCCACTCTGGAATAGGAAGAGACTGCAATAATCCTGCCGGTCTCTGTTGTTCTGCCTTCACTTGCTGACATATCAGACATCGTAATACGAAGCATGCTATTTCCCTCTTTGTTCTGTTCCACCAAAAGTATTGCTTGATATCTTGGTAAATATTCGTGCCCCTCCGGATGAATGAAATAATATGAACTGTGTGCTTCAGTCATAACTTCTTGTCGAATATCCCCGCTTGGTACGCATAGACGATTCACAAACCTTAGTGTTCCATCCGCATGTATTGTCAACCCCTTCAGAAGGCCTGACTCACATTCTTCTCGTAGCTTTCGAATCTTTGGGTCCTCTACCTGAGCTAACTTGATTCTATCTACCAAAGTTTACTGAATATGTAGGCTAGCCTGAACTCCTATACTCTGTGGAAGTGCTATCTCGATAACCATCTCTCGTATGTCTTCTAGAAAATACTTCTGAGTAGTCAACATAAATTTCCCATATCTTCTGCCAAGTACATCAGCTACTACATTAGCCTTACCTGGATGGTACTAAAGTTCTATGTCATAATCTTTCAATAACTCTAGCCACCTTCTCTGTCTCATATTCAGGTCCTTCTGTGTGAACACATACTTCAGTCTCTTATGGTCCATGAATATTTTTACTCGATCGCCATATAAGTAGTGCCCCGATAGCTTAAGTGCAAACACTATTGTTGCTAACTCCAAATAATGAGTTGGATAGTTCTTCTCGTGATCTCTGAGCTGCCGAGAAGCATACACTATCACTCTTCCATGTTGCATCAAAACACATCCAAGTCCCTTGTAAGATGAATCATAGTACACTGTGAATCCTCCGGATCCTGCTAGAAGAGTAAGGATTGGTGTAGAGATTAACTTCTTCTTCAACTCTTTAAAGGCTATCTGAAATTATTTCGACCACACAAATTTAACTTTCTTGTGCATCAACTGAGTCAATGGTGCTGAGATCTTAGAAAAATCTGATACAAATCTCATATAGTATCATTCCAAGCCCAGAAAACTAAGTATTTCTGCTACTCTCTTTGAAGCAGGCATGTTCTCTACTGCATCTACCTTATTGGGATCAACTGACACTCATGCTCCAAAAATAATATGCTCAAGAAAGGATATGCAATCCAGCCAAAACTCACACTTACTAAGCTTTGCATATAACTAGTGCTCTCTAAAAGTTTGCAACACTATCCTAAGATGTTCTTTATGCTCCTCCTCATTATGAGAATACACCAAGATGTCATCGATGAATACTACCATAAATTGGTCTAAGTAAGGAATAAAAATACTGTTAATCAAGTCCATGAATACTGCTGGAGCATTAGTCTGTCCGAATGGCATAAAGAAGAATTCGTAATGCCCATATTATGACTTAAATATTGTCTTTAGTATATCATGCTCCCGGACTGCACCTAATGATATCCTGATTATAAATCTATCTTGGAGAAGACTCTTGCTCCACTTAATTGGTCAAGCAAATCATCAATCCTTGGTAATGGGTAGTTGTTCTTTACGGTCACTGTATTCAATCGCTTGTAATTCATAAATAGCTGCATCGATCCACCCTTCTGCTTTACCAACACCGCCGGTGCTCCCCACGGGGATCTACTGGTTCGAATAAACTTTTTCTCCTTCAGTTCTTTTACGTGTCGATATAACTGATTAAGCTCTTATGGTGATATTGGGTATACCTTCTGGGATACTTGTTCTACTCCTGGAATCATCTCTAGACAGAACTCTATTGCTCTAACTATGGGTAATCCAGAAAGGTCGTTGGGAAAGACGTCCATGAACTCTTCAACTATCTTGGGCAGCGGGTCTTCTCCCCTTGCTACTGTTGTGACTCCTTCCTTATGCTGGTCTCTTGCTATTATGATAAGGATAAACTCTTCTAGACCAAAAATTCTAAAAAATACTCTACCCTCACAACAGTCTATCATTGCATGACTATCTCTCAACCAGTTAATGCCTAAGATAATGTCAAAGTTACCCATAGGGAACTCGATCAACTTTGCAGGTAATAAATGTCTATATACTACGACTGGACATGCAAGGCATACCCTACTAACTTTTATGATCCTATTGCCAGTAAGTATATTCAGCCTCGCTGGCAATGCCTCAAACTTCAATCTAATACGTATTGCATATTGTGCGAATATAAATGAGTGCGAAGCTCCATAATCAATTAAAGCTATAGAAGGAAAGGTTGAAATAAAAATGTTACCTGCCACTAGGTCGCCCGACGCCATAGCTTCCTCCAAAGACAAGATGAGTTCTTGCCCTTGGCCTTGTTGAGCTCCCTGCTACTGTCTTCCTTGTTACTGTAGTTATGGCCCCTGATGATTCTGTTGTTGCTGCATAAAAAGCTGGGCCTGCATCAGTAACGGATGCTGAGTGAATGGCCGTACTGCTACTGCTGGTCCTCCTTGCTGTACTACCCTCGGAGCTCGTAATGCAAAAAATTATTCTACTGGCCCTCCTGGTGTTTAAATTAATAGGCACATAGCAACCTAGTGATTAGGGCTCCCATATCTCAATATAGTCGGTTAGCTACCCAACAAACATTCTGGTTATGACCTCGCTTGCCATAGTAGGTACAACCTGTCGACGCTCACCATCATTGTTGTTGCTGCTGCTGTTGCTGCCTCGACTGTTGTTGCCGAGTTGGTGCCATTACTGTTGAGGTTACTGGCCTCCTCTATGTCACATCATGGATGTGAATGCCAGGGGATGGTGCTAACATTCACGGTACTGGTCCTTCCTTATTATTTTATCCATGAGGTCTCTTCCGATCTACTCTTCTGGATGCCATCCTCTGGGAAGTAAGCTCAACCCTCTTTGCTACTATCAATATTGTCTCAAATATCTGATAGTCATGCACCTCTACCATTTGGATGATTTTTAAGTATAGTCCTTGCTGGAACCTCATTGCTCTCTCCAACTGTGTTGCTACCATGGTTGGAGCAAATCTGCTTAGTCGGCAAAATTCTTCCGCATAGCTGTCTACTATCCTTCCAGCTTGCTTGAGATTAATGAACCTCTGCTACAACTCACACTAAGCCAAAATCCCGAAGTACTTTGCCTTGAACTGGGCCATAAAATCCTCCCATAAAATAGGACTCCTCAATCCTATCTCCATCGTGGCCTACTAATCTCTTGCCAGATCTTGGAGTTGTAGGCGAACCAGGTCAACTTGTTCCTCGGTCGAAACTTTAGTTGCTGTCAGAATGGTCTCAATAACCTGGAGCCAATTGTCTGCCGTGATTACATCCTCCATGCTATCGAAGTATCTGGGGTTCAGTCTGCAAAATTAAACAGATACCCTAGAATCTGTTCTCCCGCCTCGTTCTAGGGCTACTACAATCCTTGGTTCAATAGGATATTATGTTCCTGTTGCTAGAACTGTTGTTGCTGATGTTGTTGTTGTTGCACCACCATCTGGTATTATTGGATAGCCAACAATCCACGGATAGTCTCTAGCAAGGCCGGGTTATCGAGTACTGTCGATACTATAGGAGGTACGAGAATACCTGGAACCTGCTGCTCTGTCCTATTCATAGTGGGCTCAAATCGAATCCTTGGCTGGTGTTCCACAGGATTTTGTTCCACTTGTAACTCTTCCTCTCTTGTTACTGCAGCATCGGAGGAAGGAGAAGCCCTACAGAAGACACAAGAAACATTAAGTACAGGATAATAAGGAACACGGAAGAAATCAATCTGGAAAAATTCAAGTTGAGTATCAAAAAGGACAAATTTAGAATTTTAAGAAGGATTATGTTTGATTGAGACTCCTATGACCAAAATACCCCACAAGTCTGAAGACCAGACCTGCATGGGCCACTACTAAAACCTTGTCATGAACCAATACTGGAATATAGAGATGGACAAGGCCAGCTATCTCGTACAAGGTGCTATACGTCGTACGACGATCATGGTTGTATAAGATAAAGGGGTACATGCTACAATCAAGTTTCCTATGGTCAAAAACTTCTATGTCTTAATCATTCTAACTAGAAACGGTAAGTATAAAGCATATATGATAAAGCAATAAGTTATCCCAAAATGCTTTCTTAAAATATTCTGGAGACTAGCTGTGCAAAATAAGAAGCTGTAAGAGTAACAAGAGTACATGAAAGTAATCAGCTATAGTCTGATTTAATACAATCATGTAAAAAAATAATGTTCAGCCGAGCCGGCTAACAGGTACTGGTGACTTAACGCTAAAAAGAAGTAAATGTACAATGAAAAGCAGGGACGAAGAAAACCCACTCGCTATCCCCTGCGACCATGTTCCTGGTGTGCGCCATAAGTTCGGGGAAGGTATGCTAGATCCTCGGGTGCTATCTTAAAACCTAGCCATGCAAAACCAGTTGGGTTAGACCCCAAATAACAAGTACCACAAAGGAAGAACGAAATAGAGAAACAAAAATCTAAGAAAAACAAATAATAATACATAAGTTCATTGTCATAATTTAGGTCCATGGCATATCCTAGTATAAAAGCCCAACCCTACAATCAAATAAGGAAATGGGTTAAACTATCACATTATGATAGTCCATTTTCCTAGGCTACTAACCGAATAATACAATCATAACAAAGTCTAGTTTCTTAAATTGGTCAATTATTTGTACGAATTGCTATTTTTGTGGAGTCTGAAGTTTTCAAAAAAATAATGCATTAATAAGTATTCTCATATCACTCCAGTGTCGAACATAAGCTAACTGAACTAATAGATAAATAAAATAGGCACTTACAGGATGCACAAGTCCCTTGTAGGGCCACTTCGCTAAAAATACGGTATTAACAGTTCTATTGTTCCTATAGTAAAATAGTGGCTCGGCATAATAATAGGTCAGATACTGCAGTTCACTAAGACAGATGATAGACAATATCTGTTGTGGCCAGCCCACAACGCCCTTAGAATGAATCTTTGTGGAAAGGTTCATTGACATAATCTCGGGATACCATTCCCTCCAAGGTTGCTACCACTTTTAGTTACCTAATTAGCCCTATGTTGTGTTTGAAATCTCAAGACGTGGTCACATGAGAATTTTTCTTAGGATGTCATACAAGGTACGAGCACGCTAGATACGAATCCATGGAGGTCAAATCTGGATTCACCCGAGCGTGTATGCAATATTCAGACAATCAATATCCTAGCCACACTTTGGTAGATGACTCACTTATTATGCCCATGGTGGGGAAACAATATTATATTTATAATATTACACGTTCAGGAATTTGGAGGCATTCTCGATGCACAACCCAAATATAACCACTTAACACCTGACATGATGTATCGAACATCGGCACACATTAAATCATGAAAAATTATCAGGCAATAGTGGTATCAGTACGGATGCAGTATTCGAGTCCAATTACAAATTAAATATTTGGTCACATGAATCAAGACAATTTTCAATCAAAAACAAGCAAGATCGCATGGGCCTCTAGGCCGCATGGGAAGTCAGGCCGCATGACAATCCTGGTCGCATATAAAGTCAAGCCACATTGAAGTCAGGGCCGTATATGAATCCTGGCCACATATGAATCATGTCCGCATATAAAGTCAGGATGCAAGAACAACTTAGCCGCATGACAACTTCTGGCCGCATATGAAGTCAGGTTGCATGAACCACATGGCCGTATGACAAGTCCTGGCCGCATATGAAGTCAGACCGCATGAACCACTTGGCCACATTCTCTTGGTCAAGGTCTACTCCTTGGGACAAGTGATAAAGTGACAGACAAGAAATAAAGTATCAGTGATGTGACAAGCCATAAAATATGTCAGAAAAAAGATAAAACTATAGAAATAAGTGCCAACAGTTCAGAGCCATGCGTCCAAGAAAATAGTGGCCGCATGCTCTCCAGGCCGCATGGAGTTCAATGCCACATGGAGGTCTATTGGACTTAGAAAATTTCTTATTCGTTCGACGAGTGAAAACACAAGGTGTTCAAGGACACTTGTCCAATTCAGCAGTCATGCATCCAACAAGATGGACTCATGTTGTCAGTATGCGACAAGAGTTTAGGCCGCATAACCCTCTCAGGCTGCAGGGCACTCTTAGCCGCATTTCTCTTTGGCCGCATGTGAACTTTGTCTTCTCCAACAACAGGTTCGGCCATGGCAGAGAAACTCCAAAAACTGATATCTTATTTTATTCATAAAATTCTCATTTTTTGTCCCAATCGAGTGAACCAAAAGCCAAAACGCTTTAAATTGAAATATATATGATGTAGTAAAAATTGGTTTTCAAAGATATAAGTTTAATAGATCAAAACCAAAAAAACTCATAAAACCCATAAAAACTCTAAGTTTAGAAAAGTAGATCTATACTAAACTACCCATAAAAACAAAAAACTCCAAGAATTAAAAGTGCTTAGAAATACATAACAAACATAATAGAATAATAATATGAAGGATTTCTCTATTTCTCATACAATATGTACTTGCCTACAGAAAATGGAGAGAGAAAACTAAAGAGAGAGTAAGAAAATAAAGAAGTGAAGAGAGAGAGAGAAAATATTGGATTATATTTGGTAGGGTTGAGGGTTGAACCAAGGGTTCTCATGACTTGAACCAATCCACAAAATAAACCATGAGCAAGGTTAAACCAAAGAATGGGTCCAGTCTCAATGCACATGTAACCGGGCTAAAATAAAAATATGTTCCAAATACGTATATCGGGAACGGAGAGTGACATATTACTAGTTAGAAGTCCATTAAAAAATGAAGCATGGGTCATTGTATAGGCTCTGTTCCAGTCTCAGTAGATTCAGAACGCCTCTCGGTCCACTCAGTATAGGGTGGAAGAGAGTATCGCTGAGTCTTCACCCACCACAATGTCCTCTTCCATGGCTGCTATGATGAACGACCTTTTTGTACAGGCCACTGGCGGAAGAGGAAAATGTGGACACGTCTATGGCACAGACTTCTTGGCATCGTAGATGCCAATATACTCGAGACCTCCACATCCGGCATCTTCTGCTATGGCACAACCTGATAGGATAGAGCAACTTGTTACGGCGATGACTATATTGCAGGCTATAGTGGTGGATATTAAGAAGTCGATCTGCAGCTTGATGAGACCCCCACCGTCGGTGTCCTCTACTCCTCCTGCTACTGCTTCTTGAGCTATTTTATCTGCTGATGCAGTATTGAGACTCCTAAGTTTATTGTCGCCGGAGGCGTTAGGTTCACTTTCATCTGAATTAGTGAATAAAATTTCTTCAGACGTCCTTGAACATTTGCGTGACCAGAGAACCCCATCATATGGATAATTTTTTGTATATTTGATATTTATTTTTGTTGTAGTAATCGTGAACTTGTGGATATTATTTATTTGTGTTATCTTAGTTGTGGACTTGTGGATGTTCTTTATGTACTTTGATTATTTTATTTGGACTTGTGGTCATTGACTTGTGGATGTTGTTCATGTATGCGATTGATTTTATTATGTTAATTTTATGTCTTTTCTGAATTATTTCTCGTATGTGTTTCCAACGTTCGTTTGTACCATTGAAGGTTCGATTGGATGGAAATTCTATAGCGGGTTGTGCTTGGTGGTTGATATATTGATAGTATTTAACATGTTTTGTATAAACCAAATATGATGGAATATCTGTATTTAAAGGGTTATTTTTTTGCAGTTATGTACACATTAGTGACGGACATACGTCGACTTAGCTGCTACCTGTGACGTACTTGTGATACTCTAGGGACGGATACACCTGTCGCGGATTACCGACACAAGTCGACGGACAGACGACTTTCGCCAGACAGTAAGTAATGTCATTAATCGTTTCCTCCTAATTATATTATGCTTCAAAAATTTTCTGTAATTGTTTTGTCCTTCTTCCTGAGACTGAGCGCACAAAGCTGACAGCCTGATCAGCCAAGTACTTCTTAATTCATTTTAGTTTCGAGCACAAGGGATATCGTCATTATGATTCCTTGTCCCTTCGTCTTCATATATTTTGTTATGTTACCTTTCTAGATGACTCTCTATATTTTACTGTCCAACCTCTGGATGTTTATTTTTTGTTCCTACCAGATCCGTCATCTAGTGTTTCCATTAATCCTTCTACTTTGCTCCCTTCTCCTGGTACAAATCCTCCTACGATGCCTCTGTCGCTAACTCACGAGGATCGTCCATAAATTCTACTAGCCCCCTCTACACCATCTTCTCCACCATCCACACCTCCAACATAACCTCTTCACCAGTCCCAACATACTTATCGACCTTCTTCATGTTTTACTTTCGAACGTTCTGGTCCACCGGACAAGTTTGGTTTTGCCACCTTAGGATCATATTCTCCACAGTTCCATTCATATCTTACTGATATCCATACTACATGATAGTCCAATTCTTATCAAGAGGTTGTTTAGTACCCAGAGTGGCAAGAGCCTATGGCAGAGGAGTTTTGAGCATTTCAGCAGACAAGTACTTGGGATATTGTTATACTTCCAGACGGGGTCTAGCCTGTTAATTGCATGTAGGTCTTCAAGGTCAAGTATCAACCTGATGGACCCATTGAGCGACACAAGGCTCAACTGGTTGCCCAAGGTTTTACACAGGAGCATAAGATTGACTATGATATGACCTGTGCACCTGTTGCTCAAATAACCACTGTTCGTACATTACTAGCTTTTGTTGTCACTTGTCAGTTGCCACTCTATCAGATGGATGTGAAGATTATGGTTCTTTATCCGAGATTGACTATATGGAGCCCCCTCCAGGTCTTTATACTCCGTTGGGGCATGTTTTTTTCCTTTGTCGTGCTATCTATAGTCTCAAGCAAGCTTCCCGAGCTTGGTTTGAGTATTATTTGAGTGCTATTTGTGAGGCAGATTTTTAGTAGTATTCTCAGGATCATTTTATTTTTGTGCGGTCGTCACCACAGGGATGAGTTCTTCTTTTACTCGATGTAGATGACATAATTTTGACCTGTGATGATTCAGCAAGAATTGTAGCTACTCAGAGATACCTTCATCAGCAATTTTAAATGAAAGACCTTGGCAATCTTTGATATTTTCTTGGACTCGAGATTACACAAGGTAAGAGAGGGATACTTGTTTCTCAGCAGAAATATACTTCAAAGATTATTTTATCTACTGGTCTATCTGATAGTCGCACACTTGAAACTCCTTTAGAGCTTTATGTGAGGCTTCATCCCATAAATAGTGAGCCTCTCACAGATCCTACTCGCTAGAGGCGGCTAGTTGGTCAACTTGTGTATCTCTATTTGACCAGGCCAGATATTTTTCATGCACATAGTATTGTTAGCCAGTTCTTTCCTGCGTCTCGATCAGCTCACTATAGAGCATACTCCGGATTCTCTGTTATCTTCAGGGTTCCATTATGGGCTCATTATTTATGTTTTCTACATCTACTCTGGAGCTTCGAACATTTTCTGATAAAGATTGGACAGGAGATCCGACCACTAGACGATCTACAATAGGATTATGTTTGTTTCTTGGTGATTCATTGATCTCATGGCGAAGAAAGAAATAAGAAGTTGTTGCATGTTCGTCTACAGAGGGAGAGTATAGAGGAATGGTTGCCACCACCAGGGAGATCGTCCATGTAGCTTTCGAACAACTTGCAAAGTTGTCTGATTCTCAACCTATTTTGATTTGGCCCTGCAAGCTGTTCAGCAAACGACAAGTAGACTTCTCTATGATATAGACATTGCTCCTACAGGACCTAGCTACACCTCTTTATTGTAATAACAAGATTTTTATACAAATTGTAAATAATCCTAGGAAGCAACCGAGGTTAATGTCAAGATAACCAATAGTGTCGCCTCCGAAGAAACCCTTTCCTTTGGAATATTTCTTGAACGCTTCCTCTAACAGCTGCAGCGTAATAGCGACTTGCTCTGCTGCTTCTGTCTTGGCCGCCTCGGTTTTCATTTTTATAGTCTCAAACCTAAAAGGAAACAACTGACAAAACAAAACAAAATTAATTAAAGGTTGTTAGTTTTGCTCCAGAGGTGTTCCTTAAACCACTTCTCTAATTGCTATGTATAGAACTTATTTTACCTTATCGTCGATGTACGCAGCCCAAAAGCGAGCAGTGCACGTTCGTAGGGGTCCGATGGAAGGATGGAGGGTCCTGTTTTGTCCCAAACATCATCAATGCACTGGACAATGATCGTGGACTCACATATCGACTTTTTACCGTGAATGAGGACCGGTATCTTCTTGTACACGGGATTTGACTTGAGGAGGAGCTCGCTGTTCTTAACATTACTGTGGACGGGTTTGGAACTCTTTGAATGGGCTGTAGAGATAGTCTTAACTGGCCGAAATAATCTGGAACTCATATTCTTAACTGGCCGGAATAATCCGGAACTCCCCAAATGGCATGACATTATGTTACTAATATTAATTAGAAAACAAAACAACATTCCTCCTGATAAGGAAACACCAACCAAGTAACAATCTCTTACCAGAATGATCCATCTAGATCAAGTTAATTTTAGCATTTGATTTTGTTTGTTACAAACAATGGTTGAGTAGTTTTCTTATTTTGTACAAAGTTTGGTCCTGTAGTAGAACTATTTTTGTAGCCACATATCACTGAATAAACATAGAGAAAAGAATCAATTCTCTCCATTGTTATCTTCCAATTTATTATGGTATCAGAGCTTCATGATTTACATCACGTGATCCGATAAACCATCAACCCTTTTTTATCATATTGTCCGATCCTCTACTTCCGAAATTCGCCATGGCCACTACCAACTTACTTCTCAACACCATCACCAACATCACCAACTTCGTTACTATCAAATTCAATGGCAATAATTACACTACCTAGCGAAATGTCTTTCGACCAATTCGTATCGCCCACAATCTAATGTGGTTTGTTGATGGCACTCATCCTTGTCCACCACAAAGTCTCCCTGCGACTGCAAGATTGACTGCAAGTGCCTCCACCACTTTGATCAATCTATCTTATGCTGAGTGTATCCTTCAAATCAAACTATTATTATCTGGATAAATGCCATTCTTGAAGAATCTTTTATCTCCTTCACTGGCAACTACATAATCTCACGAGATGTTTGGAAATCTCTTAAAACTAACTATGCTCATATTACCAGATCTCGTACTATTCGTCTCAAAAACCAGCTACAAACCTATGCCAAAGGGGACAAGTCTGGCTCTAATTATCTTCAAGGGCTTAAGAAGATTGTTGATGACCTAGCGACTGCCGACCATCCGATTGCTGATAAAGATCTTGTAGCCTATATCCTTCGTGGCCTTCCGCAGGAATACGATGCATTTGCCACCACCATTCGGGTTCACTTTGATGAACTCACTTATGCTCAAGTTCACAATCTAGCTCACAGTAAAGAAGTAAATCTCTCTTTTCGTGCTACATCGACAATAAAACTAGAGACTTATCCTTCTATGCTTTACTCCACTTCATCCTCTTCTAAGCCTCACTTCAAAAATAAACCACCCAACATTAATCCTAAGAACAAAGACAAACCCAAAAGCTATGACCCAAATACAAACACCCTCAGGCATCTTCCTCAAACTCCTCTACCACCTTTTACAAACAGAAAAACCCCTATTCATACTAACCACACCCACTATAACTCATCCAGACAAACCAACCCCATAAATCCCTCTTTACATCTCACCACTCCTCTGTCTCCATACTAGATTTGTATTGAACATGGCCACATAGCTCCTGACTGTGCCAACCGATTGAATTTAGCTTACCAAGGTCGCCTTCCGCCTCACAAATTTTTAGTAATGGATGCCAGTTCTAACCATGACAACACACACACAGCGGCGCACTGAAAATTGATTTGTCGAATCTTTCGCTTCACTCTGGCTACTCAGGTAAAACAAAAGTAGTGGTTGGTAAAGGCTCAAAACTCCCAATACATGACATTGGACACACTATAATCCAAACACCTTCCTCCATATTACACCGTAATGATATTCTTCATGTACCCTCCATAGAATACAACCTCTTATATGTCCATAAATTTGCATTAGATAATGACTGCAATCTCATATTTGATGCTAATTTTTTATTATCAAGGCCAATCTTTAGAGGACAGTACCCTTCTGGGGTTCGGGTAAAAATGGCTTCTATACTATTCTAAGTCTGCGACCACCTTCATCTACTAGTCCAGCAGCTCTCTTCTATTCCACAAAGTCTTTCTTCAATTTCCTTCATAACTGACTTGGTCATCTGCAAGTGCTACCTTGCATTAACTTTAATCATCTATTACTGACTTTAGTTTCTCTAAATTAAGAACAACCACTACACAAATATGTTCCTACTATGTTGGAAAGAGCATCAAACAACCTTTTTCTCATTCTCAATCTACCGCCAATTATTCTCTACAACTCATGCATACCAATCTTTGGGGGCCCTCTCCTACTACGTCATGGTCAAGCTATCGCTATTATACAATATTGGTAGATGATTTTTCTTAGTTCAGTTGGGTCTTTCCTATATTCTGGAAATCAGATTTGTACTCTGTCTTTTCTAACTTTATCAATAAGATTGAATGTTCTCTTGGACACAAAAATCTTATTCTTCGCTTGGTTAATACATAAGCCATAAATTGGAATCTTTACTTGTCTCTCGTGGCATAGAACACCAACTAAGTTGTCCACATACCCCCGAACAAATGGGGTGGCAGAACGCAAACACATGCATTTACTTGAAACTATTCGACTTTCAATCTGGTGTCCCTCATTCCCTCTTGGTGGAAGATATCTTCACTGCAACTTACCTCATAAACAAACTACCCTTTAAATCTCTACACAACAAAACTCCCTATGAATTGCTTTATAACAAACATCCTAGCTACAACCACCTTCGCATATTTGGGTGCCTATGCTTTCTGCATCTTCAGGCTTATGCAATCGATAAGCTCTCTCCAAGAAGTATTCTTTGTGTCTTTGTCGGTTAAGGCACATAGTAGAAAGGCTATCGGTCTCTTGACCATAAAACTGGAAGAGTCTATATGTCCTGGCATGTTGTCTTTGATGAATCATCATTCCCAATCCTACAAACCCCTCTCACACCTGTCCCTTAATTATCCCACTCCCACCTCCTACCCCAATCCCACTTTCATATATTCTCCCACCAGCAATTTCTACTTACTCCAATCCTTCAACAAATTCAATATCTTCGTCTACATTATCTATTACTAGACCTACCTGTAACCCCTATATCTTAAAAAATCTAATAAATAATTTTTTTGGGTATTTCAAGTGCATAATTATTTTAATAGCAAAAGTATTTATACCAATAATAAAACTCTTTAGTAATAATAACTCATTTGGATAATAATAATAATAGTGATAATGATATTAATAACTATGGATAGAAGCTATAAATTATTTTAGTAATAAAATAACTTTAACAAACCTTATTACAATTTTTATTACTTTTAAGCCAAAATAGCTCTACCGAGCAGCCTACATCGGACCACTGTCCAAACCAGTTGATCAGAGGTCCAAACCCATTTATTTTTTTTAATGGGACTGTAAGCCCCTGATTTTTTCAAAAATATTAAAATTGGATTTTTCACAATTTTCTGGAATTTTCTGGGAATTTTCTGAAATTAAAATCAGGGTTTTGAATTATTACCTAATTTTTAATTGATATTAACCAACATTAAAATATTATGAAAATAATATTTTTGGGTGTAAAATGGAAAATTGAACTTAGGGTAATTTTTCTGGATTTTTCTGGGCCTCAGACATATTTTTAAATGCCTGAAAACCAATTAATTAATTATTTAAATTAATTATCTATTTATTTATTCATTTATTTATTTATTATTTTTTTTTTCTTTTTCTCCCGCGGGCCACCCTGGCCCATTGGGCCGCGGCCCAGCCCGCTAGCCGGCCCAGACCCAAACCCATCCGGGTCGGGTCGGGTCAGCCCCCGACCCGCCAACCCGCCTCCGACCCGCTGACCCGTTCTCCCCCACGATCGGGTCAGCCACCGTCCGCCGCGATTCCCGGCCGCCGCGACCGCGCCTCCCCTCCGCGCGCAGCGCCGCCCTCCGCGCGCTGAGCCGCTCCCCGCGGCCACGTCCCCCCTTTCTCCGCCTCCTCCGCCCAACGGCTCCGCCCGCAAACCCTATTTAAACCCCCCCTCGCGGCTACACCCCCCAGCCTCCTCCTCCGACCACCGCCTAGCGCCGCCGCCGTCCCCTCCTCGCCGTCGACCCGTCAGCGCCTCCTCCTCCCGTCTCCGCCCTCCGGAGCCCCGCCAGCGGCCGTCTTCTCCCTCGACAGCAGCAGCAGCACAGCAGCCAGCCGCAGCCGCCGTGCCGGCCGCCCTGAGCCACCGCCGCCCCCGTGGAAGCCGCGCCGCCCCTCGGCGAACCGTCCCCCGCCCTCGCCGACGCCTCTCCGGCCGCCCTCCGCCGTGTGCCGCCGAAAATCCGACGAAACCCTAACCCTAGCCCTAATTCCCTTCGCGTGTCCGACACGAGTCGGACACGGTTCGACCCTGTTTTCGGGTCCCCTTCAGGTACGTGTAACTTTCGCCTCGTAGCTCTGTTTCCAATTCCGCAAATTGCGTTGTGAAGCCTGTATGACCCTCTCGGTGTCCGGACAAACTGTTCGGGACATCGCGTCCTGTGGTGATCGCACACCGCGATCCAAAAACAGGAAAAACCAGACCCTGTTTCACCCCCGGAACTGAGTACGCCCCGCCAAACGGGACGACTTGGTCGCGTGCGGTCTTCACAAATACGTACGCACCGTCGATACGGACGTGTGAGACTTCGCGGAAGCTGATTCGGGTGTGCGTGCACACCGAAATCAACGCGTATCCGCGGACATCGTCCCGTATCCGGCTTTTCTGCAATTCACCCTAATTTCGTGCACACACGTCGGATCGAGACGAAACTTGCGCCATCGGACTCGTAGTGATACGCTGGTCCTGTGGGTCAAGTTTGGTTCGATTCTGAGAACGTTGACGAAATCGCGTGTCGTGGGCCCACAGGCCCCGCTCGACGGGCGATTTTGTGTTCGGCTCATCGGAATCCAAATCTGGAAGTTCCGTTGGGTTCGTATCAGCGTTCCTGACCTGTTGACACTAAGTTTGGTGAATTTGGAGACCTTTGATCCGGACACGTTTTTCGGTGCAAAGTGGGCCCAACGGCGGACCCCGTTTTGACCCGAAACTGCCATTTTTGCCCTTGTCTCCAAATTGGACCCAAGGACAGGCGTTTCTAGCTATTTGACATCTTCTGAGCATGATGGTAATGTCTATTTCAGCTTTTGGACTCATCTTTGGATATTTCTCCAAAGAACCTAACTAATCAGATCCAAACAACAGGCAAGTACCTGCACTTCATGTTAATCTTTATATACTGTGATAATTAATCCCCTGCTATACATGTGCCCTTGATGTTTACACCTAGTATTAGAAATGTTGAATTTCATGTCTTGAATATTGGTAGTTCCTGTCTTGTATTGTCTAATAGCCGTTTATGACGGCCATATTAGCCTTATAAACCCCTACATGCCAACTAAGTATTCTAAAAACAAACACAAGTTCACACAGATAGTTCTGGTCATGTCATATTTCTTGCTGGCTATTGTAGTTCCATTTTTTGTTTCATTTATTTTTGTTTCTCATATTCCTGTTTACAACTAACTCTGAGATAATAATGTTCTGCTAATGCTGTTTCTCAACATGATATCCAATATTTAATTGTCATACAATATTTAGTTTAATCTTGTTGTGCACTGTGTACTTTGCTCCTTTCCTGACTGGATCTGTTGTTTAGGCGATGAGGAGAACCTTGCCCCCATCTATTATGGCCCCTATGAGGCAGCAGGTGATACAGTTGCAGAGCCAGTTCCCGCACAGGAAGCTACTCCTGCTGAGTAGTTAGCAGTAGTTATCTTAGTTTGCTCTTTATCTTAGCAATCGGGTTTGTCCCCGACTTCATTCTGATTCCTGTACTAAAATATTTGAATCTGTTGTCACATTTATTTCAGTTGCAATCTTGAGTTTTATTTCTCATTATTTATTATCTTGCCTATGTTATTTGTGAATGAGCTAGTTAGTAAATCTGGATTTGACCTAGACAGCGTACTACCGCCGATTCTGCGGCGTAGGCTGGACGTACCCACGCACTCGTGCCCGAATTTTCGGGTGCGGGTCGTGACACATTTTTATGGTGGCCCATGCAGGTCAAACGACTAAATTGTTCGGTTTCAACTTAGGGACCGAACAGGCCTGCAAATAAGATTGAGGAATCTAGGAAAAGCTCATTCACGGTATAGGGTCCCGATTTCAATTCTTAATATCACTTCTGATCAATTTTTCCTATCGCCCTTGATTTCCAAGTAATCTATTCTGAACTCCCTATCCCTTAATCTTACAGAATGGTCCAGACCAGGAACACAGTAGGAGGCACATCAGAACCAGCTGAGCAGAATGTGCCCGAGACCCTTGCACTCCCGCCGCCTCCATCTGTTCCGGCAGTTACTCTGGATGGAGCACAGCTACTTGGAGTGTTCCAGGGATTGGTGGAATCCCAGAAAGAGCAGACTGCACTTCTGCGGACCAGCCTCTCAGAAGCTCTTAGGTCCCAGGAGTCGCCACAAAAGAGGCCAGGAAGTGCCAAAGATTTCAAGAACCTCAGACCCCTGGAATTCTACGGAACTGAGGGTATTCTCTACGCCGATGAATGGATAGAGAACGTAGAGCGACTCCTGAAGACTGCTCGGGTCCCTGATGATCTCAAAGTAGAGTCTGCAAGCCTGCAACTGTTCGATATAGCTCGGACCTGGTTTAGAGACGAACCTCAACTATCTGCTCCCGACCTCACCTGGGAGGACTTCAAGAGACTATTCAAGGAGAAATTCTACCCCGAAGTGGCTCGGGAAGCTCTCGAAAGCCAATTCGAGAGACTGGAACAAGGTAACCTATCTGTTGATGAGTACACTGCTGAATTTAGCAGGTTGAGCCATTTTGCAGAGTACATGGTTCGTACCCCGGAGGACAGAGCCCGTAGATTCAAGAAGGGGCTATCTCCGGATATTCGCCTTGCTGTCACCACCAGCCGAGCTCGCACCTACGAGGAAATCTTGAGTGTGGCACAAGGCGTTGAAAGAGACATGGGGCATAAGCTAAAGCGAGAAAGAGATACCGGAAATGCGGGACCCAACAAACGCCCTTTTCAACAACAACAACAGCAGAGGGCCCCGCAACAAGCTCAGCGTCCTCTCCCTCGAGCTCCAGCACCCCAACACCAGGCCCAGGGACAGAACCAACAAGCTGCTGCTTGTAACTATTGTCATAGACCAGGCCATACTTGGCAAGTTTGCAGAAAGAGGCTAGGTGTTTGTCTACTTTGTGGCTCAGCAGCACATCAAGTGAGGGACTGCCCCACTGTTCCAGGACGCGGACAAGCTTACGTAATGACCGTGGAGAACGCGCAAACTCTGGAAGCAGCTAATGCGCGTAAGTGATTCGTAGATATCATTTTTCTAGTATTAATTAGCTCGTGCCTATTGGTTCGTGACCTCAGCCCCAACCTAGTAATTTTTGAACTTGCTAAATAACCTAGTATGCTTTTTTTAATTTTGATAACTGTAGAGTTTTTTTGAGGTTGTTTTTTCTATTGTACTTATTTTGTGTTATTTTGTGAACTTCAATAATTTGTACCTCCTTTTCATCATCATCTAGCGCACTTAATTTTGCCGAACTTGACTTATGCTGCTATTTTATAGCCTAGTTTTGCAAGCTTACCCTTTATCGGGCTTGTTCATGACACATGTATTATTGAGGCCTGATCAACCCCACTAATACAAGTGTCTACTCAGAATCAGTGTACTACGGTCTGATCAACCTTAGTGCATTTTGATTCGCACTTCGCATGACTACTTATGTGGATTGAGGTATAGTCGACTAGTCTACTTGCCCCCTAAATACGTCCGAGCACATCGTTTCAGCATTACCAGAATAGAACCTCGATCCCTAACCGCCTGACAATTCCTATTAGAATTCCTAAAAAATGCCTTGATCCCTATACCTCTGTTCTACCACCTCGCCCTTAAACTCTTTATTATTGATCCTCGTCTTTCCTCGTTTCGGAAAGACAAAAACCTGTGGTTGGTATAAGTTGATTTGTAGTGCTAGACATACCCCTCAGACCGGTCGAATTGATAATAACCCTTTATGACTAAGACAAGACCCTAGGTGCTGTGTTTTGTGTTGCAGACTTAAGGATTCAATACCATGATTTATTAAGTTGAGACCTAGCTTTACTAGTTGTACAGCCTTAGAGGATATGGGTAAAATTATAAGTTGGGTAGCGACCGCAATGTTCACCTGAGAGAAAACCGTTGGACTGTAATCAAGTGAGATTGGACAGAGAGAACCCTGCCATATTTTTGAATTTCGAGGATGAAATTTTATAAGTTGGGTAGATTGTAAGCCCCTGATTTTTTCAAAAATATTAAAATTGGATTTTTCACAATTTTTTGGAATTTTCTGGGAATTTTCTGAAATTAAAATCAGGGTTTTGAATTATTACCTAATTTTTAATTGATATTAACCAACATTAAAATATTATGAAAATAATATTTTTGGGTGTAAAATGGAAAATTGAACTTAGGGTAATTTTTCTGGATTTTTCTGGGCCTCAGACATATTTTTAAATGCCTGAAAACCAATTAATTAATTATTTAAATTAATTATCTATTTATTTATTCATTTATTTATTTATTATTATTTTTCTTTTTTCTTTTTCTCCCGCGGGCCGCCCTGGCCCATTGGGCCGCGACCCAGCCCGCTAGCCGGCCCAGACCCAAACCCATCCGGGTCGGGTCGGGTCAGCCCCCGACCCGCCAACCCGCCTCCGACCCGCTGACCCGTTCTCCCCCACGATCGGGTCAGCCACCGCCCGCCGCGATTCCCGGCCGCCGCGACCGCGCCTCCCCTCCGCGCAGCGCCGCCCTCCGTGCGCTGCGCCGCTCCCCGCGGCCACGTCCCCCCTTTCTCCGCCTCCTCCGCCCAACGGCTCCGCCCGCAAACCCTATTTAAACCCCCCCTCGCGGCTACACCCCCCAGCCTCCTCCTCCGACCACCGCCTAGCGCCGCCGCCGTCGACCCGTCAGCGCCTCCTCCTCCCGTCTCCGCCCTCCGGAGCCCCGCCAGCGGCCGTCTTCTCCCTCGACAGCAGCAGCAGCACAGCAGCCAGCCGCAGCCGCCGTGCCGGCTGCCCTGAGCCGCCGCCGCCCCCGTGGAAGCCGCGCCGCCCCTCGACGAACCGTCCCCCGCCCTCGCCGACGCCTCTCCGGCCGCCCTCCGCCGTGTGCCGCCGGAAATCCGACGAAACCCTAACCCTAGCCCTAATTCCCTTCGCGTGTCCGACACGAGTCGGACACGGTTCGACCCTGTTTTCGGGTCCCCTTCAGGTACGTGTAACTTTTGCCTCGTAGCTCTATTTCCAATTCCGTAAATTGCGTTGTGAAGCCTGTATGACCCTCTCGGTGTCCGGACTAACTGTTCGGGACATCGCGTCCTGTGGTGATCGCACACCGCGATCCAAAAACAGGAAAAACCAGACCCTGTTTCACCCCCAAAACTGAGTACGCCCCGCCAAACGGGACGACTTGGTCGCGTGCGGTCTTCACAGATACGTACGCACCGTCGATACGGACGTGTGAGACTTCGCGGAAGCTGATTCGGGTGTGCGTGCACACCGGAATCAACGCGTATCCGCGGACATCGCCCCGTATCCGGCTTTTTTGCAATTCACCCTAATTTCGTGCACACACGTCGGATCGAGACGAAACTTGCGCCATCGGACTCGTAGCGATACGCTGGTACTGTGGGTCAAGTTTGGTTCGATTCTGAGAACGTTGACGAAATCGCGTGTCGTGGGCCCATAGGCCCCGCTCGACGGGCGATTTTGTGTTCGGCTCATCGGAATCCAAATCTGGAAGTTCCGTTGGGTTCGTATCAGCATTCCTGACCTGTTGACACTAAGTTTGTAGAATTTGGAGACCTTTGACCCGGACACGTTTTTCGGTGCAAAGCGGGCCCAACGGCGGACCCCGTTTTGACCCGAAACTGCCGTTTTTGCCCTTGTCTCCAAATTGGACCCAAGGACAGGCGTTTCTAGCTATTTGACATCTTCTAAGCATGATGGTAATGTCTATTTCAGCTTTTGGACTCATCTTTGGATATTTCCCCGAAGAACCTAACTAATCAGATCCAAACAACAGGCAAGTACCTGCACTTCAAGTTAATCTTTATATACTGTGATAATTAATCCCCTGCTATACATGTGCCCTTGATGTTTACACCTAGTGTTAGAAATGTTGAATTTCATGTCTTGAATATTGGTAGTTCCTGTCTTGTTTTTCATGTCGGGTGGGAGAATACCTAGAAGGCATGTAGTTTACCCTTTCCCCTGGATTGTCTAATAGCTGTTGGTACACGACTGTCCATCAGCCGGATCTCGATTGTATTGTCTAATAGCCGTTTATGACGACCAGATTAGCCTTATAAACCCCTACATGCCAACTAAGTATTCTAAAAACAAACACAAGTTCACACAGATAGTTCTGGTCATGTCATATTTCTTGCTGGCTATTGTAGTTCCATTTCCTGTTTCATTTATTTCTGTTTCTCATATTCCTGTTTACAACTAACTCTGAGATAATAATGTTCTGCTAATGCTGTTTCTCAACATGATATCCAATATTTAATTGTCATACAATATTTAGTTTAATCTTGTTGTGCACTGTGTACTTTGCTCCTTTCCTGACTGGATCTGTTGTTTAGGCGATGAGGAGAACCTTGCCCCCATCTATTATGGCCCCTATGAGGCAGCAGGTGATACAGTTGCAGAGCCAGTTCCCGCATAGGAAGCTACTCCTGCTGAGTAGTTAGCAGTAGTTATCTTAGTTTGCTCTTTATCTTAGCAATCGGGTTTGTCCCCGACTTCATTCTGATTCCTGTACTAAAATATTTGAATCTGTTGTCACATTTATTTCAGTTGCAATCTTGAGTTTCATTTCTCATTATTTATTATCTTGCCTATGTTATTTGTGAATGAGCTAGTTAGTAAATCTGGATTTGACCTAGACAGCGTACTACCGCCGATTCTGCGGCGTAGGCTGGACGTACCCACGCACTCGTGCCCGAATTTTCGGGTGCGGGTCGTGACAGGGACCAAGCTAACCATGGGCTAAGCCCATACCCTTTATTTTCGGGTAATGGATCGAGTTTCCAAATTTGATCCGACTTTATGAAACTGACCTGCCATGCCCCAGTCCCAAAATACATAGGACTAGAAATACGTAGCAGGCCAATCGTATGTATATGACAACTCCAATATGGTAGAAAAATTATAATACATACATACATATATTGTAATATGAATATTAATTCACAAGTGGTTCATATATTGTTAAAATAAGTCAGAGGAATCTATATCTCATCCGCAAGCACAAGTAAAGGAATATCAAAATATATAGCCAAATATCTCAAGTACAAAGTATCAAAAGAATAATAGTCGGGTGGAGACAAATTCACTACCCATCGACTATATCAAAAAATAAAATGATAGAGGAGATGAAAACCTTAATATGAAATAAATGTCAATAAAGAAACAGTAGCAATAAAGTAATCACTACTGCTCAGAAGGTAAAACCTCCTCGACAGAGAAAGATGCGTCAGGCTCGGGTCCATACTCCTACGGATAATCCTGATCGTCTATACCTGGAAGTGAACCATGTCCTTAGAGAAACGTAACATGATACAAAATTTACTTGCCATAATATACTAAAAATAACATCCAAAGGGTCTCCTAACCGTCTATGTAAAATGTATTTTTGAGAACAACTTTCCAACGTATGGGCTATCTGGCTAAAAATGGGATTAGCGTGACTCTCTCAGAGAATCAGTGGCCTAAAATGCGTAACCTCTTTCGATGGTTGGAGGACGCCTGTAAATAATATAATATAAGGGTCATCTGATCACAGATCACCGACGGAGCATATGGGTTACAAAAGGGAAAGTCTAAAGGAGCCAATATGCCTACTTATTATTCTTCCCACCCCATGCTATATCCATGTCATATCCATGCCATGGTGATACCTCTAATAACTGCCAAGTCTCCTAGCACGCATTTATATCAACATTTATTTCCTATTCGTCGCACGTCCCATACGTACAGGTAGCCAGCCTATCACGTAAGTCAGTATCCTACATGAGACTCACACTCGTATAAAAAATGTGTCGCGGTCAATAAAACATAAGAATGCCTCGACATCATGGGATGGTCTCGTAACACTAGGTCATCATGTAAAATATTAAATAAGTGATAAAAGGCGATGCAATCGTCATTACATCCAAGTTATTCTTGGACGGGCAATTTTATATAGCAAAATAAAATAACTAAATGAACAACAATAAATATGCATGCTAATAATGAATGTAAATAAATAACACAATGGCAAGGTATACTTTCTTGGCAAGCAATTTATGTAATATAGGTGTCCTGACGTCAAGCACAAGGGATTATAAACTACAGGCTTCAACCGAACATCTCCGGATGATGAAATAAATATCACCAACGTATCCAAAATTAGCATGATAGTCAGAAAACTCTACCCTTTCGCCCATGTAGAATCATGGAAAATGTGCATCCATGCGTCCGACGCCCATGCACCCTAAAATAAAACTCAACCAATGTTGGATCGTAAGGACACCATGAGGCCCAGAAAAGTGATACCCATGCGGTCTGAACGAGCATCCCGATAACTGGCCGCAGGTCGACCTGACATGACATCCTGACAACAACGATGGCACCTGACATAGAATTATGACAAAAAGAATTTTTCTGATCGTCTCGAAGGACGAGAACACACTAAGAGACAGAAGCCTCAAGGATAGTGTAGAGCCATGTGGAGAACACAACAAAAAGACCCGATACGACTCTGGCCTATACGTCGCAGACCCCATACGGTCCATGCATCTCTGGCTCGTGCATCCAAGACTACATGCGTCCCATACGACTCTTGTTCATGCGTTCCAGACTCCATGTAGTACATGTGTCTTTATCCCCGTGTGTTCCAAACTCTATGCGCCCCGTACGTCTCAGGCCACATGTGTCCCATATTCTCTACGACCAAATCTTGCTATTATAACTCAGTAATTCTCTCTAACCAAATAGCGGCCATGTGTTCATTTGACCAAGTTGTACCTTCAATAAATGAGAACCATCTAGATATTAAACAAACAGAAAAATCTTAACAATTATCCACGTGACGGCTGAAGCCCGAATTCTTGTTTGCAGTTGTAACTTCTTTCTTTTAGGAGAAGACACAGGGCAAATTCCAATGTCCATGTGGCCCAAAATCCATCCGGCCATCGATCAACTATAAATAATAGGGTGTTACCCTCACAAAAAAGAGGTTGGCTATCTGTAGATTTATACTCGAGTAAGAGAGAAGAGCTTCTACATCAGATCATCTCTGGAGTAAAGAGAGTTGCTACACTCCTAACCCTCCATTGTTACCAACTAGAAAATAACTTTGTACTTAGATTGTCTTCTAGGACTTTTCTTTGTATTTTTTTAGTTTGTTCAATTAAATCAAGTTATTTCCAGCTTTCGTATTTAATGGCAAACACGGTGGCGACTTTGCTGGGGAATTTTCTTCTTCTTTGTTAAAAAGTTGGTGACACAATCTGTTGCGGCCAAGCTTGGCTCGACGTAAAATATGCTGGTGGTCTGCTTCGACCAACAAGCGTTCAAGGACATGCTCTCAGAAGAAAGTGTCAGTCCTTCCTCAAGGATAGCCAAGCCCAAGAAGACCCACAGAACGTTGATGGACAAGGCCGATATGCCTCACCCAGATGCGGAGCAGATGATTCCCGCATCTCACTCTGTTACCGATGAGGGTCGTTGGATAAACACCCAGAACATCAACGTCTATGCGGCATCCCGAGCTGAGGCAAAAACTGTTCAGCCCCCAGACTCTGGCAGAGGAAAATACTATGATGCTAGATGTTCTAGTATTGGGGCAGATTCTATATGGCTAATGAGGAGGCTGCATAAGACTATCCATGCGGCATCAACTCAAAGCCACAGACAGCAGGCTACATGCGGCCCTAATAGCAATAGAACCTATATTTTCGATCGTATCTTATGCAGCGCAGATCCTATGCGACCCACTAAGAATAGTAAAAACCCAAATCTGGACTCTTCATGCTACGCGCCTGCGGTTGCTAAGCTAATAAAGTCCAGGACAGTGCGAGCCGGTCAAGCTTAAGTAACTGCTCATACGACCAACCGCCAACAGGCATCGCTAACTATTACGGGAGCCTCTAACAAAAAGTTGTACAGGAATAACCCATGCATCCAGCACACAGGGAACAATGGACAGGGTCGGTCTCAAAAGTCTTCCACTAGTACCTCGGGGTAAGTTTGTGTACGAACCCTAGGCCAGAAAGAAAATACTGCACCTGCGCATCCATGTGCCTGAGATACCCGAACTAACAAAGAGGATACAAAGATAAAATACCCTTCGCATGATTTACGTGTCATGATTACTCATAAGCGCAAAGCACGAGAAACAACAATGACATGCCCTCTCTAAGGCACTGCTGTGCCAATATCATTATCATCTGTTGCTAAATTAAAGTGGAGTACCCATAGACAGGCAATCGATCTTCCAGTGACTACACCAGAAAATACCTACCCGACAATAATCCGGAGATCAGGTACAAGTATTAGAGGAGGAGGAGTTGCCCTTTGCCTCATTATACTCAATTGGAAAGCTTTTTGCCACCAAGGGAATAAAGAAGTCAAATACCTCCAGTCTGGCACTCTCTACCACAGCATAGCGAATGAGACTACCCCGAGGGCTGATGACGGCACCTGCAGAAGGCGTCTTCCAAGGCACCCGCACAAGGAAGAATTTTTGAGCCCCTGGGGTAGTCCGTCCTTAGAACCCCTGGGGTTGTCCAAGATGGAGGTAGTGTCCCCTTGGACGTACACGACAACCCGGTGTTCTGAGAAGACAACGATTCCCAAGAAATGGACTCCGAGATCCCGGAAGGTAGCTACTCCCACAAAAAAGACACAATCTTCTACATCGGGGGTAGTATCCCCTCCTAATCCAAGGAGGAGACAACATCTCCCGCCCTCCTTGAAGACTACTCAATACAAGGGTATGAGACAAGGAGCACGGCATCCACTGCCCCATCTGTTTCTTTCTGTGTGAGGACAGTGTACATGGCTGTAGACGACCATGAGGCCCATAATGACTAGCAGTGTCTCGAGGTTCTCGAGGCCATGATATATACAATGAGTGCATCAATGCAAGCTCTAACTCAAATAATGCTTGAAAGCAAGGCAAACATGGCCTTCCAGCCATCAAGGGCCTCTGGGAAAGCAAACCTGGACCCCGCGACCAACGGAGATTCAAGCACGACCGCTTCACCCGTGGGTGGTGATCCTCTCCTACCTAGCTCGTATGCACCTTATATAGGAGATGAAGCTAAGAAAGCAAGGAGGGAGGTCCGAGAACTTCACGTTCGTCTAGATTCTATAAAAAATTAGGACTCACTCCGTGATCTCGGGATATGACAACCATACCGGATAGAATAAAGGGATGTATCATATCCGCCCAAGTACAAGCCCTTTAACATAAACACGTTTGATGGAAAGTCCTCCCCTCTCTGCTTTATGAGCTATTTCGAGATTACAACGGGACACTTACCCCATAGTAATATTATCCTTACTAGGATCTTCTTCGGGTCATTGGCGGGGGTAGCTTTCGATTGATGTTGCAGTCTTGAAGATAACTGCATCTCATCATTCTATAAGGCAGGAAATGATATGACGATGTCTTCTCTGATGGACGTCGTCCAAGGTGAGAAGGAACTGACACAAAATTGCATCAAGCAGTTTTGATCTGTCGCATTAAGGTTGCCTTCTGGCAATCCCGAAACTACACTCATATAGATGTGCCAAAAAAATATTCTTCCAGCAGTCAGCCTCTGGATGGACGAGAACCAGTTTAAAGACTGAACAACATTCATTGTAAGTGTCGTCAACGATGAAAAAAAGCTCAAGGACGCTCGACACTTGGGGATCCATATCCCTTTTATTGAGGAAAAGGGCAAGCATCCAGGCAACAACAACAACAAAAAACAATAACAGTAATGGTGGAAATAGCAGCCACGACGCAAAGGGAAAACATACAATTGTCGCTACCTTGACAAAGAAGCCTGAGCAAAAGCCGACAGAGCCTACAAAACCAAAGAAGACTTACTCTTTCGAAGATGTTGATGTTAAACTCATCTTCGATATGCTGTTATAGGGAGGCAAAATATGACTCCCCGGCATCAGACATCAGCCTGAGGCGGCAAAAATTGCCAACCAAATGTATTACCACTTCCACCGCTACGTCCACCACCCGACGCAGGAGTGCTATACCCTGAAGTGGTGCATCGGATGTCTGATAGATACCATGGCCCTTTCCCTGCAATAATTTGACGGTCGCTGTCAACATGGTGTCCCTCCAATTTGGCAACTTTCTACCGATGAAAGTCCAAGACGGAGTAGTCCCTATCCCTAAGGTGACTATGGTAGTTGTCAACCTTTACGCAGCTCGAGACTAGACAGCTGGGCTAATACCTCTTACCACACCACGTGGAGAGGTCATGTTGGCCCATCTCGAACTCGTGCCAAACTTGTCGTAGACGGCGACATCCTCCACCGCCAAGTATAAGGGCAGAAAATCTAAGTCATGTTACACATTTTCTTCCTCGAATGAAGAGCTGGAAGCAGGTACAACAAGATCAGGCATAATCTACCAACCGATATACGGTGATACACCCCCGGTTGTTACACCTACCACTACTGGTCCTGGGCTATCTCATCCCTCGCCAGCAGACAAATCTAACAAAAGGAGACACGCTTTAATAAACCGCTACACAAAGATGCATCGTAAGGGCTAGAAAGGCCCTATAACTTCGATATCTTGGCACAATTAGCCAATACTTCGTTAAAATTGTCACTATTTGAGCTATTGTGGCTCTCTTGAGACACTCGGGTATCCTTGAGCGAGGCACTGTAGAATGTCACTCTACTGGTACAGCTCACAAGCCCTACATCTTATCCAAAAGATGGGATACAACCTGAAGGTTACTGAGGGATTGAACTACGACAAAGGCCAAAGGTCGTCTTTATGACTTTCCTCCCTTGCGGGCAAGTCCGATGATTACTATTATAAGAATAAGCATGGCTTAGGATATGTAAGGACTCCTACAACCCCTGAGGGCTTAGATAAAGAAGACGAAGAGTGCTCGCACTCTTTAGAATTTTTATCCTGGGACTCTTTAGAATTTTTATCCTGGGACTCCAAATTTTTATCCTGGAATGTGCTCTGACAAACATTATCCTCTAACATGGTGTTTGCTGACCTTAAGGAAGACAACTAGAAGCCACCCGAGCTCTTTGAGATTGAAGCTTAGGCATAACATCTTGGTTCATAATAGGAGATGCAATTTGAGCAGCGAGAACCTCCTACCGAGGACAAAGTTGTACAAGTCGATCTAGGTGACAAAACCTCCCTAAAGTCTATATTAGTCAGCAAAAGCCTGTCCAACGAAGACCAGAAATCCCTATTACAACTTTTTAGAGAATAAATCGGTCTTTGCCTAGAGTTATGAAGATAGGCCAGGACTGGATCGCCAAATAGCGGTCCACAAGCTCAATATTCTGCCAAATTTCAAACCAGTCAAGCAATAACAATAACGATTTTGGCCAGACATAATGGATTCCATCAAAGTTGAAGTCAACAAGCTGATAACTAGTGGCTTCATCCCTGAGGAACAATACCCCGTTTGGGTAGCCAATATCGTGCCTGTCATGAAGAAGAATGGAAGATCTGAATCTGCATCGACTTTCGTTATCTAAATGCGATACGTCCCAAAGATGTATTCTCTCTTCCAATTACCAACGTAATGATCGACAATACTTATGGCTTTGAGCTCATGTCCTTCATGGATGGATTCTCAGGCTACCACCAAATTAAGATGTTTCCCGATGATGATAAACATACGTCGTTCCGGACCCCGATAGGCGTATACTGCTATACGGTCATGCCTTTCGGTCTAAAGAATATAGGTGCTACATATCAACGACCTATGAGCACCATTTTTCGTGAATATCCGTGCAAGATGGTAGAATATTTTATCGATGACATCGTTGTCAAGATTCGCTCCAAAGATGATCACCTCCATAACCTACGGACTGTGTTCGACTAAATGGGCGTACACCACCTCAAGATAAACCCTACCAACTCCTTCTTAGGAGTCTCTAGCGGCAAATTCCTAGGTTTTGTCATAACTTTCCAGGGTATTCATGTTGACCCATACAAGACCAAGGCCATCCTGGAGATGAATCAGCCAAAGAACCTCCGGGAACTCCTCGACCTCCAAGGGAGGTTGGCATACATCAGGAGGTTTATATCAAACCTCTCTGGACGTTACCGACCATTCACACAGCTCATGAAGAAAGGTGTCTCCTCTATTTGGAATAAAGAGTTCCAACGAGCGTTCGACAACATCAATGAATACCTATTAAACCCTCATGTGCTGGTGGCCCCGGTCATGAAAAAGCTATTCCTGCTCTATGTACAAGTAATGAATCACTCTTTCGGGGTCCTGTTATCCCAGAATAGTGATTCAGGCCATGAGCAGGCCATATACTACCTCAGTCGGATGATGGTCGGCCCAGAGCATAGGTATACTACCGTCGAGAAGGAGTACCTTGTGCTGGTATTCGCCATCCAGAAAACTCGATACTACGTGACTGAACAGACCATTCATATCATCTCGTAAGTCAAACCTCTCAGGGTCCTCATGACCAAACCTGGGGCACTAAGTTCCCGCTTGGCTACCTGTACAATACTATTATCTTCATATGATATGGTATTTGTCCCACAAAAGGCCGTCAAGGGTCAAGCATTGGCCGACTTTCTGGCAGCCCACCCAGGGTCAAAAACCTCAAAGCTCTATAAAGAGATTCCAGATGAAGTTGCAGACGCCAGCATAACTTTACACGAAGCAGTTTGTCAAATGTTCTTTGATGGTGCTTCAAGAGCGAGGCCCAAAGGTAACATCATCGTTGGGGTCAGGATAATGTTAATCTCCCCATACGTCCTTGTCATAAATTATGCATACTCTCTCACGGAGCCATGCTCCAATAATATGGCAGAGTATAACACCCTAATCATCGAACTCCAGCTCGCCAAGCAAGTTAGAGTAGAGTACTTGGAAGCCTACGATGATTCTCAGCTAATCGTCAATCATGTCTGGGGAGCATATGAAGTCCGAAACAAAGACTCGATCTTTACCACCAAGCTGTACTTAGCATCATCATAACCTTTGAGATATTCTTTATTGAGCATATCCTTCAGTTGTAAAACATTAAGGCGGATGCTTTACCCGGCCTCGTTGCTTCCTTGGCAGTCCCAAACAACACCCATCAGCTAATTATGGTGATCGGTCAAGAGATGGTCTGTCCCAAAAATAACCTATGCTTATGCCTCAGCTATATAGTAGAGTTCAACACCTATACTCATGATTGGAATCTTTCATTCATTAACTATGCAATCTATGAAATTCTTCCTAAAAAACCCAAAGGAAGCTACTTCAATTAGAAGATGCTCCCTTAGTTTCTATTATGACATAAAAACTAAAATATTTATCGTCATTCCTATGACGGCCTTCGGCCCCGATGCTTATCGAACGCAGAGGCAAAACAAGCCCTCCGTGAAGCTCATGACAGCGTCTGCAGGGAGCATCAACCCGATCAAATCTACAAGATCATCTACATTGAATGGGCTATTATTGGCCGACGATGGTAGCAGATATTATTAATTATGTGAGGAAGTGACAAGCATGCCAAGTCCATACAGAATTCATCCCTCAGCCATTGGAGTTCCCACCCGCAACGATAATATCTTGGCCATTCGAGGCGTGGGAAATGGATATCATCGGGCCAATCAGTTTTCCTTCATCAAAAGGACATCAGTTCATCCTAGCGATCACCAACTACTTCTCCAAGTGAGCGAAAGTTGTCCCGCTCGCTAAAGTTAAAACATCAAACATGATTAACTTTGTTAAGTATCACATCATATATCGCTTCGACTTGTCGCATAGGATCATCTAAGACAATGGTTCGCAGCTTGTAAGTCACGCTTTCGATCAATTTTGTAACTGGACCCAAATCCAAAAGGTAGCCTCCATAGTGTACAACTCCACAACAAATGGTCTGGCGGAAGGGTTCAATAAAACCATTATCAAGCTCCTCAAGAAATTCATGTCTTCCAACAAACACGATTGGAACGAGAAGCTCGATGAATGTCTCTGGGCCTGCCGTACAACAGTCTGAACAACTACTAGGAATATGCCATTCTTTTTGGTGTACAAAAGTGAGGCGATATTCCTGTTCGAGATTCAAATCCCTTCACTATGAGTATCTCTCTCCAACCAACTAACCACGGACGACAACTACCATCGATGGTTACTGGAGTTAGAACCACTCGACGAGAAATGACTCTTAGGTCAACAATACCTCAACAACACATAGAGTTGTATCAAGCGCGTCTCTCTGGAGCCTTCAATAAACGGGTAAAATATAGAATATTTTAAGTGGGTGACCTTATCTTAACAGTAAGAAGATCAATGGTTATGACTCACAAGACTGTCGGCAAATTTATTGTGAGTGCCTATTTATTATGGAAACTATATTTTTCAATAGCGCATACCGGCTAGCAAAACCCAACAGACTTGCTCATGATGCCTATCAACGGCTAGTCCCCCAAAAAGTATGAATGGTACTCCTCTATTACCACACTATATCGTATCTTCCTGGAAACTGGTTTATGTCCACATTACCTCTAGACTGTCGCTCTAATACACTACTACGACGGAGTATGCTATGTCCATACTACCTCTAAGCAAACTTTCTGGGCTTGAACATCGATTATCACGTCCATATTACCTCTGATATCGAGTGTCTTCCAACTTATCATCCGTACCTAGTCCGGAGTATTCCTGCAGTGCTAAGTCCACAAAACCTATCATGTCCATATTACCTCTGATAGATTTGTTTTAAATCTATTACTCATACCCCAAGTGCGAAAAAGGGTAATAGGTCTACCAAAAATCCCCTAACATGATATCCTTTCTATCCACAAAACCTATCACGTCCATATTACCTCTGATAAGGTTTGTTTCAAATCTATTACTCATACTCCAAGTACACAATAGGGTAATAGGTCAACCAAAGATCCTCTAGCAGGATATCCTTAAAAAGCTACGGTATGGTGCTACGTTCATATTATCTCTAGTACCATACCCAAACTTCTACAACATTCAAAATTCTAAAAAATAAAAGACTTTATTGATTAATATTCAAGATCATGAGTATATATGATGGAAATCTATTACATTTTAAAGGTTTTCATTAATATTAAAGGTCTTAAGTATATTTGATGGAAATCCCTTTTAAGGGTTTCCATGAGTTCTCGCCAACAAGAACCTCTTCCAGTAAAAGGTGCCCCAGTATTATTTCTGCCACGGACACAAGTGGGCCCAGCAACAAAGCTCAAGGCTTTCTAGGTCATCAGTCCATAGTGCAAACCTTGGTTTGTGGAACCCATATTAATGTGTAGCAAGGAAAAAGAAGGAGCAAGCACCCTACAAATAGGCGGGAAGTCCGACGACAGGAATGGTAATTAATTCAAATCTTATCATTGTTGCCACAAGCCCCCAGCCGGTGGCAAGCTGCATAGAGGGAAGAAATATAGCTAGAACGTTGCATAAACAAGGATGAATCAGCGTGTGACGCATAATGTTCATCCTCGTTTACTGGATTAATTCTTGCCAAACTGTCCTCGTCTCCAGGATCAGTACTAGGCGAACCGTCCTCGCCTCCTGGATTAGTTCTTAACGAGAAACCGTCGCATAAGGATGACATTCTCTTTGAACGATGGGTGTTATAATATCCTTCCATGCTCCATCATGAATATCACAAGCGAGGACAGAACCTGCAAAAATAATATATGCATCTGTCTCAGCGAAGATCACATAAAGATTCAGCTACCGCATATTAATGCCCCACCACAGCGACGCACGACAGAGTACGCACGTGCAAGCAAGAGGAGGTCTCATCCATGCGTTTAAGACAAAGATAAATCTCTGTGCAGATGAAAACAGATGACCCCTCACCCATACGGCCACGCCAAAGCTCGGTGCGCATGTTACAGAGGAGTACTCATCCACATGATAGAACTCTGTAAAGAGGTCTGCACATGCCCAAGACAAGTCTCCTATAACAAGACAGTATACTAGTGCCTCTGTGTCCTTTACATCCAGGAGTGAGAAGGGCGATACTTCCCTACCTCCAAGCATAATATCCAGATCAGGAGTCCATGGATCAAGACCACCCCTGATAAACTCTTCGGCGGAGAGAGTCATAGCCTTTGGCATCCTACATATAAAAAGGAGGAAACAAAGCAACGAAATGAAGCTCTCTCTCTCCTCCTAGCCGCCTATATATAGGCTCCAAAAGCCACTAGAAAAGATCAAGGCAGAGAACCAAAATAGTTATGAGAATGAATCTGACTCCTCGATTCTCGAGATTTATTTTAATCTCCTTGAAAAACTAATGCCTCGAGCCCCATGTCAGGAGACGACGCAGAATCCCAAGAGATCTGCGCAAAGATCGAACAAATTTTAACATTCATGACTTGACATCCTTGCAGCGTTCGCCCATTTGGTTAAATGTCCACGTGGCCCGAACATACCCCATCTATGCTTCTTATTCAAACTATTTCAACCTGATCAGTTTGAAAACTTTGAAGGGGGTCTTATAGAAGCATAGAAAATGAGCATCTATGCGCCCGACATCCATGTGCCCCAAAATAAAACTCAACCAATATTGGACCACACGGACACCATGCGGCCTAGAAAAAGGACACCCAAGCGGTCCGAACGAGCGTCCCAACAACTGGCAGCAGGTCGACCTGATATGACGTTCTGACAATAAAGATGGCACCTGGCACAAAATTCTGACAAAAAGGATTTTTTTAATCACCTTGAAGGACGAGAATATACTAAGAGGCAGAAGTTCCAGGGATAATGCAGAGCTACATGGACAACACGATAAAAAGATCCCATGCGACTCTGGCCCATACGTCCTAGACTCCATGCATCTCTGGCCCATGTATCCTAGATTTCATGCATCCCATGTGACTCTGGCCCATGCATTCAAGACTCCATGCGGTCCATGTATCTCTGGCCCTGTATGTTCCAGACTCCATATGTCCCTTGCGTCTCTAGCTACATGTGTCCGAGATTCCATATCGACCAAATCTTGTTGTTACAACTGAGTTATTCTCTCTAACCAAATAATGGACACGTGTAATTTTACCTAGCCGTGCCTACAACAGATAAGAACCATCCAGATATTTAGCAAACAGGAAAATTTTAACAAATATCCATGTGACAGCTGAAGCCCGGATTCTTGTGCATAGTTATAACTCATTTCTGTTAGGAGAAGACATGGGACAACTTCTAACGTCCATGCAGCCCAAAATCTATGGTGCCACCAAAAAACTATAAATAACAGGGTATTACCCTCACAAAAAAAGAGGCTGGCTATCTGCAGATTTATACTCGAGCAAGAGAGAATAGCTTCTGTCTCGCATCGTCCACGGAGTAAAGAGAGTTGCTACACTCCTAACCTTTCATTACTTCTAACCTTCCATTGTCACCCTCCAGAAAACAACTATGTACTTAGATTGTCTTCAAGGACCTTTCTTTGCACTTTCTTTAGTTTATTCAATTGAATCAAGTTCTTTCTAACTTTCGTATTTAATGGAAAATAGCCCAATTTGGACACCGGAGCAAAAAGGGTAATTTTCGGTCAAAGCGATGTCTAAAGGGGCCCACCTTGAACCAAAATACGTGTAAGGGATAAAAGTCTCTAAATGGGATAGATTATAGGTCAAATAAATCCTAAACGATGATATGCACTCAACGGTATGTCCAATTTTGGATTTTGGTGAGCCGATCACAATTTCGTCCGTCAGGTCAACCGTGGGGATCGCGAATAGGCGGCTCGATCAACTATCTCAGAATCGCGTAAAATTTGGTTCTCAAGACCAGCGTGATATCACGAATCCAATGGTGCAAGTTTTATTGTGTTCCGACGAGTGTGTGCCAACTAATGGGAAAATTATAAAATGTTGATATGGGGGTACTTTTTATGGATACGGGTTGATTCTGACACGTACACACGTCCAAATCAACTTCAGCGAAAGCCCTCACGTAAGGATAAACCATATGCTCCTTTTTGTGCAATTGTTATAAGATGTGGGGGTCCGATTTGTTGGGACGCACTCCATATCTCAAGTTTCTAAGTTCTTGAAAAACTATTTTTTGTGAATTTAAATCTAAATTTAGCACAGAATTATTGATCCAAAGTACATAAATATTAGGTTGTTGCGATCCTGGTTATATAGACTAGCTATCAGAAAAAGAATATCATATTTAAGTAAGTTCGATTAGAAGAAAATCGATTTCCAAAATAGCATGTTGGTTTCAAAAACAATCAATTCACATATATCTAAAATGGTAATTTTTTGGAGAGTTTCGAAAAAACTTACATCAGAAATAGGGTGGTTCAAATAAAACTACTTGAAGACATTAGGAGATGTTCATGTTATGGTTGAATCTAAAAAATTGAATCAAAATTTGGTTGTGTATGTAGAAAGAAATTCAAGGGGAAAGATGGGTACCTGGCGTTCATTTCTATCGTGGTTTTGACGCGCGCGTGTAACGGTCAGCAGCGTTGGCGGTAGTGCTCCGGCGTTCGACGGTTGAGCAATGGCGACAGTGGTGAGGGGGAAGGTCTGGGGTGACTTCTCATTGGTTAGGGTTAGGCTTGTCATTTTTTTACGTACATATATATATATATAGCCGAGAGTTACCTGGGTCGGATCACATATAGAGGAAGGTCGGGTCATTGGTTAACCGTGGAAAAAAAAAGTTGGCTGTTGTTGTTGTTGTTGGTTGTAGTATAAGTAGTATTATTTTATTTTGCTTAATTAAATATTATTATTATTATTATTATTATTATTATTATTATTATTATTATGATTATGATTATGATTATGATTATTATTATTATTATTATTATTATTATTATTATATTCTTTTCTTTTCTTTTTTCCTTTTATTTTATAAAAACATTCTTATTAATTATAATTACTATTATTTCTATAAAACAATTATTAGTTTTATTTTTTTTTATTATAATTTATTGGTATAATATTGTTATATGCATTATTATCCTATTATTAGATAAAATATCCTATAAAATTAGGGGAGGTTACATTCTACCCACCTTGTAAAATTTTTGTCCTCGAAATTAAAGCTAACAGATGATAGGGAACAAGAATATTATATGGTAGAAAAGAAGAAAGTAAAATTATAACATGATCTTCGAACAGATATAAAAAATGTTTGCGCATGTCATCCTTACGCTCCCAAGTGGATTCTCTTGGCGAGTGATGTCTCCATGCCATGCAGACCCAGGTATTAGACTGATTCCTCAACACCTTCTCCCGACTTTTAAGAATCTCCACGGGTTGCTCTTGGTATGACAAGCTCGGCCCAATGGTGATCTCTGAGTGATCAAAAACATGACATCTATTTTCCATATATTGCCTGAGTTATGACACATAGAATACATCATGCACTCCCCCAAGCGAAGGTGGTAGTGCCAGTTGATATGCAACTTCTCCAACTCGCTTTAACACATCAAACGGTCCAATATACCTTAGAATCAACTTGCCCTGTCCCCCAAAGGGAATAGTTCCTCTAGTGGATGATATCCTCGAGAAGACATGAACGCCTTCCTTGAACTCCAAAGGACGACGATAAAGATCTGACCACTGCTTCTGTCTGTCTAGCACTGCTCGCAAGTGCCCCTATATTTCTTTTTACTTTCTCTACAATAATAACAATCAACTCTGGCACCAAGATCTGACATTCTCCTACGTCACTCCACAGGAGACCTATACTTTCTCCAATATAAAGCTCTAAACGGAGCCATTTGGATGCTCGCTTGATAGCGATTGTTGTAGGAAATCTCCATAAGGTATAGGTGGTCCTCCGATGATCCCACAAAGTCCAGCATACATGCTCTTAATATATCCTCCAATATTTAAATAGTACGCTCAGACTGCCCATATGTGTGCAGATGATAAAACATGCTGAACTACAGACGAGTCCTAAGATTCTTCTACATGCTCCTCCAAAAGTGAGATATAAAATACGAGTCCCTGTCTGACATAATACTAACCAGAATGTCATGTAATATCATGATCTACCTCATATATAAGTCAGCTAAAGCATCTGTAAACTGGCCAAATTGAAAAGGCAAAATGTGAGCGAATGTGGTAAGCCGGTCTACTATACCCATACTGCATCTCGCCTACTTGGACTATTCGAAAAGCCAGTGACGAAGTCCATAGTGATGTGCTACCACTTTTATTCAGGAATCAAAAGTGGTTGATGTAGACCTGTTGTCCTCTGATGTTCAGTCTTGACCTGCTGGCACATTAGATATTTTGCCATAAAGCAAGCTATCTCCCTTTTCGTCCCATGCCACCAGAAGTTCTTTCACAAGTTGTGGTACATCTTGGAGCCTCAAGGATTAATAGAATATATAGAACTATGAGCCTTTGCTATTAGTTCATGCCGAAGCTGTCCATTGGGAACATATAGGTGATCACTACATCATAATGTCCTATCATCATGAATATATAGTCCCGTCTACTCTTCAGCCTCGGTCCTTTCTCTCAACCTCCTGAATCTAGCATCTATAGGCAAAGCTGCCCTGATCCTCTCTACTACCGATGACTGCACTTTTAAGTTGGCTAGTGTCTCGTCTGATCCGGGTAATACAACCTCTATACCAAGCTCTTACAAGTCCTCCAGTAACTACCTCTGTGTCGTCAAGAATAACATCGTAGGATTTTGGCTTAAAGCATCTGCTACCACGTTTGCTTTGCCTGGGTGATAATGCAGCTCTATCTCGAAGTCCTTAATCACCTCAAGCCACCGGCGTTGCCTTATATTCAGCTTCTTTTGCATGAAGACATACTTGAGGCTCTTATGGTCAGTATAGATCTTCACTCATTTCCTATATAAATAATGTCTCCATAGCTTCAAGGAAAAAATAATGGCAGTAGGTTCCAAGTCATGAGTTGAATAATTCTTCTTATGTACTTTCAACTTTCTAGATGCGTAAATAATTACCTTGCCATGCTGCATCAATATGTATCCCTAGCCTTTTTTTGATAAATCGCTGTAGCTCATGTAGCCTCATGATCCTGATAAAATGATCAATACTGGTGTTGTGGTCAGTCGCTTCTTTAACTCCTCAAAAAATGGCCTGATACTCACCCGTCCATATGAACTCTCGGTCCTTGCATGTCAACTAAGTAATAGGCTCTACTATCCTCGAGAAGTTTTCCATGAACCGACAGAAATATCTCGCTAGTCCAAGTAAGCTCCTCATCTCCTATGCCGACTTAGGAATAGGCCATGTCTCAACTGTCAAAATTTTTTTTGGATCTACTGAAATACTATCTACAGTGATGACATGCCCAAGGAAAAAGACCTTATCCAAGAAGAACTCATATTTGCTGAGCTTCGTGTACAACCGCTCTATCCTTAATATCTCTAAGATAATCCATAGGTGCTTCCTCATGACTATTCGAATAGACAAGGATGTCATCTATGCAGACAACCATGAACTGGTCCAAATACTAATGGACAACTCGATTCATCAAGTCCATAAAGATAGCTGGAGCATTGATCAATCCAAATGGCATGACCAAAAACTCGTAGTATCCATATCTCATCCTAAATGAGGTCTTCGGAATGTCCTGCTTCCGCACCTTCACCTGGTGATATCCTGATCTCAAGTCTATCTTTGAAAATACCTTGGATCTACTAAGATGATCAAATAAGTCATTAATGCATGGCAAATGATACTTATTCTTTACTGTCACAGCATTCGATACCATGTAGTTAATGTACATGCGCACTGACCCATCCTTCTTGGGTACAAATAATACTAGGTCTCCCCAGGGTGATGCACTCGATCAGATGAAGCCTTTCTCTTCTAACTCCTTCAACTATCCCTTCAGCTCATCCATCTCCTTAGTAAAAGCCTGTCCAGTCCTTTGAGGTAGTCCCTGTTGAAGTTACGTGTAGGCAACTCTAAAGGAGGGTAAATAGAGTTATATGTCAATAGTAACCAATTAAAATTGATTAAGATTAAGTCTAATAAGAAACTACTAACAAGGAAAATAATCAGAGAATAATAATTCAGAAATTAAATAGAGTAAGAAAGAGCAAACACAAATACAACGATATATCCTGGTTTTCCTTGTGGAGGACTAGTCCAGGCCCGAGAACTATAGCTCAGAGTTTGAATCCACTATCAGTGAATGACAAGATTTGATCTGAAGGCTGGCTATTTCTTTACAGATATGGGCTTTTGATCCGAAGCTCTCGACTACTTCAACTTTGCAGAGGCAAAACTTAGAATTTTCCAAGTGAGAACACTTTACAACTTTTGCACATCTTCTAGCTGAATTACACCGCGACACCTTAAGGGATTGGAAAGTTATGGCTAAGAAGATTTGGAAGAATATGACTTAGAAGAGTAGAGCATAGAAGATTAAGATCTTGAAAGATAAGGGATGATTTGAAATTAGAGAAATCATGCTCCATTTATACTAGTCTAGGTAGGCAGAGTTCGGTCAGAGTTCTTTTCCCTAACGTTCAAAAATTTGAACGTTGGACCACTCGTTACAAGGTGGAACAAATATTAGATTGTTGATTTTAAGGGCACCGAGTTCTACCCGAGTTTCAACAGGGACCAAGATCGGCCTGAGTTTGTTCTGCCTCAGCCCAGAAGCTCTATAACTGAGTTTGAGTAGGTTTGGTTTTGGTTTTGGTTTTGGTTAGGTTCCAGACTTGTTGTTTGTTTGGTGGAGCTATAGAAAATATGTTAAGGTTGATATGCCATAGTGCGACACAACATACATGTTTCCTATACTCAAACAAAATAGAAAAATTATAGACTCTGAAACATAATAAAAATGATGTAGCAGTAGTCTGATGAAGTTTGCTTATGTCTCGTCTAGTAATCGATGTGTCATAATTGAGTCATGACTAATATCGTAGTGTTAATTATCAAAATCAGGTTGACTGTGATCCAGTTTGGGTCAACAATCTCCTCCATTTTGATAATTGACAAACTAATTTGGTATGTCTCAATTTTCATACCTGGACACATGTTGAAGGAGACAGTGAGATATTAGCAAAGTTTGACGTAGCTCCCCCGCAAATGAATATCTACGTCCAAGTAATGAATGTCCACATCGAAGATATTTTAGACAGAATTTAACCAAGCACATTATTTCCAAAATATTATATCCAAAAAAAATATCATATGCATAGTTATTCTAACAAATATTATTTGTCTATTTACTAAATATTAATCCATAGATAGATATGTTATTTCTCCCCCTTTGTCATTTAGCAAAACACAATAAGTAGCTCCCTTGAAAAGGAATAAACATAGACAAAGTGAAACAACAAACTGAAGATTAAACTAATAAATGGTCTTTTAAAAGTTAAAGATCAGTCATCCAAAGTTAAACTACATAATGCATAAAAAAATCCATCATCAGCATCCAGAATTAAATGACACAGCCATCAAGGAGTAGAATCAGCAGGAGGATGGGATGGACCAGCATGAGTAGAACCAGATAGATTGCTGGTAGAACGACGAGAGTCGAAGAAAGCAACA